>CM031859.1:38220461-38512734 GCA_018697195.1 Certhia americana
GCTTACTGTTTGATTAGTTTAGCTTTTAGAAGTGTATGTGATTATGACCTAAAAGGCAGATTAATAGCTGGATTATGGTCTTATAGATCACAAAATTCATTATATTCACACTGATCAATATCTGGCACCCGTTACTACAACACCAGTATATATGTTTCATTCATTCAGATGGGCAGATCTATATTTTTGTTACTTTGCTTTTAAATGTATATCATAAGCCAAAGCCTTTATAGGGTCTATAAGCTACAGCTCCCCTTATTTTCACTGATGTCAGAGAATTCAGCACTTCTGAAATTAGATATTTATAAGCTTTAGGTATAAAGTCTATATTCTGAGGCTCAGAAGAAGCCATTACTTGCTAAAAGGTTTTCAAACTTCTGTTGACTACTGCTACCAAACTCTTCTTCAAATATATATGAAGGGATTACTGAGCAGTTTACTTTCAGGTAACAGTTTGAGCAGCAAGGGCTCAGACAAGTTGAAAGTGAGGATCTTGCTGTGTCAAATACTTTCTTTTATGTAGATGGAGCACCAACAGGGCACACAGAGGAAATCATTAGCTGCCTGGGCTACTGAGCAAAGTCCTGATGCTAGGATGCAGCTAGGAAATAAGGTAGGGAGTCCTGAGAAAGAGGATTCACAAATACATGGTTGGCTGACAAATAAATGGCCTTACCTACCAAAAGCATAACTTGGGACAGTGAACTGTTTTGTTTTTTATTTTTTTTTTTTTAATATGCTTAAACAAGACTTTGAAATAATTAATGTATACATTTGAGCAATATCAATATCTACTTATTTGTATAAAAGAAAGTGATTTTCTCAGATCCAGACCCTATGGGTGAGGCTGAAAGACTCTGGATGCTCAGAATGAATAAATAAAAAGAAAAATCTGTATAAGGAAAGAAATGCAAAGTACTGAGAACCATACCCCCGTGAGTTGCCTTGAATTCTTTGTATCAACCATAGCCTTGTGCAGCATTGAACAATGGGTGAATTTGTGGAACAAGATGGAGCCCCTGCCCTGGAGAGATTACATTTGTAGCAGTCAAACACTCTGAGGCAGAACAAGCACCTAGAGAGGTTTATAGCTTTTTATCGTAACACAGGTGGCTGCATTGCCAGATGTATGATGCAGAATTACTCTTCATATTATCCTAACTTAATTTATAATTGAAAACACATTGTTATAACAATCTCTCAATTTTAAATGGAACAAGGTATTGTTCAAAATTAATGTTAACCTCAGAGATGCCGAGCATGCTGAGTTTCATGAGACTTCTTTTAATATTCTCCTTTCTCTGCATGAGTTTTAAATTTGACCTCAAAGAGCTATTTTAAAAGAGAAGGACTATACTATCTATAAATTTTCTAGAGTCTGGATTTCACTAATCCTGACTTCAGACATCAAAGAGCAAGGATATATTAGATTCCCCAAGGAACTCATTTAATTGTGTGAGTATCTATAACGTATAGCTTTTCTTTCTGTTATTGTTTTATTTTTCTTCGCAGCTCAGAACTTTTCTGTTCTGATTTTTTTTTTACATGAAAAACATAGGATTCTACTCACTTGAAAATACAGTATTAGAAATCAAAGAATCCCTTCAGTTTACATCAGACAAAAAAACCCACAGAAATGTTTTCTGAATGGAATCAAAATTTCTGCAACACAGCTGAAGACAGCTGGTATGCTACAAGGAACTCTCCACCCATCCACAGTGCTTTCAGTATGCATCCATCTTCCTCAAACAACCTCTTCTTTTGAATACCTCAACTTTTTCTCAAATCCTTTCAAGTGGACAGCTTGAAAATCTGAACACATCCTCACAATCTGGACAGTATTTTTGCACACAGGAAAATCTAAATACCAAATGATTCTGGCACAGAATCCAGTAGTTCAAAGAGAAATTCCAGCACCTCTTTTAGAGAAGCATGGCCTTTAATTAAGGAACAGTGATTTGAGCAAATTTTCAAGGCAATTCTTCCCATTTTCACGGTGTTTTCTTCAACTTCTATCAAACATTCACTTTTGAAGAAGACACAATTAAATGGATGTTCCAGCAGTAAAGAAGTCCTTATACATTTTCAGACACCTCCTGGTTTGTGTCAGAAATGAATGGTTAGTTTGCAGCTTCATAAATTAGTTACATTGAACAATTTCCACCCCTGTAACTTGTGCTGAGAGGAATGCAGTGACAGATAGATTCTGTGCTGTGTTTGCCTATGAGATGATTTTCTTGAAGTCTCATAATGAGTTGTATTTGGCAGGATTAATGAGTATTATAATGGCAAATGGATGTTCGCAGCTCAGTTGTGTTCCATCACATAGTAACATGGGGTTTCTGGTCCCTTGGAGGCCATAATTGGTGGCATTAATGCAGTTTTTAATTATGCTTCTTGAAAAAATGAATTGAGACCAAAACAAAAGCTATGTGTTCATCTCTCTGTAGTGCTGTGGGGTGTAAACACAAGACCATTGCTTTCTCTGATATCCGTGTTTTGAATTGTACAGGATATTTGGCTGAAACTTGATTTGGGAATATTTGTATTTTTACACTGTTAAATAGCTTTTTAATTATACGATGCAGGGGGTATTTTTCCCCAGAGAGGCTCATCAAAATAGCATGCTGCACATGGAACTGTTTGCATAGTAGATTATATTATTCCAAATGCAGCTTTGTAGCCACTGTGAGTGTCCTTAGGTCTTCATTTATTTAACCGGAGAGGGTGAATCCTCCTAATTTTTCCAGAATGCCCATGCATGAAAGCATTTTGGTGAGCGATGAGTCACTGCCTATAACGCTGTACCACATGATACTTTGGATTTATCTGCAGGCTCTAGTGCCCAATACTTTTTTTTTAGTGCAATAGCTTAACATCTTCCACAATCAAGACTCCCAACATCAAAAACACAACTGTCTATGTAAGAGTGAAAAAACCCCAACCAACCGAACAAATAAATAAATGGTCCTAAGGAAATTATGTCAGAAAATAATAAAATGTAAAATTAACTGTAAAATATAACTGTAAAATGATATCTTGTAAGAATGGTTCTTATAAAAATGACATCACAATTGTTTCATTCTCATGGAACTATGCATAAATCAAAAGGTAAAACAGAGAGGCTTAATTAAATGGTTAATTAACAGTTACAGAATATTTATTTAATGGTCTATCTGATTTCCTGCCGTGCTCTTTAACATTTTCTCCAGCCTGCCACAGTATTATAGAAGAGATAATGTAACTAGAATTGCCATTCTTACGTGGTACATTAGATTGGGATTAACTCCTGATCTAGGCATCTCTTTTTTATGTCAGCTTTGGTGAATGAAACTCACTTTTGATCCTGGTACTTTTCCATTAAATTCACAATATATCAATAGAGATGTATGAATCATTTGTGTAGGCTCCTATGATTTTATAGTGTTCCCAAAGCACTAGAATGCATAAGACAAAAGTCTGCATGAAGGTGAGGCTTCCAGATATTTACATATTGACTTTGAAGAGTACTTTCAATTTTACTCTGTTGATAAAAGATATGTGGGATCAATCCCAGATGCATATATGAATTCCTTTGTGATAAAGTGGTCATAGCAGGAAAATGAGTCTTTCTTTTCTTTTTTTTTTTTTTTTTTTTTTAATTTTTAATTTTTTAGCTTTTACTTTTTATTTTGTTTTTATTCTTGGAGTAGTATATGTCATTGCCTGCATACTGATTGTAAAGAAACCAGATGACAATGTATTCCAGATGACAGGCAGTGTCTAGGAGAACTTCAAATGCTTTACTTCTGTCAAATGGATTTACTGGTTCTCCACTGACTGTATAATGGGAACTCATACACCTGCACTTGTAAAAACCTACATGAAAATACCTAAATTTAAGTTTCTTAACCTTTAACACATTCTTAGTGAAATTTACTTACTAGCATCTGCCTGCAAAACCACCTGACTGATCGGTAGATTGAGAGCAACCTGAATTCTTATTACTGTTGTTTTTATTATTATTTGTATAATCACAAGTGGAACTCCTCATCTTTGTGCTGTGCAAGGTTCAAGTAAGAAATAAAGCATAACATGAGGAATAGGAGATGCTTAACAGCACAATGACAAAACAGTGAAATGACAACACACTCCAAGACCACACGAAGCTAAACTACTTGTTCTGGGTTTAATAAGAATATTTGAGGCATTGGACAAATAACTGTGCTTGGAAAATCCACTATAGCACTTTGGGGTTTGCTGATGGGGTTTCCCCCATCCTAGTGATCTTTACAGGAGGGTCCCTAACCTGTGTTTGCACAAAGATTTATGTTCTCTGGAACCAGCAAGGGGCCATAACAGTCACCACATTTGTTCCCATGGTTTGAAAGGAGATGGGTCCCTATCAGCCTTCTCTTTCTGAGTCCTATCTGAATACTCCAGATAAGTCACCCCCACATTAAAGTTTCTTCTATAATGCATCGCTTCTTAAATTCAAATACACTCAATAGAAAGACAGAGGGACTTCATGCCATGAAATTTAAAGCAAAGTCATAAACTGTAAATAAAAAATTAAATATCATTTAGAGCCCTCCTGGTAGGCTCTGATCCCTGCTCCCACAGCAGCCCTTCTGCCCTGCTTGGATCTCAGGGAAATGTATGTCCTCCTTTCACTCTCTTCTTCATCTAATTTTCAGAGCCTTTTCCTGTCCTTTATCCAGCAGCTTTTCTGGCCTGTATTCTGGCATGGCATATCTACTTTTTCACATGTTCCAACAAAGAGCGAATTCCACTTAAATTCCTCTGCCCTTTGGAGTGGTTTCAGCAACAAATGCAATTGAAGTTGATGAACCTTTTTCCTGCTAAAATAAAGCCATCAGCCTTTAAAATGATGGTTGCATTATTATAACAGTCACTGGATTTCCTTGATTGCCAAGGAATGTCTCCCAGCCTCCTCACTATTCTCTTTCCCACAACTTCACTATTTCTCTTTCCCCTTCTTACCCCTCATTATCTTTTACCTTTTATGTGGGACAATTAGAACTACGGGGGCTGCCACCTTCTGCCTACTGCTCCATGAGCAGAGAAAACTGCAGTCACAAACTTCTGCCAGCCACTCCTTCTGCTTTTCTAAACTGCTAAACTAAAATAGCTCAATGTAGAATATCCTACACTTTATCACAAATATTACATTAAGTATAAGCTATTTCATATTTAAAGCAGGAAAGTATAAAAAACAGTACTGACCTTCAGCGTCTTTTATAACAAACTCTGGATCTTACTTCCAAAAGTTTGAAGCCTAAGGGACTCCTAAAGTTTGATTTGAAATCTAGCCCAAAGAATAAGAGAAAACAGGTACCTCTTTGAATATAATCTCCACATCCAAATGCACCTAGCCTTTTCACAAAGGTATTTCTAGACCCCAATCCTGCCTGATAACCCAAAAGGCTATTTTCACTTCTGTTATTGCCAGGGTGGACCTAATGAGCCATACCAGCAGGTCAACACAATGCCACTATCAGCTCTTTTTTCTGGATGTGGTAACTCCTTAAACAAAAATAGTCTGGAGGAAGAAACTCACTCTCTTTTACAGTTAATGATACTGTAAAATGCTGAAAGAAGATAAGGTGTCCTGGGTTATAAAAGTGATCAATAGTAAGCAATCAGGAGGCCAAACCTCTTAATGTTTATTTTACAGGGTAAGATGTTATAGGGAATGCTAGCTAGCTGGATAAAAGCACAATCTAGCTGTCGGGGTGTTATGCAGCAGTTAATTCATCCTAGAACTGGATTAACTTTGAAAATGAAAAAGTTGCTTCTCTAGTCATGGAGGATGGTTTGTAGGCCCCCATAAATCAGGCAGAAAGCTGCTGAGGGTGGAGAGGCTTATGTATATGAAGTCTCAACCCCATGAGGCTTGTACCTGCTTATCAGAAAAAGAAAAAAAAATCTGAAGGCGAATAAGTCAGCTACATGCAGAAGCAAAATATATGATCTTATGCACTGCGGATAAACAAAATCTCTGGGAAAGAAGAAGTGTTCAATACATGGCAAAAAATAGGAATCAAAATGAAAAATATTATCTGACATTGGAAAGGAGACTGCAGCAGGATTTCTTTTAAGCATAATGTAACATTAGGTCTTTGGCAAAAAGACCTAACTTTAATTATCAATGCCCTAGTCAGTCTGTTCAGGCTCTGTTTTACTATGCATAATGCAGTCAAATCTCTACACATCTTTTTTTCGGTGAGTTGATTCCATTGTGTATATTTGAGCAAAATCATCTGCACATTTTTTACAGTGGGCTGGATCTGTGTGGTCTTTACTCTCTCATCAGGAAATAAATCTCACATAATATCAGTAGAGCAGGCTACGGTAGAAGCAGTCACCTCCCATTTGCATTAACATTGCTTGTTTATTTTATCCAATGCCTTTTGCACATTTAGCATATTTTAAAGTATATGTCAGCCATATTATAATGCTTTCCCTCTACACAAGTACTACAGATATAAATCCTTTATATGCTTTCTCCGAACTCACTTACAAATACCCATTGAAAATGTCCATTTAAATGATGGTAATGACAGTGGAGTCTAATATGCAGGAAGATTTTCTTATTATCTTATTTTGAGAGTATTTTATTAATAACATATTGATGTAAAAGATAAGAACATTTTACCTCCATAAATTTGTATGTGCAATTTGTTCTTTTCACTGCACAAATGTATTTAGGATGCCACTCAGTAGTACTGATTGAATATTTATTTAAACAAATATCAGTATTACCCAACTAGCTGGAAAATCCATGAGTTTGGTTTTGATAGCAGAGCATTTCTCAAAAATTTATGTGTGCATGCAAATGTTGGTGCTTTGGATATAGGCTAAAGTATTTGCTTTATATGTATTATTTTGTTTGAATACAAGGAAGCTGGTTTGATTTGTATGTTTCCCCCTTATAGAATTGTTCCAAGGCTCTGTCAGAGATCACGTAGAGTAATTTTTCCCATCAATCTTTGCTGTGCAGCCATGCACGAATGCAGTAGGAAAAAGGGGGCAGAAATCAAATCACTTAATTGCAGCATTTTTCATCTACATCTTTTGTTTTATGGTGGTAAAGGCCCCGAAGTAGCCTACCATGATTCATGGCTGTCACTGCTGCCGTTAGCAGTTCAATCTTTCATTCCAGGCATTTTGGTACTGAAAGTACCTACACAATTACTTTGATGAATATGACTTGTTTGTTTTTTTCCCCATTTTTAGCACAGAGAGGTTGTGCTTAATACAGACATTTAAATAAGATAGTATTCATGCCTGCTGCATCTGCACTGTTTCCAAAGTTGTGGATGCAGTTTATGAATATGGGCATTTTTCCAAAGGAATTTAAGTATGCTAAACTTGCCTATTTTATTAACACCTCCTGTTAATAAGCTTATATAACCAAAAAACCCCAAATAATCCTTCCATAAAAAAGGAATAATCACCTCAGTTCTGATATTGAAAACTTCCCTTAAATCTTAATATTTTATTTTTTAGGGAGGGTGGTATGACAAAGACAATGAAGCAGGGCACATATTAATGCTCATAAAAGTGATTTTTCTTTTCTGGTTTACACGTGTGTCATAGAAAGTGATTAGTTATTTATACATATTAGAAGAAGCTTCAGTAATGCTATCAAATATTCTGGACTGTCCAAAAGAAAAAAGATTTCAGAAAAGTGTTCTTTGTTTTTCTAAATCTCCATCTTAAATACACATTTTTTTTTTCTTTTTTTTTTTTTTTTTTTTTTTTTTTTTTTTTGGACAGGAAGGATGCAAGCTTTTGAGGTTTTATTATCTCATTCTAAATCAAATTTCTAACATATATTTTGGCATGGGAATCCACTGAGAAGACAAATGCCCATCTTTTAGGCTAGAATATAAGTGAAAACAGCTATCTGTATGGATCCTCAAAGAAAAGGAATCTATCTTTCATCAAAAATGGTCATTTCAAATCAATAGAAGGGTCTCTGTTCCCTGTCTTATATCTGAAACACAGATATATTTTATTTCTGTTCCTATTAATTTATTTTATTGTGCTGTTTTCTTTGAATTACCAGTACAGAGTTATTTATGTCTGACATCCCCATAGCCAGCCAGAAGGCAGGGGATGCCTGCATTGTACAATGGGAATTCTCATCAATGTACTCAGGACTACTGTGTTGCCTTGATGTGGAATTCTCTTTTTGAAAGGCCAACATCAGACCCAGGCTCAAAAGCATCTTAGACTTAAATGTACAGAAATCCTATAATGAAATAAAAATTGTATAAAACATTAACATAAATCTTGTAGCTAAAACTCAAAAAGGGAATTAAAGCAAATTTCACAGAAGCATGGCCATGATCCAAAATGTGCCATGTAATCTGCCATCCCTGAGACCTGTGGAGTGAAAACATTTTGACAGAGGTACACTAGAGGTTGCTGCTTTCAAGATGACTTTCAGTATGGGCTATTCAGTTTCACCAGCTCCTACAGAGGCATAATTACACCAGGGTGGGCAGATTACTGGGGGACTTACTTCAACAGTAAAATTGAGAAGCTGCAGAAGTGCTCATGGGAGAAACTTGAATATTAACCATTAGGAACGTGAATCTCAGTTAAAAGCTTGGTGATTGCCCACTGAAAAAGAAGGGAATAAAAGTAGTTGGTGAATGTTAATCTCTGAGAATCACAACTTCGAGGTATGGAAATAACAAGATGGTCACCTCATATTACACCAGGCAATGGCACTGTCCCTCAACACTACCAAAGCAGCCTTCTGAACTGGTGCCTTGGAGGTTATATCCTCCTCTGATTTCACTTTCTAGTTTCTGATGTCACTGATTAATAAGCAACTGTGCAGACAGTGAAATAAAACCATGGTAAAATACTGAAGTGAGTGGTTAATCACTCAGATTCATCATAATATAGTTGGTGTTTGCCTTCACATCTCTGTTTGGTTCACAGAAGAAGAAGCAGCAGCCATCCCATCTGTGTGAACATCACTGTGTGTACACTACTGTCAAAGTGTCAGGGTAAATGGATGTAGGAGTACATGACATTAAAGGAAGACAGGCAATTAATTTCATATTTTCTTTATTAAACACAGATTTTTAATAGAGAGTTATGTGGTACAACAAAACAATAAACTCAATCCTGATCCTTCAGAGTCTTGCTAAATGTACAGCTCTGCCAAATGAGCAGATGTCTTTAGGTCTTGGTGACATCAAGGTACACGAAGGGATTGTTATCTGCCGCTGAATCTCCCTGGGGCAGCAGTTCTTAACTAAAACGTAATGAGGTGCTCCTCGGGCAGAAACACCTGCCTCTGCAGATCATACCTAAAGCCACTGCCAGGAAAAAATGGCATTCATGCACTGGGTTCTTCACCTAAGGCATGAAACTGTGAACAGTATCACTACTGTGGGCAAAGCATCCACAGTCTAACCCCAGCTAGACTAGTTCTAAGTTAGTTGAATTAATTATTTATGTCTTTATACTTCTATACTTGGTGATCTTTGATTTCAGGACTGCAATCCAGGTCTGCAGCTTGGTATTCCATGCCAAACAGGAAGAGCGCAGTGGAGTCTGCTTTACATTGCTCTGTGGAAAAAAACAAACAAACAAACGACTACCCAAAGCCCCCAATGAACCTAAATGATTTGGAGCCTTTGCAAAAGTCTCAGAAGTCCTTAAGTTCCTGATGGTGAGAGAGGTACCTAGAAAAATTTTCAGTAGTCATTAGGGAGATAATCTCTGTTAATTTTAATAGGAATTAGGAATCTGGCATGCTTTTGACAGTCCCACTAGGTAGCTCTCTCCTGATACTACTTTATAAATACATTCTGCCTTAGATGCTACTTTAAAAATATAGTCCTTTGAAAAAAACATGGTGAGTTCAAAAATATATAATCTCTCATGTTTTTGTAATACTGTATGCACATCCAACTATTAAAATAACACATGGAAATACACATGAATAGGCAGAACTGTGTAAATAAATCCATACTGAGTTATCAGTTTGCATTTTTGAGAGCAGAAGAATTTTCTCTTGTGACTCTCTCTAAAGTTAATAACCAAACATTATTTCATCATAAGTTATTTTAAATTTGTTTTAAAGAAAACAGTTAAGCACAGTAATGGGACAAAAGAAATTGAAAATGCTTATTTCCATGAATAATAACTCCAAATGTTACCTATGGGATGTATCTTCCCAGTTCTCAGGCAAGGAAGGACATACTACTCCTATAATTTTCTTGAACTCCATGGTCTGATCATTGCATACATAACAAAACTCAAAGCATCCAGGGAGTGGAAGAGACCATTGAATGAATGTGCTGGCAAATGTGGCAAATGGTGAAAATCACAGGCTGACTGGAAATTGGCTGAAGTAAAATAAATATATTTTTTCATGGGTGAAACAAAGGGTGGGTCAGCATGCAGGGAAGCTGACAACACAGGTACATCTGACTGCAACAGCTTCTTATTGGATGAGGGAATAAAGACAAGTTCTAGGACAAAGCAGAGGCCCAGCTGCTGTCAGATGTTTCCCCTCCAGAAATGATTTGCTACGAATTTAGCCCTCCCTTTCATATTACTAGCCCGAGCTCTGCCAGCTTTTACTTGAGGTGGAAGAGGCAGGTGGGAGGTCCAGTGGAAATGTACTTTGATGGTTCCTCTCCAAGTATCATCAGGTGTGTGCTACACCTCCACCTCCCAGTCACATGCAAGGGGTCTTTTCATGTTTTGGATCCCTGTGTGGTTACAAAATGGGGACTAGTCCCCAGGCAGGAGATGAGAAGAGTGATATGGTATTAAGCTGTTAAGCAGTGGGGTGATAAACCCAGCATTACTTACCAGGTTTAAATTCCATGCTGTAGTGATAATTTGATAACTATCCAGGGAGAGCACCACATTCGATGAAATAGCACAGAAAGGCTTAGATCTAAAAGTAAACTCACATTGTACTCAAATACAAGAGTAAGTTAAAGCATGTGGACTGCTTTGTGAAGCAGATGGATAAAAATGTGGTTAAGAGAGGAAGATGATTTGGATGTTGGAGAGGGGGCTGGCAGGCTGCCTATGTTAGTGATGCTAAGGAGTGCTGGAACACTTGATAATTTCAGAGCAAGTTAGTTTGCCACAGCTTACAACCTGCTCAGTGCTGGGGAGAGAGCTTGTTCTGTCTTCTCATCAGTATGTGATATGGAATAATCACAGTGGTTACCTAACAGTGATGAAAAGCTGCAACAGCTAAGGGATGGAGACTGCAAATCTGATTGAATGTGGGCATTTCAGGTTTGGAAATATGCGCTACCTACTAAAATGAGCTATCGACTAATTCTGAAAGAAATGTTATATGGGCTTAATGTTCATCTTCATCCACACTATAATGAGAAGGATTAGACTGGCTTCCATATGTGGAATATTTATTTCAGCAATACGGGAAAATGTATTTCCCTAATATTTTTTCTGTATGCACAAGGCCTTAAATTTTACAGATGTGATTAATGTTTTAATTTGCTGTTCTAGTGGGATACAAGTTTACCATACAATATAAATTACTTACAAAGAAATTTGCTTATATGGAGTTTAATTCACATGCTGTTTAGCCACCATGTGTGGCATAGCTTTGCCTTCTCTATGGGACCAAGCAGTTGTGCAATTGATTTGCAAAATAAAAAACAGTCAGGTTGCACAAAGCATTTCTTAACAACCTAAACCAGAGCATTTATGAAGCAAACTTGTGCCATAATTAGCGTTTATTTTAACATGAATTGGTAAACGGCATATTAATTGCAAGTTGTGAATTGGATTGCTGATGCAAATCATTCTGATTAGCTAGTATTTAAAAAATATGTGTCTTGTCTATTGCATACATTTTTGTCAATCTCATTTACACAGCAAAAAAATGATAGATTAAATACACGCCCCAAATAGCATAAATCAACATATAGTTCTTAGGTTAATTGTTTGAGGACCCCTGGAATATGAATCCAACCCCTTACTGTGATAACATTTTAAAATAAAAAAAACCCAAACCCACCAAACTATCTGAGAATATGTTTTATTTTTCTTTACTTTTCAACAAACAGCTGAAAATAACACAACCTCACAATGTTATAAACTGATACGTGATCTCTCTGGTCTACCAGTGGTGAAGATAAAGTCTTTCACTGTTCCTGGAGCACCAAAGATATCTGGGCTCTGCAAGACTATGCAGAGGAACTATATACAGGCAGCATATGAAGTGCCAACAGTGACTTAAAGCTTGTGTCATTTGGACACAGCAGTTTTGATGTACCAAATATTTACTAGCTCTAATGTGAATAAACCTTCTGTCTGGGGATCCTAAGACTGTACCTTGGACTTGCACCTTCAGAAAGTATTGAGAGCTGTATTCTCTGGAGAACTATCCCCAGTAAAGACCCTTGTTCAGAACCTTATTTTATAATCTAACATAATCTTTCTAAACACTTTTCATGTCAAATACATCAGCAATGTTCAGATGGTTTAGGAAATTAAATGGAAAGCTCCCTGGCCTGAAATGTTGTAGGCATTTCCAACCTCCTTTACAAAAATATAAAGACAAAACATCAGTAGTATTTAGGGCCAAAGGCCATTTTCATTGAAATCCAAATGAGTCTTACTACTGATTTCAGCAGACAAAGGGTGTATAATTTTGTTAGGAGTCTTACATCTAAGAGAGATCCCCTGTAACTTTTCATGGGGAAGACAGGTGGACCAAAATCAAGGTACATTTTCTCATCAGGTAGAAATACTGGTCTGGCAACTGTGCACTTGGAGACAATGAACTCTGTTTTACACTTGTAATAATTTTCCAAAGTCCACAATCTGAGGCAGTAGATGTTTGCACTTAAGTATCAAGAAAGATAAACTTACACTAAGTGTTAGAAGCAAAATTTCTCCGTTACTGACCAAGAAATAGTACCCACAAATAACACTGCTCTGGTAGACCACATGATGACCCTCTACCTTTCTCCATTCTCTTAAACAGAGTGTGAACACCAGAGTGTTCATTTGTGCTACAGCCAAGGTAATCTGATCGCATCTATTTGCCACATGTACAGCCATTATATGTACAGAGTAATTAACAAAGCAAATATGGTCATAGAAAATACAAAACAGAAACCCTTTTGTTTCTGTAACTACTTCAGTAGGAGAGTGGAACTTGTTTTCAAGCCTTGTCCTATCTAATGCAATGTAAATACAGTATTCAGCATTTTTGTCCATTTCATTAAGCACCACTCATTTCAATATAAGCCTTATTAGCTAATTAAACTATTTAATCAGTTATATTTGAGTTGCATTAAATTGCAATCACTTGTATCTGTTTTAACAGAAGATGAATTTTATATGTGTCCACAAATGCTGGCATAAAATATTATTCCAGCTAGCATCCAGTGTAACTGGACAGCTTTCCTGAACATTTCAGCTTTCCTGAACATTTCAGCAAGTAATCCTAATTCTTTCTAAATAGCTGCATGCTAATAATCACATTGCAGAAACATCACATGAATAATGACATTAAAGACTAAGTTAATGGTGAGGATATGGGCTAACATGGACAGGACTTGGGTTAAAATGGATTTTACTTCACACATTTCAGGGTACATTATATATAGGGATATGTGTCTTTATACAGTAAAATTTATCTCTACCTAAACTCTATAGCTTTCCTATGCCCTAATACTCTACATTTCTTTTCCACTTGACAAAAAAAAATCCGTACTCTTATTTGGCCTGTTGTCATGTGACATGAGGGAATTTGACAGGGGATGTAGGACATTTCACCAGTCTGACTTAGGGTAGACTGACACGAACACTGCCATGGTGTTCATTCCATTTAAGTGCTCTTTGATAACCTCAAAAAGGGCAGAGAAGGACAGCAGTATGCACTCACCACCTCAGAGGTATGCATTGAGATTTCAGTTCAGCTGCATGAATGCAGGCATTAAAGGTCACTGGAGATCCCTAATGGTCATCCACCTGACCTCCAGCTGCCCGGTGAGATGTCTGGTCAGCTCCATATATTCTGCAGGCCAGCTCCATAAACAACTTTATAAAGCCCATAATCAAAGATCATGAAACATTATTACTTTTCCATCAAAACATAAATAACTGAGAAAGACTCATTGGTACCCCTGTTTATGAACAAAGGCAGCAATACAAACGTGGGCCTGATTTAGAAATGAACGATTACTGTGTTTGTTCTATAACTTTGCCATTACTTGTTCCGTTATTAAGGACACTCAGAACAACCTCCGTCAATCAAAGACATCATGACATTCAGCATAACAGATGATTACATATGGAATTAGAGATGCCTAAGACTTACTTCCAGACTACAGTGTCAAAATCTTAAAATCTGTGCTACTGGTCACGACAGAGGGATTTTAAATAGATGATTTTTAAGGTTCACTTCCAACTCAAGCCATCCTATGACTCTATTGTCAAGTTGATATAATTTTTAATCATGCCTTGAGAATCTTGGACTGTACCAATGTCTTTGCTGTGGGCAAGATTGTCTAAGCATTCCTATAGGTTTGAATTTTGGCTTATATTTTTTCCAGTACAGAACTCTCAGTCAGATTTAAAGCTGCAGAATTTTAGGGTTCTTTTTTTCTTCCCATTACTCTTGAATGTAATTTTGTCTCTGGGGTTTTGATTGTCGGTGAGGCCTGGGAAGGTAAAGCGAAACTCAGTCAGTTCCCTCCCTCATCATTTCAAGAAGGATGGGTAGGTGAAGGACCATTGAGGTAGGCAAAGGACCATCTAGGGTATTGCCCAGGGCAAATCAGCCAACCCCACATAATACAATTACCTTTATAAAAGAAAAAAAAGAAGGGCAACCATTGCAATTACCCTTCAATAGAAGGGTAATCTCTCAATTCTGAGATGAATGGAGGGCACAATATGCTGACAAGATCTCACTTCCAAAGGGAAGTCTCCTGCCTCCCTGGGGCCAAGGTAAGGGACATT
Source organism: Certhia americana (assembly GCA_018697195.1). Taxonomy (NCBI): domain Eukaryota; kingdom Metazoa; phylum Chordata; class Aves; order Passeriformes; family Certhiidae; genus Certhia; species Certhia americana. Next base: position 38,235,459 of record CM031859.1, read on the forward strand.
ACAAGCAAACTCCCTGGTCTGGTTCAACACTCTGATCATTACTCCCTATGAGTTCTCCAGGTTGGTAGTGATGGGGTTGAAGGAAGAAGTCCCAAGACAATTAAATAGGACTTCAGGATACATAGGAAAACTGGCCTGATTAATACATGGCTAAGAGGCTGATGGCATAGCTGGAAATTTGGAGGGTTTTGGCCATGGCACAGTTTACAGGGCATAAGGCCTGATGATGACAAATTGCATCCACCAGTCTCAGAAAAAAAAAAAAGGATTAAATTAGGTTTGAAGGGGATACAGCCAGGCCCACTGGAGATGAGCATAGACGTGGCTGGCCTGTGTCCAGAGAACCAATGCAAGCAGCATGGGCAATAAACACAAGGAATTGGAAGCCACTGTGCAACAGGGAAGTTATGATGTGGTCACGATGATGGAAATGTGGTGGAATGACTCTCACAACTGGAGTACTGAAATGGACTGCTCCAAGCTCTTTAGAAGAGATACGTGGAGCAGGAGGCAGTGGGGTGGCTCTTTACATTAGGGATTGTTTTGATTGTACTGAAATCAGTGACGATGACAAAGTTGAGTGCCTCTGGGTAAAGATCAGGGGGAAGATCAGCAGCTTGGACGTCCTGGTAGGAATCTGTTACAGACCACTTACCAAGAGTGCACAGGGTGCACTCAACAGCAGAGAGGAAGCACTCTAGGAAGTTTCTGGAGTGTGTGGAAGATAACTGCTAGTGATCCTACCCGGGGATGTACTCTGCTAGACCCCTTGTGAACAGAGAATGACTTGTGGGTGATATTGGAGGCTGTCTTGGACACAGAAATCACAAAATTAAAAGTTTTCAATACTTGTTGAAGTTGGAAGGGGTGCCAGCAACAAGCAAACAGACTTTGGCCTGCTTAGGAGATTGATTGACAGAGCCTCTTGGGAGTCAGTCCTGGAGGGCAAAGGAGTAGTTGGATGTGATTTAAAAGGTAACAGGCTGTCCCCAAGCAACACAAGACAAACCAGCAGGGAAAAATAATGTCCTGGTTAAACAGAAAACTTGGGTTGAAACTCAGGGAAACAAAAAGACTGTATCACCTCTGGAAGGACAGATAGGTAGCTTGGAGGTACTTCAAGGATGTTGTAAGGTTAGATAGAAGGGCCCACCTAGAACTTAATTTGGCAGCTACAATTCAAGACAACAAATAAGGTTTCTATAAATACATTGGCAACAAAAGGAGGGCAAAGAAGAGGCTTCGTCCTTTGCTGGATGCAGGGGGTAGCATAGTTTCAGGGGATGAGGAAAAGGCTGAGGAGATTAATATGTCTTCATTGCCTCAGTTTTTATACCAAAACCAGTTGTTCTCAAGATATCCAGATCCCAGAGCTGGCAGTTAGTGATGGGGAGCTGAGTGAAGCCCCCATAACACAGGAAGAAATGGTTAGAGACCAGCCATGCCAATAAGCCACCCACAACTCTATGGGCCCAGAGGGGATGCACCCAAGAGAAATGAAGAAGCTGATGAAAGAGCTTGCCGAGTCACTTTCAGTCATTTACCAGAAGTCATGGTTAACTGGAAAAGTCCCAGTTGTGTCCCCTTTCAAAGATACAGGCAGGACTGCAAATTGCCCAGCTGTAAGCTTTGTATCATTTATAAGCTTGTAATGTAATGGTTCTTGAGAGTAGCAGGGATTTTTGTTCAAGGGTGTGGGGACAATCATCACAACTTCCTCCTGACTGTGCATCTTGTGCATGATACTGCCATTAGCTCACCCCACATGTGGAGGTAAGCACTCTCATATAACCTCTCAGAAGACATGGTGCTCTGAAATCATGTTTTCTGAGTGAGTTGTTTTTTGGGGTTTTTTTTGAGTGAATTAGATATATTCTGGATGAAAGTCTCTTCTTTAGCATCCTATTCCAGAAGGTGAGGAAGAACAAGCATTATTCATTTGTAACATTCTGATTGATCTAAACTCTCTTCCCTTGACTTGAATTCCAAGTATTTGAAGCACCCAACATGCTTTAATTGACGCTGTGTAAAAGTAATGCATCTGGATATCTAGGCTTTATTTTCATCATACTATTTTTAATTGTCATGGCTACACACTGCAAAATAATTCTTTTAAAAGAACCCATGTTTTGGCATCATCAATGAGAACCAAGGCGTATCCAGACAATGAGTGGGAGAACCAAAGTGCTGGAGACCCAGTACTTTTTTACAATTAGCTGTAGCTACTCTGATGCTTCAGATTTTGAGACCCAAGAGCTAAATAGTCATTTTAGCCTAAGGATGAAGGTGGAGTTAATTTGCACAATGAATTATTAATTTTCATTTTAAGCTCAATCCAGTTTGTGTTAGTCGAGGTTTGCCTACCATGTGGGCTTGCTTTTTGATTGTGGGAAAAAAATGTAGGCAAAATAAGATTGGATTTTCAGAAATCTATGTTCTCATAGGTTTCTATGACTCATGTTCTCAGTTCCATTTAGGTGGGCAACTTTGGTAACTGTCTAGGGCAACTAATGTCTATGGCAAAAACTACTTAATACTGAAAATAGAACTTCTGAAAATTGGCGATTTTTAGACAGATTTAGTGTAATTTGTGCACCTTTTTTTTTTTAAAGGAAAAAATTAAAAAGTTGCAGTCTTCAATATAGAACTGTAAGTCATAAGTCAATAATATAAAGGAGGATTCTTGTTAATTGTGGTATAAATGGTATATTTAGTATGTATTGTCTTGCTCTATAAGTTTTAGAAGGTCCAAGAAGCTTTGGGAAGGTGGTTATGTTTTTGGTTTTTTTTTAGAAAAACATTCTCTATTACAAAGAGTATATAGAAAACCTGGTACATATTAAGAAATAATAATAAAAAAAAAAAAAAAATACTGCCAGAAATACATGTTAAGGGCTACAGACTGTGTACAGCAAGCAAAGAGTAAAATATAATCAGAAGTCTGATACTGACATCCAGGAGGCATGATGTATGTTGAGATCTCAAAAAATGACAAAAATCTTCTCTGAAAAACCAATTACTAATGTAAAGGTAAAAAGGAGCACTCATTCATCAGCTTATTTTGTTTCCTCCAAGGCTCCACAAAAATAACATCTATATATCCCACTTCAGTAAATATGTTATAACAAATAACCACCATTTCTACTTTTTCATGATCATGCACTCTCTTTCTGAAGTATTTTTGTCTTCATGCATCATGGTGGGTAAACCAGTCAAAGAGCAGGTAGGAATCATCAGAATCCTAAGCAATGTCTTGAAGATCAGGCTTCATTTTTATCGGGCTAATTTGCAAATATTCTGACAATTCGTGTCATTATAGAAGTGACAGAAGTACTGTTCTATAAATGTTACAAGAATTTGAGGATTTTAGAAGGCATGAACATTTTCTTTTACAAATAAGATCATCCAAGTTGAAAAAAAAAAGACCTAGACATTTTCATATGTGTATATGAAATACAATCTTAGTGTGAAAATTCCATCCTGAGTATTTTAACTGTATAAAAATTTGATATAGATCACAATGTATTTCTAGTATTTTATCTTCCTTCTTATTTATTTATTTATATCAGAAAATGTTAGTATTTTTTTCTTGGTTTTGCCATAACATATTCAAGTCACCAAAATAACCCCCACTGACTGTGATGAGCAGTTTAAATATGCCAGAATTTAACAAGGCTTGCTTGTTAAAGAATATGAACTTTTGTGAATAAGTGTTTATGAGATGGAGATAATAATGGTAAATCTTTTTGCTGTCTCAAAGAATTGACATAGAAGTATTGTGTTTCTTAATTTCAGTAGTTTTTTATTTTACAAGTCAGAAATTCAGTATATAGAACTACCATCAATATATAACTATGCTAAATATATGGAAGCAAAAGGTGGATGAAGCAGAATAATTATTACTTGTATATGAATTTTTCATGAGGAACAAAAATTATAGAAGTTGGTAGGTTTATAAAATCCATGACGATCTCCAAATTTGCTATAATTCAATTATATTTTCTCCAATGCTGTTGTCACAAAAATCATGTACTTAAACATAAGGATTTATTCTGCCCAAAGAATAATGATATATCTAGACAGAATAAGAAAAAAATCACAGCAAATACAATTTCACATCAAAATAAAGCCTTTTTCTCATCCTTTCTCCTTGTCCTGTGTTTCTCCTTCCGTATAATGGATAATGGATACAGAGGTATACGATAATGCAGTGCTAGAACTTTTGTAAGGCAAGAATAACCAGTAACATAATCAGATGAACAGAAGAAAGTGATTAGTATGGTGAAAGAACTGTGCACATACACCCTACACTTTGCCTTCAATAACCTTTAACTATACACCAGACCTCTTTTGTATTTAAGCCAGGTCACTGGTAGTCTCTGATCTAAATTGAACCAGAGACCTAAGTGTGAAAAGCTGGGGAGGCCACTGCTGGCAATACAACTTAGAAATTCAGACATCAGTATGATGTGGAAGATAATACAGCCTTCTTTAGCACCATGGGGTCAACAGTAGTCTAACCAATGTCTCTATTTTAGGAAGCAATTCCATTTTATGAGTAGCACTGCTTAAAAGACAAAATTAAGTGTTTCTTTATAGTGATTATATTTTGTCTTCTCCAAGAATCGAGGGGCAAATATGTTTAATTATTAGCATTTCTAAGAAGGCATTTTTCCCCTCCTTTCTAAGTGGGTTTGATCCAGAAAGCACAGTTATACCCAAGAGATCACATTGCTTTGATTTATGGGTGCTTTTATATAGCAGGCAATCCTCCCAATCAGGAGAAACCATTGTGATCTTTATAATTTGCAATATAAGGAAACAAAACTGAACAGTTCATAGGCAACATGCATGTTATCTTCATGCCTTACTTCCTCCCCCAGCCCTCATAAGTGCTACAAAAGGGACTATTTCTTTTCCCAACAACTACATCCCTGTGAAAGCAATAGCTTCATTAATGAATCACTGTTTTAGGGAAGAGGGGAATAGCAGAGTCTACTGCTTAGTGCCCACCAGTGAATTTATCACTCCAGCGTTTTGTTTACTACATTTCTGTTCTGGTAGCCTTTGGTTTTACACATATATATGTATATGTATGAAGAGCAATAGGGCTGCCTATGTCTTTCCTCAGAAATGTTGTCTGCTAGAATCACTGCTCCTGGAGGATTGTGGTAATGTTGCACAGAGATTACATAGTTACTTAAGAATTTCCCAGGGATAGAAGCAGAACCAGGAACACTGAAACTTGCAGTGCACTTCATAATCTATTCTCTTGAACAGGACTCCAGAAAATTTATGCAGCACCTGGAGTGTTAAATACTTTGATCTACTCCAGGGAAGGTTAAAAATGAGGAACGATGTGAAAGTCTAAACGTAAACATAATAAAGGCCAGTCCTCAAAGACATATTGAAATTAATACAAACAAATCCAAAATGTTCAGGCAAGGTTGCAGCCAGAACATATATGTTTGGGTTTGCATACTGTGCTCTAGAGCTCAGATTTCAAAGATAAGGATTGGAGTAAGAGAATACTTTATATAACATACAAGAAAACTAATTATTTTCATACAAGAAACTATTCAATGATCAGGACTGGAAAAGAGGAGACTGAGGGGAGACCTCATTTCATTATACAGCTTCCTCCCAAGCTGAAGAGGAGGGGCAGGCACTGATCTCTTCTTTATGGTGACCAATGACAGGACATGAGGAAAAGGCATGAAGTTATATCAAGGGAGGTTTAGGTTGGATATTAGAAAAATTCTAATTCTTCATCCAGAGGGTGGCTGAGCACTGGAGGAGGCTCCCCAGGGAAGTAGTCACAGCACCAAGCCTGAGAGAGTTCAAGAAGCATTTGGACAATTTGGAAGTAACCTTGGGCATGTGGTTTGACTCTTGGGGTGTCCTGTGCAGGCCCAGGAGTTGGACTCAATGATCGTCATGGGACCCTTCCAGCTCAGCATATTCTGAGATTCTGTGATTTAGGATTATTCATGTTGCTGCCTACTCCTCCTCTTACTGGGCCCAATAGCCCAGCTAGCTTAAGGACACATCCTGCACTGGCCTTCACCCTTTGTGCAGGTCCCTCCAACATCTCAACACTGAACAAGCACAGCGCCTCCTGGCAGAACCCAAGCAATAGGTGAAACACCCTCTTCAATGGACTGTTGTGAGTGCAGTAGCACTTGGAACTTTCTCATGAACTCTTAAAAGTACATCCTGACAATGAGATAAGGTTTATGCCATATTTCCCTCCCACCCCTCAAGTTTTCCAGAGCACTTTTAGAATCATTTAGGTTGGAATCATCAAGTCCAACAGTTAACTAAACCCTGTCCCTAAACGTCATGTGTACACATCTTCTAAGTAATTCCAGCGATGATGACTCCACCACTTCCCTGGGCCGCCTGTTCCAATGCTTGACGATCCTTTGGGTAGAAGAAATATTTGCCAATATCCAGTCTCAACCTCCCCTGATGCAACTTGAGGCCATTTCCTCTTGTCCTATCACTTGATTTTTGGGAGAAGAGACCAGCACCACCACCCCCCACCCCCATCATCCCAACCTCCTTTCAGAATAAGATTCCCCTCTGAGTCTGCTTTTCTCCAGCGTAAACAACCTCAGCTCCCTCATCTGCTTCTCATAACAATTGCTCTCTACACCCTGCACCAGCTTCGTTGCTCTTTGGACACGCATTGATCATACTTAGTCTGTCCCAGCAAAATCAGTCTCCGGAGTGAAAAAGTGAGCTGGCTCCTGCAACCGAACCAAATCAGGAAGGCAGCTCTCTTGCACCCAGCCCTGAAGGGAAGGCATTTGGGCATCTGCAAGGTATATTAAAGGTCTTTGACTCACTTTTTTAATTGGGGTGGGAGATAGGGACAAGTATCTTCAAGCCCTGTTTGCTACATGTAAGAAAAGTATTGCTACCACTCAATCTCTCTCAGGCTGTTGTAAATTGTGTTCTCCCACTCTTGGTGCAGCAGACCAGAACTGACACAAGCTGTGGGAGACCTGCTCATGCAATTTTGCACCAACTGAAGCCCTCTAATTGCAACACTGTTTAAGGTTTTATTAATCTCGTCCCACTCAGCCCCAGGACATGCTATTTAAAGTTGATTTTTTTTTTCTCCCTTTTAAAACTCTAAGAAGACTTCTCAGTCTCTCAGCTGGGTGATTTTAAAAAAACTAGCTTCTTAATGTATGGACATTTCTAGTCATTGGATAGCTTCATATATGATAAAGTCCAAATGCTAATTTATGTTCCTTGGTCTCACACTGAGAAGATACCAAGAATTTCAGCTCTGCTGCTTCAAGGAGTGTCCATATGATGATGAGCAGTACTTGCACGACCAGTCCTTAGAAGAAGCCACAAAATTATGGCAATGATGCTTCTTTGTTGATGATAAGGATGGTTGTTCTCTTCAGATCTCTGAATGCTTTACAAGAGCTAGTAGAGCAAGTAGGATAGATGTAAGTCCAGGCATTGCCTTGAAAATGAACAAACTTAAAAAGCTCATGACCCAGCCAAATATTGCAGATAGGGCTTGTGTACATCTGAGGAAAGAAAGCTGAAAGACAGAGCAGAGTAAAATTGTCTGTGAAGACTACGTGGAGAAATATGAATGTGTTTGCTGAGAGTTTCTGTGATAAATTATCAGTTAATTTCAGTGGAATTTTTTATAAGTAAAGGAAGGATTTTTGATTTTTATTCTTTGCAGGTACCCCAAAATTAAGCATGAAAACTTAAGGGTAGAAGTCTTTCCACCACAATTTAATCTTAGACAAAACAAAAATAAGACCAGGTAAGGAAAGGGAGAATTCTTGCTGAATTCTCAATCGGTAAGATGGATTTTGCCTTTTACATAGGCCCTTTATATCTACTATGGCTCAAAGAGTTTTTTTATTCTTTTCAGGCCATTTCTTTTTGCTGACTTTCAGCCTCAAAATACATATTTGGTTCGATCTCTAGCATGCAAAATTTCTTGCCTTCATCAGGTCTGACTTTGAGACTCTATTAAGGAAAAAATCTTCTTTCTAGTCAAAGGGGAAAAGTGAACTTTCCTAATTACGTTGACAGTACTGCATAAATTTAATTTTAAATATTAGCAGTAATACAGTGATGAAAGTTATCCTATCTGTGTAACTTGCCTCTGAGGAATTTAAAGGAACAAATCATGAACAGGCTTTTTGACTGCAGACAGACATGAGGTAAGTATGTTTACTGGCTTTCGTTATAATATTTATTCAGCTTAGAATTTTCTTTTCTGATGCTTAAATCCAGAAAAGGTCTCCTCCTTTAGCTTTGTATGTGGGACAAATTATTTTGAAGCTTTTAAGTAGCAAATGTAAAGATTTAAGCAAGTCTAACATTCCTTTTCAGAACAATCTTAAAAGAAGATTGTTTGAAGTGAGAAATCCTATCGTTTGCCTTAAGCTTTTCAAGTTAATTTTAACATAAATCTATGCCTACACTGAAGAAACAAGTAACCTGGAATGCAGAGTGGATCTAGTTATTCTTTATCCTATTAAAAAAACAAAAAAAAAATGTCTATTTCTGTATAGTGCAAAATACATCCTATCAGGGGAATCTTTCTTGAGTGGAAATCCTCTTTATTGACGTTCCTTCTTTTGGAATTTTGCTCTCTGATCACAGAAAGAGCATAATTTTTCAAACTGTAAACTAGGTGTAATCTAGGAGTTTAGTAGGTGAGATAATCCTACCTGTGATTAGATTTAAAGATGACATGTATAATAATGGCTGTTATTGGAAAAGTAATGATGAAGAGTTAAATGTGTGAGCACGATTAATAGACTCATATAGCATGGTTTGGGACAGAAGAGACCTAAAAGCTTATCTAGTTCCAATACTCTCTGCCATAGGCAGAGATACCTTCTACTAGACCAGTTTGCTCAAATTCCTATTCAACCTGATATTAAACACCTCCAGGGATGGAGTACCCATGACTTCTCTGGGGAGCCTCTTCTAGTGCCTAACCACCCTCATAGTGAAGAATTTCTTCCTTCTATCTGATCTAAACCTGCCCTCTTTCAGTTTCACTCCATTCCCTGCCTTGTTCTCTTACTACATGCCCTTGTAAAACGTCCCTCCCCAGCTTTCTTGTGGGCTCCCTTCAGCTGCTGGAAAGTTGCAGTTGTGGCTCACCAAAGTCTTCTCTTTCTCAGGCTGAACAGCCCCAGCTCTCACAGCCGGTCTGCATAGGAGAGCTTCCAGGCCTGTGATCATCTTTGTGGCCCTGCCCTGGACTCTCTCAAGCAGGTCCAAGTCTTTCCTGTGCAGGAGACCTCAAATCTACACACAGTACTGAAGGGGGGGGGGGGGGGGTTCAGTGTAGTGGAATAGAGGATCAGAATCCCCTCCCTCTCCCCACTGGCCACATTGCTTTAGGTGCAGCCCAGGATATGATTTGCTTTCTGGGCTGGAAACACATATTTGTAATGCTTCCTCCACTTTAAAACTACAAAGCTATTACATTTGCATGCAATGCACATTACAAATGAAACGATCATTTTCACATGAGTGTCTATCTTTTCTAATCTTATTTTAACATGAAGGGAAGTTGTATAGAGCCTTTAATAAGCTACCACTTTTGTCAGGATCCATATTCACATACTATACATTAGTTTTTAGAAACACTGGTGTTTTTCTGAAGCATAAAGCTAAAAGTAGAAATTTTTTAAACAGGTTTGTTTTCAAGGGTTCTTTTGACATTGAGTTGTTAAACACTTATGCGTCAAGTAATGCAAGAGCTACACTTTTCTGTATGCTTCTATGTTGAAAACTATCCCTTCACAAAATGTTGTTGAATTCTCATCTAGTTTGTAGAAAATCAGGAGAGCACTCTTAGTGAGGGTGGTTTCTGATAGGACTGGGACATTACATTCCTTGTTATATTCCTCACACCTGTGTTTGTGAGGGGTTAAGCAGGTAATACGAAAGGGAGGTAGTCCTCTTAAAAAGGTTAAACTTCCCACTCTAAACAACCTGATATGTCTAATGTATGAGGTATCCTCTTTAAAAAGGTTGTTAAACATGAGTTTTGTTTACATATAATGTCATGCAGTTATCAGCATAATCAAAAACTTATTTAATCCTTTTCTAATTCTAAAGTGATTAGCAAGGGCTGAGAAATCACCTTATCTCACTAAAACACAGGTACGAACACAGAGTAAATATTTTGGTAAACAATTATTCTGCCCTTGCATATTCAGCAGTGTGCTAAATTATGCATAATCTTGCATAAGTAATAAGTGAAGGTAGCTTAAATTCAGGGTTTTTTTACCTGACCTATTTCTTTCAGTGCTGTTAGCTTCTTAAATCATGTATGAGCTTTCCGTAAGGCTTCAATGAGTAGTTCTAGTGGAGAGACTTCAGTAATAAATTTCAGGAGAAGACAAGTTTTTTGACAGGCATAATGCAACACATACAGAGTTTGGAACTCACACTCTGGGAATTTAGAGCAATCCTTGCAAAGCAGCTTTTCCCTGTTACATTAATAGAGAAAATGAAGTATGAAAGTCCTCAGGAATTACTGCTAGGTGTAATTTAAATAATTTACCAGAAGACAGTTCAGCACATGCATAGAACAGGGGCATACAGAGTTTGCCATAAGCAGTTTATAAATAAACTATATTCTGCTGAAGTAAGTCAGGCATAAATTATAACTATTCCTTTTGTGGCTATACTCTGTTCCTCATTGTAATAGTTATTTAAAAAAAAAAAAATCTGGGTTATGACCTTCTACTAGAAATCATAGGCTGTGCCTGCCTTGTACCTTGCTTATGAGCATGCTTACATTTAATAGTTTGGCTGCTATGAGATCAAAGTAAAATTACTATTGCTGTGGGAGAAAAAAAAAAAAAAGAGAAAGTGCATTACATTTCTATAAACAGAATCTAGGTAGAATTTTGTAGTTCAGTGGAAAAAGGAGTGTTCTGTGCCAAAGACCATTAACTAGCATCTGACCATTTCATGAAACACTTATGCATTTTGTTAATGTATTATTCTATTTCTAGCCTCAAGTGCTGAAAGTTAAAATGATAGAACAACTTGAAAGTACCAATAGAAAATATGAAATTAAGATGCTAGGGAGTATGGAGAGGGCAAAGAATGCTTTAAACACCATTGTAGAAACTGGGTGGCTCCTATTTCTGCACAGGAGCTGCAACCTTAATTATTAGGGCTATTAAGGACTGTTACCATTTACCATCCAGAAATGTTTTAATTTATTTTGTCAGTGTTCAGAAATAAGAATCCAAGGTGAGAGGTCAATGATCCAGACAGGTTCATTGATTTTTGTATGCCAAATTAAAAATATATCAAATATATTTTATTCTGACATCTTTAAGTACTTTATAGAGAAATGGAAAACATGAAGATGATTTAATGTTGTTTACCCATTTTTGTATTATAAAAGTTTAGTAATCTCTGATTCCTGTAGAGCACGCATTAATACACATATTCTGCCTCTGCTGTTATTAATTTTACCATCATGTTTTTCAATAATGCAATTTTAGTAATTTACTCTTAATTAACTCCTCTTGTCCATCTAATTAGGAGCAAAACATTACAGTCACTGGAGCTCATAAACAGTCACATGTCAGAAAGATGGGCTTGCAGGTTTTTTTGTAATTTTGAGAAAAAAACTAACATGCTTAACACTCAAAGAAAATTATTAAATATATTTTCTTACAAAAAAATATGTAAGTTTCTGTCAGAATTTGGTATTTTAATAAATGAGATTTACTAACTTGTATTCATGAAGTCATGTATAGAAATAGAAAAATTCTGATATTTTTGTAGATTTTTATCAGCTAAAATGATATATTTTACATTATTTGTCATAATATTAATACATGCATAATAATACAAGTATATTTTAACCCATTTTTATATGTATATCATCACTTCAGTAACTGCCTTGATGAAATATATATAGGTATTAATAGAGCTACACAATGTATAATGTCTGTATAAATAATTCAAGCTTTCTTAACCTAACATTTGTCAGTGCACCCAAAACTCATGCTAGCGTTAAGAGTGAGCATGGGGAATAGGTTAAAAATGCTCTTGCTTTTGCTTCTCTACTTTAAAAAATGTTTATGTAGAGGGTGTAGTGGAATCTGCATGCTGTGTGAAATCCTGGCTGCCCATCTCAGGCTGCCTGGGGAGGTGAAGGGCTGTCTGTACTTCACCTCTCTTTGTCCACATCACAGTGGATAATTTTGCAAGTCCTCATTCTCAGTGGCCCTGCTTCTGCAATATTTTAGGGTGGGTTGTGTGTCTTCCCAGGAGCAGCACTGAAATGTGCTCCCACCTAGGTGAGCAAAGCTTTACATGAGAGCAGTCGAGTGCCTCATATCTTAGGTACTGCTTGGCACACTGGCCATATTCTTGAGATAAGACACTATTTTAACTGTTTCTTTCATAATTTTGTACTTATTGGTTGCTTGTTATGTCTAAATATGGAGTATGGACAGGGTTTATGACAGATGTCATTTGGGATGGAAAATCCTCCATCGTGTTCTTGATATATAAAAAAGTTCTTTCCATGTCCAGAACTGATATGCATATGTGAAAATTCCAAATACTTAGATATTTCACTTAACTATCCTTTGAATGTGCTGTAAATTTCATTTTATTTTCTAAGGAAAAGTTGACTCATTATCATTCTGGTTGAAGCAGTTGTCTTTCCTAGCGTAGAGCTTTCTCCATTATTAAACTGATCCGTTAGAAAATTAAGTAATGTTAACAAGAAATTTCTCCTTAATATGCAATAAATATAGGCTGTTGGAATGATAAAAACAGTTTAGTTCAAACAATTTAATTAACATCCTTACAAGGATCGCTGAAAATAAAGTGCAAAATAAAATAAAATCACTGTCATGATCCTGACCCTGTGTTGCAAATTAAAAACACAGTTAAGTGTCATAAATTTCAGCAGCTCAATTTGGGTTCACTTAACAGAATTATGACAAAAGCAAATGTTTTGTCACTTTCAGACTGTTGCCAGGAAAAATTGTAGTGCATAATTAATGATAATCCGCTCTTTAATTTGTATATATAAAGGCACAGGAAGTTGCCACTGATAGCACAGAAATAATGTAATTTTCAGTGTTAAAGCAATAGAACTGTTTCATCTAAAACAACGAGTCAGAGGAAGGATAATGGAAGGTGTCAGAGGCACAATAAATAAGATTAGAGTGGACAAGAAGTGAAAAGTATTAACTGTATTGAAATTTTCAATTAGAAAGGCAAAGCAAATCCTTTATGAATCCACCTTCTTCTAAACCTTTTTGAATAAATGCAGTTGAATTGCCTGAGTACTAGTGAGTACAAAATCAAGCTATTTCAAAGAAATGAATTATGGTTTTATGTTGTAGCTCTAGACATTTAAGTAATTTTTAAGAGCAAAGGCTTTGGTAAGATCTTGAACACCAGTGCTTGAACAGGCCAGTGATAATTGGCTGCTCACCTTCCTAAGCAGACCTGAAATATAAGAGGATCCCTGAAACAATGACAAAATACATTATGTGCTGGATACTATGACTCACACTGCTTTCCCAGTTGCCTTATATGGATGGTGTTTCTGGTAATGCATCCTGCCAAACATGAACACTACAGAAAACCCAACATGAGGTGAATGATTAGATGAAGACAGTTTTCATCAGTTCACTTCCGATATACTTGTAACATGAATTGACATTGAATTTTCTCAGTAATGAAGCAGGTTTATCCACATGAGCCTTCTAATTCTGTCCTTCTTTTACTTGCTTAGGAAATGTGACAATTGTTTCTTCTTCCTAAGGACAATTTCATCTGTTCAGACATGAATGCAGACTCAGCAAGTGTTAGGGACTGTGATTTTTTAAAGCCATTGTGTAGCTGGAGGTGCTGGGGATCTAACCACCATTTGAGTGATTCTATCTGAGTAAAAAAGATAGCTGCTTAGGTGTTTTACTAACAAAACCACAGTCACTCTGTAGTTAGATCTCTTATAATCATATGTGCAGATTAACTCCAGGTTGGCACAGGTGCCAGCAAGTGAGACTTTTACCTTCGTAGGAAAAGGGTTTTTTTTTCTTTTAATGGATTTTTATTTAATTAATTTAATATTCTGTAGTTTTAAAAATATTTATCAATATGCTGTGTGAAACATAAAGGAATCTTGAGGTGATGAAATTCCATGTTCTTAAATAGAGTTATTTAGGGATATCTTTAATATAGCTAATCAATGTGCATGGCACACTTTGCCAACTCCTGCAGAAGTTGTTCTGCTGCTGTCTTTGTTAGGACCCTTTTTTGCCTTCTTTAGTGAATCCTTTGCTGTTTCTCAGATTCCCAGGATGCTGCACAGAAAACATGAAATGCTGCTAAAGTTATTACCCCATACATACTAAGTAATATCCAGAAAACTTTCTCTTCCATCTGTGAAGAACTGATGTGTTAAACAGATTATTCACAAGACCTGCTTTCCTGTAATAAACCTAAAAAAGGCAGCGGAAATAAGCATGCTTTCTAAACACAATACTTAAGTCTAGATGGAATTTCAGAGTAATGTTTCATGCCTCTTGTCAACACATAAAGATAAAATGCTGTGTCAAAGACTCAGCATGGTAGAGAAATGAAAGTAAGAGGCAGTATGGAATTTATAAGTTACAGGGGCACTATGACTACATCCACTCACTCTAATAAACTCCATGTATAAATGCTGCTATCCTCCACAGCAGCATAGACTGCTAGCTATGGCTTTTGTAAAGTCCAGCTTCTGCATGGCACCCATCTCCCCATTTGAGAAAGCGCTGCTGGACATGTGTCATTTTCATAGGTTACACAGCTGTGTCTTTTCTCAATAGCATTCCAGGAACTGTTCAATTTACTGGCACAGATTAGTAACCTTTAGGGCTACTCTCCCCATTTTTATCTTTGAAATTTATTCTGACACATGAGGAATCAAATTAAAGTTGTACCTCTGGTCTACTCCTTCTCCTCACCTCACTCCTGCATCATGAAATTTCCTAGGTTGAGAATAAGGATGAACATCTTCACAGCTTTCCTTCACCTCCAGGATCAGAATTTACTTATCGAACCTCTTCTATCTTTTATCCCTTAGCTGCCATTTTTAACAGTACACCCCATCAGAATCTCAAACAATTAGCTCCATTGTGTGCCATACTTGTACTCTCCAGTGTTTGTTCTCTTCCCAACTGAACCCATATGTGAATTGAACATTGACATCCACCTTTGACAGACAGATTCTGCCATTCCTAAATGGATCCTCAGTGTATCTGCAACACTTGCACCATACCACTGGCATTCAAAATGAAAGTGTACCATTCTTATCTCAGAGAGATCAGATCCATTGTTAACTGTTCTTTTATCTGAGATTAACACTCAATTCTTACCTGTTTCATTTTTGGTAACTGAGATATTGAAAAGTCTGTTAAACCCCTTCCCTGATTGCTGTCTGTTCTGAATTTTTGAAAGCAGAGAATATTAATAATTGTGAAAACAAATAGCCTTCAAACCTGAAACCCAACATATTAAAACCTTTTAAATATATAGGAAGAAATAAAATGTGAATTTCATAATTGTCTTAGTGCATTCATTTACCAGGGCCACTTCTGTGTGAAGTTGTAGGTGGAAAGGAGAATGCTGAACAAACCAAAAGTAAGGATCAATATTTTAATTTACATAGGACATTTACATGGTGGGTGAGATAAATGGCTGGATATTTCCCTTTTCCTCTCACAGGAGCCATCTTCAAGAGGTTGGAGTGTAAGCAATTAGTTTTAGTGTCACAGGTAATCTTAAAAAGGTCTAACAATTTTAACTGTTACCTGCGGTCTTTTATACTCAGCTATTCATCCCAGAATTTTAACCAATTTTGGTTTAGTTGTTCTTACATGAAACCACTTTTACATCATGTGATTCTAATCAGTTCTGAATACATGCTGGTTTTGAAAATATATTTTAGTAACTCTTTCAAATGTTTATAATTTTGCAGGAAATGGGGCTTTTTCCAACCATTTTTTGTTCTCACAGCTTCTGTGAATTTTGCAATGTTTCCTTATCAGGCTTAAAGACCCAGGTGCTGTGTTTCCTCTGTGAGTCTGATTTATGTGCTTGTGAGCACAATAGAAATAAAAATTTCCTACCCATGATAAAAATTTCTCTTAAAAACCCACTGTAGTGACCAGTCTCCACTACTGATGATTAATAAGAATGTGGAATGGCATTTGGTTAGAAGGCTTGGCACAAGTTTCTCCAAGGAAAGGTTACCCTAAATATGAACTCCTAAGTCTCAAGTACCATATGTCTCCCCATACACTTTGTATATGACATATGGGTTTTTTTGTAATATCAGGCTTTTTTTTTTTTTTTTTTTTTTGTTCTGTAGAAGTCCAAAATATGTAGAGTCATTGCTGGCTGGACTCCCCTTAGATTTATTCCTCTCTTTCAGTTTGCAACCACATTGACCTTCCAGATTTTCCAGAGAAATAGACAGCTCAGTATTAAAGTCCTCTAACTTTATGGGTTCAGTTTGCATTATTATTAAAAATTTTATCTCTGAGTATTTCTAAGTATAAAGAAATAGGTTGCACACTAGTGCATCCTTGTGCAACTGCTCTGCCCTCTCCAGCAGACCATAAAGGATCTGTCTGCTCAGCACAGGTTTCAAACATTGCAGTCTGGTATAACTCTGGGGGGAGTGCTGCCCACCCTCCCCTTGTGCTACCCCATATCCCTCCTCAGCACATCAACGTCTTGGCTGGTATTTGTCACCATTTCAGTGTGAGCCTTCTGAAAACCAGGCAGCAGAAAGTCCCTTATCTCCATCAAACTCTCCAGCACAGCTTGCAAGAGGCTTGAGCCCTGCAAGATCCTTGGGGAAGAAAGGAGAAGGTGAACTCCTCCCCTAGTTGCACCCCCAGGAACTTAACAGCTCTCTGCAGACTTGCTAAATGCATCCTCATGCCCCTGCTTGCCAGCTGGTGCTGAATTGCTGAGCTATGCAGTAGGACCTGCTTTGTTACAATGAACTGGCTGCAGGAGTCATCTGATCATAATTGAAGTCATAAGGAAGGAGGGGAACAAGGGGAAAATGGAAGCAAGAGAAAAGCACATGGATAAATATTCCATAATACTTTTATAATCCCGACCAAGAAAAGTATTCTGTGATCGGTGTGCTAATGAAGCTCAGCTTCACAGAAGACAGCTGATGGCCGATATACATTCACTCACCAATTTGTAGTATGAAGAACTGTGAAGCTATGGGTTTGGAATGGCTGGTACATAAAAATATAAAAAGAAAGAGAAACTTGAAAATATAAAGAGGCTCAAACATTATTTGTCTTGTGCCTAATCTGAGAGAAAATGCATGCAGGGTTTGTTTCTTTTATTACTTGCCTATGTGTGTGCATGTGTTCGCACATTTGGATGTATGTTACAGCTTTTATCTTTTCTAAAGTAGAAAACACTTTCTTATTTTTTAGAAATAGTGATATTGCAGGTAATGATTTTACTTCTCCTACATTCAAATTGTACTGAGTTTCTAAAGTATATTTTTAAACAAAATGTGGACAGAAAAGCAATTTCATGCCACTAGTCCATACATGTATAAGCAGTAGGAATCAAGAGAACTTCATGTATTCCAGCTATTGTATAGCACCTTGCATAGTAAAAGTCCAAAAAGGAGTTTGAAATGTCATGGTTTGTTTCTTGGGTTTTGACGTGTCCATGACTTTTGCCCTCTCCAGAGTATTTTGTATTAAGCAATAGAATATGCTGCTTCATAGAAGGAAAGTTACGTAAAATAACAATTTCTTTCCACAGCTCCTTCCCACCTGACCTGCAAAATTTGGAGGTACAGGGGAGAATCCTAAGAAATGCTCAGCTGCTTGAGCTGGCCTTTTGTTTGTGCTTTGAGAAAGGTGTGTATGGTCGGCTCATTTCATGCCTAAGAGATTTTCTCTGGAGTGGGGGAGGGAGCAAAAAGGGCTCAGCCACTGTGAATATTCCTGTTTTCCTGAACTCTGTTGAGAATAAGTCGCCTAACAGCGCTGGTGTAATTGTGATCACAGTGATAGGGGAAAATGAGCTCTTTGGTGTTGCTTTGACTCAGTTCCTCCCCAGTCAGCCTGCTGGTTCTTTACAGACATTGCCTCATGCCTCAGAGAGCATTGGATTTGCAAATTTTGCTCCTGAGTTTATCCTTGGAATTTAATTGAACCTTTCACTTTCATCATAACAAAGATATTTGCTATACCTTAATCCAAAATCCATATGCTAAAGACTCAGTAAACTACCCTTTTTCCTTGGATATTCAGAAGGATTTTATTTCTTTCTGTGAATAATATCTCTCTGAAAAGTGGCTAATAGTTTCATCTGCTTTTGCATTAGCAGTAATAGCAGCAAAGACACCATTTTTTGGCAATACAATTGAGAGGTTTACAGCAGTCATAGCTTTTAAGTTCCCCATTTAACATAGCATTTAAGAACATATTTACAGCAAATGATCTGAAGAAGGAAAGCTGGGGCAAAAGTACTTCTGGGCCTTTTAAAAAAGGAGCCACAGACCTTTTTGGAGGACATGTACTGTTTTAAAGTTGTCTAGCTACTGCTCTGGAATTATTTGTTCTACAGAATTCTTCTTTGGGGTCAGCCTTATGCTGTAATGTTTTGACCATCACAAGGGTTGCAGCTATGTATTTCAGCCCTGAAGGAAATTGCACACAGACATATACAGCATTTTGTGATTTATTTCAAAGGCCACACCTCAGAGCTTGCTGCCTGCCACCATGTAGTTTTGACTCACATACAAAAAAAAAAAAAAAAAAAAAAAAAAAAAAAAAAAGGTGTATTATTCAAAAAACAGAGCATTTAAGATGGAAGCTTGTGTCATCTCCATTCTCTTTTCCTGTGACTTCACCATCCCTCTTGTCCTTGAATTCTTCTGCCACAGTTTCTTCATTTGGACCATGTTGCAAGTTGCAAGTCTCAGGACATTCTGTACTTACCTTCACTATTGGATGTACCAGATTAAAAGTCCAATAAATAACGATCTTTCTGGCAATATACTGAATATTAAAGCAAAATATTGTATATCTGTCAAGACAGACAGATATGGTAAGAAACCAAGTCTGTGTACATGCTCAAATATATATATGAAAAAAAATCATAATGTAGCTAAAGATTGAGGAGCCTGAAGAGTGAAGAGTAAGTGGAAAGTGATTAAATGGTAAGTGATATCTTAAAAGCATATGAAAGATTTTAAAAGGATCCATGCAGAAAACAAAGAGCTATTAGTTAAAAAAGGTAAATTGCAGATAGCACTACTCTAATATCAGTCCCACAATAGCCATCAGAGATGAACCAGTAATGTAATTTCTTTTAAATGGATGCTATTCTAGTAACACTTATCATCTGCAGAGAAATATTTCTACTATCTATATCAGATGATAAAACTATTTTCATTTATTATCTTACTAGATTTTTTCCCAAGATTCCTACCACATTTTCTCCTTCCTGCATTTCATTTTTTTTGCTTCTATAACAAATATTGAATTTGAAAAGTTGCCTCTTTTTTTTTCTTTTTTATATATAAGACTCAAATGTTGATAGAAATTTTTGAAATAGGAATTATTTTCTTGCTTTAAAAATGAGATAAGCCTTTCTGAATTTCAGCCTATGTGTAAACACAGATATAAGTGTACTGTATGCAATATATATTTATAATGTATAATTTAGATAGATCTCAATTGAGTAGCTTTTAGTAATTTCTGCAGTAGTCAGTTTTCCTCACAACATTTTTACAGGACTATCTGGTTTACTTATTTCTAAATGAAAAGTAAAATCTAAATAATATTCAGAAATGTTTTTTTGCTGAGTTAATGAGTGATGGATCATGGTGAAATAATGCAATAAGTACATACTGTTGCCTTTGGGGAATAAAGCAAAAGGGTTTTTCCCATTTTGTACATTAGAACCACTTTGTAGCTCAGACTTCATTCACAGTGGCGTTTAACCTTACTGTCTGGTTATTATGCCTCTGATATAAATACACCAAATGTTAGCAGCATTGGAGAAGACATAAATGAAACCCAACAATATAAGTGATAGAGTACGTACAAAGTTTGCTGCATAGCCAGTTGAGAGGAGTCATTACTGTTTTCCAGTCAGTAATTTGAGTGTAAGATGCACTGTGTTTCAAGGCCTTGAAAGCTTGTTTTGTAATGAGACTAACAAGCTAAAATCATCTATTTTATCTAACTGAAGGTAGGAATGATTTGACTGTGATCTATGAATACCTGCGTAAGGAAGATATTTCTTCTCATAGAATGTTCTGTAATCCAGTAGAATACAGTGTAATGAGATTCCGTGTTTGAAAACTCAGAGCTATACACATTCAGACAAATATTACAAGAGAAAAGTCAATTTACATTGGAATAACTAAGCTAGAGATCTCTTGGATTCTTTATCACTGTGTAGGATACATGCTTTGCACTGAAAAAAAATGATAACAGAGCTTGCTTCCCGAGGGGTTTATTTTATGGTCTTGTGCCTATCTTCACAAAACAAGCCTTCCCCTTCTTACAGTGAAGCAGTTGGGCTCATTGAGGCAGAAGAACAATATAGTCAACCAGAGTTTTCACCAAAGAGATTTGGTATTTGTGTGCTTATTTGAAAGATGAATGCTGACAAGAAATTATTTTCCCCTAGCTAGGTCTTCCTTGCTATTCAATGTATGATTGCAAGTATGGTAGAATCAACTAGAAAATTCTCTGGTATGCTGATATTCCTACTTCATTGTTAATTTTAATATCTGTGTTTGTTAATATGAGTTACTGCTGTTATTTAAATCAACTATAAACCTTAACATTTGAGGTCTCTTTCTGTAGCATGCACAAAGATGTCATTTTCTGATTTAGTGACTGCTCTTAAGGAAAATACATTAACAAATTTAATTTTGTATTTTAAAAATCTATACAATTCTGTTTTTATGAATACATATATATCCAGAAAGGGGCAAAAATTACCCTTAGCCAAGAAAATGTGTGCATTTTATTGCCATAAGTCATCTCAAAATGTTCTCTCCTCTTAGCTTCTTTTTCAATTTAAGGTCCATATTGTTTAATTAGTCTTGTAAAACTTTTCAGAAGATAGGCATAAAGGATTCTGTGTTTGGTAAACTATAAAGAGAAAGCAAATTAAATATTGAAAATATACATCAATAAGCAGCGTAAAGTGGAATACTGTTTTCAATCAACTGTAGTTGAAGTATTCCATTTTTAGACACAAACAGCTATTCTGAGGAAATTTTTAAAAGATATTAAGGTAGGATGCTTCTCTCTGTAAAACTGGTATTATTACATTTTAGCTGAAACATACCAATTAATTCTACAAGTCATTAGATTTTTTTTTTCAAATTATGGTAAATTCGGCTTTATTCCTTCAAAATCAAAGCGTATCCTATCCCATCTCCCTTGAGCTTTTTATCTTTAACAAAGTCCCAATCATATCCCACAAAAATAACTCTAGTGTTTCAACTTTCAGTAATTGGATAGATAGAATAAATAAGTCGTTGGCTAGATAGCAGTATTTGCTTTAGCTTTGCAATATTTTTCTGTAGTTTGGAGTACCATGAAACCATCTGATCTGAACATGAAAGAAGTTATTTTATAGTGTTTAAAATATACTACATATCAAGTTCTGAGAGTTTACATTGATCTAATGCATTGAAAATGTAGAAGATTGTGTGCTGGGAGACCGTTTAAGAGATTTGATTGTTTTAGCACTTCTACTTACAGACTGTACTAATATCACATGCCTAAACTACAGATATCTGTAAAACACCTTCTAAAACATAATTTAAATTTTCTATTAATAAAGCATTAAAAACTTTGAGTGTCTGCTAAAAAGTTGTAAGAAACGTGACTGTACCTTCTAATAAAATGCAGCTTTCTCCTGATTGCCAAACCAGAACTTGCTTACAATGCCATTTTAAAAAGTCTTACAGCCTTGAGAAATTATGAACAACATTGTTTCTCAGGCAACTCCACCAGTGTAGGCTGCAGAACATGCTGAACAAGAGCATCATAAACGATGTGAATTATTTACAAGGGCAGAAAAGAACTGTGCTCCCAGATTGGCAGGACAAGAACTGCAGGTACTCAGCTGGGACGGTGGGAAGGAAGGGGAGAAGGGAGGCTGCTCCCACACAGCCCTTTCTCCCTGAGTGGGTCGGACAGACTACAGACCTTCAGGACACTCAGGGAAAAGAAACAGACCCCTTTTTTCTTTTCATATACTGAATAGTCTCCATGATCTTTCATTCTGTGTAAGATTGAATCTACAGAAAAGTTTTATACTCAAGAAGCATAGCTCCTATATGCTTCTATGGGTTGCAATCCTCAGTAGGTGTTTATATACATCACATGTACTCACAAACACAGACTGCCATTGAAACCTAGTCAAGCAGCCTTTCAATCATTTATTCAAGTCACATTTTCAGAGTCACTCTGTCTCTTTAGTCCAATTTAAGCCAGTTTCTGAGCATCATATTTAAAAATTTGGGTTTGTTAGACATCCCTTGTTGAAAAGCCATATAAGCTGCAAGCATATCTGAATAGCAAATGATCAAGTGGTATCTTTGTGGGAAGTTAAAAGTCTTTGGCCACAGTGAACAGTCATATTCCAGCTGAGTAATTCCTTTCTGCTTATTCATTTTCATACTATAGTCTCAACAATAGTTTTTGTATGTATTTAAATGTTACATTTTTATACTTCTGTTGTGACTACTCCTGTGATAGAATGGGAAAAATAATTTTGGCTTTTCTTCTATTAAAAAACCCACAGACCAGAAATCCTGTGGGATGTTTTATGCTTTTTGTTGGCTAAATACACGTGGTCACCAATTGATTTATTTTTCTCTGTTTCTGAACACTGATCACTCATATAGTGCTGTAGAAATAATTAATAAAAAGAAGTGATATGTTCCTATTTTTTGCTTTTGCTAATAACATTTTGTTTAATGGGCGTGTCAGGTGTTCTTACAACAAAATGAAATATTGAAAGAGAGATATTGAAAAATGTACCAGTCCACATGAAAGTCATTTGTTTTGAACAGTTACACATATTAATTTATCTGCAGCCCAGGCAATGAACAAAGATAAAGGAAAAGTTCTTTTCTATTTACTTAGTATTGGTGTGACCGAGTGCAATAGTCTTTCTACCTGACTGGTGAGGCAAAAAGCCTATTAACATGACTCAATGCAAGTTCAGATGGAAAATATGAAGTGACTCCAGAGGGTCTAAGCTTTCAGAAGCTCCAGACAAAGTCCTCTGACTCTGTGATGGCAGGGCTTATAGCACAGGTAATCATTTAACTCCTGAAAACACCTAAGGCTCTCAGACCTACGATCGATCCATCTTTAACCCCAGGCTGCATGACTAGCAGTAGATGTGGCAATTTTATTCTGACAGTAAACGTTTCCCTGCAGAATTTTTAATTAGTGAATTAGAGACAGAATTTGTCCCACTTGCACCCTTTAAAGAAAATAAAATGTAGAGTTTGGAATTCTGGTCATGGGATCTGAGTTTACTTTTTTCAGTCCTGCGTTGGACTGTACACAGAAAACAATGTGTTTTCTTTTTGCCATATTAGGCATGTTAGTATTCCATCCAGAACTGCTATGGTCTTATTAGGCAACATTCAGTTTTTGTACTATTAGAATGTAGTATAACCCTGCGAAGTATATTGAATTATGAAGTGTAATGGGAATTCATCTTTGTCAGCCCCTATAGTTTGTTTTGCAGCCAGCTGAGCAGTGGGGTGGATTTTGGTTAATTCCTACTTAAGTATTTGTTAGTAAAATTTCAGCCTTCCATTTTTCCATGTCTTGGTTTCAATATGCTTTTGTATTATCAGATACTCACTGTTACTAAAGGGTAGTACACACGTATTCTTTTTTCTTACTGATCTCTTAGATGTGCTTTAACAAGGAAGAGCTGTCCATTGGAGACAGTCTATGCTGCTATCCTGACATTGAGTTATGCCAGAGAACATTCCACTACACCGTGTGTTGTTGCCTACACTTGTACCCAGCCACAGAGCAGGTGGTTGTCACATTGGTCACAACCATGAAGAGGTAAATTGCTAGGATTTTATTGTCATATGTATTACCCTGCTATAAAGAGGCAATTTACTTATTCAATTAACATGAGCCATGGTTGTAAGGGCTGCCATTTGATTTTCTAAACTGCATGGGCATTTCATAATCAACTTGTAAAAACTGGGCCATGATGCATTAGGAGCTATTAAGCCATCATTTACAAACACTTTGAAATAACGCCGAGTTCTTTTATGCTTAAAAGAGGAAATAACTGATGTATTTCAGTTTGGTTGCATTTGATAAATTCATGCATGGAAAGCCTAAAAGCACTGTTAATTAATCAAAATCAAACTAATGGAGCAAACACATTTGTGAATCAAGGGGAGGGGAGATTTTTAATAGAGCTCAGGGGAATCAGTCCCAACTTCCGCTGAATTTAAATGGGAATTTGCTGCCTTGATGCCTTGGGTGTTTCTAAGAACCTCAGCCTAAGCAACTGTTTGTGTCCCTTCCCATCTTCATTTAGAAGAAGCTGTTGATGAAGTAACAGCTAATGTTTAATGGCATGTATTGTGTTTAAGCATTAAGCATGTTGTGTGTGTCACAGGAACATTAAAAGCAAACAATTCCACTTGTCCCTACAGTTCCGTCAAAATAAAGAGATTTTTGGACACTCTCTAGTTTTTAAAATAGAAAAAATATAAATTCTTATCTTTCAATATAAAGTTTACATGGAAATTGAGAAGGACATTGAGCAAGTTCATGGACAATACTGTGGAGAGCCATAAAGAATTCAGTGTTTCCTGTGGAACCGTAAAAGAATATTTCCACTGGTAATAAATATAAATTAACTTAATCTAATAAGAACTTTATTTCATTAAAATCTACAACTGAAACTACTATTGGGAGAAATAATATATTTTGAGTTGAAAAACCCTTAGTGGATCTATATCTATGACATGTAAAGTTTCATCAGAAATAGAAACCACTCTAAAATGTTGGGTTTTACTAATATGTGAACATGATACCCATTTAGGGCTGCCTTATTGATTTTTATTTTTAAAATTATTTTTGGACAGAATTGTTTTCAATAGTATCTGCTAATATTTTATCAAACATTTTGTTTCAAGGTTTTAGAAAACAGTGCAAAATGTACCACAAAATGGGAGAGTTCATGGCTGCCAGTTTTATGACTGAAACACAACTATTTTTTTTCTACTTGTAAGTTCCAGTGTGGTGTTTGGTAGGGCATGCAGGGGTCTTGCCAGACCTCCAGAGTGGCAGAGCAGTCATATTGCCCAGGTTACAACTTACTGAACTCCCTGCACCTGCTTCTCTTCTCACTCAGCAATCCCAGCACAAACTGAGAGAGGTACGCACTTCCAAAATTCATCTACCTGGAGATATGGCAGCACTTCTAAATTAACGAAAAAATACTGAAATACCTTGTGAAATCTTTGAAAAAAAAAACAAAAAAAAAAAAAACCAGAAACTGAGCAGTTCACTCTTTCTTTTAAAACAACTGGAATAGGATGGGAGTGACATTTTTCTGTTTCCTTTAAAAGGAATGAAAGTACTTCACCCATTTGGCTGAGGACTCCAGTTTTGTAGTGTGTGTTCCATAAAGTGCCTCACCCTTGGTTTCAGACAATTTTCACTCTCTGAGATGTAACATTTGTTGTGCAACGGGCAGCAAAAAATTGGCAGACCAATTATTTTTTAAGTGGTTAATAATTTTTTTATTTTATATAGGAAAGATTTGCCCAATAGATAAATATAAATGATGAAACATAGTAAAGAGAACTGAGCATATTTTCAGAGTCATCACCACAGGGAATAATATCTTCCATTTATAAGTATCTAAAATGAGAGAAGGTTTTGGAAGTCAAGGGCTATATGACTTTGCTAAGTCATATATTTTGCTAAGTATCTTCCCTGATTGAGGTTCCTATGAAAGCCATGCAGGAGTCACTCATTTTGGATATGTTGTAGTAAGTACTTCTTAGGATACATTTGAAACTTATTTTTGAAAACCTCAAGAAAACCTCAAGTCATGTGCAGGAGAAATTTTACGGAGGTCAGGACAGGCCAAGATGCTAATAAGTAATTTTAGTGAATTAGCATACATTGGGCTTAATTACTGACCATTATGAAGATGATCAGAATGTGACAAACACAAGAACAGTGATACAGCTTATTTCCAGGACACTTGGCTTTAATTGTGCTCTAAGAATAAAGCACACTACTTTTTTTTTTAGACAGTAGCTTCCAGTAAAACTTTAGAAATATTTTCCTAAGCTATTATGCATGGATATTTAAATTATGCTAATATAATATTGTTTGTTTATCAGGACATGGAATATGACAAGCTTTCCTCTTTGTATTTTAGATTTTGCATACACCCACTAAAGTCTAAAACTAAAGGTTACACAAAAGAGCTGCCAGAACTTTTTAAGAGCTGTACACAAAAGTTGGAAGGTCATTTGTTTTGGATGAAAGGTACTGGCTAACAGGTTTTTAAGACATTTGAAACTAATTTTTTGAGAGCTGTAGGTGGTGTCCTTTTGGATATCACAGAACAAGAAATATGCTGGATCATGTGCATAATATGTCCCAAACTTATATGTGTACTACATTGTTATGCCTGCTGCTATGAAAATTTGTCTCTGAATCTCTGAACATTCGTGTTTGAAAATCTGAGTCCTGATAAATAAATTGTTCTAACTGGAATACCAACTGTAGCTTTTCTCAGGCTATGTTGTAAACAAGTGTTTGTTAGTCAACTGAACCGTATCTACAATTCCTTTTAGGAATGCTAACCAAGGGAACTTGGGATTGTTCATGAAATTGGCATTGTTTTTACGCTTTCATTTAGTATATTAATAAAAAGTAACCATACTCATATTTTTGTCACTGACTAATTTTGTTTTGGATGAAGGCCTGCATAGTCCCCGGTAAAATCAAGGAGTGTCAAGTATCTAAATAGTTAAAGGCAAAGGACAATTGGGCATTCCCAACAGTGCCCTGCATCAAGTAATTTCAAGATCCAGGACTCAGAGCTGTATTTCTATCTAACTTATAATGGATAAGAACCATCCATGTATAACATAAGGACAGTGAGACAGGAGGAAAATGATAGTTTAAGAAGTTTTTCTCTCAGCCTTCTCACTTCCGTTCAATGTCAGAAGAAACTCAGATGAAATGTAAAAAGCTTGTGACATTTGAACAACCGGGGAGAGAAAAGGCTGGGAGGGGGCGAATCGAGACTGAGTGCTACAGTTTCACTCTGCTAGTTAACGTTCAATAAAACTTTCACAAACCACCACAAATCACTCTACACATTTCATCATTTGAAGCCTTTTTATTTCATGTTTTCTGAGCCCCTGAAGAGTCATTTTAATTCCTTTCTTGTGACGTTTTCCTTTGAGACCCAGAAGCAGGAGAGTAAACTTGAAACCCTATAACAAAAAAGCATGTTTGTATTCTTTTGGTTTTTAGAGGGAATTGGATAAAATATATATGTATATTAACAGCATTCTAGCTGTAAAAGTTGCAAGCCCAGAAACTACCTGCCTAAGCTTCAGCTACACATTCTTTTTCTTTCGTTTTTTTTTGAGAGTAACTTTGCAGACCTTGAGAGCACTACCTATGAAAGCCTGGCAGCTGAATTTGAGAGAAGTCTAGGTATCTTTCTTTTAGATATGTATATTGGAAAAATCTTAGTATAATTTGCTAATTAGTTCTTCCCATCCCATCTTTTCCCTTTCCCACGTGATAGTGAAAGAATGAACTCTTGCAAGGCTCCAACATTCAGCTACCTCTGACATACATTTGACTGACCATTTCTTTGCCATGGAAATGAAATTCCTACAGAGCCATGTGGTTTTCTGTTTTTGCTTTATTTTGTGGCATGTTTTCCTGACTGAATTTTTTAATTGAAAAGTCAAGGTATTTCATTTCAGTTTAAAGGTCAAACCCCAAGCGTGCAGTTCCAACCTCTTGAATTGCAATCAAATGCTGTTTTCCTTAGTACTTCACTGTGATATGATAGCTCTAGGCCAGACCACTGTTACTTTGATGAATAAAGATCTCCATCTGATTATATCACTCCTCATTTTCAGAGAAAATACCTTTGGTTTTTTTGTTTGTTTGCGTTTTTTTTTAGCTAAACGAGTTAAAGACACCATGTAACTTAAATTGTTGAAGCAATGTGTACTCTGGATACCCAGTATGGAAAATCAGAGACTCAGTAACAACTATAGGATACAGGCAAGACATATCAATTAGCAAAATCTATTCAACTGTGAATTTACTCAAAGCAAAGATTTTTAGACTGGTTAGATCCATCCAAATGAAATATTCTAATGTAACAATGCAAAAATTTATTTTTTTTTATCCAAGCAAAAACAAAATATATATTTGATTTGGGGATTGTAAAATAAAAATTTTGGACTTTCAAAACCCCAATTTGAAATCAGAATTCCAGAAATGCTGAGATTTCCTGCAGGAAAAAAAAAGTAGATCTCAATTAGTATCATCCTAACTGTTTAAATTTGCTAAGGATATAATTATTCCTTGTACATTAATGGTTTTTCTATTTTTGCCTAAATATTCCTTCTTTGGTTTAAACTATACAAAGATAGCTAAAAGGGGCTACATAGGCAAGTCTTACAATCCCTCATTAATTAATAACTCTTTCTTTAGCTTTGATTTCAGCACATGGAAGTATGTTATGATACAGCAAGCTGGCTAAGAAAAGGAACCTAAGCAGCCATTTGAACTGTCCCAGGTGCTGTGGTGGGGTCTTCATACTCTTCTATAGGTGACTTGTGTGTCCCATAGACAAAGAAGCACTTTAATGAAGTTTAATTTTAGATCTTATCGTGCACTCTTGGCAGGCATATAATGAATTCACTTAGAATGTGCACATGGAGGAGAGGAAGAATTTGGCCAAACACCATTAATTTTATCATCCTTAATTTCAAGTCTCAGAGATGTGTTTGGCTTTCCTCCCGTTATAGTTAAAAATTAACTTCTCAGTCTCAAAGACACAGATGCAGAAAAGTAACCAACTTAATATTTCCCATAGTTAGAAGATTTGCACCTAAAAATGGAAGAGGTTGAGCCTGTGTTCCTCTGACCAGGCAGATTGAAACCCTCTAACAACATGGTCCTCTGAGAAGAGCATTCAAGTACCCAGCTGAGACTAGTTTGGCTATTGCACCCTCTTCTACCTCTTTAGTAACAGGGCTGCCAGGGCGCTCTGGGATGCAGGGACAGGGAGAGCACATGAGGCTTACTGGTGAGGCAGCTGACTTCCAAGAGAACACCTGTTTTTCTTAGATTCTCTATTTAAAAAAAAAAAAATAGATTATGCAATTTCAAAAGAAATCTCCAAACTGAGACCGAAAATCTGATGATGGATTTTTAAAATGAATGTTCCTGTGTGAAGCATCTTATACTATCACTTGATTTTTCTTTATCTTGCCTTAGACACCCAGGCTAACCTGTAGTCATTTGGGACACACTGAAGTGTATGCTCAAACTGTAAGTTTATCATCAGCTGTTTGAAAAGAGAAAAATTAACTCTTTCCTCCTTCCTGAGAAGAGGATTTTTGTGTTTAACTCAATGGGAAGGCAAAGATCACCATGGGAGAGGGATAACACGTCAGAGACACTTCACTTCTCTGGTCGCTGTTTACAATAGGTGTCTTTATATTCACTTAACTGTTGCTGTGAATCCAATGAGATTAGAATAACTGGTTTGATTTAGCCTGAAGGAGGCCAGAGTGCCCTTCATATACTTAATAATGAGAAAGTCAAGACCGCTGTTCCATGGGACTAAGGTAAGAGATGAGATACTGCTCAAAAAGTTTTCAGGGAAACTGAAGTAAAATGTACAAAAATGTTACAGAATCTGCACTACTGAATACTTAGGCAAGGATATCTGTCTAGGATGGTTTAGTCATAAAATTCTGTTTCAGAAAATTATACAACCTCTAAATGTCTCCCCTCACTTTTTCCCCAGCTATGTTTCTTTAGGTTCCAGTGCTGGGCCTGTGAATGCCATATGCATTATACCTCTAGTCAGGTGAGTTCAGGGAATTCCTTTGCAACATAGTGTGGGGTATCGCAGTAAGAATAATTAGTCCAGACAAACTACTCTACTAATTTGCATATACAGCTTCCAAAACTGATGTCATGCTTCTGGGGTCTTTGGATGCCATCCACTTTCCTTTGCATGTTATATTTTCTTACTATTTAAGCTTCTACCAGTTGCCAGCAGGTAATTGATGTTTCTCGATCCTTCCAAGTTCCCTTCTATATATTACCTCTAATTTTGATCCATTGACTCTAAGGGATTATCAATAATCA
The DNA here is from genome assembly GCA_018697195.1 of Certhia americana. Taxonomy (NCBI): domain Eukaryota; kingdom Metazoa; phylum Chordata; class Aves; order Passeriformes; family Certhiidae; genus Certhia; species Certhia americana. The sequence goes on from CM031859.1 coordinate 38,265,965, forward strand.
TTACACTTATTTAAAGGACTTTTAAAAAGTTAAAAAGCAGAGCAGTTACGTTAAATATATTAGATGAAATATTTTTTACACCTTTTTTTTAACTCAATGACAGATATTCAGCATACATAAAAACTCCCTTATATATATATTTTAGGTGTTAGAGAAGACATATAAAAGGCAAAATATAAAAACATCAGAAGTGGTGATTCTCGTTTAATTTGGACCTTCATTTAAGAAAAAAAAGGGGAAGGGGAAGCCTACAGCACTGCTTATTTTCATGAGCAATGCTATTTGTTTTGTGCTTTTTAGTTCAGGCTGGGGAGAAGTTGATTTACATAAGTTGATGGCACGTGTGTATGTATACACTTCATAAGGCCATTTGCAAGCAAGCAGTTATATTTACCTGATAATTGTGGACTGACAGAGGTTACATGCAGTGTGTAAGACTAAAATTACTGTATGAAAAAGCAGCTAGAGGCATGTTCTCATTCAATAAACACTCTCCTCTTCCACACGGATGTTTCTGCGGGTTTTTAGCTTCTTGGATAAGTGTCACTGTTATAATCTTTTAATTAATATTGTGCTGTAGAGTGAAGGCATGAATGGATGCTACTGGCTGTTATTGCCATAGTGCCCAGAAGGATGCTACTGTTTTGCCAAAAATGTTCTGTCACTAATGTGAGGCCTGTTGACAGACTGTTGTTTATATGTGTCAACATGATGCCAAGTCGATTGTTTCACTACAGGAATCCTGGCTTGGCCCCAGTGGCTGTCTGAGGCTTTGTAGACAAAAAGACACTTTTATAGTGGCAGCAAAAGTGAACAGCTTTTTGGACTTTTATCTTGATCTCAGAGCAACTATTCTCCCATATAGATACTAAAAGGATTATTAATCAGGAAATTTTACATACAACTCGGTACATCATATTTTGTACTTTCTGGACAGAGGAAGGAATTTGAATTTAAGTGGGGCTGTTAAGTGAGTCTAATCTAATTATTGTACTAGATGTTTAATCATATTACTTAGAACCAGGCATAAAACATTGCAACATGTCTTGAAGTGTGTTTTAGTGCAAAAAGGACCATTTAAAAAGAATGTTTTCTATTTAGTCAGAGCAAATCAGTAGATTCAGCATGGGTAGAGAACTGCAGTGAAAATTTCTTAATACAGACCTCGCCTTCTGGGGTCGCTGGATTCCATGCTCAGACTCTGCTCTACACTTCTTGTTTGTGTGTCACATGACAATTAAGAGGCTCCAGTGGTGTAGAAAGAGGAAGCTGGTGCTCTCTATTTCCCCCAAAGAGTTGATGTATTTTTAATAACTCTGTTTGTCTGCTTCAGAGGAATAGAACTGATTACTGCTCAGTTTGAAAGCTTAATATTTATGTAAATACGTTAATTTAATGGGAGAAATCTTATCTACTATTTAGAAAAGGTCATCTAACAAGCGATCTTTACTATTTCCATCTTGATTCCTTCTCATTGGGTTATCTTAATTTCTCTCAAACTAGCATTACTACTGGAAAAGTGTCTAATTTCTTGCCCAAACCAGTGGGATGTTTGTTACAACTAGATTGCCAACTGTCACTTTTGGGCAGAATCCTTAAATACATGGTCCTGTCGTCTAGTCAGAAAAATGTCTCCAAATCTCACATGAAAATGCCAGAAAAATCCATCACAAGGATGTAGAAATTGTGTGAAAAATACCTCCAGCTTTTGATCATTCTGCCCAAGGCTCACCACATGGTATCCCAAATATTCTTCGGAGATGCAAATTTGGTGTAGCTGATGCTATAAGTCAGTGATAGTATTGAGAGTTCTGTTACTCAGAAATGTGATCAATCATATTTATGTGTATTCCAGGCTGAACTACACTACTGGAGAAAAGACTGACAGTGTGAAGGACCAAGACTTTCCAGGTGGGCTTCAAAGTGCCACCTAATAATCACATCAGGACCACTACTACTTGTAACAAATTGTCAGTGCCAGACCTGTATTTCTCCTCATAAAGGTCAAACTTTGAAATATATTCTTCTGATAAAAAATACTTCCTTTGTAACCTACAGACACAATTCAACTACTTTGGTCTTTTGCCCCCAATCTTTAGGGAGTAAAATATTTCTCCTTTAAATCCAATAAGCCTGGCATGTGTGCATCTTTTCTAGCATATGCAAGAGGTATTTCTGAGAAACTTTTGCCATGTAGGCAAGTCACAAATCTTTTAGCTGTTTCACTACCCACTACATCGTCTTCTACTTTCTGCTCCTGAACCCCACCAACAACATTCCCTGTGGCTTGATATCCCTGTCATAATGGAGAACAGAAACTGAAAATGTACTGCAAAGTATTGTTATGAAAGTCAGATAAATTCAAGGCTGATGATCTTATCTAAAATACCTGGCTCCAGGGATCTTCACTGTAGTTTTGGTACCAGCATATTTCTGGTTTTCTGCATCATATTTGGAGGCAGAAGAGTTATTACAGTGAAGGATTTATCTGTCTTCAATGTACCAAGGTTCAAGCAGAAGATGAGAGTTTTAGTGATAAATCCATACACAATAAAGGCAGACTGACTGGTTTTACCTTTCATCCTCTCAGAATTTTGGTTACAGATATTTTGGTTGCACCTATTTAAAACAGAGTAAAGGGGACAATATATAGCCTTTATGTCCTTTGTATAGCTTGATTAGTACCCTTTCTTTAATTTTTTTTTTTTTTTAGTGCTTCCTTTTTCCTTTATTTAGATTTTTAAAAACCCAGAGCTTTGTTTTAAGGCTCTAAGAAGGCTTTAAGGAAATGAATCTCTCTTTTTTCTTTTTCTTTCTACTTAAATTGTAGTTGCGGAATTCTAAATTATGTATCTGGTAGAGTGTATGTAGTGAGAAAAGAGCAAATGCCAAATGAAGCCAATGACAGTTTTAAAATTCATGAAAAATCCAAGCTAAAATGAGAAGCATGAACACTATAAATCATTACTTCCTTGCCTCACAGCCAGCTAATTCAAGAATCTGCATCAGTTTTATTTTGCCAGTTGTGTAATCTTACACAGGCATTGAATTTTGGGAATCTAGCTAGCTGTTGAGTAGTTCGGTTCTGGCCCACCCCACCTGTACACAGAACCTTCTTCTAAGAGGTAAGGTACAATTTTTATTTTTTTCCCCCCTTAGGTTACTCCTAAGTCACTGTGGGAGACAGCACTTGCTTGTCTGTGCACGCCGAAACTGGTCACTTCTCTTGGCTTACCCCATTAGACAGGGATGTGGTCTCACAGGAACTGGAGATCTGTCATCTCATTTCCAGATGCATTGTAGGTAGATCAGATGGGTTTTCTAGCCTCTTTAGGGGATGAAAATATATGGATATCACATATCACCAAGTTTTTCTTCTCACCGTGACAATGTGACTTTTGCAGATAGCCTGCTGTTCCTAACACGTCTCAAAGAGGAGGTGTTTCAGTCTTCAGAGTGAGAAAGAGTTGCCTTTGACTCATCACTGGCTTTTGACAGTTTTGCTGAACTAGGGCCAATAGTTCCTTATTTTCTACTTGCTTAAAATCACAACATATCAAATTGCATTTGTGTGAATAACATGCTTTGGAATGCTTATTAGCAGCAACTAAAATTTAATGGTGTAGTTAATTTAGTTAATGTTTAAAGTTATTTTCCAGTCAAAGGATTTCTCTTTTAACCAATAGCAAGCTGTTCTGCTTTGCTAGGTAATTTTAGACTATTTATAGTTATTATTGTTTTTATTATTTTTGTGCTAGACGTCACATAGATCTAAATAGGCACACAGTGCACAGATATCATACCATCTAGGTAATCAGTCTTGCAAAGGATTTCTTATTTAGTCAGACCCCTTAATCCAAGTGTAGATGTTTAGCACATTAAGAAATAGCTTTTCTCAGACCACATGTTTGGCTCAATATTTTGAGATACATTTCACACTGAGATTGCAATCTTTATCTTGAGCAAATGGAGATCTAATTAAAAATATATTAACTTGTCTTTCAGCTAGCCTAGTTTAACCAATTTCTGAAAGTCAACAGCTTTTCAGTTTCATATATCTTAATGGTGGTCTATTACCCTTGATTCATGCAGCTTCCACAGAAATTAATAGGAATTGCTTATACTGAAGAAATTAATTCATATCTCTTTTCTTCTGTGCTAGCATGATTTTACAAAAATGGAGCAGCTGAAATTAGTGAAATGCTGCAACTCCTCTATTTTTTTTTTTCTGATTTGATTTAGATTTTGAATGAAGATTTTATTTGTAATTTTCTATAGAGTTATTTTATGGCTCTCATTTCTCCCAAATGACTACAAGCAGGAGCTAATGTAGACATTTGCATTTGCTGTAAGTTTTTAAAGCTCTTAGTAGCAGCTCCTTTTCTCACTTCCCTATGGGAAGGACCCATGGACACGAGTCCACTAAGATAAACTGAGCAGAGTGGATGCATAACACGAGGTGGTTATGTGAATCCCTCTTTCACTACCATCTGGTCATGGCTATAGACTGTAGTCTGGCTTCTCTTGTTAAGAGAGGAGTGCTCTAATATGAAGCTCCTTGAGCTGCCTTTTACACCTCAGTCTGTCACAATGCTAAGAGGGCATCTTTAGCTAGAGTAAATAATCTGAAGGACCATTTTCAGGTGAAATAATTTAGACCAAGCAGGAGAGTCAGTGCTGCTCAGACGCACACCTGAAGCTCTGTGGCAACTTTAAAGCTTTACACAGGTGCTGCTGACCTGCATTAGACATTGTTACCTTTCTTTGCTAGGCCTTTTTGGGTATTTACTATTTTCTTGCTTTGCTGTTTAGGTTATCAGAATGGAAAAGGTATTGCTAGGAAGTTCTGTGAATGACAAAAATCATAGTAATTTTCTGTGACTAGGTATAATTCCTAAGTGTAATTCTCAAAGAAGATGCATACTCTGAGAAATAAGAAAATAGTTGCCTACCTTAGCATTTCAGTGCTCTTGAGTAAGAATTTTCTTCTGTGTGTTCCTTAAATGAAATAAGCTTCACCTCAGAATACTGCTTGACAGATAAATATTTATTTGCAATAGTTCCAACAGCTCTGCATGTTGCCATTTTAACAATAACAATATTGGCATCAGAGATTAGCTGGCAAATGTTTTATTAGTGCAGAAATTAAAATGGGAAACTTCCAGTTCTTAAACAGGTGTATGTAAGGACTCTGTAAGGGCTTCAAAAAATATTTTGAACAAATTTCTCAGGCACAGTTGGGACTGTTTTTAAGATGCCCTTTCCTATTTTTCTTATACAATTGCTATAATTGTGCTTAAGTGGATTGTAGGGTTCTTTGGTTTACAGAGTAGAAGGGGCCAACAGCTGCTCTTTCCTATAGCATTCATCATTCACATTAAAAGCTCCCTAAAAAAATGTATTTATCTGTGTACTCATAAATGACTTGTTTTAAAACCTTCTATTTTTTCCCTCAGAAACACTTCTAGAACCTAATATAAATGCTCACTAGCTTTTATTGTGTTTTCTTTCACTCTTATAAAAATAATTTGCACAGTGGTTACACATGACTTTTTCTCATTTATTCTAAATCGAGCATGTATTTCATTCATTTTACCCGTAGGTGAGGGCATACTTTCATTTTATTTAATAAATATTATCTGTATCTGGAATTCAGGAGTTTTGGTAGTATTTTAATGCCATATTACAGTAAAGTGTTAAACAGGAGGAAGTTAAAAACATGTATTTGATAGAATCCATCACCTATTTTAAGCAGAATCCAACCAGAATCTGAGAGCATGGAATAAACATTGGTAGTACCCTGAGCCATCTTGCTGTGGAAAAACCATCTGGTGCTTAAAAGCAAAGTTTATTTTAGGAATAAACTAGTAAACAGGAGAAGTCCTGAAGATTGATATTCCGAAGATGGTACAAGCAATTATAGTTCATTCAGAAGCTACAAATCCACCATCCTGGCTCTGCAAATGTTGTAGAAAGCCACTAGAGCAGTGAAATGGAAAAGTGAAGCTTGAAAGATTCATCTCCCAAAGGAGAAGAATGAACTCAGGCCAAGTACAAGAAATAGGAGATGCCAATATATTTTGAATTATTCCTAATGGTTGTAGATCTTTAAAAAGTTAACTCAGCAGTCAAGAATATAGATGAGCTGGAATCCTAGTTGCACATCCAAACCTAGTTGCTAATTCTTTTAGAAATCTCTGCACAGCACGTGAAATGCACAGGGTATAACGGTGAGGTGTTTGAGGGAAGATTTTTGAAATATGTCATATAGATCTTGCTCAGTGCAGTTGGAATAGAATGGGTCTTTCTGGTAATTTTTCTCCATTTTTCAGTATTTTTCCCCTCTAAACATAATACAGTGAATGAAATCTGTACTTACTTCTACTAAGTAATTTTTCTCCATTTTTCTGTATTTTTTTTTTGGTATTTTTTCTCTGTCTTTCAGTATTTTTTTCTGGTAATTTTTCTCCATTTTTCAGTTTTTTTCTTTTTTTTTTTTTTTTGCTCTAAATATAATACAGTGAATGAAATCTGTGCTCACTTTAAGAGGCACAAGAAGTAAAAGCAGGAAAATAAGGCTATTGTTTATCCAGTCCTGTGTTGCTGTAACTTGACTTAAAGACAGTGTGTTCTTTCACCTGTCCCTGAGGGAACAAAAATGAGCATTTTGTTTTAGAAGGTTGCTTTTGTGTTTATTCTCAATTTGCATATTCCTATATGTGTTAAGAAAGCAAGGTCACAGGAGTTAACCCTGTACTGAGTATGGACACAGGAAGGCAAAGCAGGTAATGAACAACATTTTGCTCCTCCATACAGATCGATGGGAGGTTTGGGAGTGTTACTTGCATGAATCTCTGAAACTTCTACAGATACTTTTGTCCTTCACAGCCCATTTCAAGTAGGGAAGGGGGATACTGGGAACTTGGCAAGCATAAGCAAAATAAAACAATATTTTGTGCAGTTTGGAAACAGGTAACTAACAGCATGGTGAACTTGGGCCCATTCTGGCCTGTCTCTTTGCTGACAATCAGAAATATAAGTAGTGGAGTTTGGGAGTCACAGGGGAGGGGGCAGAGCAGAAAGGGAGGAAGGGAAAGGAAGGGAGAGAACAACATGTAAGATATGAAAAGGGCTAGGGACAAAAGGAAGGGGATTGAAAGAGAGAGATGGAAGAATGCACACACACTAATATGGAGGGGGAAAAAAGACAGCTGAAATAAGATTAAACAGTACATGAATTCTTCTAACTTCTCCTTAGTGACACTTTTTCTCCTGTATGAACAGCATTTAACAAGAATTAATGCTGAAATCAATAGGGATTACTTGCAGAATCAGGTACTACTCATTGTGACTAATGATGGCAGAATCAGGCCTTGATTTCTAAAATAAAAAGCAAGATGAATATGAAAAATGAAAATATATCACTTGGGCTATGCAGCTAGGGGATCTTAGAAGTCCATGCAGGCTGCACAAATCCAGTCATCATCATATTCCTCATTAAATGACAATCTGTGTTACACTCCACTTTTACTTATTATTTTTGGTGGTTGCAGGATCTCTGTGTATTGTGCTCAGCTTTCTTTGTAATACAGGGAAAGCTGAGGTATCTAAAAATTTCTAAGAAAGTTGGTGAAATTTGGCATCTTGAAAAACACTTAAAACTTTAAATTGTTAGTTTTGGGGGTGGTGGGGGTGGGGGTGGTGTTGGTTGTTTGGTTTGGATTTTTTTTAATCTCCTGTAAATGACACACAGTCATGCTTTCCCTGGCTGTATTGTCTGTGTCAGGATAACCCTGAAAGAGCAAATAGAAGTGAATGATCAGTTAATTTTGTTCACTACTTATGAATAATTATAGAAATATTGCCTGGGTTTTTGGCATGAAGATTTTCAGTTTTAACCACAATTCTCTGTACTTTGTTGCTGTATTGTTTTGTTATGTGTTCTGTCATTGTGGTAGATGTAAATGCATTTGAAGTCTTGTTTCTTACTTTATGTCTGAAATATTTCTAATGTGTTGTATTCTGGCTTGACTTTCACCAATTTCTCACAAAAACAATTCCTCCCAATGATGTAATGATATATGGCTTATATGGTACACAAAAGACACTGGTGTGCTGGTATTCCTGCATTAACACATTAGTTTGTGCAATATATGTGCTTTGGAAGAGAAACATCCCCACATACTGCAATTTTATGTGAAACTAAAACAAGGAACACTCTCTAGGAGCACACTTAGTCCACAGCAGCTGGTCTGTGGCACCACACTAAAACTAGCCCATTTTAACCACCACCCAAAAATGTGTATAATGTGAATTCTGGATCCTCAGCCCCAGATTTTTGGCTCTACAGATCCACTCCCCCTGTGCAGCTTTACTTGATAATGGTGCTGTGTACAGCAAGAAACAAAAGGGAGAAAATGCTCAAAAACCTGCTGTTCCCAGCAACAGGACCGGTTTAACTTCAGAGAAGATTCATGGAAGATTTCTCTAGAATATAGCAAAATATTATAATATCCAATAGAATTTCAGAAAGTCTGCTATCTTTGCTGCAGAATCCCTTAGGACGGTTCAAAAGCCTGTAGGAAGTATATAATTTTCTCAAATTATGTAAATTATTTCAGAGTAATTTCTATAGGAAATAACTAGTGGTATCCTTATTAAATCCTTCAGGACTTTTCCATAAGGGAGGGATTTCTGTACTTTGGAGATGAAGCTATAGCATTTTATTAACTCTGCTGAGTTTATGCACCTAATACTTAAGCAGATTAATAATGTGTGTGGCAGAGATCTTGGGGCAACTTCACAGGGCCAGTAAGAATAATAGTTAGCTGGTAATACAGCCACAGTATTGAGACTTTAATTATAAGTCATTTATTATGCTAAAAGATACAAAGAGTGTTTGTAATTATAGTGATTCTTAACCCCAATGACATTTTAATTTTATTGCTTTTGTCCTATATTTGGGTTCTGGATCAAAACACAGTAGGAAAACATTGTAAATTGACCAGTTCAGAGCTCAGATCTTCAACTCTTTATTTTGTAATTCTTTAAATAATGTGAAGACCATGCGAGAGAATTAAGAATGCAAATTATCTACTGGTATATACATTAAAGTGTTTCATTGTTATGAACAATTTATTTCTATATTGTTTTCAGGGGATAAAAAGAAGCCCTAAAACTCAGTCGCTTTCTTACTACCTGTTACATTGGCTCCCTAATGTCTAGTTATTTGGGGACATCTGCCTGAAAAACTCTTTTTGTCTGCTTCCACATGCAAACTGAAGTGTGCATTGGGGTTTAAACATTAGAATGGCTTTTCCACTTGGATATGGCACCCGATAGCAGCATGAAATGTTGAGCAAGCACTGGATACTTAATACTTTTCATTTAATGAACTGTTTCTTTATTATTTTGCAAAGCCTGCATAAGACGTTTTCATGGTTTAAAAAGTGCCCTGCATCCTACTTCATAGGAAGGGGACCTCATTTAGATTAACCTGTGACTTCAACAGCAGGTGGTAGAAAGAACCAACTACTTCAATTACTGCTTTTGCGCATGACTTTCGTGTGTTACTAAGATTATCAGAGGAACCTGATTACATCCCCTTAGACACTATTGTTGGCACAATGATTAAGCTGTTATTTTTTTTTCCTTTTTTTTTTTTTTTTCTTCCTTTCTTTTTTAGGCTGGAAACCTAAAGAGCTTTTTGGCATGAAGCAAAAGCACTGTGTATAGAGATCAGTAAGATAGTGAGTATCATTGCCCTGTAGCTTATCTCCACATATACAGCTCCCTGGTGGATCCCTATGATAAACATTATTGGAACAATTAGCTGCTGCTGACATAGAATCCAGACACAATGGCAATGGCCAGCAGCACCGAGCCAAATATCATGGAGCCAAAACCCATAAAAAAGCAACACCAAGCTACTCTCCCAATTCAACTGCTGTCATAAAACCCTCCCAGTGCTATGTTTGCATAGCTGGCTTCACCGATATGGCACTGAAATACAAAAGGAGAAGCTGCAGCACTTGTCTTTGTTTAGCTGAAATTACAAGTCATTGAATTAGTATGTCATCTTTATAGCGCTGTCATGCAGCAGAGGTGAGGAAGCCTCCTGGTAATGGATGGAAGAGTTTGATGGCCTAAAAGACAGGCTCACAGATGGCTGTCGATATAAAACAGTTTGCCCTTTTTTTAAAAAAGAAGGGAGGGGGAAAAATAGGCTGAACAGAATAGGTCTCTCCTGATTTGAGTAGCTTTAACTAACAATATTTATGTCAGGCTGATCTTGGAGGAGTCTAGGGCTAGAAGGTGAACCAAGAGTTTGTCTAAAGATTAGGACTCAGAAGTGCATGCTAAGCCATTTAAAAAAATTTAAATATCAGTGAGGCAGCATGACCTGAAAGGTGAAGCAGGAAAGGTCTTGCTCGGAGGAAGCTGTTGCCGCTACCCTTGTGCAGGGGAAGGTACCCTTGTGTGATTCTGCAGCAGCAGCAAAATTCTCATCAGCAGAATCAATGGAGATGCAAAGCAAACTCAGGACAAGAAGAAATTATTGGTACATTTTAAGGAGCACTGTGATAGTCTCTTTCCTTCTTTGTTTAAACAGAAAGTAGGAAAAAGACACTGCTGATCAAAGGTTGCTGTTAGGGTCTAAGATTAATGCTGACTTGTGCACAAACTCTTTCTTTTCACCTGAAACACAAGGCCTGGTGCATAATTCTTACCCAGGTGCACCTTCTTACCTGGTGCATAATTCCATGCAGTTTTCTCAAACTGATGTTACAGTCACACCTAAAAGAAACAAATCACTGAAAGCCCCTTTTTAAATTAGTCTTGTTGGTCTGGTTTTGTAAAAAAGAGTTTATTTTAGCCAGGTCAGTCTTTTCAAAAAACATGAAGAAAAGACTGTTCAAGCCCCCTGCTGAAGTTGTCTGGCATCTTCAACAAGGTTGCCAGTATCTTGAATTAAAGACTGCTACTGTCTGCTCCTTCTCTTCCCCCCCACCAATTTCCTTGCCACCTCTTAGCACTGTAGTCTGAGTTGTGGTAATCAGGGGAAGTCTGAGAGCTGTGATCTCTCACTGGTCAGGTCTGCTTGACTGATTTGAATTAAGCCTGTTCAGAGAGAAAGTACCACAGGAAGAAGCTACCAAAGACCAGTGGGGTGCTGGCCCACTTGAGTTCAGGCTGGATATAAGAGAAGGGATGCCAGAGCACTCTTACAACTTCCCCCTGCCCCATATTCTACTTGGACGCTTTCTCCAATTTGAAAAACAATTGCATGTTATTTTTATACTCCACAAAGTAACATTATTGTTATTTTTATACTCCCCAAAGTAACATCACCACTCAGAAGTGGTGATGTACATCTAGTGGTGGTGGTGGTGGTAGCATATCTAGAAATTTCTGAAATTTCAGAGTGCTGCGTTTCTGTAGCCTTTCCTTCACCCTGCTGTATCCAGGGCTTTGTTCCCAGAAGCAGGCTGGAATGCTTTTAAAACAAGCACTCCTATGTGCTATTGTTTCCTTCTTCCTCCTTGGGACAGTTGAAGGCCACCAAGGCCTGTCCACCGCGCTCTCCTTATAAAGGTGAGCAGATGTGAGAGCTGTGCAGGAGGGGCACATGAGACAGGTGATGCACTGTGGAGGCATTTGAGATACAGAATCGTAACATGACAGGAAAACATTCTGATATTAACTGCCTTGTGTGGGGTCTGAACGTAGGAGAAAATGGTTTTGGTTTCAAGTTACCCTAGATAAATGTTTATCTCTGGGACAGAAAAATGAGTAATTTGGAAACTACCTTGATACTTCATGAAATTTGTGAATATTGTGTTTTGTACAACAGTGCACATGTCAAAATTAGTGACTGCATAAAGTCTTATAAATATCTATTTGACTTCTGCTAAACACAAGGATTTTCAGTTATTTGGTTTATCATGTTTCATTTGAAAATTTGGGTTTTTTTTTTCCTTAGTGTGCAGCACACTCAGATTTCAAGGCATTTGCATGTGTGTTCTTGAAATTCTATCACAGGTAACCTGATAATATTTTTTTTTTCTTTTTTTTGCACTGTCCAACCAAACAAAATCTAAAACAAGAAATGAAGCAAATGAAGAATTAGACTGTTATTTTTAATTCTCTATTTTTTAAAACTTATTATGCAGTTTAATGTATCTACCAAAAAGTACTCTGCATTAAACAATCTGGAATTAAGACATATGGATGTCATCTATAAAAATTCCTCGGAGATATAGTCTTCTGTTCCAATTGAGAAATCCATCCAATATCAATGACCTTTCCAGTTAGGGAATACTTAATGTGGTTAACTACGTATGATATACTTTGGGAATGCTTTTTATTGCATAGATTTGAATTAAGAGATACACCTTGTAGGGAGAAAATGATGAAACAGCACTCTATTGAGGGTTAAAGATGAACGATGGCCTTTAAGACATTTGTTTTGGCTAAACACAAAGTAAGAGGCACTGTCATATTCAGGCCCACAGTGTTATTAAGGCATAAGAGATGAGGACTGAATTCAGCCTCACTTAAATCAATGGGAATTTCGCCTGCTACTGCTGCAGCTGAATTTGAATCATTATGGTTGAATGGGCTCTTTTTTAATCATAAAATGCTTTGAGTCATAACAATATGTATTAATCCTTCTCATTAATTCTCAGGGGCTTGTGTACCAGGCCACTGTAGATGGTGTAGCCCTTTCGGAAAACAAAGAAAAGCTGAGTGCATTTTCAGAATAGATTTTAAACATACTCAGGTCCTTGTATTTGTTTTATTTGCTCCTATAAACAATGAGAAGGTATATTGCATCTGTATCACAGAAGTTTTTGAGTATTCTGAATTTTATATTTCTTTTGTTCTTTTTGCTATTTTTTATTTGCCTATAGCTTTGTGGGAATATTTGGAATATCACCTGTGGGACAGCTGAAGCAAACAAACAATTTTTCTGAGTGTCTGCTTCTCATCAGTCAAATTTTAGTGTAATTAGATCTCTTTTGGTAGCTACCCATATCAATAAACAGAGATGCCTGGAGTTGTGAATGGGATGAATCCGTTTGCATATAGTTAACTGCCTCAATGCATTAGCTTTTCTGCATTCCTTCTTGCCTCCCCTCCAAATCTGACATCTTTTTCCTACAGTATTAATATTACATTTCCTTTGTAGTTCTACTCTCTTCCCTTGGCTATGCTTTACTTCTCTTAAAACCTTTGCCCTTGACTTTGCTACCTGCCTTACTGGGGAGAAACACTCTGCTGGGACAGACTGTCAGTGATGTATGTAAAGCCCTAATTTATGCCTCCTTTTAAGATAAGCTCTAAATACGTGGACTGGCACTAGATACCAATTAAAAACCTAAAAAATACTGAATCCAAAAGTGGCTTGCTGTTAGTGACTCAGTTTGCTACTAAGAAATGCCTCCTTCCAAACAATATTTCTGCTACCAAAATTGTACTGTCATCATACTGCAGCTAGATTCAAACTTCCCTTTGAGCACTCTTTATCTCCGTAAAAACTTACATTTTAAACATTATTGATTATATTTATATAATTTAAACATTATGCTTATATTGCTTATATAATATAAACATATTGTTTATATTAGGTAGTAAATGTTTTTCTTTTATTTGGTAGTGATTTATGGATTTCTTAACTAAAAATTTAATAAAATTAGAAGCTCTAGTTACTTAAATATAGCTGTATCATTCAATGAGATAACACAGACCTGATTTTTTTAAACTTTGTTCATATATCATGCTTTTAGATTCACTTATTATATCTTGTTTACATCAGCCAAAGTCTGATTAGACAGCTGTTCCAGTATCCTGTCCTTTCCTTTTTTTTTTCTTTGCTGGGTTTTATTTTTAATGCTGAAACTACTCCTAAAAAAGCTTCTGAAATTATTTGCCTATTGGAAGGCACTGTGAAATTTACTTTTTTTTCTCCTTGAGATCAGCTGAACACCAGTTTTTATGGGTTAGAAGATTTTACCTATTAAGATGACCTTGAATTTTATAAAGGATTTAGTTTTGATTCAGTAATTCCTTACATTATATATATATATATATATATATATATATATATTTTTAGTGGCATTTACTGCCTAAATTTTACTGCTGTTCCGTACCCGTCATTCATCTGGAATTTTTCCAGGACTTGCAATGCAGAGAACTGTTTGTTCCCGTCTGGCTGCTTCTACCTGAAGGTGGTCATGCACTAGGGACTGATTCTGGGAGCACAGGCACTTCTGCACTGTATTTTTGAACAGGAGCCAGACATTTCCCTGCTAAATTCTGAACTTGGAGTTGGCAGTTCCAGGATATGGGGTTTTTATAGTGGTGATGACATGATCCAACAAATTAGCTGTCTGATACATACCAGACTTAAAATATTTAGGTTTAATGCAGTATGCTTGGATTTCAGCCTAAAGTTTGTGCCCATTTCCAGAACTGGGATCTGCCCTCAAGATTTATCACCCACTACAGCTATGTTAAGCTTCCATCACTAAGTTTGTTTGAAAGAACACCCACATTTTTTGTCAACTCAACATAGTTTCTGCCTGTATAATAGTGAGATATATATATATATATGTATATGTATGTATATATATATGTATATGTTTTTCCAGCTTTATTTACCTTTCCCTGTGTCTTTAAGAAAATGTTAGCAGAGCAAAGCTTACACTAAATCACTCTGTATCTTGCAGTATGTGAGCAGATGACATAGATGTCCAAGGATGTGATGGGGATCAGCTCACACACTTTTCAGCTGAGCATATGTGTAAAAACAAAAACAAACCTTACTTTTTTCTTAGAAAGCACTACGTATTTCAGGCAGTTAGGCAGTAACAGATGTTGGAGACTCAGTAGGAAGCTAGATGTATGCTGGGATGTCACTCAACTCCCCTTAACAAGCTGCTGTGTTGGAGAACCAGTCTCCATATAGGCTCTGCTTAGTGTCTCAGAAATAAGATGACACTAAAATAACCAGCTTCCCATGAATACCAAGTCTCTCTTTTAAAAGATATACTGCTTGGGGGCTGTGAGGAGAGGAAGGTGTGTGTGTGTGTGTGTGTGTGTGTGTGTGTGTGTGTGTGTGTGTGTGTGTATAAAACTTTGCCTCCAAAGGTATTGCATGAGGGAAAGACTTTGTTGTAATTTCAGTAATTTTAATTTTGGATAGTGGCAGTATTATGTTTTTTATGGAAGTATTTCATTGAGAATTGTTATGAAATATGATCCCTCTGCACTTCTGATTGACATAGCTTCAGGTAACATGCTGTGCCATGTCAATAAAAATCTACCTAGCATTAAATAACTGCATTTGAAGATGGATATTCTCCATATTTGAGAAGGCAGTACAAGCATATTCATTCACTGTAAGACTAGACAAACACACACCACTGAGTTCTGGTGCAGGAATAAAGCAGCAATTACAACAAAGTACCATACCAATTACAGAAACTGCAAATATAATATTAAACTGGGATGGATGACATGGTATAAGCTAGGCCAAAGAAAAGAGGCTGCATATGGCATGAACAAATCTTATTGTCTATATAAAAGATATTTTCATGGCTGGTATGATAATGAGTAAGGTCATATCTGGCCACATCAAAGAACCTGAAGAGTATAATTGACAGATATCTATCTAGCTTCAAGAGACCGAGAATGGTGACACTGGGGACTCAGAGACATCTGAGTACTCAGGGTCGTACAAGGACTTTGTCAGTTGAGAGAGAGGCAGGACTCTGGAAATCCAAGCAAGGAATTTTATGATTTTCTTTCAGTGACTTCAATTGTTTGGACCTATCTCTGCCACTGGGGAGTCTGGGATAGGTGTTTTTGAACAGTTTAGCTTTGATTTGGATGTGGTATTTTCTTGTTTTTCAAATAAACATTGATTTCTTGAAGACCCTTTTGGATCTTAAGACTGTTTGGGGGAATATTTACTACAGTCTGGTCCTTGGGACAAGGGAAACAAACTTCTTACCTTAGGCAAAAGATAGAAGAGAGGGCTGACGGTACTGACCTGGGGCGCTTTGTCACAGGTGCTGAAGGTGTTACCAAA
Source organism: Certhia americana (assembly GCA_018697195.1). Taxonomy (NCBI): domain Eukaryota; kingdom Metazoa; phylum Chordata; class Aves; order Passeriformes; family Certhiidae; genus Certhia; species Certhia americana. The sequence goes on from CM031859.1 coordinate 38,282,061, forward strand.
AGGCTGACTGAAGTCAGTGACAAGCAAGAGGATAGCTGGGGAGCCTCAAGGGATAACAAGATTAGGGATCTTGTGGTTAGCAGTCACAGGCTTCTTCCCTTAGTAATCACAAAGGCAAGAGCAGTCCTGGTGTGGGATGATGAGGAAAGACACTAAGATCTCATTGGGATGAGAGAGATGCTTTTTTCTGCAAACCAATATAATCCCTGATGCAGCTGGATAACTCACAGAGCACAAATGATTTGTCCTTTCTGTACCCCCTCCCCCCTCCTCCACTTGCCAATATTTTAAGATATTTCCAAAAGTAATGGGGAGTGGGTGTTGGAGAGTTGTATTTGCTTTATAGTCAGCTTTACATATAACAAATGAGCATTCCATTTCTCCTGGGAAATAAGTAAATTGTATTGAAATTGAAACAGTGGCAGAAAAGGAGTAAGTGGTTTGACTTGAACCACAGAGGGAGATTACAAGAGAACAGAGATTAAAATGCAGAAACCCTTACATCATTCCAGAGCTTTGTGTGCTGCACCTCCCTCTCTCACTGCCTGGAATTGATGCTTCTTTCTTCTGGGGCAAACCAAGCCGCTACTGGAAAAATGAAGCCTGTGAGAAAATCACAAAACATCACTGTAACACATTTTAGAACCCAGGACATGCGTTTGGGTTTAGTTCTGGTTTTTTTCTTTCTTCTTTTTTTTTTTTTTTTTCTTTTTTTAGATTTTGTTTCTTTTGTCTTGTTTTGGATTTTTTGGGTTTTTTTTTGTGTTTTAGGGAGGTGTTTTTGTTGGTGGGGGTAGTTTTGTTTCGTTTTGTTTTAGTTTGTTTTGTTTGGTCTGTTTTATTTAAAATATTTATTTATCATTTAAAATTATTAAATATTCTTCAGTCTATAAATAGAATATTCTCCCAGAACTATGTCTGGCTTTTCTATATAAAAAAAATCCTCACACAGTTTCCCTTTACTCACTACTATCCTCCAGATTAATTGTAAAAGATACACTAGCTGAGTAACAAACTGATAGAGAATGAATTGGTCACACCATTATTGTGCACTTATTCAGAAAATGTTTGTTCTAATTTATTATTGATTGAAATCCAGTGAATTCTTTTTCACTAGCTAATACTTTATTGTGCTCTGTCAAGCTGTAGAATGCTCCATGCAATCACATTGATTAAAAAAATAAAAAGGATGTCAAAAGATTCCTGAACAAAATATTCCCATTAGATCTGAGTAGGAGATTTAGCTAATTTCTAGATAGCAGGTTTTATGACTTTCAGAAGATAACTCTGTGTTTCTTAAATGTGGATGCCTTGAAAAGCTCTAACTGAAACAGTTCTTGTTTTGTGAGGTGCTTTGTTTATGCAAACAAAAGCCAGAAAAATTATGGTTAATGTACAGATTTTTTTTTTTTTTATTTTGGGATGGTAATATACACTTAGTGTTATCAAATAAAACCTATAGTCAAAACAAAAAAAATTAAATTAATTCTGGTAACTTTAAATTTTTTTAAATGCAGTCTTTCCCAGTTTTTTTATATTTGACAAACTTACTGAATAATTAAGGATTTGAGTAAACGAGATAGATAGGTTTAATCTAGAATTAAAATTTTAAAAACAGTAAAAAATTACTGAAACCGACTACCTTTATGCATAAGCGTTATAGACTTGTAAACTTCCAATAATGCCTTTTTCATTCAGATCTAAGTGCTCAACATTATTCTCAAAATGACACTACTTTAAAATATAATGATATTGTGTGATAATGACTACTACAGGTGCAAATTACAGAGCTCCAAAAAATAAATGTAATCATCATGTTAGTTTTTGCTTTTTGAAGCCATTGCATGTCCCATTCATTCTTTTATTTCAAGCAAGTGTAAATAAAGTTCGTTATTTGCTTTCCCTGCAGCATTCAGAATTTTCTGCCAGTTTAATCTGTTCCCATCCACTAAGAGTCAGTTTCTTGCATGTCTTTTCACAGTCTTTACATCCCTTTTTCATTGTGAAGCAGAATCTCTCTCTTTTTGCCCCCAGTTCCTGCACTGCAATGTTCTTTGCCTAGAAATGGTTGAGACTAAAAACAATACTCTCTCTGAGGATGTAAATTGATTTATTAAAAGAGATCGGAGCAAGTGAAGAGGTGTAAAACACATATTACTATTAATATTATTTTACCATTTTTACTGTTATTTTTTGTCTTTGTGCTTATGCATACATTTACCTTGAAGATTTTAGATAATGCTTCAGGCTTTATCTTATGTGCTTACAACCAATTTGCACCATGGGAAAGACTACGTTGTCATCCACGATCTTTGGGATTTTTAGAAAAATATCCCAAATGGATACATCATTGCAGATACAGGTAACATGAGCCAGCAGCTAAACCACAGTGAAACCTCCAGTAAATAAGTAAGCCTAACTATTAAATGATGTGAAAAAATGGGTCAACTGAGTGACTTATTCAGTAGCCACAGGGAGAGCTCTGACTCCAAGCAGTGTCAAGCACTGAACTGGAAGGCCATATACCTTCCTGTGTTTCTGGCTCTTTAGAAATAGATCATGAGGACCAGCTCAGGGGGTTCTCATGCTCCTGCCCATGACTAGTGAAGAACACTATTCATCTTCTATGTCCCCTTGCACCCTTAGTGCATGGGAGCCTTGTTGATCAGCATGGAAATCAAATCTTACAGTTTCGTTGCCAATGGGTCATCTGTATTTTTAATATACTATTTGACCATAGTTATTCCTAAAAATTCAAGTGAAAGTTCCTCTTGCTATCTTAGAAGTCCATGTGCTTGATTTCTATTTTTTCCCTTTTCCTAATAAAATGGAAACTGGGATGTAACAATCACAAGATTGTGATTAATCCAGAAGAACTGAATTAATATTTCAGTAATGCTTGAGGTAATTTAACGCCTTTCTAAAACTGTCTTGTGAGGAGTGGCTTTATTTGGAAGAGTTTGATAAGGAGCAACTCTTTTGCAAAAAACTGCACATTAGAAACATACAGAGGTTTTCACACCTTGCAGAGGAAAGTTAGAAACCAGTTGGTATCCAGAATGAAGATGAACTGCTCTCTTTTTCTGTCATCTTTTTATGCAGACTATAATTCCCTGCCACTTCCTTGCAAGGGATGAAGGTTTGAATAGCTGTAGCATCATCTTCTTCCACCCTTGGTTTTATTCTAAGTCTTAACTTTAAAGACCGAGGCTGGTTTATACTGTAGAAATAAGTGGGAATGTTAGAAAAGGCTAAATATCATCATAAAACAAAACATTATGATACCAGAAACCCTTAGGAACAACACTAATGCTTTTAAATGAAGGTTTTATTTGTCTCTGAGCTGCAAAAGGAAGTCACTAATGAGATGTCATTTACATTCTAACACCTGTTAAATGGCACTTTTCTCTTTCCCCAAAGAGAGAGATGTTTATGAATGTTTGCAGTTTTCTGAGTGTATCTACAAGAATTATATTTTCATAATAAATGCTGTATATTTTTCCTGTATGTACCTTAGTTACACTGGAACAGTATAGAGAAATATCAGGAGCTTTTTTGTTTTATTAGATTTATATGTCATTTTTATATAAATCTAACAGGGAATGTCTAGCTTACAAAGAAATTTCATTAATCAGGATTTAACACAATTGCGTATTTAGGATGTGATTTGCAGCAGTTACAGTGCAAGAACTGCATGTAATTATACCTCTATTTAAATGAAAATTAAAAGCTTGTGTTGTAGCAGGGTACATGTGTTGAATATATTGCTTTACAGAATAAGCCCTTCAAAGAAGAATACCTGAAAATGAAGTTTCAGTTGGTTCTGTCAGGGAACTGCTGCATGCTGTGACTTTCAAAATTGGGGCTTGCATTAAAACTGACCAGAGGGAAAGATGGGAAATTACGGGAAAGCAAATGATCTATAACAATACAAGTTGATATGCTTCTGTTAGATAAGCATAATGCAAGTTTCTTTCAATCATTTCTAAAGTAGTTTGGTGTATAAATTAACTCGTTCAGTTAATAAAAAAAGGCAGAATCCACAGAGGCTTGTACTGGAAATAAGTTCTGCAAGGGAATTTGAAGAAGGAATTAAATCGGTATTAGAATTAGAACTAGATCAGAATTATGGAAGTGAATTTTAAGGAACCAACAACTTTAGCAGGTGCTCCTGTGGACTGTGTCTCACACCTATTAAATATAGGATTCACGTGGGGATTTTTGCTTCCCAGTTCCCATCCCAATGTCTGCAGTTGGCACATCTGCTGCTTGTCTTCCAGACCTGTCTCCTCAGGTACAAGGTGCAGCTGCATGGCACACTGGAAATCTTGTGCAGAGGAAAGACAAGGTGTGGTGGCTCTGAGCACACCCTCAGCAAGAGGTCCTCTCACAGAACCTCAGAATGTGGTGAGCTGGAAAGGACACACAAGGATCATCAAGTCCAACTCTTAAGTGAATGGCCCATAGAAGGACTGAACCAAAAAAATTCTCCTGAAACAGTGTTGTTTCATCAATATTTTTGCCTGTTCAGCTCAGAGGCAGTATGACTCTGGCACACAACACAGGGTAACAAAAGAGGATAACACAACTGAAATGCCTGGTGCTATCATAAACTGAAGATATCCCATCTTGGTGGGATGTAGTGCCATTCCGGAAGCTGATGCCAGAGTCACCAGGAAAATTGGAAATAACATTTGTATTTCTAAATCTCAATTAGGTGCTTTACCCATGAGGTTGTTATGACCCAATTAGTGAGAGATGCCTCTGCCCAAATTAGGTGCAAGCAAGACCATAAGCCAAAGTCATTAATACTGATTTTGTTTAACAGCAGTTGTGAGGTAGAGAGATAGAAAGAAATAGAGAGGGGAGAGGGAAGGAGAGAGAGAGAGAGAAAAAGAGAGAGAAGAAGATACTCACCACCTGTGGATCCAGCAGCATCCCATTGGTCCTTCCTCACTCTGGGTTTCTTGGAGGTGTGGGTCCCGGCCTTGTTCTTCTGGGGGTACCAGTGGTATACAGTCCAGGTCTGGGTATCCACAGGGTGGTCACAGATGCCGTTCCTGTAACTTGTGGTAATACATATATGAACAGTTGCTTCCTTTCCCACAGTTTGCCACGGTGGGAATTTTTGTCTGGATATGTTAACCAGGATGTGCTAATCAGATCTCGCCTCCACCAGGCCTGGAATTAGCACCTTCCTGTCGTAATTTCTTCCTTCTGTGCTTATCTCAAGTTCCCTCTGTGGTGGCTTATCTTATGGCAAGTTCCTTCTGTGGCCTTGGCAGTGTTTGAGACAGGCAACTGTGTCTTTGAGTCCTTACAGGTGTAAAAACAGAAGACAGCACTGATATCTGTAGTGAACCATCAAAAACTGTGCTCTTCAACCAGAGAAATATGTGATTCAGCACAGACCCTCTGGGGGAAAGCCAGGGCAGAAGCTACCAGTGGAACTGAGATGACAGAATATAATGAGCAAACCATGTGTTGGGGGTGTATTAAACCCTGGGTTTTCTAAAACAGTTTGTTAAATTACAGGCTTAGGCACTTTAGCTTCTTTTCTGTTGCATAGTGCTGAAATTTTAAATGTTGATGTTTCTGCAATGCTGTAAACATTATTTAAGTCAATAGGTCCCAAGCAGTGGTTTGGGTTTTTCAAAAAGGGTTTTGTATCCATATGTCTATCACAGATGTTTCTTGGGATTCAGCATTCCTTGAGAAAGACCCACATAAGTTGACAGTGTCTCTTTCAACATGCTAGATGTGTGACAAAAGAAAGCAGTGTTTGTAAGTTGAAGTCAAAGTAATGACAAGCCTTTGAATGAAGGTAAGAACAAGTCCTTGTGGGCTAAGTCTACTTAAGCTGCCTTTTGGATTTAACCTGAATGGATCCGATTTTTTTTGAAAAGAAGAGTGACTGAGCCCTGTTTGAAAGCCAAAGAACATAAGCTTCACAGCCCAAGTGCTCTGTAATTTCAGGAAGGGAAGATTTTTTTTCACGTATGACAATCTTTCTAAGAAATTATCCAAAGTTTTAGCTCATGATCCATCTTCTCTCCTCTATTTCCCAATTCTAACATTATTTCCACTCTCCTCCTTAAACTACAGCCCATTTTCTGTAATTCATGTTAGTCTCAGATGTTCTGCTCAAAGAGCAGAGAGATGGTTTTGTTTTAAATTTAAAGCAGCTTTAAATTTTCTTGTATGTTAAAGACCCTGGCTTCTTCTTGCTTACCTCATGTCTGAAAAACACCCTATTATTTTAAAAAGTTTGCAGTCTGGAGAACATGGGCTTAATCAGATTGCTCTGTAATTATTCACCAGCTTTATTCACCCTGGATGATATATACCTTGCATGGTGCTAAAAGAAATAAGTATATTCATTTCCTATCCAGTTCCCACCTTGCATTATAAAAGCCAAATATCCATTCTGTAAATAGAGATGAATCAGCAATCCATATAATATCTATTCATCATACATATTTCACAAGGAGGATATTGTGGTGGCTGGAAAGTTCTTACAAAAATAATATGGAAATCCGGAACTTGATGTGGAGTGTCAGAGAGCTTCTTACTATTATTTACCTTATCAGCTTTTGCTTTCTGAAATCAATGGAAGGGCATCAAGTTCAGCTAATCCATATTTCTGAGTATGAAATTGAATTTATAGTCTGTAGTATGTTGACTACCGCTCGCATTTAAGGCATAATTGATTTTTATTGAAAAGCCAGCAGGCACATCAAAAATTTCCACAAACCACAAGGATGTTAAATTTTACCCTGTTTAGATAATAGTGTTGCTTTATTTATCCTTTAAAATGAAGCTTTTATATTTATATCAGAAAATGTTGTGGAAGTGTGACTGATGCCTTGTGAAACCATCAGTCCATAGTTCTGTTGAAATCTACAGTACAGAAATAAGCAACTTGGCTGCTCCTAAGGTAAATGTCTATGGTTGGTTTGTTTTAAGAGTAAAAGAAATAATAAACCTGTTCAAAGAAACCATTTCATGTCATGTAGCAAAGTTTTTTTTCTTCATTCCAATAAATAGATTTCATAATTACTTTTTTCTTTTTATTCTTTTTTTTTTGTTGTTTTCTTTTTCCTCCTTCTCCTTCTCCTTCTCCTTCTCCTTCTCCTTCTCCTTCTCCTTCTCCTTCTCCTTCTCCTTCTCCTTCTCTTCTTCTTTCTTCTTTCTTCTTTCTTCTTTCTTCTTTCTTCTTTCTTCTTTCTTCTTTCTTCCTTCTTCTTTCTTCTTTCTTCTTTCTTCTTTCTTCTTTCTTCTTTCTTCTTTTTCCATATTGGCCAGTGTTTGCTTCTTTCTCATTCTTTAAACATAGAAGTGTACTTTTCTATATGCTTTTAATTGGTCATAGATAGTAAACTGACTAATCCTAATCCATGTTAAAATTTTTAGTTTCCAAAGCATTTATTTAGTTTCCTTCAGGTACAAAGGTGTTCTTAATCCTAGACTAGATTTTAGAATGAACAAATGATTCAGGACTGGCTTTTTTTCCCCAGCCAATTAAGCAATTAAACAGAATTTACTTTCATTCTCTTACTTGGGCTATCTGGGCTATGTGTGCATGTCCCTCCACATTACTTACTGCATTGCCTCAGTCCATATGCATTTTTCACAAGAATTCTTTGAACCAGAGAAAAAACTCAGGGTTCTTCTGCACAGGAAATACACTATGGTAAGTAATATAACTGAGAACTTTGAAAAGCTAGGCAATGAGATATATATGTGTGACTCAAGAGCATTAAAAAAAAATGTATCAAAAGTACATGAATAAAAAACTTGAAGAGATTATACACCCACTACTCAGTATAAAAATATAAAGAAAAAAGGACCTACCTTTTGCAAAGGCAGGTATTTTCAAATGTGTGTGCAACAGGTAGAGGTACAAATCCATTTAATAAATAGCAAGATTTTTCCCTGCTCCTCTCTTCTATCACTTTCAAACTTCACCACAAACAGTGTACAGATATTCATATTGCTTCTATATTTCTCCTTGTTGTCCATAGCATTTTTTTACATATTTGTGTCTTCTCTATCATGGGACTCTTATTGAAATATGTTTTCTTTCTGGAATAAAAATGTAGCAGAGAGCAGGCAACACCAGTTTTGGTTCTGAAAGCATCATTTTTTTTCTTTACTGTGTATTTTACTATTCATTCATGCGTGTGAACACTGGCAACCCACTATTGTTTTAGCATTGATCACTTTAAAGATAACCACATCCCTTGTTATTTCTGCTATAATGGTGTTTTAAGAGCACTGTTTAAGGACTGAGATACAAGTACAACAAAAGTCATACACAGAACAGAGAGACTGCAATGTGCATAAAATTGAGAGAAAAGGGTGAGGAAAGAGACAGGAGGAGACCAGATAGAAGCTCAAAGGAAGAAATGAAAATGGAGGGTTTTGGCACTTTTGCTTATGATGCTGAAGGTTACTTTTCAGGATACTTTCTAAAGGTACATTTGGGTGAATATTTGAATGAAAACTGTTAAAGGAATGTAAGCTACTCAGTTAAACTCCAGTTCATTGGCTTAGATAATTTTCACCTAATTTTAAACTTTGAAACAAAAGGGGATTTATCTTTTTCAAAGAGAGGTGATTCTTTTTTAAGGTATTGATCATGTCTCATAATTAGTGTTCATTGTTGGTTTTTTTCTACAGCTCTCCTGAAAGATGGTTTCTAGGGGCCTAAATGCATAAACAAGATTGCATTTATTTGATTAAAAAGTGACAAAATCTTTGTGATCACTATAAATTTTGACTAGACTTTGAAATTTAGTAATTTAGAATTTTTGTCTTAAAAAAAGGCAGCAAAAGCAGTTTACCACACGTATAGTATCAGGTCTGAGGGATGGAAGATGGGTTTGTCTGTCTATCTCTAATGTTACATCCTCTATATCTAAGAGTCTCATCTTTCAATTTCGCATACATATTTAGGAAAAGTATGCAAATTTACATGAAAATTCCCTGGAGTATTGCATGGACAAATCTTGCCCATTAATGGACTCATAATGTCTATTCTCATATGAAAGATATAAAGGATATTGTTCACAAGTACCGAAATGGGAACAATTCCATTAGAAATACATGTAGTACACTGAAACTAAGCAGGGACTGCATTCATGTATGAACACAATGTAAATTTATCATTGTAACAATTTTGTATAAAAGGGAGATTCTATTTGCATTCACATTCTCTGCAGAGGGATGAAAATTACTTATACAGTGAATTTGGGTCCATAATTAGAGGAAATTTCTTGGGTTTAAAGAATTTTCTGGGTTTTAAGGATTAGATGGCTGTTGATAACAAAATTTTATCACATTGGTGAAGATGGGAGTGTACAAGGATATGGGAGAAAGACAGATAAAGGAGATTTAATGCCAAAACAAATGAGCCTTTCCTTCATCACATCTTTCCCTTATGTATCATCTCCCCCTTAGAACTTTTAATCATTAAAATGATCACTCTTATATGTTACCCTGCTCTCCTCAGTTGATTTTCCTGCTACTTATAACAATAATGCCTCGGTTATTTTGCTTTCTGGTTAGGAGCACATAGGTTTTGGCATGGATAATTAGGTGTATTTATCAATTAGAAAAATTCAGATTTTAATTTATCATGAAAGGAAGGCTGAACTGAAATATTAAATCAGATTGTGGTGAAACATAGTAATCTGTAATTTCAGGTTTTTTAGCTTGCTTCTACTGCCCTATAATACTCTCACTCTTAAAATAAAATCCCAATACAAACAAAACTCCCTGTTTTTATTATTTATTAGTGGTAAATTGTTAGGACTGAACAGATCTTTCTGTACCACTTAGGATATGCTGTTTACTCTTGGGCATACACTTTGCCAGACAGACTTTTTTCCTTTCCCCCAAACAACAGAAGGTACAAACTTCACATGGGTTTTAAGCCATAAAGAAGGGACTTTCTGTAAAAAAAAAATTAAGTTCTGAAAATTATATCAGACATCATTTTCTTCAGACCCATTTCAGCAATACCTGAAGTTTGATCTGTCCAAGAACAGCTAAGTAACCATTCAGATCTGAATGTGCTTAACAGAGGAAGTAAAAGTAGCAAGTCTCCAAAACTGCTAACGAATTGCTATGAGTAAAAGCAAAATTTTTCTTTAATGTAGCACCAAATTCAGGGCTTTAATAACCTACCTTTGTAGTCCTCTAAAGCTCCTAAATTGTCTTAAATATTCTTGACTAAAACAGAGTTACATAGGAACCCTGGCACTGCATCAGAACTCAGTGAGCATCTCTGCAGCCTCAACACTCTTCACTGGGAGTCAAATAAGACTTAGAACTACACTGACTTTTTAAGCTCAAAATCCTGAAAAAACTGTTTGGGGTCTCTTTGTCTTCTATTGTGATTTTTTTTCTCAGATAGTTTTAACCAATATTACCTCTCATTGAGAGTCTGCCAAATGTTTATGTTCTGCCTCTTCTATTCTTCAAGGTTGAAAAAGATTCTACTTTCTCTGCAACCTAGAGAGGAAGATGTATTATAATGTAACACCTCTGAGAGGAAGAGGCTAAGTTACATGTCATTTACATTGTTTTGTTTAGAGATTCCTGTAGAATTGGAGTATATCATGTGGATCTATAGTTTACTGTGCACAATCTTTCTAAAGCTAGGATGCCTTGTATTAGGTTGCAGTCTTGTAGATTTACTTCTTCATAGCCAAGAGGAGACCTATGCAAAAAAACAGAATATGCAAAAAAAGAAGATTTTTCAAGCTGGAAATATTTCCCACCAGACCAAACATCAACACAGCCACTAAAATGCACCTTTTAATTCATAGGAAATTAAAAATAAAAAATAAAAAATAATAAAAAAAGGAAATTATGATGCAAGCAGCAAAAGTAAAACTTGAATGCTGGATAACATTTTAATTCTTCTCCCCATTTTAACTGCTTTGCTTAAGACTTAAGATGATGAAAGTACAAAACTAAAAAGGTCCTTCAATAAATGGAAACAAATGAGCTTTTCCCTAGCACAGAATTACTTAAAATCAGTCCTTCTTGTGAAGCTAATCCCCCAACAGATAAGACTGTGAATTCCCCCCCTCCCCTTCCTACACGCTCACAGATGGGTTGCAACAGAAAGATGACAAATGAGTTGTGTTTGGCTGGATTAATGGGTATTATCATGTTAATGGATGTTTATGGTGCAGTTTGGGAGGTTCATGTGGTTTTCAAAAAGTGTTGGTGTTCTGGGTAGCTGCAGCCTGTGCATGTGTGAGTGAGTGTATGCATTATTAGCCACCTTTTTATGCATATTGTACATTTTTGGTCTCCTTAATGGGTCACAGCTAAACTGAGTGTGGAAGTGTTGGCCTTATGCTCAGATCTTTCAACATGCCATCAAGCCTGACATGCAAAATACAAGTGTCTGAGACTTGTCTTCCCACAGCCCCTGTGAATGCAGGTGCCTCATAATCCCGGGTCTACTTTGTTGCAATCAGTTTTAAAATCTGACATATTGATCAGGAATTTAGCCTGAGTAACTACTGCACATCTATCAACTCCGCCTGCGAATGTCAGGTCAAATTTGTTGGCAAGGTGGCCTTAGAGCCAAGCAGGGCAATTCCTGCCACCTGCATGGGTTGATACTCGGGGCCTCATTTGGCAAGGACTGCACACATTGCAGCAACAGGGCATGGGAATAAAGTGCCCAGTGGGGCAGATCCTCAGGAAAACATTTCACCAAAGACCACGATGCAGGAAAATCTGCTGTTTAAGCAAAAATATAAAATCACTCAGAAATAAATAAGCTTTTTATCCGGATTTTGAAGATTGGGATGGGAGATGTCATGGCGGGAGGGTGTAATATGTTGTAGTTGTGGGGTTTTAAGTTTGGGTTTTTTTGAGCTTGTGGTGTTTTTTTTTTTCTGTTCAAAGTTTCTTATTCTGTGAAAAGATGAACCTTTAAATATTCTTGTTTGCTCTCATTTTCTGCTGCCCACAAGGCTTGTTTTCCTCTTACTTTCAGGATATAGGCTTTAACTTGAACTAATAGGCTTCTCTCATGCGAAACATATACGTATATGTATATATAAAGGAATACATATGTCAGACACTTATGTGTAAACTTCTGCTTAAAACCCTAAATGCTCGTTTGAATGCTAAAATGCATCATTTGCATGCAATATTGACGTTGTTCACATAAATACAGTTGTTTGGACACTCAGTTTTTCTCTGAAAAGAACAGGTATTTAAAATCTGGAATTGCCATGGAATACCCTACAAAAAATAGTAGAACCTCCATCAATTAATGCATTTATTGAGTTAGATTGTATTAAAAAATTATAAAGCTCTGAGGTACAATAAGAATGCAGGAATTACACTGGTTCATCTAATTCATAATATTTCTGAGGTTTTTTTCTAAATTTTGGAAAGTCAGATTTTCCTTTCAGACTACTATAATTTTGGGATGAAGACAGTGAAGATGGTCTTCTGAAACCAGTACCAGAGGGGATTTTAATGTACTGAAATAATGCATGCCATTTATTTGGTATTCCTCCACCATTCAGTATAAAATAATTCCTTCATGTCTTTTCTTTCCTTAAAAATTCACCAAGCGTATGTGGACCTCACAGATGCAGCTTTAATTGAAAGTAATGTCAAAAACAGTGTTTTGATCTGTTTCCTTTCTTTTGACATTTTCTGTTTTTGGAATGTGTTGAGTCTGTACGACCATTCTCTGTTCAGAAATTCATCTGGAAATTTACATATTTTAAAGGCTTCTTGCTCTATAATACAGCTGAGCATAATAGTGCAAGCTACACAGAAATTGAGGTGTGAAAGAGAAATTTCCCAATTTCAGTCCTTAACTGAAATATAAAAACAATACTTCACCATCTGGGATTTACTGTGCAAGTCTTTATTCTGGGTAGGTTTGCTAGAGGGATAAAGTTCTTATGATCCAGCAATGGATAGTAGCTGGCTTTAAAAAATAAAAACAGGAAAAAATTTGTACATTTATTAATTTACAGCATTATCATTGAAATGCACAGAAATTTTCATATATTCAGAAACATACTGGAATACATTTCAACTGAGTGAACCTCTAAATTTGTGAAATCCAATAAATTACATATTATTCTACAGGATAATAAAGTCTGTCTCTGACCAAGTAAGTAATGTTCCTGATATGGAAAGGTGTAAGTACCTCAGGAAACATTACATATCAAGGGTGCTCAGCATTTTACATTTGGATTATGCCCCAAGAGAAAGAAAGACAAAAGAAAAATAAAGATAGACATTCATAAAGCCTGTCCTTTTTTTGTTTACTCCCTGCCCAAACAAATAAAATCAAGAAAGGTCTTAGTCTAAGAAAAAGGCTGTTAACTGTACATAATTTTTCTTCAAATTATGAAACCACCTACTGTTAAAAATAAATTGAATGTAAAGTCAGTGTACATGTACTCTTGTCATTTAAAGGTTGGACTAATTCTGACAGTTCAGTACCAGATGTGGCTGGGAGCACCTTTTAGGCTACTGGACTATACATTCAGCAATAAATCTGCGACAACAGCAGGTATGTACAGTCGCCAGATCATGTTGATGTTATCCACTTTTATTACCCAAATTCATCCCTTTCTAGTTACAGAACTACAAAGGATGGGAAGGAGACAGGCTTACTAGCAGCTAAAATCTCAAAATAGTCAAACCTGTGAAATCAAGCACTTCTAACAAGAGCTACTTTGCACAGTCCATCTATAGGGATTGCATAAACAATTTGAAATCTCTACCTTCAGGAGGAATAGAACCCATGTACAAGACTCTGTAGTAACAACTTGAGCTAGAAGTGCTAAGCATTAAAAGAAAAAGGTAGTATCATAAGCCTGTGTACAGAAGTACCTGTTTTCTGCATGTGTATGTGCTCTGTTAAATACAGGCACAGTGCTCAGCTCCTCCTGCCTCTGAGTTCTGATGATGAAGGCCGTGTCCGTGATACCTTGTGCTCAGATCCAAACTCTTAACACCCAGACACTGTAGGTTCAATATTAATCCATAATGAGGGTGACAGGTTGGGGATCAGGAGTCCAAGGATATAACTTGCTCTCTGGCCCAGCAGCCTAAACTACAATACAGAAAGAGCCTTGATCTCTCTGATCCTGCTTCTCACTTTGAACATACTGACAGCTATGTTTCCGTACTTCATTGGGCAGGGGTGTTGGGAAAAAGCTCTTTCTTACCACTTGTCAGCCTACTTTGGGCTGACCAAGAATATTCGAAAATCTAGTTTAAATAAGGAATTGTTCAGATCAAAGAGCCCTGGGAGGCAGTGACAAATATTAATGTTGTGATAGTTAATTAGGTGCTATTCAAAATTGCAACTTTCAGTTTTGTATTTTGCAGTACTGTTTTCAGTACTATTAAATTTAGGAGTTTAAACAAAGAAAAAAAAAATTGAAGTAAGTATTTTGTTTAATATACATTTTTTCCATCTCTTTTTGTGGAGGGGTGTGGGGGATGGAAATAAACCTCCTTTGGTCCAAGATAAATAATTTACCCATTCACTAAATTGAAAATATCCATAACTATTCAGGGTATATACACTTCACAGTGCGAGGGAATGTCTCAGTAAGATGGTGAGTGCCAGATAAGATATTTTAAAAAGCAGTACAACACCTTTTGGCTCTTTCTTTGAGACAGCTACAGCATCTGAGTTGATAGATTGGCTTTGTTTTCTGGGTAGAAAAGTTAAACCACTTCAGTACACAGCATTTGCGTGACTTTACTTACTCTCTTTTCAAAAAAATATACTTTGAAACTCAATATTTTACTCCCTGAGAAGTGTGTAAGTGGCTTAGCTCTGTCCAGTGACACTTTTCTGACTGTTGTCATGATCTTGCTCCTTCTACACCACTAACCTGTGACATCTTCTGTGTGCCCTTGAATAAAATCTCCTCTGGTTTGAACCATTCTGCTGTGCACCTTATCCCACCAGTGGTGTGCTACAAGGAGTGCTGCAAAGGATGGAATTCAGCATGGCCTGCATTGAGAGATTAAAGACCACAGAGACTGGAATGGGTCTGGACTCCACGTGGGTTCTAGGTTGCAATGGGGCTCTGAAGAAGGATGGGGTCTTGGCATTTTGTGTCAGGTGTGAAGCTGTGCTCCTAGGGACCACTTGCAATAAATTTGTGTACTTTGTTTACAAAGCAGCACATTTCAGACCAGCAAGCACTAACACTGAGTTTCATTGTGCACATGTACTGATAAACATGTTGTATTCTTGCAATGCCTCTTTAGGAATGGTTTTCGTGAGTAATCAGATGAGGCATATGTCAGAAAGATGACAATGGAATCCCATGATATCTTATGTATGTTTTTAATAAAAAAGGAGAGGGTTTAATTTTGTTGCTGTTATGAGTCTCAGAGTGTGAGGTATTATTCTGTTTTTCCTGATAAACAGGCCATTCAGAGTCTCTGCTTTACACAAGCTGCCATGATTTTGAATGCAGCTGCCCTACACTTTGCCTTTGCTAGTGGCTCATCTTCCTACAGGTAGAGTTTGGCATCCTGGAGCCCTTCTGCTCACTTTGTGCTCTGTGTGTGTGTGTGTGTGCCTGCACACATGCCTGGGTGTGTAAGAGAAGAGCACAATGCAAAGAAAGGCAACAACACTACTATGATCTGTGGGGTGAGCAAACCAAACAGGCTTTAAGGAAAGCACAGATTCCATCAACACACGTACGCTCTTCACCCCCTCTGTTTTTCCAGACAAGTGCTATTTTTCAATATTTTATTGTGCTAGCCATAGGAGAAATCTTGTAATAAAATCACATCGCTGTTTCATCCAAGGCAAGTTTGGATGTTATCACAGTGATATACTTTGTCATAGATTTATTGTTAAGTTGTCTCATAATGTAGTTGAATGGAGTTATAACAATTGTACTCTAACAAAGTTTTAATACAAGATTGTGAAATTTTAACATGAAGTAGATTTCTACAATGACAGACCATTATTACTGTCAAACTTCCAATGACAAATCGTCATTGGATGCAAAAAATGCAATGTAACAGCATTTGTTATTATCTGTACAGCTTTATTGTTGTCTTTTTATTATATTCATAATCTGAAAATAATGTAAAACAGATATATGTCTGATCATGTAATGACCAATGGCATATTGTATCTTGTTTAGTAGGTGGTTGTCCTCTTGTCTTATTTGGGAATATATAGTTTAACAAGATCCTTACCATCATTTTCTTAACAGGGATAATAAACAGAGCAATTCTGCATAAAAGCTCATATCAGCTTCTTTCATGCCTTTTCTTTTCAGAAGGCTGCCTAAGGGTTTAAGCAATTTAGTTGTCTGACCCGCATGCTTTCTCTGCAGTCTGCAGTTCTTTTGTTTAACATTAGTATGTGGGCAAACAGCATTCAGAGCTGTGCAGAGCTTATCAGCCTGTGCTCAGTTGACCAGAACCCCATTCTGTGTATCTAAGAGGGGCCACGTTTAATGCTTCACAGTAGGAGCATCTGCAGTTTCCAAAAATGACTTGTTTATCAGATAAACTCTGTCCTTGCACTGACACATAGTGGCTCTTCAATATCACACTCTCCTGTATGAGAACTGAGCAAAACAGGGTATGCACAATGAATAACAAGTGAAATTTATGCACATGGTATGGTGACACAGGTACCCTGTAACACCCAGCAGTTTCTTTGCATCAGCTCAGCAACGGCAGAGAGAAACTTCCTCATTACATTCCAAAAACTTTACTTACTCATTCTCAATATATTTTGAGCACATGTTCTGAAGGCAGCAAATGTTAACTAATTTGCTTATTTTGCTTGGAATTTAATTAGAAGTAGCATGAAGGGTCTGTCTTCTGTGGCAAGA
The DNA here is from genome assembly GCA_018697195.1 of Certhia americana. NCBI lineage: Eukaryota > Metazoa > Chordata > Aves > Passeriformes > Certhiidae > Certhia > Certhia americana. Next base: position 38,298,953 of record CM031859.1, read on the forward strand.
CAGAGAGACTCAAAGCTAAGCTGAGATTTGTGATGTGCCCCTAAGTGTGGCCTCTGATGGTCCAGTTGGGACTCTCACTTTTGAGTTTACTGTGTTACCAAAGTATGCCTTCGCAGCCCTCTCTCTCCTCTTTCTACATGCTCTCTCCACTGCACTGATTTTTTTTCAGGAGGTCAACTAGATTCCTGAGCACTAAAACCATAAATATATTCTTTTAAGAATCATGAGTTTTGTGTTTATAATATAGGTGTCACTAAATATTTTAGATACCATAGAGGTTAGCCTTTGGTTTAGGAATAAAATGTTTATTAAAACACCATCGTTTAAGGCAAGGTAGAAACAGCAGCTTAGAGTTGGTATTTGAGGCTCAAGATCCAGTGAGAGTGAAATGCTGTGAGCTCTTTTGAGAAAAGTGCAGCTAGTTTCTCTATTGCTTCATCCAACTAAACAAAGGAAATATTGTAAGATAAGTTGGCTTCAAAAGATTTCTGGACTTCTCTGGGACCTTTCATAAACATGTTGGTGGTGTTTGACCAGTCACAGAAAAAGTAGGTAGATGGAGTAAGAATGAGAGATTTGGATCCAAACCAATGCCATCTCCCTGCAATTCAGGCAAGCCTGTATTCTGGAATGATACCCTTGACTAATTATAATGATTTTATTATGTGAAATTGATATCACACTGCAAATGGCAATAGCCCAGAAGGAGACTGATAAAATTAACACTCTTGTCTGTACAATCAAGATTTGAGGTATAAAGATGAGAATGCAGTAACTAGTAGCTGTTACACTCTCAAATACATACAATGGCTCAAAGCTGAAACAGTATGCCGGGAGCTGAGGCTTGTACCAGGCTTTCACCTTTCTTTCCCTCCCCTCCCCCTCTCATCAGCACATGCTGGCTGGTCAACTAGTCAGAGAAAAATTGTTAATGAGGGTTAAATGGAAGTTATCTATTAAATGTCATTCTAGGATCAAGACATTGGAGCTTTATTTTGAATGATGCCCATATTTTTTTTTCTCCTTTATTTTTTCATCTTCTCCCTCCCCCACCTGAAAGAAAACATCCAGTGGATGCCTGGCAGCATCCTCTGATTGCTTGCTGTTTTCCTGACACTAAATCTACTGTGTCATATTCCTTGCATGGGCTGCAGATTTTGGCCTTTTCACCTGCTGTTTTGGTTGGCTTTAGATGCAAAGAGAAGAATATGAAAAGGAGAGGGGGAGGGAGGGAAGTTGGGAACGCTGGAGAAAAAAAAAAAAGGCAAATGTTTTTAGCGCCTTCATCTAGACATGTGTCCCCTCACTCTGTGACATGGCTGCTCCAATGTTGCCATGGTGAGGATTTCTAATCATCCCTACACATGACAGGCTCCTATTTGTCTGCACTCCCTTGGGTGTAAATTTCTAGGCTTAAAAAAAAAATCCATGTGAGCGTATCATCCGCCGTGCAGATGTTTCACTGCTTTAGAATATCAGGCAGCTGCTTGTGCCACCGTCGACAGCTAATTGGAGACTGCATCGCAGGAACAGAGGCGTAATTATGGCATAAATACACATCCTCTGGTGCATCATTGTATCTCTATTAACAGAAAATTTTAAACAGTGTTCAGAGTGTAATTAGTGTAGTTGATAAAGTTGTAAAACATGTAAATAAGGGAAATAGCAGGTACGTGGCCAATCCACTACCCAGCACTAGGGGATGCAGATTATTGCCTATTTAGAAATAATTAGCAAAGCTGCATTAGCAAAGCCTGTGTCCAACAGAAGCAATGCAAACATTTATTCTGGTAACAGCTCTTTCTGTGCTAGCCATGAAAATCTACTAATATTGGTAATTTAGCCCTCATTACAGAGGATAAAGCATGAAAAGAGCTCAGACATGAAATATGACAAGTAATATTAATTTTTATTCCAGAGGAAAGGATGCTTTCTCGGGTTGCATGCTGATTTCTCGGCAGGGTCTCAGTAGTGTGTGAGCGAGCTGGTGGTTGAGGATGCGGCTCTGGAGCTGGCTCCCTGCTGGAGGTATGCCCTGGGGTACCCGTGACAGGAGCTGATGAGGCATGCTGTGGTTAGTGCCCAGCCAAACCTTAGGTCACAGTTCAAAATGAGCACTCAGGCATTAAACTTCTCTCCTTATATACTCAAGTCTTTAATTTTGTCCTCAGCTTCGCTCCTTGCCACCCCCAAATGATTTTGCCAAATCACCTGCTCAACCCCCAGCTGTCCTCCCCAAAATGCGTAACACACAGCTGTGCCAGGCGAGCGGAGCTCAGAATCAGTGTGTACTTACTCTTCAGGTTTGTCGTGTGCCCTAGATGAGAAATGATTTCTTCCCCCTCACTGTTTATGCTTTAGATTATGTTTCATGGAGAACATTACCCTGTGACCATAAAAATAAATGCCAAAATTTTGACTTTGCTATACAGATGTATTTTCTAATGAAGAAAAATGTGAAAGCCTGGCTGGCACGGGAGACATAGATCATTTTTTTAAAAAACAAGAGTATAAGAAGGGCTGAATGTTCTGGAAATGGGGAAAAAAAATTGTTGTGTTTTTTTTTTAATGTCTCTGATTTCTTCTTTTTTTTTTCTTCCTACTGGATGTAGAAACAGAATGAATATAAACTCCAGCTTATAGTGTCGGCTAAGTTCTGCTGCATCCTTAATAAGTGTGCACGTGTGTGTTTATGAGAGGGAGAGGAAAGAGGGAACAGGAGAATTCTGCTTGACAAGTGCCAGTGTTTCAAAAAGAAGTCTAAGAAAGATGTTATCTCTGGCTGAGGCAAATAAATTTCCCCACTTAGCCAGTGTTTCCTGAACATTTTCAAAATTCAGCTCTCACCACAGACTGCATAAAATCCTGCCAAATAAGGGCTGAATTTCATGTAATACAATACTTAAGAAAAAGAAAAGAAGAGAGGGGAAATGTAGAGATGAAAAGAAGCTGGACAAGCTACTGTCTGAAGTATTAAAATGTAAAATAAGCTTTAGAGCTGTAGCAGGAGGAAAAGCCTTTTGCAGATCTAAAAGAGAACATTGTGTATATTTTATGACCTACAATGACATGAAAATTGTGAAAGTACTGAACTTGTTGATTGAAGAGGGTTTTTTTTTTCCATATATTGGTGGAGGTTCAGTACTCATCCCAACACCCTATTTAGGTAGAAAACCCCAAAGCTAGAGAGGGAAGCTCAGTCAGCCTTTTGCCTGTTGTGGAGAAAAAGCATAAAATAGCTCAGACAATACCCACCTCATCTGCACTAATGTAAGCATCCCATCGAGTTCTAGCATACTGAATTTTTATAGCCTTAGCATATATTTTCTGTGTTTAAGATTTATGTAGCTATATGCAGATGTGCATTCCTCTGTCACACAAGAAGTAGATGGTTTATGCATACATACACTTTATGGGTAAGCTGTTTGTATGTGACCAGGATGCCCTGTTAAATGCTCTGATGCCACTCTGATCCTGTGGAGTTCATTGAGGTTGTTACCACGGATTTCCCTGGTCCAGTTTCTGCTGCTTTTCATAATTCCAGCACTGTGTGGCTCTGTATGAATCCTGCAGAATTTTTGTAGGGCTGTATCCTCACAGAGCTGATGTTGCAGTGTTGGTGTGTAGCTGTGTGCATGTAGGCACTAATGTGAATATTTGGATATATCTGTATGTGTCTGCATGTGATTAACAAAGTTTAATAGTAATAGATTTTATTGGTAATGTGATGGATCAGGAAAACCTGACACTCTGCATGACAACACCTATTCCTCTATGCATAATGCATACATATATCATGGCTATACACACTTACATAAAAGAGTAATTTTTAATTTATACACTGAGTTAATGGTACCTAAAAATAAAATTTAAAAAGAAACAACATTTCCAATTCCCTCCTTCAACTTCACTCCCATTATTTATCACAGTTTGGATGAATTTTCCAGTGTTTGGTTGGTTGTTTTCTTTTCTAAGCCCACTGGACTGCCTTCAGAAATCTTTTATTGCCCATCCATTAGAAAATGGAGAGAATTACCCCCTACATCAGGAAAAGCCATCTCTTTCCCTCTTCCCTTTTTCCACTCAAATTACAGAAGTAAAGTGAACATTGTTGAATGTTATTGCTGAATGAATTACAGCATTGCAAGCAGATCAGGAGAACAGTCTGTATAGGGGTTGGACAGAGTTAGGCTTCTGTAGGTAGAATATGCACAAGGGGAGGTTCTGAAATTATTTTAGGCAGAATAGTAGTTCTTGACAGGGCAACAGAGCCCATGCTCATTCTTTGCTATAGAAAATAACCTCTCAGGTCATCAGTAACTGGAAGCAATTTCAATGTTTGTTGACTTTTCCCAAGTTGAAATACTTACATGCTGTTGATTGATATTAAGAGAGAGGTTTCAATATTTTGGTGATTTTTGTAAATGATGAATGCTATAATATCAGTTTGAAATAAAAATATATTAATTTATATATTCTGACTAAATCAGATTAAGGTCCCATTTAATATCATCCCTATTTACTCCTGTGTAATTTACTCCTGTGTAAATTAGAGTGAGTCCATTAAAGTCAGTGTGAGTTTCTATCTATCACTCTCAACTAGTAAGAAAAATAAATGTTAACGTATATGTCAGTTCTCTTGCATCAAGCAGTGTGTGCACTGTGACTGAAAGTCATCTTTCTCCATTTTGTCTTTGTAGGAATGTGTCCCGCAGTATGTGGGTTCTGACTGAACAATAGCGAGGTTACCCATCTTGATGCACTGCATGCTTTCTGCAAAGTAGGGGAGACATGAAGAGTTTAAATTAGGGGTGCAAAGTAGCAAAGGTTGGTTAAAAAAACCTGGTTTTTACTGAACTAAAGTCGATTGATTAATTGGGTCAGGAGGAAACTAAAATCAGGGTTGGGTCTGGAGGTTGAAGGAATTGGAACCTTGTAGATGCTGGGTTGTTTCCCAAAGAATTACAACCACTTCATAGGTGTAAAGGCTACAACAGCATCAACCCAAAGCCCACTGAGTTTGGAGATGAGTGATTTAAAGTGAAAAAACACTATCAGAAGAAAGGGTGGGTGGGCAAAGCAATGAAAACAGAAGTGGTTGTGCCATCGTAGATCTCATAACCTTTCACGTTGTGTTTTCTGCTCATTTATATTATTTCTGTGTTATTGGTGGGTGGGTATAGAAATGAAATGCTTTAATCATGTTGTATCTTAAAAATAAAGGGGATAATGAGTTGAAACTTATGATTAATTTTCCTTTGAAGTAATTTGACTTCTTCTCTCAGTCCTCTCCCTGCATATATTTTCAAGGGGGTAAAGCACATCAGGGGAGGGAATGTGCAGCAGGAGTGGCTGCAGCTCACAGCAGCGAAGTTGCCATTAGCAAGCAGTGTAGCCTGGTAAAACAGATCTGTGGAGTGAAATTGTTGATGCCGAAGACATGAGTTTCTGTAGTGTATGCCCTGCAAATTTTTTAATATGTGCTACTTCTCATCTGCTCTTTTGAACCCAACATACAGCAGGAGTAGGAGCAGAGAAGTGTGTGCTGCTGGTTTACTTGGGAAGCTGCATGGGCAGTGTTAGACTTCTCCATGTGGAAGCTGAAATGCATTAAGTGGAAAAGTTAGGAGATTCTCTTCAGAAGCACATTCCTGCTCTGAACTAAAGTATTGGTATGGATGTCCCATATGCCTGGAGGTCTCTGCTGCTGTCAGGTCTAGTACTTTCACTGTGCTTCAGCAAATGTAATGCTTTCCAGCCTCTGGATAATCACTGTTTCTAGGAGAACGATTCCTTTGACAACAGCTTGTGCTTGGATATCCTGGTGAGGGTAGGTGAGCCACTGCAAAAGCTTTTCAAAGGAAGGAATTCAAAGCATTCATGATCCTGAATAGATATGTTTCTCTCTTGGTTTAACTTTGCTGTCCTAATAAGAAAAATTAGGATAAATCCATGAAAAGGGCAGAAATAAAACCCATATTTTCCTGAAATATTATTGGAAAGAACACTGTTTTATGTCACTATGAGTATTTAAAGCAGCTCAACAACCGCTGAACATGGGAAAATCAAGTTTTTTAAGAAGCTAGTCCTGAATTCCTTTATTACAGAGAAGGCAGCTTTGTGCAGTATGGATAAGAGGCATACCACCAGAGAAAAAGAGGGCACTCAATTGTAGTAGCAAGGTCAGTGATTCAGTCACGCAGGGGCTCTAGAGCATTTGTTACTGTTATTGTACTGGTATGTTCCTCCCACATTGACAGGTTTGCTTGCTAGCATAGGCAACATCAATATTAATTTTGTAAATGTTTATCTCATGTAATGTATATGATTAAGACTTGTTTGGATGTTCTGTGCTGATTAAACCGAGACCTTTCTATGCCAACAGCCCTGTGGCATTGAGTTACTGTGAGAAAAACAACGTGTGACAATGTTAGGGGAACACAGCTGAGCATACATACTTTGTCTAGTGCACTGGGTTTTCTCGAATTCTCTGCATTTTTGTTGCCACTGATAGAGCCACATACAAAACCAGATTTGATTATCAAATGTCAATAGTATATTTTCACTTACTGAGTCTGTAAGCGACATGCCATTTATGGTATCCTTGGAATAATGTCTATTTCTTTAACTTACACATTCTGTGAGGTGGTAGATGTTTTCCCCCTTGTCTGGTAGCATTAAAATTGCACTTTTAGACTCATGTGACAAATGCTGTGAAATGCTCACTTTTAGTCAAGTTTCACTTTATGTTGAAAATAGCGGATGGAATTCACAGGTTCTTCAAAATATTAGCTCTTAGGTATCTTGGTAAATGAATACTGCATTTCTTGGACAAGGCACACTCTTTGTAAAAGTGTTCATTGAAATTGATGAGAACTGACCTTGATTTCATGGCATAGTCATTACCCTCTGGTAATCTAGAGATGTGAAAGGAATTGGGAGGAAGGAAATGTTTCCCACTTTTATATATGTCACAAGTCTGCAGCATACATGAATCGGTAGCCAAGAAAAACATTTTACTGCTTGCCTGCTGAAGTGATATAAATTAATTTGTTTCACCCTTTTTCCAAACAAGTCATGAAGAGGAATGACCATCAGCTATGATGAAGACCGGTTGTTCTCAAATGCTCTTAGTTGAACAACAAATGTTTTGTTGTTCAACTAAATCATTACCATAAACTAATCCTTCACATTTTTGAGCTCATCTTAGCAGAGGAATGAATTATTTCAGTTTGAAGAGAACTGTGCAATAGACACTGCATGAGAGTGATGGGGAATTTTTGAGTCCTAATCCTTAGTCTGGCTTGTGATCTGGGTCTTTATTTATCTGCAGGACTTAAACTTCTTAGATATTTGTCAAGCATATTGAAATCTTTAAGCTTGATAGCAAAGTATGACTGCAAATTCATTATTATTCTTATCACTATTGGTATTATTATTATTATTATTATTATTATTATTATTATTATTCAGGTTTCACAAATTTAAGTGTGTGAATTTTGGAGGGTTTTATTAGCTTTTATGGATCATATTTTACAAGTAAATTCTTGCTTTTGGTTTCTGTTTCACTCTTTAGTTACAAATAGTACCTATTATTCTGCATTAGCTAGAACCCTTAGAAAAATAACCAATGAACTTATTCACCTGAACAGTTGCTGTACATGTTTGGTTTTTATTTACCCCTGTCTGTTCTGTATAAACACACAGAGTATGTGTGTGTATATGTGTGCGTATTTTCAGCAACTGCACATTTTTATTTAGTGACGTGGAGAAACTACCCTGCACTGCGTGTCCGTGGGTAAAGAAAGTAATACCTCAGGACATGGTAATACCTCTAACACTTGTAAGTGTAAGCACTGTATGGGTAGGTATGGGTGCACTCTTTAATTTAAACTCCCCAAGTCTTCGATTTTTACTGGCTATGAGAGCTCCTGTGTGTCTGTCTATCTACCACCGTGTGCTGTAACTTGGGCAGCCACTGAAGCTGACTCTGTGATTACAGCTGGTGTTTTAAGGCCCATTGTAACAGAAACTGTAAGATCAGCAGAGTAAAATAACTATATCTCTTCAAATAACTTTTTGTGTTTACTGTTGAGGTTGTTTTCCTTGGAGAGTTCATATTAAACTTTGCCTGTAAAAAATTCAGACTTACCTAATATTATTGCAGCTCTGCTTTCAAGAAAGCTATGCTGCGATTGCTCATGAAGTCAGGCTTGTAGCACCAGGCATTCTTTTCCTGGTTCTACATCTGCTCATGGCTTCATGCACTATCCGAAGTAAAAGCCTCTTATCAGCCACCAAAGGGCCTGGTATTAATTTGGCCATTACAACAGGTAGTCACATAATATAGCAGAACTAATATAAAGGAACTTTTCACAGAAGCTGAAATTTTACTGTGTGTTAAGACAGGTGATTTAGGTTAGCTTGTGCCTGTTAGGATGGGTTTCCCTGTAACAGTAATCTAACCTCGATACAGCTCCTTTCATCTACAGGATCCCAGAGTGCTATGCAAACCTAGCAAATTGGTATGAAAAACTGTATGGTGAACACTTCATACATGCCTGGAGTGAAATGCAGCAGCTGTTCGACAGCATACAGTAGTACTCCCAAACTCTTTAGAGAAGCAGTGATGAATGCTAAAAAAATCAGACAGATTTTTTTAAAACTGGGTGTGTTAAAGTTATCTGCTCAAATACCTTTTTGGCAGCTAAATCCCAGTAGGTGGGCCTGGCTTTCACAGGTGAAGAGGGTTGGCATCTACCCTGAAATCCACAAGAGCTGCAGGAGGATCAGTATTTCAGAAAAAAAAACAGGATCTGAGCATCCTGAAATTCTGATCTCTATGCTGCTAATAACCTTTAACATGACATAATATTCTTCATAAGATAATTCAGATAACACATTCTGAAAGTTTTAACCTTTTTGTGAAGCTAAAAATGCTCTTTCATGCCTTTATGGAATTCTTATTAACACTGAAAGCAGCTTTGCCCCAGAAAATATAGGAGCTACAAAAATCCCCTTGGAACATGGTTTCAGAGGACTCCCACTTAAAGGGAAGGATGATAATGTGAAAGAAAAGCATATTTTTCTTCCCAGATCAAGTCACATTATGGAATAATAACACCCCTTTCTTTGGTAGTTTGGTTTGATATTGAAAAAAGCGAAATGGTGCAAGAAAATAAAAGTCCATATTTTTTGCCTATCCTCACCAGAGCTGGTGATTCCTCTGATGCCAGAGTTACTCAGTGCATCCACCTTTTAGAATAGATGGGGCTGTTCTATACTCTTTCTGAGGGGTTTTAAACAAGTGATCTCCAGTTTCACAAAAAAATAGCTATGGGCATAGGTATAGGTTATTTTCTCTCTACTGTTGATGTCCCAGTTTGAATCCTAGAGGGAGAGAAATTTTTCACTTTATCAGTTAGGCAGGGGAAGAAATTTAATATGAGATCTGCTTTGTCTAAATGAAGGATTTCTACCAGTGTCCCCTTTCATTACAACATTTTCTAAGTCTAACCTGCATTGTCAAGACTCCCTTAAAGTGTCTAAAAGCTAAGTATTTTGGAAATAGCATGTCAAACTTTGCTTTCCACTTAAAATATTTTTGCCTAGTTAAATATTTCATCATTCCTTAAAAAACCTTGGTCATTTCTGTTTCGGCAGAAGAAATTCATCCATCAGTTCTGCTTGAAGCCAGGAGTAATTCTGTCTGCTCCAACTAACTCAGCCCCGGTCCTAGAAGTAGATCTTGGCAGGACCCCACTTTTTTTTTTTTTTTTTTTTTCCCTCCAGATTTTGGGTCTCAAAGAGCCTGAGTTCCTTACCTGTGAATGGGAGGCCATGCATGAGAGAGCACAGCTCTGGTGTGCAGGGGGAGAAAAGGAATGTACTGGACTGCTGGGAGCTATTCATCGCAAAGTTTAGCTGTCTCTGCCTGACTAATGATAACTAAGGGACGCAGTCTAATCTGAAATGTGCACTGGTCTGTGTCTTGAAAAATACACTTCAAGGAAGGAGTGCATTTATCAATATATTCTTTACTGTTCACCCTACATTTGGTCCATGTCCAGCTTACTTTGTGAAAATACCTAACTAATAAAGATCTGAATATAATTAGTCTGGAATTAGTGAAATAGTTACAAAGCAAGGGGGATGGTTAATGGTCTGGTTTACTGATTTATCTTCCTGCAAAATCAATTTTGAGCTCTTCTTATTAACAAAATGTTCATTTGTAATCAGTAATAACTAGTGCCAACAGTGCAGTAGTTGAGAGACTATTTTGCAGGCAAAAAATAATCTGTAAACATAAGAAATATTATAGTACTTTGATGTAAATAAGATTTTTCCCTTAATAATTGATTAGTGGATGATGAGAGAAATACACCTTACACATTAAGTATTATGACTGACATAGCAGTTAAGTTCTCTTGTGTCAATATATCATATATCACTTAATTTTTCAGTCAGTTGGTATCTTCAGAAAGAACTTTCTGCATGCCAAAATAATTAAAAATCCTCTTTGAAGCATTTTAGCACAATATTTAATAGCAAAGGAAACTAACAAAGTACCATTATGTGTACTTCTTCATGTGCGTTCAGGTTAGCCTTATGAAAAAATTCAGATGTCTGACATTCATAGCACTGTAAAATATTTTGTCAGGGACATACTTTGGCAAACATTTTGTCACCCAGAAATTCCGCTATAATTCTTGGGGAATATTAACACACAGGCTTTATTCTCAAGCCTGGGAGAGTGTCATCCTGACCTCTGTTTACTGCCTTTAAACGTAGAAGGTTTACTTTGAAGCATTCATTTAAGGAAGTGAGTTATTATTCCTTTGCTTGACCTTAGCCTATGGAGTATATATCATGAGGTTCCATAAGATCATCAGGCACAAGAAAATTGGTCTAGCAAAAAGATTAATTTAAAAACAATCTTAAAATATTTTGAAAAAATCAGGATGAGGCTCTAATACTTATGTGTTTATTACCTGTCTGTTAAATAAGCATCTATATATGCTGAAAAATATGTATTTAAAACTTGCCATTTTCTATGTAGCAATCCCTAATACAAGTATCTTGAAACAAATCTTGTTGTTGAAGTTAACGTTATGTGAGCTATTGCTTATATTTATTACTGGGAAAACATTATTTTGAAAAGCATATAAAAAAATAGTTTTCAAGCTGTTTCCTTAATGAACTGGAAATAGTAACCCTGTCAAATGTAATACAAAAATAGTGTTATAAGCCTATGGCATCTATTTATTACTGGAGAACAAAAGCCTTCATCCATTTCCTTTAGAGAATGACATTTTTGTAATTCGCTGCCCATTTCATTTGTTCTAAAAGGACTTCTTAGGTTGACAAATATCCCACAGAAATGGCTTCTGATGCTTGATAGGATAATGTGCAGCCCCTTAGGACAAGGGCAAAGGCAGCAAACTTATCATCCTTTAGTTTAGCTTAGTATGGGTCAGTAACAGCGCCAGGGGTGACAGAAGATGTTAAAGTGTGGGAAGCAAGAACTAAGAGCTGTAGGAGGGTAGTTTTTATAGTTTATCCTTTCTTTCACCATGACGCTGCAGAGACAGCTTGAATCACATTGTTGATTTGGTTCACTGCACGCCACACTAACTGCTCCAGTAGGAGGGAAAAAAACACTTACGGGTCATTTTCCCCAATAGTGTGTGACATTTCAGCACTTATCCTATAGGAGGAGGAAACACATGTTTAATATTTTAGCTTGAAGTTTGTATTTTAAAGATGCATTATCACACTTGGAGGTCTGGTGTGATAAATTTGAAGATTATTGTAGTATTACCAATGCAAGGATTTTGGAGAAGAAAGTGTTCTGCATGTTTAATTGTCCTCTACATTTTGTTCCTTTTTTTTTTTCTTCCCCAGCAAGGCAGGGTAGGAATGAACATTTGACTCCTGTGGAGTGCACATTTAAAAACAACAAACTAAACTTTAAAAGCGTGATGATGGCTTTCATTCATCAAGAGCTGAAATCCATTTTGGAAGTGTCATTTTAGAAATGTGTTTAACAGAGTTAGGTCTTCCTCAGTGGTGGATGATTGCTTCTCAGTCATAGATCTTGTAAACTTTGTGCTGATCTAGCGAGACATTCCACGCAATGATTTTCTGCTAAAGCCAATTGGAGTGACTGAACATAATGAGCAAAATCATGTTCTCTTTCTAAAACTTGCAGCTAGTCTTACACTAACTAGCCTGCTTACCCCTGCAAAATATTCTTCTGCTGTCACATTCCTTAGTTTCTATTCGGCACATTGAAGCAATAGAAATCATATTTTAATTCCCTGATTAAAAGAAGAGTCTTCACAAACTATATCCAAATGCAATTATATTCATAAGAAAAATCTCATACTCCTGTAAATCGATTCTGATTGCATTGGATGAGGTTGTATAAAGTGCCATGAACCCAAATGGCTTGAGTTCAAACCAGATTCTTGTGCTGTGGTTTGCAGACATTAGATGAAAGCCAGTCTCAGCCAGTTTACTCACCAGGTCAAATGTACTTTGCTAAAATGAAAAAAAAAAAAAAAAAAAAAAAAAAAAAGAAAGCATCACTGTAACTAACCCTAACAAACGTTTTACAAACATTTTACACACAGACACCTTTGGAGCTTTTCTCCAGTGTACTTTTTTCAATTGCCTCTATAGATTTTTTCAGAAATAACTTGAACCATGGCAGGATGCAGACTTCTGTCAAAATATGTGGAGCTCCTCCTGGAGGGATGGGGCTTGAAGTGGTCTCTAATTAAGTATAGTTTAGGTTTTTGGGTATCAGGAGTACCTCTGACAGTGAGATGTAGGCTTCTGAATCACAAACCAATTTCTGAAGATTTATATTAAATCTTTTATTTTTTAATGGCTTTTTGCTGAAGGGAAGAAGTTTTGATAACTCAGACATTGGGGTGGGGAGAACCTGGTCTTTAATTTTTTTTCACAGAACTTTCTCTGTTGCAGAGCAAAATTGAGGTGACACTGTAACCCATACAGCCAAGGTTCAGACTATGGATTTGTGACTACTTTGTAGAATGGTAAGAAAACTTTCATAAGAGCAACAAACTATTTTTATACTTCTACTTCAAGAAATATTTCTTCAAAATGTCTATCAATAACTATTCTGTAAGCACTGCCCTCGAGTACAGCTTGCAAACGTTCCTTGCCTGCACCAGACACACCCACTACATATTAATTACAGAAGCTGTCTTTGCTGCAATAGCCTTTCTGGTTGGATCAAACCTGTTTTACAAAGAAAGTGGAATAATTTGTTGGTGTAATGTATGATCTGAATTAATGTATTTTTAAGAATCAAATTATCCTGATGTGAGAGCCTCTAAAGGGACTGATATAGTGGAGAAGGACTGAAAGTTTTGACATGGTTTAATGAGCTGTATTCTAACTCCACCTGAGTAATTAACAGGCTTGACAGCCCTTTTGAACAGCAATATTCTCTGTAAGGATGTTTAATGCTCTGAATATCAGTAGTGCAAAAGCCAAGACAGAGGCAGATCTGACTAGGGATTTTTTTGTCAAAGGAGTTTTGACTACATTTTTTTTCACTTTACGAATGATTAAGGCCAATACTTTCAGAAGCAGTAGCTAATTTTTCAGTAGTTCTATTTTTTGAATGCACAGGTACATCCTGCTTTCTCACGAGTTGGAGATATTATCATCTTGCTATTCCGTAAATATGAAAATTTTTTTTTTTATTTATTCCGTAAATATGAAAAATCCAGATGTGGAGTGGCCCCATCTAACACAACCATGTGCAAATGCTCTTCTGTGAGTAAAAGATAAATGGTTTTGTGGCAAGAAATTTTAATACATTCTTTGCTGTAATTGTTAATATGTGCTAACATGCATGTCATCTTATAAATCATTCTTTCAGAATTAAAAGAAATTGTTTTGTACCCAGAAACAATGAGATGATAATATGATTAAATGCAGAAGCCTAAGCACTATTAAATTTTTTTCTCAACCAAAGTAATACCCTGAAATTGCAGAGTGCAAATAGTGTAGGGAAATTACTAATATATTCCAAACTTGGAGAGACCATTAACAACTGACAATTGTCAGAGACCAGATCCCTCAAAACTGCCCATCTTCTAGGTAGTGTAGCCCTGACCAATTCTTTTCCACACCAGTGAAAGGGGAAGTGAAAAAGGTGAAGCCTCTCAGCTGCATAATGTATATACAAGAACATTGAAAAGTGCCTTTTATTTTTTTCCTACACTATCTATTATTTTTCTCTTTTTCCGTGATTTTTGTAATCTGAAATTCTTGAATAGTTGTATCATATAACATGTAAATCTGTACACGTTGATGGCTGTAAGTTTTCTGCTTAACAGATTTTACTCCTTACTATGCCTGTCACTGGTTTAGGCAATCTGTGTGTAATTGATTTCTTCAGTAAAACAGATAACATTTGCTTAAAGCTCCTCTGATGGCTTTACAGCCTCTACATTAGCAACAGCATTTCCATTTCCACTGGCATTCTGGCAAAATATAATTATTATATATCCATCACAGACAAAAAAGGCGAAAAAAGTAGCAGGGAGAGTCAGTGCTGCATTTTCCCTGAGTTCAGCACTGCCCAAGCATTAGATTGTTCAGCTCTAACTGTGGTGGCACTAAATGACTCCTAATGCTGTGTCTCTCTCCCTGGCCTCATGCCATATAGTTTTCTATTTACTGATTTAATATCAGAAACAATGATATTTGTGACTCAGAAATAAATAGGCCTTTAATTGACTTGCAGGTAAACTGACTTATTTTTTAACTTCAGCAGGAACTTTAACCATAAATAAATAAGGAAAATGGAATTTATTTTGTACAGTACAAAATAATGACTTTTACATGTTCTACTTCAGATAATTAAAGCAAAACAAAATATAAAACCATCCCTCAGGACAAAATGGGTTTTTGACTGGAAAGGACATAAGAAAGGGAAAATAAGACAGATGCATGGGGGAACTTAATTGTAGCAGAGAGAGAACACTCAAGGGACTGCAACGTGGCCTCTCTCTGCTTTTCTCCAGTGTTCTGTGGATTGCAATTAAGCATCAGAGTACTGGACAGTGGATGTTTCCTACTGAGAAAGAAAAGGCTGCACACTTGAATTTTGAAGTGGTTTTATTATTATTTCCAAGGCAATCACTGCAGTTTTCTAAAACAATTAACTTCCCTGATTTAGCACATATGAAGAAATAATATTTCCAGTTTCCAAGGATAAGCAGACATGTTTGAGGGATTTCAGTGATGAGAGAGGACAGGTTGCAACAGACAGTGCACAAACTGCATTCTCGTTGCTTGCAGTGCACTAGATCTCAAGAAAGGAAAAAGTGGATTTTTTTTTCCCTCTCCCTTGGAAATCAGAAGTAAGAGAAAGCCTTCCTGTCTGATCCTCTTTCTGACCCTAACCAACAAACATATGAGTGATGAGTGAAGGTCATTCTCATCAGGAACAGAATAAAAAGCTCTTGAAAAGTAATACTATTCCATCTGAGCTGAATCAAAGAAAGGACAGAAATGCATGCTCAACTTGGGCACACTCCTCATGGGTACAAATGATTTTCTGGATTGGTGCCAGAGTGTTCAACACCTTACAAGATTTGTCCTCAGGTGAATCCCAGAGGTGATCACCTGAAAATGAATTCTGCTGTATAGCTCACTACCAGCATCTTGGCATGTTCCTGCTGCTGGGTGCCCCTAGCCAAGGTCTCCCCTGTCACCCTGATTGTGTGCACACAGGGCAGTTCTCAAGGCAGGTAGGAGGTAGCTGTTCTCAGTGTGTGTATGCTGTGCCAAAAATAAGTATTTGCAGCACAGGGAATATCCTGGAAGAATATCTTCACTTCTCCCCCTGCTTTCCTTTTTACTTTTTTTTTTCCCCTAATTTGAGCTTTTTCCTCTTGCTTGTGTTTTAAGTGAGAGAAAACTGTGTGCAGAAAGCCCAAAAAGTGATTATTTACTAAATTCAAGATGTCAGGGGAGAATGAGGGTTCCAAGTAAGCTAAATAAATCAGATATACAGAATTTTAAAACAAAAGGCATTGTGTGTATCATACTGATGTGGCAAAACCAGAATTAAAATTTGGTTCCCAGCTGAGATCTGACTCTCACGTATGTCTCATAGATGCACTTTAAAGAAGAGCTACATTCCATTTTCACGTCAGACTTTCCATGTCTGATAAAAACACTGGGAAAAGTCACTGAGTTGGGAAGTGAAAGATAGCACTAGTTCTGCACATAATAGTTTAGGTTTTGCTTCTTGCTTAATTATTTATATGTTCATTCACAAAACTATAGACAAAGATCTATGCTTGTTAAAACATTAATACTTATATTTTAAATAGTAAATTGTTCTTGTCTTTCACTGAAAGATGGCTGATGTGGTTTGGTGTGATACAATTTTACATCCCAAATAGCTTCTTAAGGAAATGTTATAGGCTGGTTTGAAATGACAGTACTGAGGGTGTTTTTTTTCCCCTTCAGCTTGCAGAAGGTGCTAAAACAGTGATCCTCAGCTGTGAGGATCTCAAAACCCCTTGCTCAGAATTAAGATTCATGGCAGTTTAGTGAGAGCAGAAAAGATCTCTGTGTGAGAGGCAGCTGATATTTTTCTCCCACCATAAATCTTGATTTCAAAACTCTGATTTCAGAAGTGGGAAAACTGAAGCCCAAAGAGCTTAAGGGGAAAACTTAAAAGCACTTATTTGGCCTAGATTCAACAGTGTTAAACTAGCTTAGATACTTGGGCACCTGAATACCACCAACTCTCAAAGACTTTCATATCACGAGCTCTGAAAAATTAGAATATGCAGATTTGATCATATTGCCCCTTTGGCAAGGAGGATTCAGGCTTCAAGTATGTGAGGGGGAGAAGATGGCCAAGTCTGATCTGAATGCATCTATGTAACTAAAGATGCATTTAAAAACTGATTTAATTATATCAGTTAAAAAACTTGGCACATTTGCTCTTAATTCATATTGCTGCTATTGATTTAGCTAGAATCTGTAGTTTAGTGTGGTACCTGCTGTTTGGTCTGGAGCTTGTCTGACTTCTCCTTATTTTCAACAGATTGCAGAAATGGTGCCTCTTGGACAACGGTAGGCATTGCCCAAGGAGCCAAGCAAGGCTTCCCTCTGCCTCCTTCTCCTTCTGCCTGAAATGTAAGAGGGGCTGGACTTGCCATCCCTTTATGATTATGTCAGCTGTCCTGAGACAGCAGCAGGCAATGTAGTGATTTGCATTCTCTCCAGCAAAGGAAAGAAAATAGAGAGCATTTATTACAGATTTCGCAAGTTAGATGTCACTCTTGCTGCAGCCAAAGCATGACCAAAATGTATACTTATAAAAATAAAGGGTACATCTACTGCTTGGAGGTTACCAAGCCACACTGCAGAGCAGTACAATACTTTGGATGGCATGTGGTCCTTGTTTTGGTTTGGCCCTGCACGTTTTGTTTCTTCACATGACATGCACTTGCTTACCACTCACTCACCTGCCTCAGCACTATCCAGGAGCAGCATCCCCAAATCAACAAAATGCTGCAGCTGGGAGCCCTCTGGGATAGAAAAGTAAGCAGGCCCTGTCTAACCTCTCACAGAGACCTGTCACAGGTTTCTCATCCTTGCTCTGCATGTTTTAAAGGTTGTGAGTAGTAAGTGTGAATACCAGTGATCAGTTCTTGAGGATGCATTGTAGTCTACATTTCCCACCATAAACCAAGAATTCTGTTTAGAGTGAGGACAAAATTGCAGTATCATATCCAAAAGTAACCTGGCACTATGATCACAGACACACTTTTTACACTGCTTAAGCTAGTTTTATTCTCCCAATTAAAAGACTCCCTAGGCTGGAACAATCAGTGTGTACTTTTATCCTTAGAGGCAATTTTGTAAAGGATAGCTGCTATCACATTTTTTACTCTTATCCATAAATGGCTTGCACAAAACATCGCTGAGGAAAGACATTCTGTGTATGTTAACTTGCACCTGATTCTCACTGCTAAAGAAACACCTTTAATGACATTTGTGGAGCAAAGCTGTCTCACTGCTTCTGGCTCCCTGCACCAGCAAGGGCTGTCACTTTCCTTCTCAAAGATGGGGAAAGAGGCCAAAATAGACATGACAGCCTGTTTAAAGGAGACTTCAAATATATTTAGGGTCATATTCTCCATTTTGATGGAGTTTTCTTGATTTTAAAAACTGCTAATATTCCAAGGCTTCAGTATTTAATTGCCAAATTCTTTCATGAGCCTAGAATTGCTCCAGAAGCAGACTTTTAACCTCTTCCTTCTCACTGAGTGATCCAAGAACCTTCTTTTCTCAGGCCTAGCTTTATTGGTCTGTGCAAAAGTCAAAAGTGCAGATACCAATTTCAGTGAGTCTGTAGAGAGTGAGCACTTGCTTGTGGAAAGCCAGTGCAGTAAATAAAAGTTCCCAAAGTCTGAACATTGTGTGGCTCATCTCCTTCTTGGAACTATACCTGAGAGTTTCCCTGAGATACTTCAACTAGTAATGAATTTTTTGCCCTTCTCTACCAATCTTTAGGATAATCTCAGGCATCTCTTTTCTCTTTCGTCTCCTTTTTTCTTTTCAGAGTTTAAAAGAGAAAATGGAGAGTTATTTGTTGTTCTCATAAACAACTGACAGAAAAAAATATGTAGCAGAATCATTAAGAAGAAATTTTATTTCTTTAAGTTTTTTAGAAGAGGAAAAAGTCTGGTACCTTTATTCTATTTAATTTTAAAATGTAGCAAGGAACTTTTTATTTGTTACGTATTTCCCTGGTCAAGGTCTCAGAAATGCCTGTAATAATAGAAAGAGTTCTTAATGTTTTCTTGTCCTCCCTTGTATAACAAGCCTTATTACCATCATTCACCTTTCAATTCCTCTTACCTGTTACATCATGTTTTTACAAATCAGGGTCTGACACGTAGTGTAGTGGGGTTTTTTGGTGTCTCATCAAATTTGGCACTTAGCCATCGTAAGAAAAGAATATTAATATTAAATAACAGTGACACAAGTTTGAAGTTTGGCAGTTCATCCACTTTTGAATTATTCCCATGGGGAGAGAAAAAAACACAACTAGGTGTTTTTTTCCTCTGTTGTTCAGAGAAGTTGAGGGACTGAGGATTAGTTTTTTACTCTTGTCATAAATCCAAAATGGCTGCAAGAATTTTGCTCAAACTTTTTAAAAAATCACTTTGGGAACAAGTTAAAGTATGCTTTTTAATAGTAACCATGTAATTTACTGTAAAGAGGCTGACAACTGACTTGAGAAGTGGAATTAAATTTAAAAATGTGTTTGAGTGTGCTATCCTTCTCTGCAATGGCAGGAAATTTTTTCATAGCGTATGTCCAATCTTTCACTTAAAAAGGCAACTAGTGTCGAACCTGCTATTTTCTTGATGAATGAAAACAGTTTTCTGCTGTTGAACTGATAATAGGCTTTTATTATACTAACATGAAGACATCTTCACCAAATCTATCAAGAAACCAGTATGTAAGTAGAGTATACAAGCTATCTACTGGCATTTTTCCCAGGAAACTGATTTATCTTTTCATCAACAAATAGCTACTGCTACTGCTTAATTGGGCAATATTTGTGAGATGTCATTTTAATGGGGGCATATTTGGTCAATGTCAAGTGACTTAAGTGATGTTTTAAGTAAGCAATTCCACACTGAGATTCCCACTGTTCACTAAAATAGTGAGATATTTCAGCTTTGATATTTCAAGATGGAAGCTAATATTAAAGTGTAACATGGATTCAGCCATGCTCTGGTTCTCCAGCACTTATTGCCTGTACAGTTTCCACCTTCTGTAAAAACTAGGGAAAAAAAATGTCTTGCATTCCATAACTGTATAACAAAGATTAAATCATCAAGGCTGGTTGAAAATCATCTTTAAATCTACATAAAAATTGATGAGAAACCTTCCTAGGTAGCAGTACCAGCCCAAACCAGATGTGACTTCCAAGTAGAGGCTTTTACAGCTGCTTTTAGTGTAGGATGAAGGAAATATGAAATACCTCATTCTAAATTACCTGGGACAAGCAAAACAGGAAATAAACCTTAGGTTGTGTGATAAGGACAGCACGCTCTTGCACAGAGGGAGAATTCAGGCTATTGCAAACTCCTCAAAGCCATGTTCAATGGTACCACTAAAAGTCTTTCTGCAACAGGTTTTGCATCCCATAACACATTACAGTTCTAGTTGATACTGAAAGAGCAGAGTTAAGATTTCTGTAAGGATCTTTCATGACTTTATCTAAGACTTCGATTTCACAAGGAATCAAGATCTTTATCATAAGCACCTCCTTAAAAGCCAAGCCCATAAACTTAACCATGCCATCAAAAAAATTCAGGAAGCTGTTTATGCAAGGGGATAGGATTAGACACTGAAAACTGTGACACTTAGACATTGCTTTTTAAAAGAACATGTAGATGTATGTTATTATTTGATAAAGAATATACATAATTAAAATATACTGGTTGTTCTCTGTTTTTTAAGATTTCTGTTAAGGCAGCAGTACTCTACAAAGGTGCCATCAAGAACAATAAATGTTATTAAATAATTCTATAAAATTTATGACACATATTATCTCAGTAGAATATTTCATGCTTTGTGTTATCTGTGCTTCTTATACTCTAAGGTGCACTTGTTAAGATAAATGAAGCCTAATTTTCTAAGGCTAATGTCACTACTGTATTTTCCATTGTGACAATAGAACTAGTAACACAAACAAAAATATTCTTGAACATCAAAGCATGAAGCAGAATCCTAATGCTGTGAGATCACACAGTAACATGATAAAATGTAATGCCACAGAAACTGTGAACATATTGAAATAAAACCAAATCTTAACCTCATCATATGATGTTAAGACTTCCTGAGAAGACCCTGTGAAAGTAAAAAAGGCCTCCCATGACACTAAGACTGATATTCCTTTTAAAGCCCTTTGTTAGTGTTATTGTGTGCAATAAAACCTCTTGACCATATATGATAATCAAATCCAGAGTATTCCAATTGAATTTTTGCGTAGGAAGATGTGTATTTTGCATATGCATATTGAATGAGCTGGAGTATAAACAAATATGTTTTTTTAAAATGTAACTTTCCTGGATGAGAAGAGTTGGTTTCATAGCCTAAAGCTATGAAACAGGATCCTTTGTGCTGTTTTTTAAGACTGCAGCTTGTCTATTGCTGCATTTTCTTGATTTCTGTTGATTTTAATATTGTTTTTAAATCCTGAGGAGAGTGGAAGAAATTTGGTTTTTCTGATGTTTAACCACCAACCAACCAGTTTCACTTTGATTCCTGGGAAAAATCATAGACCAAGTTCTCTTCAAAGACTTTTCTAGGCCCACAAATGTGAAGGTGGTGACTGAGAAAAGTCTGCATGGATTTACTAAGGGTAGAATCCTTCTGGCCTCCACACTTGCCTTCTAAAATGAAATGTCTAGGACTATGGATGACAAAAAGTGATGAGTGCCATCTGTCTTCACTTTACCAAAGCTTTCACCATAGTATTTCACTGCAGCCTTGTATCCAAACTGGGACATTCTGGTCTTGATGAATAAACTGTGAGGTGCATGAAAAGCAGTCTGTACTGACAGGATACCAGTGCATATATAGAATTCCTTGGGAGTCCATCCCAGGACTAATCCTGTTTCAAGTCTTTATCAATGAACTGGAGACAGAATGACACAGACTGTGCACTCTCATCAAGTCTGCAGTTGGAAGAAAACTGGTGTATAAACTGGTCTGCACAGGGGAAGGATGTCTTTAGATTGGATCTTGAATTCAACAAGGACACATCTAGGATGGTAGCACTGCCTGCAGCTCTGTGTGCTAGGGACTGACATGCTGGACGGAGGTTTTAAGAGAAGGAGGATTTGTGTGCATATATGGAATTTCTCCTATCATGAGGATGATTGAGCAGTGAGTTTCTCCAAGCTGCCTGAAGAAGTTGTGGGATCTCTGCCTTTGAAGCTTTTCAAGATCCAAAGGGAAAAAGGTGTTGACCATCTTGTTGACTATGCTTTGAGGAGTGGGGTGGACTGAGTGATCTCTCAAGGTCTTTTCCAGAATGTACTGCTCAATGCTTCTAAGGAAGGAAATTATGGATTTATAATATTTGGTCCTGATGTTTTGGGTGTTGGTTTTCATTTTTTACATGTATGTTTTATCTCTAATAAGCTGTGATGGAAATAGTGTCCTCTAGCAGTAAATACCTAGGTGGAACAAGCTTTGTGTCTTCAATGACTCTAAGCATACAATCCTGATTGCTGTGAACTATATATAAAAAAAAGTATATCTGGGAAGTCAAATAAGATTCCATGTCTATGCTTATGACCTCACCTCTTACATATCTATATCACTCACACCTGTGTCATATCTATATGTCCAGTACTAGCCTGACCAAAAGTGTGAGG
Source organism: Certhia americana (assembly GCA_018697195.1). Classification (NCBI taxonomy): domain Eukaryota; kingdom Metazoa; phylum Chordata; class Aves; order Passeriformes; family Certhiidae; genus Certhia; species Certhia americana. The sequence continues at coordinate 38,321,428 of CM031859.1, forward strand.
TGTGAGTTCATACATGTGACTTCTAGGCCCGGTAGACAGGAAACATTGGGGTTTCCTTTTTAACCTTTCCTTACTGTGCAGAAGCAATTAACTCATTGGGATTATCTGCACATTAACATCTATCAAATTCTCTCCTATCACATGGAACTAGGATATTGATTTCTTATCTCCCACCTTTTTGTTTAAAATTATTATTTTTGGTCTTGGCTCATTTAAGTAGAAGAAAAAAACCCTTCTTCTCCCCATTGACTGTGTAGGGGAATTTAGGCATGTTCTTCCTAATGAGGACTGGTATACTGGATGCTTTAAAATTAGATTCAAGTTAAGTGCCTAACCTGAGTAAACTTAATCCTACCCTCAGCCATTAATGGGTTATAATGATATTCATTTTACAAAAAAGCTCACTTAGAATGGGTGTTAGCAAATTCTGATTGAAATTTTCAAAAGCAGCAAAAGTTACTTGGATGACTGCTCTCATTCATTTAAATGAACTCATAGGAAGCTGTCAGAAAATATTCTTCAGGACAGAGGGCATCAATTCTGCTTCCACAGTGCCTTGGCAGAGCAGTCCTAATCTGTGACCAGGCCTTCTGTATGTTCCCTGCAATATGTGTAGTACTAAAACTCATAGTAAAAATAAGATGATAAATCTGTTCATTAGTGAAGGAAATATTTCCTCCTATCAACTAGCCAGGCAGAGAGAAAAAAAGAGAGAAGCAGCAAAAAGTTTTAGGTCATTAACTTAGTTTTATATTCAGATCATTTAACATTATATTTTCTGTAGTTTACAATTTAAAAAGCTGAACAGGTTAATTTTGTGTCTGAGGTGGTACGTCTTCCATATACTTGTAACATACTTTTAAGTAGAACATGACTTGAAAAGCTAACTTAAAGAACAAAGACATTAAAATACATGGCACTCAGGAAATTGCAAACAGTTGTCAAACCAAGCATTCCTCTGCATCTCTAAGAGTATTCTCTCTCATTAAATAATTGATTTAAACAATAGCATTTAAAAACATTTTCTTTATTAGTGCACAGGTTGGATAATGGCCATTGAAATAAAGTGATTTTCTTTTTCTGTGGTTCTTTAATAATTTTTCTCTTGTATCTTTTGCTCACTATTCTCCTGACCAAGGCAATGGAAGTCAGCTTAAATTTTTCCACCAGTTTCCAGGGCATCAAATCCCTTCCCAAGTGAGGTAGGTGCTAGCCCAAAAGATGGGAGAAAAGACCCGTGCCAGCTGTAAATCCAGGGAAGAGAGAGGTGAATTACCTTGTAATTTCTTGGGATTTTCTGTGTAAGTGATTCTCAGCACTCAGCACAACATATGTGCTCTGGAGCCAGGGCGTCGTTGTCACGAATCCGTTTGGCATTCCTTGGTGGTGGCTGTGACCATCAATCCAATTAGTGCTCATATAGGTGTCAATGGTGTTCCATTAGAATTTATTATTTGTTAATGAACACCTATATTTGGCTTATACCGCACTTTGTTTAAAACCTGCTTAAAAGGGTTAGCTATGAAATTTCGTGCCAGCCAAGCTCTCAAATCAATCCTCAGCTTCCTGCAAAGCTTCTTTCAGAAAGTGAAATTTTATTGCCTGCAAGATCACTGATAGGAGACAGAGACAGAGGACTTATAACTTTTGGCCTGGGGACAATGAAAAGCTCACTCAAACACTGTTCTACAGCTTTTGGGCTCCTTCTGCCTCCATAGTATGACAGGATGCAGCTGCTGCTGCCCACCCAGTATCCAGTCCAACTCTTGCTAGTGCCCTTGCTGTCATAGGAGTCAGGCTGTCACTGCCAGAGCCAGGAGATACTGCCTCCAGAGGGGAAAGTGGCTCCTAATCAAGGAGGTACCAGAGTAATAACACACTTTTCCTCACTGAATCTCACTGTCAGCTGGTCAGTGTGACTTTGCATTTGACACTGGGACTACAGGGGCTTTTTTATCCCCAGGGAATTTCCCTACCTACTCCTTTGGTTTCCCTTTCTACATTTGAGTTAGTTATATTTGGCAGTTTTCATGCTGTTGTTAACTATTAATTGTGCTTTAGCATAATGATTAAACCCTTGCATACAAGTCCTCCTTTGCCCTTGGACTACTACTGCCTTATATGTCTCCACAAAACAGCAAACATAGTAAAAATGTATTTTTCTGAAAGTTTTTCTATGTGCCTTTGTTGCCAACCCTCTTTCAGTTTGGTGTGTTTTGTCCCTTTAGACTTTTCCATAATTGTCAGTTCACCCCTTGCTCCACTCTTTTCACTGTTTCCTCCTTTATTCTCAGTTCTGTGTTTAACATTTTATTAGTTAATGTTGTGTTCAACTTCTTTTACCACAGTAGCTGGCATATTTAATTTTGTGATACAACACACAAACTTTTTTTCTACTTCCTGTCTGTTAAAAAAAACAGTTTCTCAATCCTTTTTAGGTTATCACTCCAACCATGTCAATTATCCCTTTTTCCACTCTTCAGTAAAATGCGAACTCCTCCTCACTGCCTTTGACAACCTCCAAAATCCCTACTCCTGAGTCATTATCTTGTCTCTCCCCATCCTCTTTGCTATGCCACCATCACTCCCCTTTGCATTTCCACTGTTGTTGTGCTTTGTGCCCTCTTACACCATGGACTAACATCTCAGAACCAATCCACAAGGCTGTAACTCTAACTTCAGATTCTAGTATCTTTTGTAATACTTACTGAAAGGATTTGGGATCAATACTGAGAGAAGAGTAATTTGAATTTTGGCTGGGAATTAGTAGGAGAAGGTGTAGCATTGTTCTTTTTTTATTCTGGCTCACGCAAAAGTCCCCTCATAAGAAGATCTCTTTGTTGAGAAGATCATGTCTCCACCACACCTCTGAACAGCACCTACCACATTGTTGGTTCCAATGGAATACAATAACAACAATAATAATAACCCCTACCCAGAAAACCTCATTAAGGACCTCAGGTATCCCTTGAGTTATGTATTGATCCATGTAAAGGATTGCTGTGTCATGCACTTACATGAAAGGCCAGATTTAAATCCCCCAAAAAGCCACAGAAGAGCTCACATTACAGCTCCACAAAGAAGCTTGATTAAATGTGAATTTAGTTCAAGGTCTGAAGTGTACATATTAAAACTCCTGAGGATCTTTTAATCAAAACTTGGACCCTTTTGCATGGTTAAATCTCTGATTTTTCTTAGGTGATATTGACATGGATTGTTTGCTGATGCATTGTGGTTTAATGCCATGTGACCATAATCCCTGCATGCAAATGATTAATTACAAAGTGTATTTGATTTTTTTAAAGGATTTATCACATTTCCTCCACTTCTGCTTCTGTTTAGATTGCAGTCTAAAAGACCCATGCTTTTAATTTTTTAAATTTTATTTGAATTATGTCAGAAGATGTAATAATTCACAAGCTATTTAGCTTTTGAATTAAAACAGGTAGTTGGTGTTTATAAAATATTATGGCTTCAAGTCTATAGCAACTTTAAACATTTCTGTATTTGCTTCAAGGCATGAGGAGACAGTGACACAGCTCATTTCCTCTGCTGAGCCCTCTTTGCTGCCTTGTACAACACTTATTTCAAAGCACGCCACAGCTTAGAACTGTCGTGATCCCCATTAATATAAAATCATTGACCTCTGCTCCTGCTGGTGCGACTAAATTACATTCTGCTGCTCAGCAGCAGCCGCATATGGGGCCAGCTCTTTTAGTCATGGCCAGGTGCCTTGATGTCAGTGCTGCCCCTCCTACGCTCAGAGTTTTCCTTTAATGAGGATTATGCACCTTCAAAGATTGAGGAAACCCACTCCCAGAATAGCAGCATTTTTAATGTCATCTGGTCTTACCACACAGTAACTCTGTGTTGTATGAAACTGTAGAGAGGTGCTGTGTTTTCCACCTCACAGTGAGGAACTGTGAGAGTTCATGATTTCCTAGCTCTGTTCTCTCTCAACCAACAAAGACCAGGACACTGTGAACAGAAATATCACATTTTTATGAAGCCCTGTAATGTTGTGTTAAAAGAGTATCCCATACCGTGTCAAAACCTGGGTGGGATTCCTTCCCCCTTTCCTTGCCTTTTATTTCATGCTGCTCAAAAATAAAATGCATGTAGCACAGTCTTTTATAGTCTGCACATTACTATGTACTCTTACAAAAAAAAAAAAAAAAAAAAGAAAAAAAAAAGAAAAAAGAAAAAAGATTTTATAGGATTGATTAGGATTGATACAGCTTCTGAGTGTGGTCAGCTTTTCTCACTGTGTGGTCTTTCTTGATCTTTTTTTCCCTGACCCTTTTCACCCAGCCCCACCCCCTCAAGACACAGTGCTTTGTGAGCCATGGTGCATTTTTGCCTGTAAGCAATGTACTCTACAAATGGGTCTGAGCAGCAAGTTTCTACACCAATCTTCCTAAACCTAGTGTTCTTCAACAAGGAAATATTTTATGTCTTGGTCTTACAATGAGTTACGTATTTTTAGACTTTGGCACCAATCAGAGAGACTAAGTCTTGATGATGTCTAGAATAACTCTTAAACTACCACATTTATTTCCAGTGCACTAGTTCTGTGTTCAGTCCCACTAAGTAGTATTCATCACATTAAGCCTGAGATGATGTCAAAGTGAATTAGCAATGAACATCTCCTCCTTGATAGTAGTCAAATTCTTATAAATCTCATCATGTCAGAAGATGAAACAGAGGAATTTGGCACAAAATGTTTTTATACGTAAGAACTAGAAAATGTTCTGTGGAATGTGTACAGATACATCTTTCTTTTATTTTAGGGTATCTCTCTATGAAAAAATTAATATCATTGTTCTCTTTGGTAGGTATAACTATTTTAAAAAACTTTTAGGCTACTTCATAACTTTGTGTTATTTAATTTTTCAATTAATATAAATCTGACACTATTTTTTATTTTTGGAAATTTGATGGATTTGTGTATTCTCTGTTAAAAGTGATCACATAAATAACTGTAAGTGTTGCTGTGGACTATAATAACCACATGATGTGCGTTCTTTGTTGTATTCTCCCTCATGCTCTCAGTGAAAGTTAATGTTGAGCAAATATGACCTGGAACGGAAAGCTGAAGGTTTAGAAATTTCTTTTTAGTGGGTACCCATAGCCAAACTGTAGATAAATCTTTGCAATAGAAAGGAAAAATTCCTCTTTTTTTTTTTTTTTTTCTTTTGTGTGCATGGGTGAGAGAGGGAGGAGGAGGTTTTTAATTGTGTTTTGTTCTTTATGAAAGGTAACATCTGGATTAACAACTTGCTTCTGAAAGCTGATACCCAAACAGAGCGCTTTCTTTGCTGAGAGATGTCCTAACCCCAGTCACACGACTGCTAATTTGGCTTTTCTCTTAATCTCTGCAGAACTTGCTGAACAGAAGCAAAACTATGTGCATGCTAATGGCTCACTTTCTACATACTCCCCTCTCCCTCGGAGTGTCTGGTGTGCAAAGCCGAGCTGGAACAAAGATACACTAATTATTCTCCATTAATTTGTCTGCTTGAATGGTCCTAAATACCAGAGTGATTAATTAGCGCGAAGCAGCCAGGGCAGGATGTCACACCCTTCTCTGCGTTTAAGTGTCGGGAAGGTTGTGCTCAAGTGTTGACAACAGCATATCTTTAATTTTCTCCAAGAAGAAAAGTTTAGTCAGTACAATTAATTTGAACTTGGCTAGCTTGCAGGAATAAATGTAATGTGGAATAATATGACTGCTGATTAGACAATTTTTTGCATCCTTAGGATACGGTAAAACTTTTTGGCACCTCGGTTATTGAATATTGTTTTTCTATAATTGTTTCAAATTGGTTTAATTACTTTTGTGCATTTTGCAGTTAAGCAGTGGATCACAAACCACATAGAAATTATCTTTAATGACTAGGTATATGTAAATGGTTTGATATGATGGATGAATTAAAGAGAGACAACCAGTTTAAATTCAATTTCTGAATCTTCTTTATTCAGTGCTTTTTCATGGTGACTTGTCCAAAATATATGTCAACATCATTTCAAAAATTACTGATTACTTAGTTTGCAGAATTTCATGTAAATTAAGTAAAATAACCTGAAAAGGAAATAAAGCTGGTTCAGTAATATTTACCTGAGATCAGCACTTGCATTGCCCTTCTGTTTTCATATAGGGTTGTTAAAAGAATAATTAACAATGCACTTGTCTAAAATTTTCTCTATAATAATGCTAAGATTTATAGATACACTTTTGTGGACTCTGAGAATTGCTTGTGTTTAGCAAGCACGGTACATAAAAATACATCATCAGTTGTGGTAGCTCTGGTAATTGTCAAAGTTACTGCATTTGTGTGTCCTTGTGTTTTGTTTTGATTTTTTTAACTACTTCTTAGAGCATAATTTTTTCCTTGGGGTAGGGGGCATAGACATTAGATGATGCCTGTGACCTTTTAGCAGCTACCCTGAGATAAACCCCTAAAGGGGCCATACCAGAAGCCACAGAGAGAGAGTTTCATCTCCTTGCATTGTCAGTCACTATTGTTCTCCTTGTCAATTAATTCCCCATAATAAATGTTTGGCCATGTTGTGGACGATACAAGCCGCTTCAAAGTGTGTTACTTTACACAGAAACTGACTCTTTCTCTTGCTCATTCATTGCTGTGTTCCAGCTATCAATGTATGTTTTACTTCATAAGTGAAATCTTCATTCAGCTATGTGAGTGGACTGAGGTTTTCCTGTTACAATCAGAGGTTGGGGAAGGGTTAAAGTAGATGACAAATATTTGTTTAAATTGACAGAGCTTATGTGTACCAAGCTTTGCAGAAAAATATAAGTGCAATGATGTATATTGAAACATCCAACTATGTTTAAATCAGGCATTGTGACCATTATGGCACCTGCATTCAAGAAAATCGCAGACAATCTGACAAAACTGTCAGTTTCTGGGTCCCCTTAAGGTCAATAAAAATAAGTAGACAAAGTAGACTGAATGTGAAGCAGAAGTCTTGGCTATTAAGTATAGATAATGGAACATTTTAAAAAAGAAGAAAAGAACAGGTAATTAAGCAATACCATCCTTTTGATTCTTCTGTGTGGCTTATATTTTTCTGTTTTCTGAGTTGCTTAAGTAGGAATTTTTTTGCATTAGAATTTTTTGATTGCTCAGTTTCATCTCCAATCAGTGAATGATGCTGAGAAACTCTTGTCCCCAATTCACTGTGTTAATTCCTCCATCCTAAAAAAAATCCCCTACATTTTAGCTTCTAGGTCCTTACTGATATTTAGTCACTTATTAAGCTTGTCTTCCTCCTTCCCAGTAATCTCATTTCCCCATTTCTTCTCTCTTAACAATCATTTGTCCACAAAAGTCAGCACAGTGTATGCATAGTATCCATGAAGTATTTAAATAATGCGGGAAATGTAGTATTTTTGGCTCCCTATAAGACATCTTTGTCATGAGAACACCTCAGATCAAAATGCTTAGACAGGACATTGGGAATAAGCAGAATTTGAAACTCTTAAATGGTTGGTTTGATCAGAGAAATGAAACCCAATATTAAAATACATTCCTCATTCTTATAAGTATTAACATTTAAGGTCTGTCCCAACAGCCTTGTCGTAGGCAGTGTTCTTCACACTCTCCTACTCAATCAAAATAACAGCATCCATCAAGCTGTTGTGAAAATGAATAAGCTGCTTTGTGGGAGAATTATTTCAGTGTACTATTACAGGGCCAATGTGATCCAACTTGGATCTTGAAACTTGTTAACTCTGCAGCTTGTACCATTGCTCTCAATGGCACTAAACTAAGAAGTTAAGTCTTTTAAATGGTGTTGAAAAACTTCAAGTGACTACAGAATAAGAGGTGAGATGAGCAACAAAATCCCTTGCTCATTACTCTCCATTTGCTCTAAATTATTTTATACAGTAGAGTAGAAAGCAGTTCTCCAATACAATAATTTCCTTAGGATTAAACTTTAATCAACAAATTAATTAATTAACTATGTTAATGTTAATGTTTTCTGCCTTCAGATTGCATTATTTGCTTCTTGACTTTATTTTCAAAAGGCTCTAATTTCAAGATATTTTTCCAACAAACTAAAAGAAAAATAATAAAGTATATTCTCTGCAGTGTTTTAATTTAACAAATTTTGTTGTATTTTTAGTGCACTGGTGGTGTTATTTTAAAGTGAAAAATTTACTCCTGTCATTTTGAAAGGTTACTACTGATATCAGTTTATCTATTAAGTCAGTGCTGGTCAAATGAGTCCTCCCTGCATGGTGAGGCAGATCCAACTGTTAGCTGAACTGTGCTAGCTGTTCCATATCTTCCATGCTTGTGTGACACTCTCATTTATACCTCACTTCCTCTGTATGGAAACCAAGCAAAAATTCTGTTCTATGCAGAGAAATATAGGACCAAATTCAGAGGTGCCCAACATACAGATAGCGAAGAATTTTACTAATATTACCTTTGTAATTAAAATTTTGCTAGTTGATTCACTTGATAATCACTAGCAATTGATCACAATTTGATTAAAATGGGTAAATCCGAGGCAAAATGTAGCCATTGTTCCAGAGGATATCTGAAGTGTATCCTAACATTTGGCTGATTAAAAAGGCTTTCTGCAAAGTATACATGTGAAGCATGGACAAGACAGGTTAGTCCTTCAGATTATAGATCAGCCACCAATAAAGATCATGGAAAATATGACACAGAATTCCAGTGCAAATTGGCAAAACTTCCTTGACTGCAGAGAAACTGCATTGATTAACAATACCTGTTGAGTCCACACATGCATGAGATCTCTGTTTATCACAGCAGGAATATTTTTTGTGTATGTACTTCAACTGAGTGAGGTCTGGGGGCTAGGGGAAAAACCCCAACCAAACAAAAACTAAACCTCAAACCAAAACTAAACCTGCAGTTATCTCTTGTTTTATTCAAAGCCAGACTCAGTGGCTGCTTGGAATCAACAGGTGCAGCTGGGACTTCCCTTGAAGTTAGGGGCTAAGCCTGTTTTCTTCCCTTGCAACATTTCCATTAATCTGTTAGCATCAGCTTTTCCTGAAGATCCTAACTAGGGTATATAGTCCTTTTATGATAAACTAACAGAAAGTTAAAAATAGTCATTAGAACACACATTTCGGGTTCATAGGGAAATAGGACAAAGTTCAGTGTCTCAGCTAATGACTGAAACACTGGCATTCAGAAACTATTCTGTCTTCTTTTTGTGCAGAATCATAAGTACACAATGAGTTACCTTTCCTATGAAAATGCCAACCCTTATGCTGTAAATGTGTGAAAAATGTTTAGGCTCAATAGCTCAAGGCATCACCCTTCAAAGGGTCGAGCACCTTGGTAAGAATTTCCATTGCCACCCATGAAAATTGCAGGGTTTTATCCCATTATGGAAGAAAAGATGTCTAAAAGTGGATACGGAAATTAATTTGATCCCCTCCTTTCATGAAATTAATTTTTTTTCACCTGTAGCACCTTAATTTTTCAGCAAGACATAGCTGATTGGTGCTGTCATTCACCTCCCTCCTTCCTCATTTATTCACTACCCACTGTTTACTAACATTTGTTTTCTGATAACACTTGAAAGATGGAAATTACTTTCAGTCCCATTTCTGGAATGGACCCTGAAGTGTTTTTAGCTTTATCAGGGGAACATGTGTATTTCTTATTATTCTGAAGGTCTAATTCTGAGCAATTAGGCCAAGTGAAATCAAAACACTATGCTAACAAGCTGTGAAAGGCTGAGGGAGAGAGAGTTTCTCCAAGACTTCTGAATATTTGATGCTGCCATTTCTGAAGAGGAGTGGTACCTCAGAAATTCTGTCAATAAAAGGCATTTGGTTGAATTCTTTGTCAAAGAGCTTTATATCTGAGAAAAAAGAAAAGGTGGTTTTGGCAATATAGTAGCCTTTCTGATTATAACATATCTCATGTAAAGAGATCAATCCCTTTTCCATCCTATTATTTATGGCATCCACATATCACAAAAGTGATTTGGACAGAATTTGATTCTTATGCAAGGCTACATTAGAGAAATACTAAAAGAAAATCTACCTAGTTCCTGTTACCTATTTGCAATCCTTTTATTCTCCTTTGTCACAAGACAGCACTATATAGACATGATTGCATAAGATATAAATCTCTAAAATATGAGAATTTTATGTATTCTTTAAGAACCACCATAAATGACAGGAATTTGTAAAACAGCTAACCTTTTTCTTCAAAAATTGATGCATTGCAACAACTCAGAGATGTTATTAAGAAAATTATATTTAATATTGATGCAGAAACTGAGGACAGGGTAGATCATCCAAGTTTCTAGGACCATAATGGAGAATGAATACAGAGGAAGGCAGAGCACTTACATACGCAGGCTGACGATGCAGAAGACTAGAGCCTATACTGTCTTCCATGCAGCTTGGACCACAGCATTAGTCCCATTCCCTTCCAGAGGAAAATTCACAAGTCATTATTATCTGATTGATTGCTGTGCTGGCTCACAGATTCATGTAGGACAGCGTGGCTGGGCTGAATCCTGTGTACATGCCCATACGTTCTCACAGGGTACACCTGTGCACACACAAGCATCTGCACACGGACACACACGTAGAGGCAAGGAGCAGACCTTGCAACCATCCAAAGGAAGTAAAGATCACTCCAAATCCTGCCAAAACTGGCAACACTCTTTCTCTTTTCAGTAGGTGTTTCCAGGCTGTCAGCCCATTTATTTACCCCCTCAGTACGTGCTGTCACTCCTGATCACTTAGTCACAAAGTGCTTCCAGAAATATGTTTACAGAAGAACCTCATTCTGACTTTCCTATTAGTGTAAATTAGTGGGAGTACTTCCCTTGGAAGTGCTCTTGGGAGCCATTTTGGAAAGCTCTTGTTATTTGCTTGCTACTATAAATTAATCCCAAATGTTTGTATATTATTCATGAACATAAAACTCAAACAAGCCTTCTATCTCTATCTCTGTGTTTATACAGTTTCCACGTCCAGTTAAAATGAAAAGAAAATAATATTTGGGACATGGGCCCACAAATCCATTACTGTGTAATGTAATAGGTTAACACTGCTCTATAGTTGAGCACATGGCTGCCACTCAGTTAATCTGAGATATTTTTCTCTACATCTACACATAAGGAAATTATGCCAGTTTTGGCAAGACAGGAGTATGGCCAAAGGCTGCTTCTTCATTGGGTGTTCACAGTCTTGGTAACATTCTCTTATGTAGTGTTCATCAGCCTCACTGTTAGAAAATTAAATGTAGGCACAGGTAATAAGTTAAATATTTAAATAGGTAGGTCTTACAATGTAGCACAGGGTAAATTGCTCTTTTATACTGAACCTAAATCCTGAGAGCAAAATTTTGGTGAGAATACGCACTAATTTTGCTGAAAGTCTGAGCCACTTTTGAATTTTGTAGTGCAGAAATATATGCATTCAAATGAATACTCTCTGAGTGGTCATCAAAGGGAAAAATGAACCTTCATGCTGTTGTACTACATAACAATCAGTACACAGAAAAGTTAAACTGAAAGTCTGTGGAGTTTTAAAATTTGGGGTTTACTTCAGGAAGATGAATTGCATGGGTAGAAGAGAGCGTATGCCCTGCATCATTCTGACAAAAGTTCTCGTGGAGGTAAGGCCGTTACTAGATGAGAAACTAAATAGAAATGTTCAATAAAACATGTGTGCGTCTGCACAATAGAATAGTCCTTATATTTTACATTGAGCTACCTCAGGGTCATGGAAGGTGTTTTATTGGAACAGTCAACAATAATAGCATGATTTTTATTAGGAAAAGATAGAGTGAGAGACTACTAATTATTTTTCAGCCTGAGGGGCATTTTTCCCTGAAACGACTGTTAATTTGATCATTGTCGTGCAGTTCACAGATTTACATGAACTTATTTCGGTACGACACATGGCTAAGAACTAGACTAAATATGTTGCTTTATTAATGGTTTTCAGTGAGTGTATTAGAAAGTGCTAACCATGTGGGTATAGGGATGATATTGATAGTACTTAGAAGGCTGAATCTTTTTGGAAGTAGCTAGCCCGAAGCCCTTTCTGTGTGATATTTTTTGTTCATGCAGTGAGATATTAAGCCTACAAGAATGAAATAAAATCCCAGTGAAATGAGAATTTGTTGGTGTTGTCTTAGATTTATGTGCAGTGATGTTGCTGGAGGTTTTGGGGGTTTTTTTGTTGTGGTTTGGTTTGGTTTGGCTTGCTTTTTTAACTAATCTGGCAGGTCTAGGAGGCAATTACATTTTAGGTAATTATTTAACCAATACATATGGCTTAGATGTTTATGCATGTATGCGCACATATATATAAATATAAATACACTCTTAATGAATCTTCTACTAAAAGTGACAAAAAATCCTGGGAACACATTCCAGGTTTTAGCATTTTTAAGCACTCTGGCATTTTTTTTACGTCAGCTGTCTCCTCTCCTTTTCAGCCCACATGCACACATTCTTTCAATCCCAAGGAGAATCATATGTGCAGCCTGAAAGGCCTTTAGTTTAGATTAAGAGAAACTGAAAGATGAAAGGGAACAAAAACAGACTCTCCGGAAGGACAAATAGTTTGCATCTCCTTTGTCACATGCTGCCTTCACTTTTCCTTACAAAGTTTCCTTACTGCAAGCTTCCCTTGCTGGTGGGGACTTTTTAGAAGTGTAAAACTTTAGTGTGCAGCAATCAGTCACTGTTGCTGTGTGCGACTGTCCCGTGTGCAGACCAGCAGGATGCAAGGCACAGCTGCGTCTTTCATCCTGCCGTGGCAGACTCCAGCGTGTGGTTGGTGAAAGTGAAGGACTTTCACATGGTCACATCAATGTTCTTCAAGCTGCGTCATGAACAGCTTAATCCCATAAAAATTATTTTCATTGCCAGTGATGGAAGAAACTGTCAGACTGGGAGAATAAACAGTCCAGAGATCTGTCAGATCATTTCCCAACTTTTCTTACAAGATGGTGTTTATTTAGTGGATATTCACCTTCTTGAACTTGGAAAGGAGTACCACTGCTTTCCCAGGTGGTCCCCAGGCTGAGGTGACTCTACGTTGCAAAATTCTTTTTTCTTAAATATCTTGTTGACTTGTAGCTCAGTCTGAATTAGTGAGTGTAAGTAAATTTTTGCCTCCCTTAATGCTCTAGATTGTTTATTGCTCCACCACATCCTCCAATACGCCCCAAATCCCTTTAGCTGATGTAAACAACTACTCTCTTTTTGACTGCTTTAAGATTCCAGTTTTAGTCCTGCCTGCCTCTGGTCACTGTCTGCTCATCAATAGACCCAAAAGTAACATTTCTTAGTCATGGTTTAGCAAGATTTTTTAGATACTAATTTCCTCTTGCAGTAGCAAGAGGCAGAAGTACTTTTATCTGCCTTTTTCTCTCTAGATTTAGTGGAGAAGAGGAACAAAATTATGTAAAATAAATATCCTAACAGAAAACATTCAATAGAAGCAACCAGTTTTTCAATGCCATTGTGCAACTGCGAGTTCTTATAAGAAATTTTAACTAGATTTATAAAATCTTTATTGAGATAATCAAGACATTATGGTTTATTAAAAAATGGATGGTCAGGTCTCAGCTTCCAATGTATGGATATTAGAACCCACCCTAAACTCTGTCTGGAAATGGAGAGGGAGAGAGACTGCAATAGTCAGGAAGCCAAAGGATAAACGCTTGCACCGCTGTTGCGGGTGCAAATAACACAGGGATCCACAGAAGCAAAGGAAAATACAATAACCCAAAACATCTGGGATAGCACAAAGAGGCAGCTCCCTTCCTAATGCTGCCTGATCTTCACCATCACCTTTACTTTGCCATGGGTCTTACTTCTGAAGAACCAACATGATGAAAGCACGGGTTAGAATTGTCTTTTTTTTCATCTCCTTTTCTGTCCTAAATTAACTTTTGTCAAAGATGAAAATTTTGTTTGGGCATCCTCTCAAGTTTATTATGGGCACTCATAGTTAACTGCATTGGATATACATTTATTTTGCTGCCTTAACCATGAGGCTGAGATGAGACAGCCTTTACAGGTGGATTTTTGCTGAGAGAAGAAGACAGATTATTGGCTGGAATTGCTACCATCATTGGTCTCTAACATTTATATACATGATAAAAATATTTTATCTCAGTCATGCAGAACAGTAGGGCTATGCTGATTCCACCTAGTATGTCAGTGTGCAGAAAAGAAGAGGCAAGGAGAGAGGCACAATCGGGCACTGCTAGGACTGCATGATAGTTAACATGAACTCTGTTTCTTGTGCTAAGGTCATTCTCTAAGGACTCTCTATGAGGTACCAATAGATCCTGACATGCAACTCCATATCCTAGACTTTGAACTGTCCTAGGCTCTTCTCTGATAGGTAAGATCTAAATAGCAAGGTCCCATCTGAACCTTCCAGATACACCTTTTTCTAAGAGACTTTACTTCAAATAAATTAGATCCCTTAGGATTTGAACTGCATTATTTTTAAGGATTTTTATCTCCACAGAATTGTGAGATGGTAATAAATATTTCATTTTTAGTAACTTCTTAGTCTATTTTATATATAGCAAAAAAAGTTAAAGCTCTGATTTCAAGAAAAGAAATCCAATTTTTTAACTCTTTTATTTACAGCTTTTATCACTTTCTTCTGAGTCTGAAAGAGAGCTAAAACTAGAGATTGAATGTTGGCACGATAAAATGTATTTTTTTTTTATCTAAAAGGAAACCTAAAGCCTATTATTTCGATAGTTAGAGCCCTTCAACCATGCTTGAAATTCAAATAGTAGTTTTAAATCCAAACAAATAAACTTGAGTTGCATCACACATCTGTTGACATGGCTGATATCACACATTTTTTTACCATTCATAGAATAAGAATGTCCCTGTAAAATTTTCCTCAAAAAACAGTTTAATTTCAATAGACAGAAAAAATAGAAGAAAATTAAATGAAATTAATGTTTATAATTAGTTTTCCTTTCTGCTGTGAAAATCATACAATAAACAGGAATCATTAACTGGAATTCCTATTGCCTTAAACTAAAAAAAAAAAAGGAATAAAACCAAAACATAGCTAAAATTTCTCTGATTTTCTTTTTCTTTTGCTCATTCAGGATATGAAGAGACATAGTTATATGAGCAAAATGGAACCCTTCATCCAACTGTTTCGTTAAGTTAATCAGTACTAAATTTCACATTAACCAAAAATAAGGTACAGTCCTACAGTAATCCCTGCAATAATTTTGTAGCCTGTCGCCATTCATAGCTAAAACATCTCTAGAGTATTGTTGGGGAACTGTGATCCAAAGAGATAAGGAAAGAGATATCTGGTAGGTCTCACCTTGGAAAAATTTCTATCATTTCTATGTTGTCCAAGACAACTGCAACTTGAATACTGTAAACTAACCTGGAAGAGAAGATTCACATTTCAAAGGGGAAAATAAGTGTGGCTCATTAAAAATGTTATAACTGAGTAGAATTTGCTGTGAAGGATTGTTTTTAACAGAAGTCTCTTGGCTGGAAGCTCAGTAACATTGAGAAATGTGGGACAATTTCATGCAACTAAACAAGAAGGAAATGATTATACAACAATCAAAACAATATTGCTGTTTGGATGTTCTTCAAAGTTGTGAATAGCCACCTTTGCTTTAAAATTCACATTTTTGAACTTTGGGAAGTGTTCTTGAAGACAATTTGCTGCTGTTTTTTCCTTCCAAAGCCATATGGTTGAGAGAATTAAGCACTGTCCTGGGAATCAGGACATTCTCACTCCTTGTCTCATCTTTACTGCTGATGGGTCTTAATACTTTCTACTTCTTTAAACTTTGGAAATGCTATTTAATTATGCTATGCAACAACCCAGTTTGCAAACATTAATTAAGCCTCATAGCTCCCTTGTGGTCTGAGACAGGTAAAATACCATTAGTCTCAGATAATAGGGAAAATAAGGCTCAGAAGGGTTAAGTGGCATGCCCAAAGTCACAGAAGCAGTAGTATTTGGATCAGTATTATAATTCAAATTGTCTTTTAATCTACAATGACTCTCAAGTAAGGCCATTGCATCCATGTGACTCCTTTGAGTTAAAGAGCAAGAAACAAACATTTTAGTGCTTGTGAAAATTCAGTACCTTTAGGCTCAAATTACCTTTATGTATTCATTTCAGCTTCACTGATTTATAAACAGCCACATGCATAGGCCACTTCAGTGCTGGGGAAGATGAGCAGAGAATACAAACAGCATCCCTTTAAGAAGTTTCTAAAGCAGGGAGGGGGGCAACACTGTGTAGAGGGCATCATCCCAGGGGCAGGCTGTGGGGCTGGTGTTTCAGAGTGCAGACCCCACAGGAGGCAGTGGGCTTCCAGCTGCTCCACTCAGAGAAACACAAAAATGATCTCCTCTGGCTGGGAGGGGTCAGGGAAGGTTTTTCATCCTGTCAGTTAATCTAGGCAACACAGGAAGGTAAAAGAGGCTGTTAAGGAAAGAAGCGGATGACTCTTAGCTCCTGTTCCATGTGGGTCACCAAGGGCATAGCAAGGGGACCCCATGTGTGAAGACAGGAGCTTTGCTGTTTATCCACTCCTCAGAGATGAGCTGCACCTGGTCACCATGCCTGTAGCTCCCTGCAGAGAACCTAAACCAAGAACTGACGGAGCAGAGTGATAAGCTTTGTCTGGGACTTCTCAAGCAAAGGAGGACAGATATCCAGCATTTAGAATTAACATGTTAATATCAACCATGAAGAGCAAAGATCTGAAACAGCATAATAACTGGGTTACTTGCCCAGAATTATGTATCATGCCCTATTCAAGCACTGCTACATACTCACGTGGCCATGAGAGAGTATGCTGAGAAAGTACAAAGAAACCCTGGCAGATACCTTACTGTGTACACATCTTATTTCCCACATGCTATATTCAAAGGCTGGTACGTGTCTTCATTGTAAGAATATATAAGAAGGAATGGTATGTTTGGGTTTTATATGAATTAATAAGTATCTTCTACAGTTCATATGTATATATGGGGTTTTTATTTTGTATGTTTCCTTTATGGATTTCACTTCTGCTTCTGTTAAGGCAACCAGTCCCTAAAGTGTGCAGGATCTGTGCTCGTGCCTTTTGAAGAGCCTGCTTTATTCTGGGCAAGGTTGTCCTCATGTACTAGGCCATAAATATTTGAGGTGGGCCTTTTGTTCTTCCTGATTCTCAAGCAAGATCATGGGATCTCAGCTTTCTGACCTGCAGGCTACAATTCACTGGATGCTCTTCCTCAATAGCCCAACTAAATTCTGTTGAGTTGAAGACGATCCAGACAATCGTGTTGGTGGCAGCCGTTTGGGGTCCTACTTAAGTTTAGGAGACAGATGACATGTCAGAATGTGATATGCAGTTTCAAGAATAGGTACAAGCAGATTCAAGCAAGTTGAGACACTTCCTGGACCACTGACATTCCTCTGATATTCTCTTTAGAATATTCTATCAGTCCATCTTAGCAGACGGATTACAAGGAGATCTTCAAATATTTTTTCATCCAGCTACAGAATAGTTTATGACATACCATAACCATTAATGAGACTCAGTACTACTCCAGGGGAACTGGAAGGCTTGGGTCTTTGTACTTATGCTCATTATTGTCATCATTATTTTCATGGGTATGCAGAATCTTTCTGCCCTCGAGAAAGCTGGTCATATTCTAGTGCTGCCCTTTGGATGGCTCCAGCTTGTGCCAGGTACTTCTGTAAATCTAATCCAAAAGGAAACCATTCCTGAACTGATTTTGACAAGAGTGCTTGGTGCCTCTTTAAGTGATATTTGTCTCCACTGAAGCCCTTAGGACTGCCTCTCAGCTTGATTATTGTTACTCTGATCACACCTTACTGCATTTCCAAGGATGCAACCACGTTACATTTCTATCAGGTTAGAGAAAAGAAATTTTTGAAAATAGTAATCCTTGTGGGTTGTTTTTTTTTCTTTTTTCCAGGAATCTCTGTCTAGCTGCTTAATCCTTCCTTCATCTTTCAGTAGATACTGATTTCCTGGCTGCAGTATCCAGCCAAGATAGGCTGTAATAATCACAGGAATTCCTCAAATATTTGGAGCTTCAGATATTTCTGCTTCTATCCTTCATGTACTGTCTTTTCCAAAGGTGTTCTTGAACCATGAACAGTTTAAAACCATCTCACAATTTTGATATCATTTTGGGGGTTTTTTGTTTTTTTTTTAATTCTAAGCAACCAAGGCTACCCTTCATGTCCTGAATGCAATGAGCATGTTTTCTCTTCTTCTTGGCAGTGTGGAATTATTTCAAGGCTTATTAAGACTAAGTTTATGGCACAGATGAGACGTTTTTGACAGTTTTGCAGTAACTATCCAAGTGGGTTTCTGATTTGTACTTACCACTTTTTATCAAAGAAAGACCTGCTCTGTTTTACTCAGTTTGATCCAATATGATCTCTTTCCCTCTCTGAATAGCAACCTTTAAAGATTTATAGGGCAGCAGCTTGGAGTTCACTAACTACACTAGAGACACATGAAATTACAGTTCTGATAGAAGGTGTGAATTCTGACAGCGTCAGAAGTTTCAGAATAAAACTAGGAATTTCACTTAAATCTTCAGATTTTTTAATTCCCAGACTGAAATAGAGTGAAAGAAGTGGCCATTGGAGCTAAGAGAAATTTTTCTAACACTGTGGGATTTATCTAGAGGTCAAAGTTCTTTCCTTGACACAGATAAAAGAGAAGGGTGGACAAGCAGCCAGAGGCACCCCATTCATAAGTTGTCAGGCATTTTCTTTCTACAGCAAAAAATATAACTAGAAACAAATACTGACAGCCAGATGAATTCCTGTTGAAGATACAATTTGTAATTAGTGGAATATCTCCTGGTAGATTTTTAGATGCAAAGGCTAGTTTTTACAGGGAAGATAAAAACAAAGCTTTAAAATGTATGTATCTTTTCCGTTCATAATTTTTTTAGCTCAGGTAGGTCATGATGAATTTGAAAATCCCCTTCTTCTCCACATTTCTTACATTAAGGAAGAGGTGATCCTGGAGAAAGAAAATTTTAAAAAACCGTTTGACACAGTTTGACACAGTTTAATTCTGTCATGGTCTTTTGCTGGATTTTGCTTTGGTGTCTGTCACTGACACAGCAAACCCATCCCCTTCTTTCTTACAATTTTTTTTTTGTTTTACAGGTTTTCTCATAGAGGAACTGCTCATCAGAACAGAAAGTAACCTGCACCACGTTTTGTGCAGCTTGGCTAAATCAAAATTATGGCATCCTGGCAAACATTTGGTAGAGAGAGTGTAATAATTATTGGTTTGGTTTCCGTTAACCTCTTTTTGTTTAGTCAACATTAAGTCAATCCACCTGGAGCTTAATACTGTATGTTACTATAGTAACTTTACAGCCTATTTGATTGTGACAAAGGGCTTCATCTCGTCCATTTCATGCTCCTGTGTCGACCTACTCCCTCCCAGTGTTTTATTATATCTGTCTTTAAGAGTATCTGCAGGAGCCACAGCTGCTCTGCTTTTGTAGCAGAAAGCTGCTTTCACTGTGTGAAATACTCTGCTCTAAAAGGTCTTGTGGGCTGATGGCATTATTGAATTTCAAAGCAAAGACAAACAACATTAAATTGTTTAAAGCTAATATTCATGTTTTGCCGTACAGCATGTTTGGGGTTTTTTTTCAGAATTGAACAGTATATAATCACTGGTTGATACCCTTGAGAACAAAACCACAAAATAAAGCAATGTAGAATACAAAAAGACTTCAAAGTAATTCAGTTTTCAAAACAAAACAAAACAAAAAAAAATGTGTTGAGGGCTTAGGAAAAACATTAACTCCAGAAGCTGGAGTTAGCAGTTCGTAAAAGGGAAAATTGAATCATTTTCTACAAATGGGTCCAATCCTTCCATGTTAAACCACTGTGAAGCCATTGATTTTAATGGCATTACTTCCAAATTTATACAGGTATGAGGCTGAGTAGTACATGACCCATGAGTGCAAAATGTTTAAGACTTTCTGACTGTTGCCTGTTCATTTTACAACCTGGTTGTTCTATAATACTCTAACCAGCCATGTGGATGATTGTAACAAGCGACCACGCAGCTTTTGTTTGGATTACCAGTGCCTCAGAACTCTTTCATTACATTGTTTGTTCCTGCTGTTGTTTAAATTTACCCTACTCTAGCTTCTCAGCACAATTTATTCCTTACTAGTGCTCTTTTTCCCTGCCTGCTCTACAGCTACTGGCCTCATGAGTGAAAATACTTTACAAATCTATTTTTCCTCAGTCCATTCAGATTTGTCTCATATTGCTAATATTTGTCTGCATATTTGATTTGAGAATAAAACATGTTCTCTGCCCTAGTTTCTCTCACTCCTCACATGTTGTTACAGATGCTTCTGAATAAAGAGCTCTGCATCTCTTTGTCGCCAGCGCAAGGGCGATGTGGCGAGGCTTCCCCTGCATTTCAGCAGAGCCCCGCTCCAGTTGTGTTAATTGTTGGGCTGGGAGGGCAGCAAGCACTGAATGCTGCCTTGTTAACTTGCTAAGCAGCTGGTCAGCAGGGTAGTTTGATTCCAGCAAGGCTCTTGACACCTCTGCCAAGGGTTATTGATACCTCACACACCCCAGCTGAGACAGATTGTTTTAGTCGTGCTTCATATCCATAGCACAGCCTGTAGTTAGGAAAAAAAGTGATTGACAGCTCACACCTCCTGGGCCCTTCTTACTACCAGACACAACATCTGCTATGCCCTGTGGAGCAGTGAACCAACACACACTGAGAGAACTGTTTCTAGTATTGTCAGGGTTGATTTTGTTTAACCCTTTCTGGCTGCTCTCTGGAGATGAACATAGGGGTTTCTGTAATCCTTTACACGTGCTTAAAAAGTGTGGAACATTTGACCAAGCAAATACCAGAGAAGGCAGCACTTGCAATGGCAAGGAAAAGGGTCGGCAGTTCTTCCTCTGTAAAGTGACCAGCATACTCAGGATTGTAGAATAGAAATTGGGTTATCCCTACGGAAGTGTTGCTTATTTCCTAACAGTGCCAGGGATGCAGCCAATAAAAAGTGCAACTCTGAAATGTGGTCTGAAGCAGTTTCACTGAGTGTCCATGGATATACTGAGGAGGAGCACAGCCATATGTCTGTTTGCTCATATGTTACCTAGGTCAAAGCTGGTTAAAGTTTAGGTGATATGTACAAACAGCAGAGGGGTATAGCTTTGTAACATGGAGGAAAGAAAAAAATGATTCTATTTTCTACCTTAGAAAACTAGCCAGTAACAACTGGCAATTGCAGAATCTGCGCAATAAATTATTGCATGTTTGATTACAAATATGGATCATTAAATATACATGCAAGGAGCTTTTGTAAACTTTCTTTAACATGTTTAAAAAATTATAAGAAATATTTTAAAGATTCCCAAAATCGAATCAATTGTCTTAAAATACATCTAACATATTGACTGATATGCCTTACTTTTGGATGGCTTTGGAGGTTTTTATTTTTTGCCTCCTAAAATATCTGAAGTCTAAAAATTAATATTTTTCTTAACCATAAAATTACAGAATAATATAATAGAATCATAGACTAAGTCAAAAAAGATCCTTAGTAACATTGAGTCCAATTGTTAGACCAGCACTGCTGAGTCCATCACTAAACACATCCCCAGGTGCCATAACTGCACATCTTTTAAATACCTTCAGGAATGGCGACTACCATTTCCCTGAGCAGCCCATTCCAATGTTTGGCAACTCTTTCTGTGAAGAAATTTTTTCTAATGTCCTCAAGCAACTTCAGGACATTTCCTCTAATCTTGTTTTCTGGGGGAAGAAATCAACCCCCATCTCACTACAACCTCCTTACAGGGAAGTTGTAGAGAGCAATTAGCTTCCTTTTTCCAGATTAAACAAACCCAGCTCCCTTGGCTGGTCCCCACAAGACTTGTATCCCAGACCATTCACCAGCTTTATTGGCCTTTTCTGGGCAAACTCCAACACCTCAACATCTGTCTTGTAGTGAGGGGCCCAAAACTCTATACAAAATTCAGGGGGTGACCTCACCAGCGCTGAGTACAGAGAGTCATACTGGGGGTTCAATTGCTGCCTTAGTCCTGCTGGTCACACTATTTTGGATACCAGTCAGGATGCCATGGGCTTTCTTGGCCACCTGGGTACACACTGGCTCATGTTCAGCTGCTGTAGACCAACATCCCCAGATCCTTTTTCAACAAGAAAGTTTCCACTTCCTCCAGCCTGTAGTACTGCATGGACAAGTGCAGGACCTGGAATTTGACTTGTAGAGCCTCATAAATTTGGCTTCAGACCCTTGGTCCAGCCTGTCCAGATCCCTCTGCAGAGCCCTCCAGCTGATCAGCATTACCGCCTAAATTGATGTTGCCTGAAAGTGGACTGAGGGAGAACTTGATCTCCTCATCCAAATCATTGTTAAATATATTAAACAGGACTGGCCCCTATGCTGAACCCTGAAGGATGCCACTTGTGACCAGCCACCAGCTGGATTTAACTCACTTTCTGGGCCTGGTCATCCAACCAGTTTTTTGCCCAGTGAAAAATGCAAATATCCAAGCCATAAACAGCCAGTTTCTCCAGGAAAATATTGTGGAAGGCAGCATCAAATACTTCACTAAAGTCCAAGTAGATTACATTCACAATCTTTCCCTCATCCACTAACTGGGTCACCTTGTCATAGAGGGAGATCAGGTTAGTCAGGCAGGACCTGCTTTTCACAAACCTATGCTGATTAGTTCTGATTCCCTGGTTGTCCTGTAGGTGCTGCATGGTGGCGTTCAAGAGAATCTGCTCCAAGACCTTCCCCATCACCAAGGTCAGGCTGACAGACTCCCCAGACCCTTCTTCCAGCCCTTCTTGTAGACAGGCATCATATTTGTTAACCTCCACTCAGCTAGGACCTCAGCAATTAGCCAAGACTTCTGGTGAATGATGTAAAGTGGCTTGGCAAACTCTTCCACCATCTCTGTCACTACCTTTGTGTGGTCCCATAGATTTGTGCATGTCTAAGTGGTGTAGCAGAACCTTGACCATTTTCTCTTGGATTATGAGGGCGTCATGCTGCTCACTGTCTTCCAGCTCAGGGGCAGGGTACTTGGAGAACAACTGATCTGACTACTAAACACTTAGGCCAAAAACAACATTAAGGACTTCAGCCTTTTATTCACCTCACCCTTTATCACTGTGTTTCCCCCCACATACAATAGGAGGTGGAGATTCTGCTTAGTTCTCCACATGTTGCTGATGAATTTCTGGAGTTCTTTTTTGGTTTGATCCCCACTTCTTACTTCTCTGAGAATGAAAAGCTCTAATTCTGTGATTGTGCCCAAGATAGCACCCAACTATGACATCGCCCACAAGTTTTACCCTGTTCACAAACAACAGGTCCAGTGGGGCAGCTCCCCCCACTGGTTCCCTCACCATCTCTGTCAGGACATTACCTTCCACACACTACAGGAATCTTCTGGACTATTCCATCTCTGCTGTACTATATTTCCTACAGACATCTGATATGTTGAAGTCCCCAACAAGAGCAAGGACTAGCAAAATCTTATTTTCCTGCATCATATAAGTATAGTCACTGAGATTTTCAGAGAAAATGCTATGCAGAGTAGAGAAGGCATATGGTAATAGATCAAAAGGACTTTTTGGACCTTTTTTTTTTTTTTTTTTTATTTGGCTGCAAACTAGCTTCCTACCATGCTGTCATGCTTTAGAACTAATGCTTGCCAGCTATATTATCTGTGTTTACAAAGCCATAAGGATGTGTTATGCTACAGAGGAACTAATAGCTTTATTTATTATATCTTTATTATAGCAATGCAATTAGCAATATTATTATTGCTAAGCATCACTATCACCTCTTGTCAGCACTATTTAACTCCAACATAAGTCACTGTGTGTTTTATATTCCAGAAAATATGGTTGGATGAGTGAGTTTACATGATACTGTCTTGCTGATACTCCATGGGATTATATGGTTGTGTTCTTCTGGCAGACCGAGAATTTGCTACAGTGAATGCTACAATAAACCAGCATTATGACTAAGTGACTTACTACACACAGCTCCCACCTCTGGTGGTTATCTTTCCTTTCTTCCCTCCAGAACCTGGACTGTACTTCTGATGACTTTAAAACTTACAGCAGCCTCAGTGTGAGTTACATGAAAAAGCCAGAATATCAGATTAGTGACATGTAATTTTTATTTCTGGATTTGTACTGTTACTGTGACTGCCTTTGCTGTAAGGGTTTTATGAATAAAATAAAATTAAGTGGGGTATGGACAGAATTCCGATGCATGACAAAGTCCGATTTTGAATTATGTCTTTTTTCTGAAATTGTTTTCTTCTCTAGAGGTCATATTTGTTTTTATAAAGGTTACATTTCCTCTAAATAAGCAGGATGTAGGCTCTTTTGAAATATAAGCCAACAGAAGTGGGGAAATCAGCTACACTTTCAGCCAATGGGAGAGCATGGCAATGTCCTGAACTGAAAATCACTTGGCACTTGCCAGGCCAAGAGCAAGCAAGTCCAGACAGATGAGACGTCAGGAAAAGATGGACCAGGAAAACTCATGACAAACAAATTTTATTATTGAAATCAGATATATATTTACAGAATACATAAGAATACACTGGTCAAAACAACTGTATTATCAGTACAAGTTAGTACTGATGAGGTGTCTTGTCCACCAGTAACAGACAGATCAAGTCCTCAGAGCACCAATTACACTTATGTGGTATCTTTCTCTTGTTGGAAACTGAAGCCATCATCTCAGTACCAAAACCCAAGTCAGCTCAGTAACAAGGTAGTTTGGAAAAGGTTTGGGTTCATGTTCACCACGTCACACTTGTTCCTCTGTGAAAAGGACGCTTTTGAAAAGAAGGGAGAGCTCCTCTAAATCAAAGTCAGAATGCAATAATCTGAGAGACTGGGACAATGCAGTTAGATTTCAAAGAACTTCATCAAAGCAGTAGGGAAGAATGGTGGAAACAAATACAAAGCCAGGTATAGTAGAAAGAAACAGAAGAGTCCTTTCTTAAGCACTTTTTAAGGTTCGCACTAAAATAACCATATCAGGTTTTCCCCATCCCTTGTTTGTTGATGTGTCAGAATATTTAAAAGCGTTAATGTTCAGTATGGAGGAAGATGTGGTGCATCAAACATAATTACCTCTAGCATCTCTATTCCATTCTTTCTTTTCTTCCTCAAGAAGGCAATCTTATTATTTACTCTGAAAGGCAAAATCAAGGGTCAAGACAGAGACAACTCCGCGAAAGCTTCTGCTATGTAGAAGAGACGCAACAAAAACTAAAGGTCTTTTCTGCTCCTGAAATCTAACACACTTGAAAGAATGAAGGTCTTAGTCAAACTCTATTACTGCAGGGAAGTATTTCATATTAGTTTGACCCCTATGTTCTGTTTGTGTTTGTGCATGTCCTTGCTTTTCTTACAGGAGACAATCTCAGTAGAACTATCAAAACAAAAAAAACTTCTGTATGTGCACACATGTACCTACCTCTTTGATAACTTTTTCATTACATTCTTGGGTAACCACTGAGATATCTGGTTCATACTTATATATTTAAAAATTATAATATAATGGGAGTATTTCTCTATGTTCCTTTCTTCACTAACCAGTTCAACCTTATGAAATATGATTCATTTCTTGAGCCTAAGGAACTATGGAGGAAGGATATGTGTAACCAGAGTTAACTTTGCCCTGTGGCTTCTTATTGACCAGGACAGATTATAATAATTTTCAGGACACTTTTTTTTCTTTTGTTAATTAAAATGGTGCTTCACTACCTGTATACTCCACCTTCTTGGACTGCAGATACAATTCATATCAGTGGTTGACAACAAAGCACAATGTACAGCACTGATACAAATTTTAAAAATACATTTTTAAACTCTCCTGGAAGCCTTGAATTCACATATATAATTTCTTTTTTCATTTGGCTCTAAATAGATGGGATGGTGCTGCAGGAAAATAAAATAAAATAAAAAATTAGTTCTGGATTTTTTTTCTCTTTAGGTGGCATAAAACTGGGATTAAGGAATTACTCTCAAGCAGCTTATTGGAGGACATTTTTTTCCTCCTACTGTTGCTATGAGTAACTCCACTCTACAGCTTCTGGTCACCTCAACCCTATCAAAACAAAGAAGATATTAATTATTAAGTATCAGTTATAGAATAATAAAGTAATTTCCAATGTCATGGAAATGCTAGAAAATTCATATATTTTCATAGTGTTTATATTTACTAAGAGCATTTGATTCTCACAGGAACCTTTATCTGTAAAGCTTTTTCTTTAAAAGAAAAACGCAGTCACCAGTGTTGCCACTCTGTCCAACCATCTTTGTAGTGCTGATGTAAAGTTTAATTATGGCTTGTTGTGTGGCCAAACCTGGTCAGACCATCCACCTATCCAGTGGAGCATTAGAAAACCCGTACCTACAGGTTTAGGTGGTAGTTCAGTTTATGATGGGGGAACCCAACAAACATGGGTTTTCTTTCCCTGATCTGTTCTGCTCCCTGACCTGCCAGGGCCTCTCTCAAAGCTTGGCCTTGTTGTGCCCTGTGCTTCTGTCGCCCTCCCTTCAATGATTTTGTGAAGCCTATCAGCAATGCCATGAAGTCAGCTCAGACAGTGTTGGTGCTTTTCAGTGTATGCTAAGAGTTACTGCTTTGTTCATTCAGTCTTGTGTGGCCTTCTTAAGTTGAAGATAGCTGTGATCCTGAAATGTGGATGGCAGCATTTTTAGGAACTGATCAAGTCTATTTTCTCCCCGAGCTAAGGATGACATGCCAATTCAGAATCTCAGTTCATATCAGACTCTTCTGTCCTTCAGATAGCAGTAACTAGAAACATTTTGTTTTATCATCTCAGCTGGCGCATTTTCTTCTTAAATGCAGACTTTGTCACGGTGATCCATAACTGAGAATCCCTCCAGGCTTGTCTACTACATTGCACTCTATCAGATTCAAAGTGTGAAGAATCCTTGAAACCTCCAGTTACTTCAGAACACAGTTGCTTTCCCTCACTAGTGCTGTACTAGCAAGAACATATTACAACTATGTTCCACAGGCTATGTTCAACACTGAAAATGTGGGTGCCAAAATAAAGAACTCAAAGGCCATAGTCATCTAGAAGAAAGAGGGCATCTGCAAACGCGGAAATCTTGATCCAAGTGCCAGTGACATGAAGAAATTCAAGAAAATGAGAGCAAAGACATGCCAATTACAGTTTTGAAGTGACCCCTTCTTGACTGCATATGGATCCCAACCCTGGATTTTTGAAAATAACTTTCAATTGCCTAGACTTTTCAGTGGCTACTAGTCCATTGCATTTGGCACTTAAGTCAAATAGCTGTGCTTTTTCTGCCAGGTATGCTACATGATAGTAAAGCTGATATCTTGAAGGGCTTTTGAAGCTTTGTGGATTTAAACATGTTAATACAGATATTCTGCTGTGATATTGCACTGTAAATGGGGCATACAAGAATAATCTTTGTGAACCTTGCACTGTACACTAGGGGAGCAACTGTTCAGTGTTTACAGCTACCTACCTAATATTCATTAAGGACTGCACTAATCTATCCTTAGAGAGTGGAGGGCAAGAGTAGGAAAAATTTCTCCTGTCTTGTGCTATTTTGCTACTTTCATTTAGCAGCCGTTAAGTGGTAAGTCACTGAATCAGATGCAGGCTATGACCTTTTGGGTGACCTTGGGCCACTCACCTCTCTGCACCTCTCTTTTGTTTCCCCTCTGTATCTCTCTTTTGTTTCCCCTCTGTATTTTCCTTTAAAAGCACAGCATAAAATTATGCAGAGCTAATTCTGTCTTTGGAGAGCATTTTCCATCCTAGCAGGACCCCACCACTGGCTGTTAATTCCAAGATTTTAGGCTCATGATTAAGTTACTGCAGTGTAACAAGGTACCTTACATCTGTTGCTCATTAGGGGGACTTGTCTGAGCCAGAGTAAATGACTACATCTGAACTAGTCATCTTGACTTTCTCTGTAGTCACTGAAAAAAATTTGTCACTCTTAGGTTTCGTTCTGCAGTAGACAACTAACATATATCAGATGAATCATGTTCCCCAAATGCCTATTTCTCTTCATTGATTATGAAGAGTGTCTAGAAGAAATAGCTGAGATGAAGATTTCCACACTGCAGTAGCCTAAACTTATGAGGAAATTACTTTCCTAGTAATCGCTCATATATCTGCTGTTTATCCCAAACAAAAGTGAACAACTTTGCCACAACATACAACTATACGACGTAGGTCAAGTCTTATGCTTACTCTGAGCTAAACACACACATGCAGCTAACATGGCTCAGCTGATGCACGTTCACTCACCTTCTTTTCATAAAGGCATCATTCTATTATATTTGTTTACCATCACCTTATTTTGTGACCAACTTTCATCAAAGACCATTCTTTTTTTCCTCTCTTTGTATGGACTGAGGGCAAAATCACTCTTTCCACTGGCTCTTTGTTTGCCATGGTTTAACCTCAGTCACCAGCTAAGACTCACTCAGCCACCAACACCGCCCGCCCCCACCCCAGCAGCAGGATTGGGCAGAGGACCAGAAGGGTGATAGGTAGAAAACTTGTGGGTTGAGACAAAGACAGTTTAATGGGGAAAGCAAAAGCCGAGCACAAATGCAAAGCAAAATAAGGCATTAACTGCTACCCATGGGCAGGCAGGTGTTCAGCCATCTTCAGGAAAGCAGGGCCTTATCATGGGTAATGATGACTTGGGAAGATGAACCCATCGCTCTAAATGTCCCCTCCTTCTTCCCCCCACTTTATGTTCTAAGCATGATGCCACAGGGTCTGGAATGGGCCTTTGGTCAGTTTGGTTCACCTGTCCTGGCTGTGTCTCCTCCAAACCTACCAAGCTCCCCCAGCCTCCTCCCCAGTGTGACAGTACAAAAAAAGCAGAAAAGGCCTTGGGTCTGTGTAAGCCCTGCTCAGCAATAAAAAAAAACCAAAACTCCCTATATTATCAGCCCTGTGTTCCCCATAAATTCAAAACACAGCCCCATACCTGCCCCTGCAAAGAAAATTAACTCTACCCTAGCTGAAACCAGCACACCATGTTTATCTTATTATCTCAAGCAGAGTAACCTCAGATTGCACCTCTTTCTGCTTTCCTTTCTCTTTAACTCATAATATCCCCTCTTTCCATGCAGCCTTCTCAATGTTCCCTATGAAGGACACAGAAAAAATGAACTGAATTTTAGCACCTAAATACTGGAAAAATTTAAAATGCAGACTGTAGGCATGAGTGTAAACTATTTTGTAAATCAGCAGTCTTACAATTTTTAAATCGGGCTGTAGTGTGAATGCAAGATTGCTTTAAAGCAAATACTTGTATAGATGCAAACAGCTAGAAAGGCACCCTTGAAAATATTTTTTCGTAGTATGTCTATGGGAGACAATATTCCCAAGAAAAATCTCTTTTTATTGTTATTGTTGTAGCTGCATGTAGAAACAACAGAGCTGTTTCTAAAATGTAAACAGATTTTAATGTAGATTTCCAAATATCCACCTAAGAATTTATTATTGAAATATGGTTGTTTACCTACAGTATAGAAATTACAGAGATATGCAGCATAAGTTTGATGTCTATTGTATACATTTCTAGCTGTATCAAATATTTAATACCTAGTATTCTTTGGGATTTGTTAGCATCTCCTTTCAAACTTGCCTGCGGCAATTACAAGATGGAATGTAAAAAGTGGTTTTGATTATCGTTTTGGATTGTCACCTTGACAGTTTGGGTTGGGTTTTATAGGCATGGAGAAAGAACACACACAGACGCACACAATTGCTCCTTTTCACTTTGCATCCCCTTCCCAGTAGACAATGCTCTACAGAAATGGCTCAGGAGCAGAATAGACATGAAAGGATTACCAAGTGGAGCTATTTGAGGGAAACCTGGTTCGTTATTTGGAGACAGGAATATGTTAGCGGCCAGTTTCATCTATAAATTGCTATTGCTTGGGGATTGCAAATAGACCTGAGTGGGTATTTGAGCGGTCAAATCAAATACACTGCTGCCAACAAAAACAAGAAGAAGGAGAAAAAACAGGTGGAAGGAAAGAGAAGAGGGAATAGAAATTTAAAGAGCAAGAGAGGAAAAATGAAGTATCTTTAGCTTTTGTTGCCTGTTGAATAAAAAGAAAATGTTTAACAGGAGAAATCTAAGGTCATTGCTTTAATTTTTAATCTAGGTTGGAGGATGCAAGAAGAGTGCTAATGAACCTGTGTATGTGAATATCCTTTAAATATGAAAACTATTTGCTGGTTTGAGTACCTTACTGGCGCTTAGCTTGCAGGTCCCCTGAAGGGCAAAGGCTGCATATGGCCTCCTGTTCTAGCAGTGCCCATCAATCCCTTTTTTTGTCCACTGGGGAAAAGACATCTTGTCACAAGTGAATAGGAAGCTTACCTGATTGCCAGACAGTAGGAGACTGAGTTCCATTAACTATTTATTTATTGTTGGCATTGTGTTTGTTTTGAGGCAGACTGAAAGCTGCTGTTTGTACAGTCACTGAGCAGACTATAACCACTGAATCTTAGGTATGGGGAAGACTTGGATTCATGATTTCATCATGAGGAAAGAGAGAAGGAAAAAACAGTACAAGGTGTAGCTTGTGTTCCTTCTTTCTGACTCTTTCACAGTATGACTGCAAGCTAAGTTTCTGAGATATTCTGTAAATGACATCTAAGCATCACAATGAATTATTAGCATCCATCTTTACATTGAGTCTGCACATAGCTTCCCCCTGAAATCCACAAGCCTTTGCGAAGCAAACAGACTTCTTTCTTTTCATGTAAGTATTTTATTACTATGGTGCCAACTTGTTGCATTGAATGTCTCAGCATTTCCATTATAAATCTTGTTTCCAGGGGATTTATAACCTACCTATTTTACTTCATGGTTTTTTTGCAATTTGACATAGAAGATTTTCAGCATGGAGTAGATGGTTCTGTCTTTCCTTGCAGCATTTGATTTGGACACCTATAGCTATTCTGGACTGACTATGCAAAAGGTAAAGGGGTACCTCAGGTACCATCATTTTCCTACAACATAGCATTTGAGCAGGAAGTAAAGAAAAGCATGAATTTTGCAATTTGGAAAATAAATTTGCAAAAGCTTTTATTTTTCAAATGGAATTGATCAATGGAGTTATGACTGTACAATGCATTGATAACGAAAGGATGTTTTTCCTCACCAAAAATAAAAGCATATGCTTAAATGCCATATTTCATGTATACCTATGTTTTCAATATTAATCCATGAATCCTACATGATTATCTTATTTATCCCTAACACTTAAGAATGCACAGAAGTAGTGAGTTTAATGAACATGTCTTTAAAACATGGTGAAGTGCTTTCAGTTGCAGGCAATTACGTAGTTGTGTGAAAAATGATGAGCTGCACTGTTGTCATAATACAAAAAATCTTTCCCATTGGTTTCCCCTATTGCTGCAGTCGAAGGAGCTACAATATTACTCTTATGCAGAAATCTGGGCAGTGTCATCTTATTGACTTAATGCCTAATCTAAAACCTAATGAGGTAAAAGGACTATTTCCTTCAACTTCAGTAGTCACTGGAGCCTCATGGCTCATTCTAACAGTTCTCTTGTACCCTAATAACAGAGATAATCAGCTGCAAATAGAAAGTCTGCAAAAGATTTTGGATCTTTGTTTTACAGATCTTTGCCAGTTTTTATTCTAGCCAATTCACTCTTATACCAGAAGACCAACTGTCTTTTGGCCTGATGTAAAAAAAAAAGTGAAAATTATGTGGGATGAGAGATGGGTAAAGAGTGTTTTCCTGAGTTTGTTTTACTTTTAGATAATCTTGATGGATGAGTCATGGAAGAGAGGAAGCTGCCATTCATGCCAGTACTCAAAGAAAGAAATAGGAGAAAGAAATCTGGAAACATAAATGTTTTCTTACAGGAAAACTTTCAAATTGAAAAAAATTCAGGATTCTTTTTTTTCTCTTAAAAGACATGATAGTATACTAGAGCTTAATCTGTTAGTTTGCTTTCATAAGTGTAGGTTATTATAGTCGGTATATTACTTACCATTGCACTTTGACATGCCTCAGGCACTGCTTTGCAAAATGTCCCCATTGTGGAACAGCTACAGGTTATGCAACTTGGCCTCTAAGGCTGTTCATTGCCATCCAGAAACTGCTCCAATGGAAGGA
Organism: Certhia americana; assembly: GCA_018697195.1. Taxonomy (NCBI): domain Eukaryota; kingdom Metazoa; phylum Chordata; class Aves; order Passeriformes; family Certhiidae; genus Certhia; species Certhia americana. The sequence goes on from CM031859.1 coordinate 38,353,736, forward strand.
GCATATTTTTGGCAAAAATGGCTCTGCTGTCACCAGGCAGTTATCCTGTTCTTTTCCTGTGTCTCAAATACTGAGACTTCTGACCTATAGCAGCCTTTTTCATTGGAAAGTGAAAAGCAGTGACTGAATAAATGTTCGAAGACTCCACCCTTCAGCAAAGTAAAAATGCAAATTGCACAAAACAGACCTCATCACAAGTGGGTAAGGAAAAAAAAGGAAAAGGAAAGCTTTCAGGTGCAAGTAGCTGACATTTCAGAATGTAGAGAGAGACTAATTCCTACAGATAAAAAAATCTTGAATATTGTCATTTTACAATATTCAGCCAAACTGGAAAAACATTTTGTTTTCAACAAATGGATTAATTTTATTTTGAAGCTCAACTATCTAATAGCATCATAGTTTCAAAATATTTAAAAGTAAGATTTTTATTTGTGATTAAGCTAGACACAAGGAACTGCATACTTACAATTAGTTAATAGTAAACTATTCCGTAGCAACATGCTATGAACAAGAATCCATTTACACTGTGCTTTATACAATTTCTATGCAAAAACATGATGGGAGTTGTTTTAATTTAGTCTAAAAGTAGCACTAATTAAAGGGGGAGAAAAAAGTTCCAACAAGGCAGCATGGAGCTTGTTTGTTCTCTACCTTTGCCTATCAAGAATAACCCCAAGGAAGGAAAAACATACTTTACCATTATTGCAATAAGCACAGCATATTTTCTTTATTGAGAGAAGATTGAATGGTGACATGATTGTTTTGGTCAGAATTTAGAGCTGTAGGAGATTTCTAATCAGAGATGCCTCTATTCTAGCAGAGAGATAATGAGACTTCAGTGGCTGGAAACTTAGGCCAGTTATGTTCTGATTAGAAATAACACTAGATTTTTTAGCACTAAAGGTCATTAGCTAGTTGCATGTATTGCCAAAGGATCTGCTTGACGGTGTCTTACTGTTTTAAATTAAGTTTGTGCATCCTTTGGAAAAAGATGTTATAGTTCATCCACAAGATGTTAGTTCTAATGCAACAATTATTGGGTGAAAATTTGCATTTTGTGGTACAAGATAATTATGACTGGATTTGAAACATAAGTCTATGGATTGCTGAAATTCAGGTGACTTTCTTGTTTTGAAAGACTTAGATCAGAGTAGTCAGCCTCATGGGTATGTCCCTCAGTGCATATTAGCTCTGCAACCCAAATGTTATCTAAATTGTATAGGAAAGTGTTGGCCAACAGTCTCCCCATTCATTCTGACAAGGTGCATGTACTATCATGAAAATTATTTATCTATAAAAAGATATGAATGCCATTTAGGGCTTTCTTTAAGCCAGCTGTATAATTCTGATGTGTTATCATCAGACAATAGCATGACTGCAAATAAATTATTGGAACCAGATTTTGACTGAAACTGTATCTTTACATATTACAGAACATTGGTATCTATCCTTCCCACTAACAACATTCTGAAAATAATTTCACATTTACCAGATATAATGAAGCTATGTTCAGAAAAATATGAATGCAGCAAGGAAGAATATTGTCTCCCATGAACATTTTGATTTACTAGCTGTCGCCAGAGAACTTCACATTGCACGATGTTACTCCAAATATTCTTTCTAAGTACTCCCTGTAACTACACAAAGCACAGGACATGCCACACTTTCCTTCTCCTTCCTGTAAACATTGGGTAAATCATTATAACATATATTTGATAGATTTTATTTATTAATCCATAACAGTTTCAAAAAATAATGACCCAAAGTTCAGGAAAGTAGTTTGAATAAATATCTTCATTCAATCTTTTTTTATAGTCTACATGTGTATTTTGAAATATATCTGTATGTTGATTGTTTTTTTTAAATTTTGCAGACTGAAGGGATTATTTGTTGATTATACAAAATATTATGTAGTTTTCACCAATATAATATGGTTCATGCATTGAAATTTTTTGCTAGCATTGCTTGAATTTTTTTTAAGCACCTATTTATGTGTTACAATACATATTCAATACCTATGCACATCACAGTCCATGTGCAGCAATACTTTTTACTAGTCTGTATTATACGTGCCAATCTATCAAGCTGGTGAGAAGACTGAATATGTCACTTTTTGGTTAAGGGCACGTGTAAGTCATCTAAAGAGGCTGGGTGTTTAATTTTGCTTCTGAAGTTTGTTTTGTTTGAGCTACTAGAAAGGAGTTAACTTTGGCAACTCCGTGGTTAACCTGGGCAAATGATGAATTGCAATATAGCACCAGAAAGGAAGTTACAGACTGCTGCCTTTAGACCTAGACTGTGGGTGACATTTATAGACATATACATGTCTTTCTTTTTTCCCCACAGGATTTTGTCTCAACAACCTACACTGTCTTCAGTGTTGCCTTTCTCACCTCTCTGGAGACTTCCTTACAGCCCTCTTTCAGCAGCCTGAGTGAAGTGGCATAGCCCTGACCATACTGGAGCTGAACCACTCATGTCGACAGCCAAACCCTATCATCTGCCCCCCTGACTGCTGGGGGCAGGAGTTTATAGCAGTACCTGAGAGGATTGCAGGATGAATATGAGTTTGGCATCTTCAGGAATATTCATCACTGTTCTTTCTGGCCAGAAGTCTTTCCTTGTTAAAAAATAATAGGACTCCTTTTTTCTGGTACTCTTTTCTAGGCTTCTGCAATTAGCTGCTTTTATAGACAAATAAATGCAATAAATTGCTTTTTTTTTTTTCTCCTGAACTATTATAGATTTTTTAGGTGCAGTAATTTTTGAGTTCTATATATATTTTAAAATGTCAGTCAAATAACAGGTATGTTTCCAAGACAAGTACACATCTAATAAAATGCTGTTTGACCTGATTTTTCCTCGACGTGCTTGTAGAGCACTGAAAGACGAAAGAGCTATGAATATCATGTTTACAAGATGGAGCACTGAGTCATGGGAAGTTAAATATCAAAGAATAGAAATCTTCAACAGAGCAAGTAGATAAATTTCACAGAATAACAGAATGGGCCAGGCTGGAAGGGACCACAGTGGGTCATCTGGTTGAACCTTTCTACTCCGGCAGGATCATCCTAGAACACATGGCAGAGGATTGTGCCCAGAAGGTTCTTGAATATCCCCAGTCAAGAAGGCTCCACACCTCTCTGGCCAATCTGTTCCAGGGCTTGGTCACCTGCAGAGTAAAGAAATTCTTCCTCATGTATGGGTGGAACCTCCTGTATATCAGTTTCTGCCCACTGCCTGCAGTCCCAGGCTAGTGCCTCTGTCAAACAATTCTCAGTCAAACAGAAACAAAAGCTATGTCTTTTTCACTGATGACAGGCTGTAGTGCTGAAGAAAATATTGAATCCTTTGAAGCTTTTCATTTCAAGAGGAACTTACAGCATCTTCTAATTTTATTTAACCATCGTCTATGATGAGTAAAAAAAATATAGAAGGTGAAAAGAAAATATTTGTGGTGTGTTTAATGCCTCCTTATTCATATATAGTGTTATATATATACATATATATATATAATATATGCGCACATTGGCTTATCTCCCTTATGACATTCATCTTCACCTGTGAGGAGAGAAATAATAAGTCACTGGTGACTATTGCACTTGACTTATCCCTCTACATCAGAGAAGATAAATGCCAATAGAAAGATCAAGTCTTTTGTGTTCTTTTCTAGGGGAGAAGAAATTTATCATAGGGATATTGGAATTTATCTAGATCAGATACAGATGATTTCATCACAGTAATGGGGGAATCCTTATTGCATGCAGACAACGTCTATGTTTTGAGTGTAGTTTCATTTTTTTATATACTGTTTAATGTATAAAACAGACTCCTGCTTTTAATTCAATGCAAGTTGTAGCTTCCAATTCCTACTGAACTCCACTGAGGAGGAATTATTTGATTAAGGGAGAAAAGGAAAAAAAAACAATGAATGGAGAGAAGAGCAAATCTAAGAATTTAATTTAAAAAAAATAAGATTGTGTACAACTAAGGCATTTGTTGTTGCGCACATAAAATGCAGCATGTCATTTTAAATTACAAGCTTTCCAATTCCTGCTAATTTAGCACCATTTTAATACAGATTTTATACATTCAGTTAATATCTACTGTAGATATAAGTGCAGTAGAACAGATTTTCCAGATATTTCATTTGAAAAACACCCACAAACTTTCCTTTGAAGTAATATTTCAGAGGTTCTTTATATCACTTTTCTGTACTTCCTTCTCTATTTTCTTTTCATTTGCAGTAACAAAAACATTTTCACCAAAAGTACAAGTCCAGTTCCTAAATACATTGCTATGGTTTTGTTTCACGCTCTGGGGCCAGGAAGAACTGAATTCATTCAGTCCCTAGAAAATGTCTTGATGATATTCCAGGAAAGGAATTTGATCAGAGAGATTGCAGCCCAGTTCTTCAGAGGTGCACATGGTAGAAACTGGTTTGAGAACAAGCCCCATGCACTTCAGCTGCAGTAATAATGTATTTAGGCTGAGAGATACATGGAAAAATTACAGTGTGACATTGACAGCAGCCATGAGGTGGAGCAGGTTAATTAGAAGGAAGTCAAAATACTTTTTTTATACTCAGTAAATCAGATAGTACAGGATTACTGTAAAAGGGATAGAGTAAAACACATGGCAATGTTGTGACTGTATGTAGTGAATTACATTGCATTTGTAAATATCAGCTAGGCTGTTTATAAGGAAACTTCAATAAAAAAAATCTCTAAGCTCATATTACAGACAATTCTGCTTTGGGAAAGGTTCATATTATAGATTTTTGAAGTATCAGTATTTCCTGATGTTGAAATATAGAAAATTTTGCCTCGACATATCCTGCTGATTGTCAATTTGCATCATGATGCTATATCTCAGAAATCACAGCCCCACCTAAACTCCCCATTTTTCTATTTATGGAATGCAAATGGACACTGAATAACTCCAGAAAGCAAGAATTTCCAAGAATCAGGAACTTGGAAGCTATTTTAAAATGTATGTTTCATAGACTATATAGTTAGAACTCTGACTATTTAAACTGGGGATTTTATAAAGGAGGGAACATGTTTTGTTTCAAGAACTCAACATAATAAATGTACTCACCAACATAGTTTATAAAATGTTTCCACCTTCATCTTAACAAATAATTTTAATGTATTGTAACAATGAACAATAAGTTCATCAATAAGTCTCTCTGTATATCATAGCTATCCCTGTCAGTGTTTAAATATTTCACATTATAATCATAAAGTCGGGAGTGTGTGAATTCTGCATGTGCTATCTAAGTAAATACTTTGTGTATACTTTTAAGTTCATATTTGTGTTGAGTCTAATATACTGCAACCTTGAGCACAGTGGGAGCAATGTGAATCACAGGAACCATCAACCAGGCTGATTAGACTGCCCACTGAGCACAAGTGATATCAAAACAAGCAAGCTTTGGCCAGCATTACAAGCAGAATGCAGCAGGAACTACAGGCATGTTATACAAACTGGGATGCTGTTGGCACTTGTGAAATAGCAAGATGTTGCAAAAATGGACCAATCACCCCAAAATGTAGCTCTGAGTGATCAGTGGTTCTCATGGGAATGATGGGACACTGCTAGTGGAATTGAAAACTAAATCACAGTCTTCACTGTTCACACAGTTACGGATGTACGTGTTTATATATAATCTGTCCACATATCTGTCAACATTACTATTCATGACTGCTGTGGCACCTTGGTATGCTGGTGATATTTTCAGTGAAAGAAAGCAACATGGTTTTCTTTCTTGGGAAAGAATTGTGTCTGCATGTAAACAGACCCACAAAAACTGAAGAAGTACATTTTCAAAGCATGGCATACTATTTTAGAGTCACAGACTGCTACAGGTCTCAAAATTGAGCTCTGTGCAACTTCTAACAGAATCTTGAAGGAAATGTAGTGATATTTTTATGTTTGGAAATACAGATGCATACAGATACAGTGTTTTGTCTGTGATGCTCCTGTCAGTGAAGGAAACATTAAAGATTTCTTAATCTGGGGAGAGGAGGAATCAGGAGGGAGAAGATCAGATGGGAGGAAATATAATTCATCTTGAGACCTGAAGAAATTCTGCCTTTTTTTTTTTCCTAAAAGGTGTTTAAAAGACTTCTTGCTATCCATGGCTATGGTGGATCACTCATTTTGAGGACATCTTTCACTTCTAAGTCTGAGGTTCTTTGTATTCACAAAAAGTCTGTGGTGACTTTACACGTGAGCATCTTTATTAATGAGGGGCAGGGAAACTAAGCAACTGAACCACAGAAAATCTATAAACATGTGACTCTGTCTAAAAAAACCATTAGCTTTATTTTGTTTAGAAACATTTTGAGTTGCTGTGAGAAATGATAGACAAGGCATTTACTCTCTGGTTAGAAAAACTATCTGCTTCCTCTATTCATCTCTGCCCCCACACAGAAGCAGATTTCAAAATTTGCTTACTAATTTCTCCTCAATATGAAATTACTTAAAATGCCAGTACTGTATAGTATGCAGTCCAGTGCCCATCACTTTTTTGTATCACTTAAGGAACATATTCAATTCAAGTTTATTTATTTTAGAGAGATAGCTTTTGTTCCCTCATTTTTGCACATGTTGACTTTTAAAAAGAGAAAATAAAATAAAATAAAAAATAAATTAAAAAAAAAAAAAAAAAAAAAAGTGAGAAAGTTATACCAAGATTTTAAATCTGCCTTGAATAAGACTTTTAAGTCCCTCAGTTTTGGGGAGGCATCAGTAACTGCTTCCAATAATTAAATGCTTGTCACAATTTTCAAAAGAAATGCTTTGTTCCTATCCCTACAATAGACAATTTTTGTGTCAAAATACATGTGAAATGAGAAAAAATATTCGACTTGAAAAAAAATTTTAAAGAGGATTCACCATTTGAAATTTTGGGAGTTTGGGCTCACCGCCTCAGCTATCATAACTGATCTCCATGAGGCTTTAATGGTATGTCCAGCTACAAGGAGTTGCAATTTCAATATAAACATGAAAACAGACAGCCATCAATGAAGAGAGTTTTTAAGACTACTTGGGAAATCTATCAAACTCTTCTTGCTCGAGCTGATTCAAGCTGCTGGCCCCGTCAACAAAGAGGATCAAATCAAAACATATTGTTTAAAATAATTTAATTCTGCTTGGCCATAGTACAGGCTGCTATTCTTGAGGAGTTCCTATTTATAAAAAAATCCATTTCCTAAACTCTAAATCTTTAATCAGAAATCAAATGAAATATGGTCCACAGTAAATCATGGCACATCATACTTTTTGAGTGTGAGTTAAACTTATTTACAGACTACACGATGTAGTTCTGCTACTGAAGGCTCAGCAGACTTTGATAACTTCTTCCCATTTCTGCATGTTGCCATGATCCCATGGTGTTCTCATGAGAAAAAAGTTATTTTGCTTCAGTTCAACAGTGTTTGTGCATAGCCCTAACTGCTGCTTTTCATATTCTGAAATGAGACTGTTCTGATGGATATATTTATGCTTTATGGAACCAAAATGTCAGTGGCCTTTGGTCCAAGTAATAAAATCAGCTCTTCCAGAGAAACAAGCAGTACTATTAAGATTTTAAACATCATCGTAAACTATCATGAGTCACTCAGTACATCATCTTCAGGTACAAGATCTTTTGGTCTGTTCCACCCAACATCCATCAATCAAAATTTATAGGCCCACAAATTTCTTAGCCAACACTCAGTAGTAATATTTTAGCCATATCTATACTGCAAATAAAATCCGTGGAGAAAACACAAGGTGAATGTCTGATGTTTGATGTGGTTTGCTTTCTTAATTTATCAACAAAATTGATGTATTTCCCTCTTTGTTGAAATGCTCTCTTTTGGATATAGGTATTACAGGTGCATCCATATCTTCTGCAAAGGCTTTTATGTTACTATGTCTCATTTTCACATGAAGATCTTAACTGAATCTAAATAAGTAACACATTAATTTTGCTTCTGTTGCTTTGTGAATGATGTAAATTTCAAATTTAGCAATTTTTTCTTTTCAAACTGTGCACTAAGATAGTATAGTAATTTACCTTGATGGTAAGAATTACAGGAAAGACACATAAAAATGAATTTTCTGCCTTCTTTGGCCACTATAGTCTCAAGTCAGCCTTTTTACACAAGCAAGAAATTTTGGAAAAAAACCCCAAAAACCAAAAACAAACTTTATCCTATGTAAGGACATACATAGATGACTGAAAACTTGAATTTCATATTATAATCATTATAAGGATTCAGGTCTGGATCTGAGAAGAAACACACAAGGTCAAGGGGAGTGCATCTGAAGAGATGTCCCTACCACCGCTTATGGTCCAGGTTCAAAGAAAGGAAAGTTGCTGCTGTAATTACATAAATATTATCATGTCAAATGTACCAAAAGGGAAATTGTCCAAAATTTCTTCTTTTTGGAGTTACTATTATAATATTCCCTGTTCTGTAATATCTTACAATATAATTTTAGCTTTGTTTCATTCGTCGGAAGTATTTGTTGCTTTCTTTCTCAAAACCTCCCCCACATGCGTATTGCTCTGTGGTTTAGTAAGTGTGTTAACAAAGAATCAGCACAGTTCATAAAGAATCGTCCCAGCACTGTCATACAATTCATACATCATCAATTACTTGCACAGCAGAGTGAGCAGTGCTCTTTAAAAAGCTGCTCTGAAATAAAATACCTTTAAATTTGCTTATAAATGTGATCACCTTCCAAGCACCGAGTATTTCGAATTCTTCCTTTCAAATCCCCAGCTCAAGACTGTCTCATCTTTTAGGGATAACCAAATAGTTAAAATAATACTTGGAATAATAAATTCTTAGATAAAGTATAGGAGAATATTTTTATTCTTAAAAAGTCAGTTTATATTGGTCTGCCTCAGATTATATAAACAGTAATTTGCTGTACTAAGACTGGTATAAATAGAATTCTACATTGCTTTTGGCTGTGTTGCAATTAAATGACCCACTCTTAAAATTACCTTGTTGCCAAGTAGTCCATTTTTTTTACCTTGGATCCCCAAACTAACTTTTTATTAGATGTTTAGGTCTGATAGGACATTAACAATAGACACTGGTCTCCCTGCTAAGACAGAAAAGAGTAACACTGGAAGGACTCTCAGAAATCCATAACAGCAATGAAAACTCTGAGGCATGAAGGGAGTAAGGCAGTACTGCAGTGAATGCAATCTCTAAACTCTCCAAAAATAATCACATATAAAAAGTGTAAGTGGTCACATTGTGGTTTCTAGTGTTAATATATTAGGAATATTTATTTAAAACTGGAGGGAAGTAGATGTATGAAAAGGTAGATGATTTCTGATTTGTGATTCATCAAAAAGATATTTTGAAAGAAAGGAAAAAGAATATAAATTTTATTTTTTAGAAATCTCTTCAAAAATTATAATCTAAGCATGAAGTCAGATGTTGGTCCTTGAAAAAAATGTTTAGCACTTAAAAATGTTCCTTTTGTGGCCTACGGGTCAGCAAAAGTTAGATTGGTTCAGAATAGAGTTAAAGTAGCATGAAACTATGACTGCAGTTCTAATGTTCCTCCTGAGCTCAGCCAGCAGGGAAAAATAAATGCTTATATCTAGAATGCATTTAATCATCTGCTTGAGATATGTTATGATTCAGTAAAAGGACTGGTAAATTTAAAAATGAAAGGCACCTAGTTTGGTTTCCTGGCTAAACAATTATTTTACTGGATAGCGGCAGCGGAAATACAGTTGAAAATTTCAAAATCTTCCTAGAGAACCAAAGAGTGTCTCCCTTATCCTGATGGGATGAATAGTGGAGATATGTTTTCAAGACTGATATTTCTTGAGGATCTTTCTGTCAATAACTGCTGAATTTGTGCAATTAAAAGCAAATTTATAAAGCTATCAGTTTTCAAGCATTTCAGATTTTTTATTTAGCTAAATATTAGAAATAATTAGAATTTTAAGCTGAAGAGAATGCTGACATTTAATTTTGTATAGTTAACAAAGAACATGTGTGTCTAATACTTTGTCTCACAATTGTTTTGCAATGAAATTGTGTGGCCTAAATAACATATTAATATGGAATTGGAGAGAAAACAGTTTATTGAGAACCATTAATATTTTTTAAAAGTGTGTTAAACTTTTTAATAACTATATTTGGATATACCTTCAGCCTGGTTTGCTCCTGTTTAACAAAATGTATGGTAAGTGAAACACTAAGCTAACAGACAGCTTATCAATTTTTTTTTTCCTGAAAAGAAATATGCATAATGGAAAGAACAGACAGCCAAAATAGTTCTTCTTAGGGTATACAAAATGTAAAAGCCAAATATTTTACTAGGGATCCCTATGTGCAAATGAGGCTATTTATAATGTATTTCATAAATGCTAATTTCCTTTGTGAGTCTCTCAGACTGATTAAGCACTGACTTTGGAGTGACTTATTGTATGCTTAAGTTAATTACATCCACAAATATTTGCAAAATCCAAGGAAGAGGTTTTACCTGATATTATTAACAAAGGCTGCAGGATCTAACCCATTGTTAACTTTACTTAATAAAACTACATATACTGTTTCTTTGTTTTCTTTATATTTTACTGATAGACAATGTGTAATAAGATAAAACTGTACAGTGGAGAAAATAACCCATTTCATAGATAAGACTGGAAATATCACAAGAAACACTCCTGTGATTTTTGGTCATTCTACCCATGTATCAAATAAGCTAATTCTATCACAGGTAATATAAATATGCACAAATTGTATGCTTTAGAAACAGTATTGACTTTTTGGTGGAATCTCTATTTTAAAAATCACTAACACTTTTTATTGTTTTTAAAGTGTGTAAATATCAACTTTGCAAATCATATCCTTAGGAAGGTCTCAGACTGTAAAGATTACAAACACCTTTGCATTTGCTTTGAAAGGTCAGTGCATGTAGGTACCTTGTGTTAACAAAAGTGTCTGTCACTCAAACATTGCTCACGCTTTTGAAAGCTATTCTCAAAGCAAAAAAAAAGTAAAATTTTTTCATTTTCTTTTCTCTCTCTTTTATTTGTTTGTTTGTTTTCTTTGATTTTTTTTCCCTCTGGTTTTAATCTGCGCTTTGTCTTCCCCTCTGTTTTATTCGTATTTTGGAAAACAAAAAAGTATTTGATTGTTGACTCGATATTCTGTAATAACAGTATTTAAATGTAGGGTTCACCACTCAGATTAGTTTTATTCCTGTTCATATAAACATGGGTTATTGATAAAGACATAGCTAGGTCTAAACCATTCCCAGTACTACAAGACCAGACAGTGACTGGGACATGAGTAGTGTGTGTGTGTTGATTTGAGCAGCAGGGGAGATGGTGATTGATGGTCACTGGACTCTCCAGGAGCTATCACTGCACTGGAAATAATAGCAAAATATTTTTTGAGATAAAGGGATAATCACCTTATCACCATAGCAGGGAAAAAAAAAAAAAAAAAAAAAGAAACCAAAAGAAAGTGCAAACAGTCACAAATAACTTTCAATTTAATAAAGAAAAATTAGAAATTAAAAGGAAAATAAATTAGAAATTAAAAAGAAAATTAGTTCAGAAGAAAAACATTGTTTCTGGATTCCATCCTCTGGATGTGAAGTGGAGGTAAGGAGATCTTTTGGCCAAAAATGCGTATTTATTTTTTGCTATTGGCCATTGCACAGTCACGACACTTTCATACCTTGTAGATATTCACTCTTAATTCTTGTTCTACAGTGGCTAGAGGCAGTGTTTGAAAAAAGTTGCAATTTAAATAGGCAGATAATAGCAAGAAAATTACACTCCACAGCCAAAACATTTTTTCATAAATCAATAGGTATGAAAGACAAAAAAAAATATTTGCTCCCAGTTCTGTCTCTGCATTTCTATCTCCTTTGTCACAAAAGAGTGGAGCTGGAATGTTCTCATTTCTCTGTGATACCTTGGACCTCACTTATGCAGGGTGGTCTGAACAGCTACTGCCCAAACACTTCTCTTTCCTGAAAAAGATGGCCCTGGAGTATTTAATCTTATTTTTTACAGTTCCTTTTTTGCAGTTTTTTACAGTATAGAAAGATTTTCATGTGGATTCGTAAGTTAGGAGTCTTTTCAATTTTCATCCTTTTATTGATATCAGGCCAGAGAAAAAGAGAAAGCACTGACAGCATGTCTTGAACAAATGGTTTAGTAACTCTTTCATGTCTTTTATGCTGTCTCCTGCAGGTCTTTGAGTCCATTGTCATGACAGAGCAAAAGGAATAAAATGACCAAAAATTACAACAGTTCTCATGTCCTTTCATTTGAAAGTAACATGACTGGAGTATAAAAATTAAAAATACCACCAAGAGACTGATGAAGTTGCTGGTCTTTCTTTGACACCCAGTTGGACCTGAAGTGTTTAGGGAATCCTTAAAACCAGATTAGAAAGAGGAGAGGTAGAACAGATATGCAGTTGTGGTACAGCCACCGAAGAGCCATTAGCTATGTGGTGCCTCAGTCCCCCAGCTCTCCCAGGAGAACAGAGAAGAGAATCAGATGAGCAAAAGTTAAAAAAAAAACTTCATTGCTTGACATATTGTAATAAGCAAAGAAAGAATAAAAAAATCATTGAAAAATTATGGAAAAGCAATCACTTGCCACCTCCCACAAATACACTGTTGTTCAGTCAGGCACTGTGCAGTTATTATCTCTTCAGACTGTCCCTCCTCTCACTTTTAATAGCTGAGCATGACATTATATGGTATAAAGTATCCCTTTGAAACACATCATCGACACCACTTTAGTGACAAATCCAGAACACAGCACCATAAGGGTTCTTCTCATGATAATTAACTCCTTCCAAGCCAAGCCTAATTCAGCAGTTCAGAGCAAAATGTTTAGATGGAAAAGGTTGATATCAAAGTGGTTAAAAAGAAATAAAAAAGCACACTACTTTATATTTTTTATGCATGAGTACTGACATTCTTCTAAAACCAGACCAAACTTTGCTTTCTTTTCCAGAATCATTGAAACAATTTTTCTTTCTGAATACCTGCAGGAGCAATAGCCATTGTTATGGCAGCCACCCATAGCTTATAAGACCTGAAATAAGACTTGAAGTTACCAAATGTTGTCCTGTAGCTTGATTTTGGGTGTTAACCTTAAGAGGCATTTAATTCATCTGCCCTTTGGAGAAAGCCCATAGGGAATTCAGGGAAAATACAGGACTAACCTTGGTAATGGTGTGATTGCAACATAAAGTTTCAGAATTACTTTGCTCCTGGTGTCTTGGCTATTGTGAGCTCAAGCTTTTCTTTCTTTGTCAGGCTTTTGGGCTTCTGGAACCTTCTCTCTCAAAATACTCCCCAGTGCTGTGCACTGTCAGGTGCTACTCCTAGTGATGTGCCCACCTTGTGCTCTAAGCCCTGGACTTAATGTACTGGTTACCTAATCCATGCTGCAAAGGTGCCTTTTTGGAAAAACACTGCTTTCTCAGCCTCTGTGAGCCTGCAGTTGATGATGTCTTTCTGTGAAACTCTTCCTTAAAACAGAAAGGGTAAAAATAACTTTTGTTTTAAAAATTTAACAAACAAATTTTAAAAGTCTAGTAATTATTGGTGGGTTTCAACTTTTCTTGTCCTACCCTCTCTCTTTAGCTTATTGGTTTTTGCACAGAAATTGATTTGTTCAGTGGGGAAGTAAAAAACATTCAAAAAATCGCTTCCACTGAAAATCAATTTGCTGTAGCATTTTCTCCTTCTAAAAAAGTAATTTGAGGAGAAAACATTTAGTTTTTAAAAAATGAACAGCTCTAATTGTGATTTTAGACGCACACCAAACCATATACAGAGGCAGACGTCTCAGATTATATGCGCTCACTCAGTTCGTATCCTGCTAAACTGGTGACGCTGCACACTCTCTTTTCTCCAGGCTACCTGTTCTCATAGACTTCCTTGGGAGGTCTCTCACTCTTTCTCTTTACCCGAGTAGAAGTTGACACAGGCTTTTCTTATACTCAGAATTAGCAGGCTGTGCCAACAGAATTGAGTCAGCGCAACTTTCTTGGTGTTCTAATGCAGATTCCTACACTCACTAATAGCTTGGGTCAACAGATGAGCCCTGTACTCTTGTGCAGTGGCATAGATCCTACTGTCCTGATTCAAATGTCACATATATTACCAGGCCCTTAGTTCCTTGGCCAGAGTGCTCAGGGAAATAAATAAGGCAGTGACCTAAGCTATTGTTTATCAGTCAGATCTTCATCATGTAGTGGATATTACTGTACCTGAGAAATAACAGCACAAGCAGAAAGATCCCCAAATTTTGCAGTGTGGTTGCATTTACCACATGGTGTGTTAAAATATAATGAAAATATATTATGTTATGAGATACAAAGTAATGTCAAATAGAGGAAAACACAAGCAGGCGCCTGACTGAATAAATCAGGGAGAATACGCAAGGCAATAAATTCTAGCCAGTTTCCTCACTATGTGGGCAAAAGGGGATTAAGCAAGACAGTGGTTTAAATTTATAGTAGCTCTTATTTATGAGTCAGGCCTCAATCATGTATCAGAGACACCAAGCCTATAATAATGGCACAAGCAAAACACAACCAGTTCTGGGAGGGCAGATGCCTTCAGGACAAGGAATTGTGCTATGATGTAGAAATCAAAAAGGCAGAGAGGGAGGAAATCTGAACAAAACCTTCACCTTATTTCCCTGATATGAAAGGCAGTAATGCCAAGATTTTAGTCTTCTGTTGCCTGGCTTCCTTACCTCCACCTTTCTGAGTTCCTCCCCTTCCCCACTGTCACATTTTTTATTTTCTTCATATAGTGTGAATCAGTAAAAAAACAGAAGGTCTTTTTGCCGAGTCCAGAGCGTACAGGGAGCTGGAGTTGCTCCTTTGTCAGCTGTCTCACCAGAAAAGCTCACTTTCTCCCCATCCTCTACATACTTGTGACAATCTTATATAATTGAGCAAAGTATATGAAAAAAAATTGCCTGTCATTTGCTTGTATGAAAAAGGGATACACATGTAAAGCAGCAATGTCTCACAAAAAAGGTGGGATGATAGTAGCTACCAAATTAAACATGAGCTTGCTTTGTGATCTGAGATGAAAAATCCACTACAATTTTTGGCGGTGTATGCAGAGTCATCATATCAGATTGGCAACACACGTCTCTCTGCAAGCCACTGAGTGAGCTCCAGCCACTTCGGTACAAGGGAGATGTCAAAACAAACTGGTGGGAATTTGAAGCGGAACACTCCTTTCCCCTCTCCTCCCTTCACGCCTACCCGCCTCCGAACATCTGACGAGGCTGGAAGAACTGCTACATCCGGAGCCTTTTAAATATAGAACTTGTGAATGGTTTGTACTGATTCATATATGCATCACTGACATGGTGCTGGCAGCAGCATAGCGATGAGTGCAGCATAAAATCTATGTGAAAGAGAAAAGGATATAACTTTTTGTTTATGTCAGTCAGACTTTGGTTCAGCAGATACTGGTTGGTGAAACCGATTTTATATGTGGGACATGCAGCTGTGCTATATTAGGAGTATTTTTGCCATAAAGTTATTGTCAAAAGGAAGAACCAGTCTTTCAAGAGCAACATGTGCTGCTGATGTGTACCAGTTTTGCATGATTTTTTTCATTAAAGGTTTCTGAGATGCAGGCTAGAAAATCCAGTCAGAAAACAGGACAGTCTCTGAATAGCTCACAATCTAATGGTCCTGCTGACTTGGGATGTAGGAGAGGCCAAATCAATTCCTCTGCCTCTTGGTTCACCACTGAATTTCATCTTCCACAAGACAGATGAGTGCTCTCACCTGAATTTTCTGTCCTGTTGCAGACCTGCTCTGCAGAAGTAAACACAAGGTGGAGTCTCCAACCAAACAGCCTTTGATTATTTACTGGAATGGATGATAGACAAGTTTTATCTCTTGGGACAGTAAAAGTTAATTTATGCAGAAATTTTCAGTTCCTCTTGAAAGAGAGCCATCCCAAAAGAGCAAAGAACAGTGGCTGAGGTTCACACGAGATAGAGACAGAGAGAGAGAAGCAAAGATTATGTGAGGTGAGTTGGTCTAGTTTCCCCTACAACAGACATGGGAGCTTGAGGTACTTAGAGACATTTCTCATATTCATCTTCCCTCTTACTAAAGCTTCAAAAGGCCTTAATTTTCTTCCTAAATGGAAATTAAACCTTACAAAATTTTAGTATTCTTTCACAAGGGAAAATAACTATGGGAACTTCCTACCACTCTGGTTAATAGAAGTATTAGAAGTAGTAACAAATATCTCAGAAAGAAAAGAGATAATGATGAACAAGAAAGAAAAATGTAACTAGAGTAAACGTCTGTATATACCTCTTGAGGTACTGAGGCAATGCAGTATCTTTGCTGTGCAGGTTGGAGAGAGGGCTGGGGACAAAGCTAAGAGCACTTTATTGATGGAGGATGGGCAAAAAGCCTCAAAATAAATTTTCTTAATTCCTTTTGTTTTCTTGAAGAGTCCACACCTATAGAAATGCACAAGTATTCTATCTTAATTCTTCAAGCTGAAATACATTTTGAGCATAATCTCAGAGGAAAGCAGGGTTTAAATTGAATGGAGAAAGAAGCAAATATTTTACATTCTATAGCATTCCACAGAGATAGAAATACATCATGGCCATGGTTTTTCTCAGATTATGTGTTATTTTCTAGTGCTCTTATGTGTTTTACAAGACACAATATTGATTTAATGCAGTAGTTGGTTCTCTAGTTGGTTCTCTTGTTGTGCCTTCTAGGCACTATTCATTAAAAAAAAAAAAAAAAAAATGGAATCCAACCCCAAAACAAAACCCTCACACTTAGCAAACAAAAAAATGTGTATGTATGTATGTACATACCTATATATATATATATATGTGTGTGTGTGTGTGTGTGTGTGTATGTATGTATGTATATTCATTACTGATCTGTTTGTAGCATTATAGACTGTAGCTCTATACTCTTCTAGTATAAGTGAGGTGCAAGCTGAGACAAATAATTCTCAGAAATCTGCAAAATTTCTTTCTCAACTCTCTTCAATTTATAACTACTCTGTTAGTTGTTTGGGATTTATTAGTAAGTACTGAGAACCTGATAGGAGAAATTACCTATGCTTGTGGAAATTATTCTTCTCTGGATATTTGCCATCACATGATCTGTTCATTCCTGATGATTTGGGGATCGTATTCTTCATGATTATGACTCATCTGTTGTGAATCTTTTGAAATCCAATTTGCCTCCTTTTCATCTGTAAGGAAATAGTATAGCCTAAAAGTAAATTTTTTTTGCACCCTTCTGAACTAGGATCACCTTCACAACCTTCTTGAATAGCTCAAAGCTTAAAGGAGCAAAAGTAAATATATTTTTCTTACTCTTTAACTGTATTTATTTTTACATTGTCTGCTACCACGCCTGCAGCACTGCTAGTGTTCCCAGAGCTCATGAACCTATTTACTTTCCATCCACTGCTCTCTGAAGAAGGCTTTGTTCTTGTCTATCACAGTGGGAAAAAGCGTTCACAGCTTTTTGGGTCTTACTGTAGCAGTGCAAGTAGACAAGAAATATAAACAGGCTCAGGAGATCTTGGTCTGAGGGTGGAAAAAGCTGATTCCTGAGGTAATTTTAACATTCAGGATCAAACACTTGGATGAGGTTTTGACAGAACCTGTTGAGGCAGCTGAGAAATATTGGAAAATTATTAGGAGGTGAGCCTCAACTACTGTTCTGCAATTTGCAGAATAAGTATGGGAAATTTTTATCACTGTTGTTGGTTAGTTGTGGAGTTTTTTGAGACTGGAAAAGGAGTAAGGGTGTTTGTGGAGAGGAAATCTAAGGAAAGAGAAAGAGAGTTTAAGTTCTGTAAGACACTCATTGTAACCTCTTGGGTAGTTTAAAATACATTAATTTTACTGAGTTTAGTCTTAGAAATTCAATGAAGATACTAGAATGAGCTTCTGAAGTGGCCAGGGAAACCCAGGAGCAGTCTTTCCTGAGGAAAAGGGGACTACTAAGGAGACATTCTGAAGTCTGTGGGCAATCTTTGTGAGCTTCATCTGTCACAAATGTTGCATGTCTGATATCATTTTCTGTCACATTTTATTTCATTTGTTTACAAACTGGATTATTTTTTTCCCCTCAAAAATATGTCCAGGGAATATCCTTCCAAGTGTTCTATCAAACAGTTGACCTTGAAAATGGAATAACTTGCAAATGAATAGAGAATAAAATAAAACAATAAAAGCATTTTTTAAAATGTTGTTTTTTCTCTCTTCTTGCTCATACAAGCCATGTTGTCAATAGTGTATCTGAGCAAAAGAAAAGGTCTTTTTCTACATTTGCACGAACAGTCAATCATTGCAATGAGTTTTACAAGCTTTTTGCCTAGTGAAAAAAAATATGTACCTAGTCTTTTTTAATTTTGTTTGCTAAATAGAGACAGGCAGTTACCTTGAGGAAGAAGCTTTTCTTCTCATTTTCTGCAGAGTGCAGCATCACAGAGACAATAGCAGTTTGTAACTAAGGCATTGACATTACTTCAATATATAGAAAAAAATAATGCTCATCTCCCAGATTTAATGATCACACATTCTTTCATGAAGCACTATCAAAAATATCTTTTGGCCATCTTATGTAGGAAAGCCTTCTTGCCATCTTTCCCCACTGAAGAAATTGCAGCAGCAATCACATGGGATTTACAAACTAAATGAGCCCCTCCATCTTTCATGTGACAGTTTCATACCTTCTAGGTTTATTTGAAAGTTCAAATGGCTTGAGCTAGCTCAGCCCCATATCCACAGAGGCTTTTAGGCACGACTGCAACTAACTCACATTTTCCACAGCAGCATGAGGGCAACATCAGCCAAAAGCACTTCTCGCTCGTGTGACTGCTGCAACAATGGGCTAATCTGGCACCTAGGCACAGGAAGGAGAAGAGCCTGTGACCAGGGAAGTTTCAGCCAAGGAAGGCTGCCTGGCATCATGAGAGAAGGCTACATATCTACATAAACAGAACAGGCTCTCTGCTTGATAACACGGTGTAGTAAATCTTGATCGCAAGTGCTGTTTGAACAGGGTCAGGGTTTGCTGAGGGTAGTGTATCCACAACTGAAATTTACTTGGCTGTCTTCCCCAAGTGTCCCACATTCTCTTTCTACTAGACACATTTTGACAGTCCGTGCTCAGTGTTAACTAATTTTATGCAAAGCAGTAACTTGGAAAAATATATTCCATTTCACAAAGTTGCTAACTTATGTAGAATGCAACAGACTATTCTGTCATTTTTTGCAAGGTAATCTCAGCCAATAAAACTTTTTGCCCTGTCTACATTGATCTTTTTTTGTTGTTTCAGAGGATGAAGGCAGTTTTACATAGAATAGCTTCTTTTCTGCACACTTTCTGTATTAGCCAATGAAGAAGTATGCTGAAGCTGGTCTAAATTTGCTTTGTTTATATGCAGCATGTACATATTTATGTGTGCTTTGTGCATTTTTTCATTTAAATTTCTCTCTTTCCCCCTCACTAACTCCTTTTATCATAGCGTGTCCTAAATGAAAGGCAAATACAATTAGTCATCAACCAGCTTGTATTTCTATGGCATCTGTCTCCCTGATATCTAAGCATTATTTAAGTTTATGTTGAATTTTTGTTCAAATTTGCCCGTCCTTGCTAGAAAGAAGCATGAGGCGATTTCAAGAGCAATTTGCAAGGAGGTTTTTTCCTCCTCTGTGAGAACAGCAATTCCTGTGAATCACAGGTTGACAGGAGCACATCACTCTGGTGCTCAGATCAGTGCACGAGCTGCCCATCGAATAGCAGATCAAGTTAAAAGTCCTAAGGGCAGATTCTGCTGTCAGTTACACAGGTGAACATGTAACTATAAGAGCAGAATTTGGCCCCTAGTCTTGATCTTCAAGTCTCTCAGTGGGAAACTTGATTACTGTGTTTAGGACAAAGTGTACGAATGCTTTGTAAAGAGCTTGATATACACACCATGAGAGACAAGTCTCTTTTTCTGGTTTCCTTTCCATAGCATTTGTGAAGTTCTTGAATTACAGCAGCTCTTAGGCTGCATGTTGCACTATTGCATTCATTTAAAGAAGAATCATTTTCCTTGAGTTTTGATATCCAGGATGGTAAATGTTGCACTGATAAAAGCTTCACTGCTATATTTTCATGAAAGCATAAGCTAGGAAGATAAAGACCTGAATAAACATCCAGTCTCTATGATAATATGCTGTTAATTTTTTTCCCTCCCTCTTCCTTCTCCTTTCACCAGACCTACCAAACACTGTCCCAGTTTCTCTAGCACTTGAAATGGTCTGGATTACAGTATCACTTAATAACACATTTCCACAGATGCATCTAATGTATAAAGGCGAAAAATATGGGCACTCTGTTTCGTGTAATTTAAAATTTCCCTAAATGTCTCATTGTTTGGGGTTCATTTTAGCTGTTTCTAAAAGTTTGAGTGCTCATTAAGTGCTTCTTCCCAGGACAAGACTTCATCCATAGGAGCAGCATTCTGACCTACCAAGTGAGCCAGAAGACAACCCACAAGCAGAACATGCTTAGAACCCTGTTGCAGTTTCACTGTGGCGCTACTGTAGTGCTTCTTTTGCTGCCTTTTTTTTTTTTTTTTTTTTTTTTTTTTCCTTCTGACAGTGTGAAAGACAGCCTCTTCTTCATGTTTTTCCCAGGGGCTCCATGAAAATAAGCCAACATTTTCTGGATTCAGTGTCTCACACTGCAGTCGTGAGGAAGCAGGGGCTCTCGGGTTTTTCAGAGATGGTTTCATCGCAGAGTGAAGATTGGCACGGGATCTAGTTCTTCCACAGAGGACCTCAGAACTCCACGCAGGCCTTTGTTTCCCTGCCCCAGCTCCTCACAGCTCTGGTCAAACGCTAGATCAGAGCGGTGTCCACCAGATGGCAGCATGCCATATCGAAAATCAGTCACTTAAATCACTATTTAGGCTTTTTTTTTTTTTTTTTTTTTTTTTTTTTCCCCCCAAGATGCACCTTTAAATATAATAAAAAGTCATGCCCTCAGAAATTCAGGCTCTGCACTCCTGATACATTGGCAGCTGACCATCCCAAAAGGAGCCAGTGGATGGGAGAATGGCACTTTAATATGGTGCCAACATTTCCAGCCCCCTTTTGGGATTCCAGACAAAATTAAAGACAATGGGGCAACTGTTCCTCCTCAAGGTCTTGGAGGGGTGCCTCTGCTCTTTGAGTATGTGCTTGGACACCACAGTTATGAGGACCACATGAGTGGCTGCACGGTCTAAGAGCTTGAAGGACCAGAAGTGCCACCCACGAAGTGCTCCCACTCAAGGGTCGTTCCCATCACTTGATGACCTAATCAGCAAGCAGACCTAGTGGCATCTGGCTGAAGCTGTTCTGAAGGAGCTGCTCCTGGGTGCAGCAGGCAGGAAAGGTCCAAACTCCTACTACAGATAGGAGCCAGGCAGAGCTGACCAGCCCAAATGAGAGTTTCAGAGCAGACAAGAGGCAGGAGGAGACACTTTGCAGTCAGATATACAGATATGTATGTGCAGGACAGGGAAGCCACCTTCTGCGAAAATTTGGCATTAACAATGTTAAGAAAATGACCACAGTTTTTCTGTGGCTTCAACCTGGCAATGATATTTGCAATATCACCAGATCATAGATATGTTAAATCACAAGTGGTCATTTTCATCATGAACATTGATTCATAGTTGCATAACTAATCATGACAACTTTATTAATTGCTTATTACCAAGGGTTTTCTCTTTTATTAGAGAACAAGTGACTTCCTTTCCTTGTAGTGGTGTATATTTCTCTGTGTGATAGAGATTAATGTGTGAAGCTTTGCAGGAAACTGCCTCATTGATTTTGTTGCCTTTGTATTTGTCTTCCTTAGGTGGCTTCCAGTAACATAGATAGAGGGGATGCAAGGAATTTCACTGGGACATTACTTTCTGTGCTTATGGCATCTTAAGTTTTGGACTTTATTTGGAAATCCTGAGAGCAATATGTCCATTTTTCTCTGTTGTAATTTTCCCTTCAGTTTTACTGACTTATTAAAAAAATGTTTTGTTAATTCAGATCTAACAGTATGTAATGGCAAGTTATTTCAACCTGTATTCATTTTGCATAATGTATTGTTACCATAATGTACTCCAGAATACTTCCTATAGCTTTTTGCAAGGCATAGGTTTGTATGCATGTTTGTAATTGAATGTACTTTTGCACGAGGCTTCACAAATTTTGCTGTCATATATGTCTCTGTGCTCATATATGCATTTTACCAGCATTTTAGACATACTCTGGAAAATTTCTGTTGTTAGTGTTTAACCTTATGACTCCACTGTGTGTTGAATGAACAATTATTAGAGGACCATTTCACCCTACACATTAGTAGCATATATTGCATTCACTGAACCTAAGAAGAAACTTGACTTTAGATCCAAAAAACATCAGTAAGGAAAAGTCTCCTATCAGTACTTTCGAAAGCCTATAGCTTGGGGATAGTGTACATAAAAGAATGCAAGAGAGCTGATGGGGTACTTTTAAAAAATGTCCTGACAGAGTCAAGGTGATGGCCATTTTTAGCTGCCCTGCTATCCATCACCTCTTTCAGCCAGGCATACTCCATCATATGCAACAGCCTCATGAATTTATGCATCAAGCTGTGCAGCCAGTCGTGCCGAGGGCTCTGGTGACAAGTGAAATTGCTGTGCGCCTCATTTAGCTGTTTATTGCGCCTGAGTACGTGTTGCAGCTGTCATCTTACGATGGGATGATAGTGCTCGTTAATAGACAAGACAGGCAAATAATGATGGAGACTATAGCAAGAGATGCTCATCTGCCAATAGGCTCTCAGCAATATCACAAACATTCACAAAGTTTTCAATCAAAAACAACACTGCAAGAAAATACTGAGGCCAACATCTGTTTTTTTTTATTTGACTAGCAGTACGGATTAAACTTCTGAGAAACTACAGCCCAGTCTGTCACATAACTTAATTTCTGGACATTTTACCCTTTTTCTGTCCTTTTTTATGCCTTTTGAAAGGAATGATTAGTACATGGTTAAATAACCCAGTATATTCTTTTCCACTTTTCATTAGTTACAACTCTGCCCACTGTAGCTAGTGTTGTTTCTCCTTCTCTTACCAGTGTGGCTGCAGTGCACCAGGAACTTGCAAGCATCCCTTCATGGTTCTGCTAAAAGTTTTCTTTAATAAATTTAAGTTGCTTAAATGTGATATTGGCCGTTAGCCTGCTTGTATACCTTCTCTGGGAAAAAAACCCTAACAACCAAAAAACAAAATAAAACCAAAACAACCAACCAACCAAAAAATTCTGGTGAACAAAACAAACTCTATTTTAGTGGCATGTAAAATAATTTCCACAGAAAAAAATACCACCTGGAAGGCTCACACTTCTTTCTATCAGAAGCAGACATGATGAATGCAAAATCATCTTTGTAAAATTCTCGCAATAAAGATGGTGCCATAGTTTGCCTTTCCTCTCTACATTAAAATTTGTGATGTGCTGCAATTTGCAACCTTTTTGTGGCTTGCAAAATTCTTTGCTCAAAGTAATAACTTTATAGGCTGCAGTATGAAGTATCTATTTTCCTTCATAATTAAATCCTTCTATTAGAATGGGAGCAAAGGGTTAGTATATTTGATGGAATTAGAGGAATTATCTGTGTATGTTGGATGAAGAAATTTTACATAAATCCTCCTGGAATTTTCTGGGGAAGGTGCTTTAAAGCATTTTGTATGTATGCTTGCTAGAGACTTTACTGAATATTAATCCAAGCTACTACTTAAAATAATACAAAGTTTAAAAATATAGAATTATGTCATCATTGCACAAAATCACACAAGAGGTGCAATAAAATGTTTTTGTGTAATGGACAATAACTCTGAAAAGGACTTTTGTGGGAATCCAATCCTACCCAAAAAAAATCAAAGGGAACTTATACTAGTTCATGCAATAAGTATTTTCCACATTACTAACATGTTTTCACAGATCATTATTGCATAATAAAATTTTTTAGAAGAAAAAAAACAAACAGGGAAAAGCAGCCACAGTTTGTAATGTAATTTATGTGTCCATTCAGTTGCTATCACTGTAATACTGAGTACACAAAAATGAATCTATGGGAGGTTTATGACACCTTGAAACCATATATGTCACAACATGATCTAAAGCTGCTTTGCTAAGCGATAAACATTACCCTCACTTTATAGATGAAGATAGTGATGAAAGAGAAATTTCCTTTTCCAAATCAATAGCAAATAAAACATACATGCTACATGCTTCCTCTTGCAAAAGCCTAAGACAAGGAATCTATTGTGCAAGGACTATACAGCCAACCCAGGAGCAGCAAGCCTAGAGTAGGGCTCTTCTAAGAGAGCATGAGGCACCTGCCATTCCTAAAACAGCTGCACAATCTATGAGAGCTTCCTGGAGTCTCCCTGTAGTGACCAAATAAAAGGAACTAAAGCTAGAAAACTGTGCATCCAGTTCTGATGGCATTGCAAAGGAACAGGCCCTCTTGCAGCATCTGTTGCTCTTCTTTTGCTCCCAATAGGTACTTTAATCTTAAAGAAGCCTGATTTTTTTTGAAAACTAAAGTGAAATCATATAACCCCATCTGTACAGTGTAACCAATATATATCTAGTGATATGTTACGAAAGGCTAAGACAGAGAGAGAGGATGTCGTCTGATAGAGATCACACAAAAAGTTTGAATTGGACCTGGCTGTTTCCCACTGATGCTTTCATTTCTATGGATAAACTCCATAGCATCTTTCAGAGTCTGGTCCCTTGCTGTGAGATGAATGAGTCATTTTTTTCCTTCACAAGGGAACATTAAAATAAATATAAAAAAAAATAACACTGACTGCACACTAACCAGCCAGGTTTTTAGTTTGCTGGTTTTTTGGTTGGTTTTTTTTTCTTTTTTTTTCTTTTTTTCTTTTTTTTTTTTTTTGTTTGTTTGTTTGTTTGTTTTTTCTGAAACTAAGTTATCACAGGAGAAAAACTGCCATGTAATCCTGTGGCTTTGATGCCACTCTGTATATGGGCAGACGGTCTAAATGTGAGAAAACTTGTCATTTGAATGCTTCACTTCATGGTCTTTATTTTTACACAGAGTTTGTCTGTGACTGCGTGTTTTGTATATGTAAATAAATATACATATAAATATACATATAGATAAATATAAGCATGTCTGTATTTCCACATATGAGTTTCTGTGTCTATTTGTTATGATAGGAGTCTGACTTTGAGGCAGCATTTAAATGAGGGAGTCAACAAAGAAACAGATTTTGTAACCAAATGAGAACATGTTTTTATGACATGTCTTTCCTGTCTGCAAAACGTATTTTCTCTGGTTAAAGAGGTGTCAGTATTTCTTCAAGGAAGACATTTTTGCTGAAAAAAAATGTTTCTCTGCTTTTCCAAAGCAAAAACGTAGAGGGAAATTTTGGTTTAGAGAGAAAAGAACGATTACCCCAACAGAAATGAAAGACATAACATCAGTGCAACTTTTTTTCTCTTTTCCTTATGTTTTTTCCTTTCTCTCATTCATTTTTACATTCATCTCTTTTTACTTATGTCTTCAATCTTGTTATAATATGTAGAGAAAACAAGGAGTTGCAGAAAGGCAGGATGGAATGAAACATAAATATAAAAGGGAAATTAATTTTTCCCCCATATTTTTGTAAAATTTTTTTGTAAAATCTTGCAGAATAAATCCCTGTTGAAAATTTTCAAAACTTGTGTCTTTTTTCCCCATGCTTAGATGTAATTGGGCCAATGACAGCTGACTACAGGCATATAGTTGTATGTGCATGTTGCTCTATCCCAAGAAGATAACTACATTTATTATCTCTTCTGTTCATTTACACCAGTTTTATGTTGATATTAATCCAAATAATTATGCAATTTGTACCAGTTAAAGCAAGAGAAGAATCTATTTCAATGAATATATCATTACTAACTGTAATTACATATAAAAATAGTATATGGGCACACATGCATACACATAGTAGTCTATTCCAATTTATGAAATGACATTGCAGTACAATATGGCAAATCCATGTACAGTTTGTTTGTCTCTTCTAATTTGTGCTGAAATTATTGTGAAGCCAAATATAGTCTACCCACCACAGTGGTACTGCATTAAAAATAATCTTTCATTTGTTTTTGTCATTTACAGAGCTAATGGTCAGCAAATTTGTACATCCTGTCTTTTTTCTTAATGAAATGGAAAAGGGATGTATGCTACATAAAAAAGAAGTTTTATTAATGTTTCATAAAATGGTTGCTACAATCAAAGGAACTGCTATGAAAATTAAATTACTGGGCTGACTCTGAAAATCAGCATAATATGCTCTGTTTAATTCAGTCATGCTAAGATGTTAGATTCTCCTTCATTCTCTCAGCTTTCTCTCTCCTTCACCTGGGGGCATCTGCTGATGAGTCTCTTCTAGAGGTTGTTTAATGACTATTTTACAGCAACTGTCAGCTTTCTAAAGCCCAGTGGCACTGGGCGTCACTGTATTACCAGCCTTTTTACACAATTTGCCTGACTGTAAATCTGAGCTTTAAAAGTACAAGAAAAGCTCTTATTTGATTTAATGACTGGCTGATGGGGGTCGATTAATCTTTTTATGCTTAGATGTTTTACTCATAAAGGTCATCTCCTGTTTGTTTACTCTTTTCTTCTCCTCTCATGGCCATTGAGTATGAGGTGAGGAATTTTAAGTATCATGCAATTGGAGCTGAGTGGCTTGGAGGGTAATGCTGTTCGTGGGCAGGATCGTATTGTATATAATTGATATCACAGGAAATCCCAAAGGCACTGTTCAGAATCAGGGCCCCATTGTTCTAATCACTGTATAAATTCCCATGGATACACAGTGCGATCTCTGGGATATGGATGATCTAGTTTATGAGAAGGTGCAATGAGTGTGCTGAAATAATGCAAAAGAGAGCAAGAAGGTAAAGACAAGCAGAGAGAGGGACACTCACAGATTTTCTGTAGAGTTTTTAAGATAATGTGAATTATATAAAGTTTAATATAGATTCTCCTGTAACCACCAACAATGTTCAACCAAGAAATAAAAACCTATGGATTCACCATAAATAATATTTCCAGAAGCACCAAATTTCCATTTTCTGAAGTGTCTTAGGTTTTGAGAGTACAGATTTCATCTACATTCATTGATACTCAAGCACATTTTCAATAATGCTGTGCATATAACTGGAAACCAAATCTTAGGTTTACAATCAGTTATGTTTCTTTGTATCATTGAAAATCAGAGGGACTTAGGGGTATAATTTTTCAAACGCCTATAAATATGATAACATGATGTCTTCAAAGCAAAATGATAGAGAGCTATATATAGTCCTGCAGCTAAGAAGGCAATGATTACTGTGACAAACTAGTAGAAAAGGTACTTCTTCATACGAGACTCTCTTTTCAACAGTCTTATTTTGTCAATAACACCAAACTTACTTTGATGTAAGAGGCTTGGTGGTATAATCTTTCCTTTTACTTTTGGAATGGTGCAACATCCTTCCTGACACGTCAGTGGGTTCCAGGAGAATATCACATAAAATGGCTAGTTCCTCCTTTAACTTGGTATCTTATCAAATCTGCTGGGTGGATGGCAAAACTTTTGGTCTCGTATATAGAATTAAACCCACTCTTGACACTCGACGCATAGCCTTGCTGACATGTACTCTGCAAGTGTGAAAAAGTAGAATTGGCTGATCCTTCCATAGCAACTGAATTTTCATGCAACCAGGAACAGAGGTGAATTATAAACAAGTTTTTTATCCCCTTGGTACTTTGAAGGTTTATATAATGATTTGTCATACTATTTAGAACAAAACAGGCTACTTTGATGCCAGTCATGGAGAAGTCCTCAAAGCAGGACTCTTCCCTTGTTGTCAGTGGTTATTGTGTCAATAGGATAAAACATGATATAGTGCAAACAAGTATTACTGTTTGAAATTTATAATTTTTTAGGCCATATGTTTATGAAAATTTTGTTTAATTTCATTTTTTTTGACAATTGTGGTGTAGATAGATAATTGTGAGTAATGAAGAGAACACAGAGTGCAGCTTCCTTTGGATGTTTTTGATCCACCACTTCCCTCCTTAGCCTCCTGTACTTTTACATTTGTTTCCAGTGTTTCCCTTTTTCCTTTAATTTGACTTGTACTTGCCACCAGGAAACCAATATGGGAGTAGAGTGTCGGGGTAGTGAAAAAATGGCAAGGGAAAGATGGTAACATCTGATACCATGTGAGGGCACGTGAGGCTTGCTGACCCTCTTGGAAGTGGGGCAAATCACAGTAGGGCTTAATATTCATCAGCAGTGTGAGAAGACTAAAGACAGCAAAAGATAGGACTAGTTCTAGAAGCTGAAAAACACAGAAATAAATTTACTTCAATTTCAACTAGAAAATGGCTGTTCCAGTTCTGGAAAATGTCATGACTTCACCATTTTGTTTCTGCTTTGATATAGAAGGAGAAGGGATACCCGTCAGTATCCATCTCAACCAAAATTTGCATCATCTGCTTTCAGGCATGATCTGGAAGGTTGTAGTTTCTATTTGCTGCTAAGACAGAGCAAGAGCTGAGATGTGACATCGGCTCTTCAATATTGCCACAAATCCAAACTATCTGATTCACTTGTGTTCATCTCCACCATTATGCTCTGGTAGCTCACACTTATGAAAATTAAAGTGAGAGATTTTCTGCAAAAAACTCATGCTTCAGACAACAGACATTACATTGTAGCTGTTCTATGGCAAACAGTCATTTCTGTCTTTATCTTTCTCTGGTTTTAATCAGTGGGTTTTTTCTAGAGCTTTTCCCTGGTCAAAGTTTTGTTGAACTTGATAAGCTCAAATAATCATTTAGCTAAATGCATCAGCATTTTTCACTGAAAAAGCTCTCAACAGTAAAATCCTATTCAGTTTCAGCATCCTTGTCTCTCTCTTATTTATGCTGATATGAATCTTTATCAGAAATAGAAAATCATTGAACTAATTTATTTGATGTAAATTTAAGATTTACAAAATTAATTTGGATGCAACAAGTCTTGGCCAATAAATTTTAAAAACTGTTCTTATAATCAGTGAATTATTTTTGTAATGGAAGGGGAAGCTTGTAGAACACTTGGGATCCAGAAGAAATCTGTGGAGCTTCTTACTGGACAGAAGTTTCTAACTTTTTTTCCAATTTATACTAGCATTCAACAAATTTCTTCTTGAGCTAAAATCTGAATCTTCCTTTGTATTTTATCTTCTTTTTTTTCAGAGTCTTCCAAAAGAAGATAAAACAATATTTTCTTCCTTTCCATCATAACCTCAAATTTAATTTTCTCTCCCCTTTCAGTGCTGTTTTTTAATCAACATTTCTTAAAGTCAGTGAACCTTTTCATGACACCTGACTTCTAAATTCATATAGGAAGAGAAATCAAACAGTACTAAGCTCAATTTTCCAATGACCTCATCTTTCTGTTCTACTGCTGTTGGATGGTCAGTTCAGTGCAACAGTCTGTAAAAATTCCTTAATAGATGGCTAGTGGATATTTTGGGAGACTGCACAAGAGTTTCTTCATGTATGAGGAAAAAAAAGGTACTTTCTGTATGTTAAACAGCGAGAACTGGCTGAACAGCAGATCTCAGAGGGTTATAACCAGTGGCACAGGGTCTAGCTGGAGGTCTGTCACTAGTGGTGTCCCCCACCAAAATTCACTACTGGGCTCCCCAGTATAAGAGCATACAGAATGTTGAATGCTGAGATGGGTTCAGTGAAGGGCTACAAGGATGGAGCATCCCTCTTATGAGGAATCACTCTCTGTCAGTATCTAACAGGAGGGTGTCAAGAGCATGGAGCTAGGCTCTACTTGGTGATGCTGAGTAATGGGGCGAGAAGGAATGGGCAGAAATTGATGCACAGGAAGTTTCATCTGAATATGATGAAGAGCTTCTGTACTGTGCAGGTGACTGAGCAGTGGAACAGGTTGCCCAGAAAGGTTGTGGGGTCTCCCTCACTAAAGATAGTCAAGATATTCAATTACGTCTAAACACAATCCTGTGACATGTGCTCTAGGATGGCCCCGCTTGAGCAGTGAGACTGGACCAGATAAGCTACTCTGGTCCCTTCCAACCCTCCCCATTCTGCAATTCTGCACCTATTTTACTATTTTGCCTTGCTCAGAGCCACATGCTGCTGTACATCATATGTTAACTGCTAACAAGCCCATCTGACCTCACGTCCTTCACGCTAATAAATGGTCATGTAGAGTTGCTTATTCAGCAACATAAAAAATAGCCTATGGAATTTCCAAACAACCCTTTGTTTATCCATCAAGTTCATTCTTTTATCCACTGTGAACTCCATTTTTGTCACTGATACCATAGTGCAGAAAAATCATTATGGCTCCTGTGTTGTTTCTGTAATTCCTGCAGCTATTGAGGAATCATGTTTATTTGAGAAGCTTGATGCTCCCAGTTACTTTTGCAACTGTACCTTTACTTTGTAGTCAAATTAATCTGAAGTGGATCTGTAAATATCTGACTGAAGTATAGATGTTTAAGCTTTATAATTTGATATCTTGTTACCAGTACCAGACCGGGATTTGACTTAAACAGCCAGATTCTTCCAGTGGTCTTACTTCCCTTTTTTTCTAGTGTATTCTTCTAGTGTGTCTTTGAAAGGACACTCACTAAATGCAATTCTGGAACTCTACCCTTCTGCTTGTATATATATGTTTGATTTCACATGTAAATACAATTTCATCTTTTTGGTCCCTATAATTTTTGAAGACTTGGGCTGGAGATACTGAAGCAGTGTAGATTCCTGTTTTTCTTGTAGCCATTTTGGCAGGCATGTGTCAGTTTGATCGATAATGATGTCTGGATTAGGCAGTCCCAGTGGCAAAAAATGGACTCTTCTTAGGCTTATTGCCAGATTTTGAAAGCCGCTATAATGACATTCTGCCAAGCAAGCAAGATCTGAATGCAGATTGAACCCCTTTAAAAAAAGTGCAGACTAATAGGCATTATTGCGTGAATAATAATTAGCACAATTAAGTGGCTGGCGCTTTGCCTGTGAAATTTTCAGAGCACACAATTAAAAAGCTCTGCAGAGTTTTGTTGACTATTGTCAAGTATAAAATAATGGCAAGAAGGAATTACCAAGAATGATGTAATCTTGAAGATCATTCATCCATAGCACAGGAAAAATTTTAAGGAAGAAAGTTTTAACAGAACATATTTGAAGACAAAACTATAGCTACAAGCCTGGGAAGGGAGTGTCTGGTAAATTCTTCAGATGGACAGCTTTCTTAAAGGAAAGTAGAGTCCAGAAATGCAAAGGTTTAAGTCCTCAAAGGCTTCCCTCAAATTATAAAACTAGATTGAGGGCTTTTAACCACTTAAAGTCCTTGCAGAGAGGGAAGGAGTTAGCTTAGGACACTAAAAAAGAGGTAATCATCTACGGTACTCCATGAAGTTTAAGGGCTGAAGGAATGATGCACTTTCTGAGTCACTTTTGATTTCACTAAGTCATCTCTGAAGGGGTAAGCTAGGCATGAGCAACGAGTACGTTTTCTATCTATCTAAAAATACAAATGGCCCCTCTAGCTCCAGAGATATGCTTATGACTAGCTATCAAATAAAGATTATTTTCTTACCAAGTCCTCCAGTTCAGCCTTATTTGTCATATGTATAGCTTGGCATGAGCTATATATATCATAGTAATATATTAGCTTAACATCAGCTCAGGAAAAATACTGTTAAAACTTATGTGGGATTTAATAAGGAATTAATAGATATGAATGGTTTTATAGGAAATAGAGTCTATCAAACAAATCTAACTTAGGAAAAAAAAATATATATTACCTCATAAAAATAAATGTAGACATTTATAAGGCTTTTAGCTCAGGTACACATGATCTTCTAGCTGAACTTTAGTACTAAGCATTAGCAATGCATGTTATAAGGATTAAAAACTGAGAAACTGTTAGGCCTCTAAAGGTAGCTGTCAATGAGGTTGTCATTTTGAAGGAACTGGTTTTAACAGGGTGCTTTAGAGATCAGTGCTTCCCCTTGCACCATTCAATATTTTCATCAGGGCCTGGGAAGTAAGTATAAAATTGCTGCTGATAAAATTGTCAGGTGACACAAAGGTTGGCAAAGCAGTGTGTAATGACGAAGATGTCAGTCATACCAAGTGAACTGAATTGTGTAGCAAACTGGGCCTTATTCAGACAAATTCCATCTTGGTACTGGGAAGTACAAAGCTGCAGTTCTATGAAGGGTTGTCCGTACAGGCTGAAGGACTTTGCCATTGGTGTGGTGACTCCAAAATAGATTTGTGGTTTATTGTAGATAACAGCACATATTGAGCTCCCAGTGCAATGTGGTGATAAAATGGACAAATGAAATAGGAATATTCATACACAGAAGAGTTAACAAAATGTACAGTGTTCTACTTTTCTGTACGGAAAGAGTAAGTTTGACAGTAGACTATTGCAGAAGTTTACAACATCCACATTTAAACCCTTTAAAGGGTTTATCAGAAAATGGCAGAAAACATTTGAATTTTTGAACTAAATATTTTCTGGGGAAAACCAGGGAAATTCAGGTCCTGAGGTTACCTGTTTACAGAACATTGGCTTGACCATGTCTTTGAAGAAAATAAAGAGTAGGTTATGACAGAAGATAAACTTCTGGATGGCAACTGAAGCCATACAAATGAAAATGATAAACTCTCTACAAATTTTTTATTAACATGGGCAGCTAACCAGCATGAAAAAATGCCAGTGAAAATCATGGTGCCTCCAGCTCTGGTATTTTCCTAATATGAAAACTCAGCATCAGGGGAACAGCATTTACCCAAACATGTCATTGGCCTCAGTTCTGAGTTAAAGGGGGAAGATTGCAGAAATTTATGGATGAAATTACTAGAAATTACTAGATGAGTGAGTTCTATTTTGTGTCATGCTCATGCCATTCAGTTAAGTCATTTTAGGAATATTTCGTCTTTCCATCTTCCAGCCACTTTAAAGAACTGAAAAGAAATAGAGGGGCATGAAGTGAGAAATTTCCAAATGTTTGATGTGTTACAGCTATGGGTTGCTAACTGATAATATGATTTCTGACTGATCTTTCTTTTTGTCTTGATGGACATTCAATATGGATATTTAATAATAGCCATTTTTTGATAATTGGGAAGGACACACAGATAACATTATTTGATTCCACAGCACTTTTGTTACTTTTGGAAAAAAAATGTAA
This sequence comes from Certhia americana, assembly GCA_018697195.1. NCBI lineage: Eukaryota > Metazoa > Chordata > Aves > Passeriformes > Certhiidae > Certhia > Certhia americana. Next base: position 38,387,100 of record CM031859.1, read on the forward strand.
ACATTAAAAAAAATTAAAGACCCTCTGAGCAGATACAACTTAAAAGTGAAAAATGGGGGTACACATTTTTTTGCTGTTTCTGTTGTATCTGTGGCTGCAAATCTGTTATTTAGTTTAATGGCAGATCATAAGGAGACCATATGGCTTTCCACAAACTGATTCTGCTTCTGTTTAAAACTTCCAAATTGGCTCAGTCCATGAGAGTAAGTGTCATGCTCATTTACATACAGAGAAGAAAGAGATTGACAGAAAATACACTAAAACAGATAGACCTCATTTAGTTTGATTTAATAGATTAGATATCCCAAAAAAGTGCTAATTAATTTTTAACTTTTTGTAGACATCCAGATGTCCAGTAGAGAATCTTAAAGAATATCTTCTAAAAATAGGTATTTCTTGAGCTTCTGTCAAATAATGAGTGATGAGTGAGGATCATGATAGATGCTGACATCCTAATGGTGGCTACTGAATTTTCTGTAGCTACTGGTTCCTCTGCTGTGGAAGTGTGGGTTTGTTTGTATTTTTCAGGAGTCATTCAGTTTGGAACCACAGCCAAGCTTATTAAATTAATTAATGGGGACCCAGTCATTATAATATGCAAGCAAGTTTCCAAATTGTATATTTGGTTAAGTAATATGAAAAGAGTTTGCACCCTGTTCTTTACTCTTAGCCTTTGAAGTCATGCCCTTACCTGCAAACAGTTTAATGTTTGGAGACTCTGGAAAATCAAAAATGTGTCATTGGAATAGTAATAAAAATAATGCAACTGACAGACAATGACAGAGTGTTAAACCACAGTTAGAAACTACTGCAAACCAAATTTATGCAAAATAAGTAAAGAACATCAAAGAGAGAACCTCTCACAAAGTTAAAGGCAATGAGTCACTTCATGATGAAAGAGATAGTTAAAAGTATGAATGCAGTTTATGAAATATTAGCAATCCCCCCACTAAGATGCAATCAAATCTTTAGTATGTGAGATATGTTTGTAGTGATAGTGAATAAGAATATATTCGGAAATCTTTTGACATATACACAAGTCATAAACGTTAAGTAATCTACTTCAGAAAGCTTTAAGTTGAAGAAATGTGTTAAACCTCTTTGTGCCTTACCTTCATTAGATAACATGCATGTACTAGTCTCATAGGAATTTCAGAAGCTCATCAATATTTGTTAATCTGCAAGTTCCTGATGAAAAGTGGCATGTGATATTTCAGCACACCTGAAACATTAAGTACCACTTTAAAAAATCAAGATTATAATATTTTCCTTCACACACAGAAATAAGAAAATATTATGAAAGCTGTGAAAAAAACTAAAGATAAAAACCAAGCAGACCTTTCTATCTAGTGTACATTTTACCTACCTGTCATAAACCTAGAATATTTTTTGAAAAAAGCATAATGTAATAATCAACATTTGTAATCAATACAAGCATAAAGTTTAGCCACTTGTGAAATGGAAGAACCTTAATCATCATGCCCAACCACAAATTAAAGTGAATTGAAAGTCAGACATTAGTGTGAAAAATAAACTGAGGACGAAAAATGTTCAATACCACACGATGTACAGATTTATCAATAGGAAGTACTGTCCCAGCGTGGAAAAAGAAAAGTTTGGAGCAATGTTTCACCTCAGCAGGCTGAAAGATAAAACAACAAAACTGTTCCTGGGAAGGTGTAGAAAACTAAGAAGAGCAACTCCTGTAAGTTTTCAGCTCTAAATTGGCCAAGGGGCGTAAAAAGGAGATGATGAAAATATAAAGCAAAATGTAAATCTCTGGGTACTCCCTGGAGGTTTAATCATGGAAAATCAAAAATGTGACGCTATACATTGTGTCCCAGTTTCATTCCACTTAGCTTTAAACAAGAAAATTAGCTATCTAATTTAAGGAAGGATCTGCTTCCAATTCTGACACAAAGAAGGAGATGAAATTTTTCTCAGGTGTGCATTTCAGATATGATAGAATCCTTCTCTTCGGTCTCTATTTGTTTCTATGGTCTATGGAAGAGGCTTGAATGATTAGTTGAAGCTTGAATGATTATTTTAAGCATGGTGACAGTTAAACTTTTAGACAGCTAATGCCAGGTGAGACAAATCTTACCCTCTGTTTACAGCCCATCACCTCCAGCTGCTTGGAGGGAAAAGGAGTATGCGCCTATAAATATTAGAGAGGAGTCCAGATCCTGGCTGGCTTACCTGGTGCAAGAAATGAGAAGCCTAAAAAAGCCTGGTGCCCTGAACACTATAGATGGAATATTATAGTCAAATGTTGCACTTGGTTTCCGTTTTTTAAATGTTTGAATCTTTTTTTTTCTCATTTTTCATGTAGAACTAGCCAGAAATATAAGCAAAGATGGGAATGGCTTGTCCTGAAGCTACAAAGCAGTGCTCCTGAATAATTTTCACCTCTCGACTCTGCTTTATATGGCTCTGTCAGAGAGACATGCAAAGTTCCCCCTACCCCACAGTAACATTTCAAAATATGCCTAGGGGTATTCTTCACTTTTGAGCAGGGTTTGGCAGTAATAAAGCATTACTCATTTCCCTGCTTGCTTTCTCTGAGCCATGAGAGCAAACATATAGCCACTGATAGCTCTGCTCAAATGTTACTGTATAAAATAAGTGAGCATGGCTTGCATAAATTATCTCAGCATGGAGAAAAGGAATTATTTTCTTGGGCACTATAAGAACATAAATAAAATGCAGAATTTTACTTTAATGAACCTAATACAATTTGAAATAAATAACAATTTGTTCATATGTTTTAAATATAAAAGGTAAATTGTTTCTTTACGTTATCTGAATTTTGCATCTATCTATAAAGACATATATATATATGTAAAATGTGTAAACATGTACTTACATAAGTATAATATACATACATAGACACACACATATATAAATATAATATCCTCTCCTCAAACATTGTGTTCTTACAAAATAATGAACCAAATGTTATGGGGGTAGTTATTTGTTACCCTAACCAATGTCTCCCAGGAGAAAAGATAGTTAAAAAATCACTGCCATAACACTGTGAATATTGCAATTTCTCCCGATGAGTAAAATTGGAGAAATTTCTCCTTGAGAGCAAAAAGGCAAGCTGATTAAGTCAAAGAGGCGTTATAAACCCCAAGGGAAAACAACGTGCTTTATTTTTGAAGTATTCCCAGCAGAAGTCTGGGAAATCTTACATGTCCTCTCACCACGATCCATCATTATAACTTAGCTGTTTGCAAATCCTCAGCAGGTCATCATATTTTACACTTGCTAACCATGTAAACACAACTGGGGATGCCTAATTACTGTAGATAATCTCAAAAACTTTCCACTTTTGTAAAGCATACAGAAAAGGCTGGGAATAGATAATTTCCCATGCCGTTGTGTTTTGCTCATGTATATTTGTATAGCTGTCACTTTTCCGGATCTCTGCCTGCAAGTGTAAAATATCTTTTTTCATACACATATAATAGCTCATAACAACCTTGGAGATGCTCAGTTCTTGTTCTGCATACAGCAGGTGGGTTTGCTGTGCTTTTGCTAAATTGTTTAATCAAAGTGCTTCATACTGAAGGGTCCATGAATAAATATTGTAAACATCATCAGAGGAAGTGATTTATATTTACTTCAATTTTGCCAGGAGAAAACCTAGATTATCTTGAATTAGCAGCTGAAGTTTTTGTATATTAAAGTTCACTGAGTATATTAAGGAGAGCGTCATGCACAAAAAAGACAGCAGTGGCTCAGGTCTGGAGTGACATGCTTCCAAAAACAGAACAAAAAATGCCAATTATTTTTCCTTCATATATGTGAAATTTGCACCAGTATGGCTTATGATGCTGGACCTGGAAATGTATGTTTGAATGTGTCTCAAAATGGCCAGCACTACTGCAAACTTGAATTTTGCCACCCCAAAGACAAGACTGGAGCCGCACCAAAGCAGACTAATCTTTCCCCAGTGAGGGTGATGGTGTGGGCAGGCTTGGAGTAAAGAGCCCAGGTGCAGCCCTATAGGGCCAGGCTGGGTTCTGCAAAGTGGGAAGAAATGCTGGGGATGTGGGCTGCCACCACATCCCAGCAGTGGTCTCTGCTGCACAAATGACAGGACTTTATGGGAACACCAATTGGCATGGATCTGTAGGGCCTAGGCACAGGGAAAACTAGTGGGAGAGTGAGGGGTCATGGCTGCCTACTTCATCTCTGCCTAAAGTTTGCCTGCAGCATATCAGATTATACACACAAAGTAGTCATTATCTACTTATATGATGGCATAATAAAGGGTATAGTAACTATTCCCACTTATAGGGGTGTTTTAGGGAAACAGATGAATATACATTTATTATATGTACATGCCCTACCAGGGTATATATTTTAATCTGATCAAACCTGAGGTGTGAAGCATGATGTACGTTAAGACAAGAAAGAAGAGTTTGCTACTGACAGATCATATTTGCTTTTCTAGGGTGTTGAATACATTCTTATAGGTAGAGTATGGCTCTGTATCAGAGTTTGCTATGTAATTCCACAGGTAACTGCACTGCAGAAGTCACATTTTTAATGGCAGTTACTGTGCTGCCCGTTAAATTTCTGTTATTCTCAAATTATTTTCGTGAGGCTAAGAAAAAACTATATGAAATCATGTGCCCATCTGTAATCTGTGGTTTCACATTATGAATTTTGTGGCAGCAAAGCATGTTTTAGAGGTTCTTCCACCCTGTGGATCATTTAACAATTGCTCCTGGTTTTTCACGACTTACTCCCACAGAGGTTACTGCCACTTTGACTGTATTCACTGCGTACACATAGAAATACACTTGGAAATACGTACATACACATCTACATATGTGCATGTGTGTGTATAGGCATATGGACATGAATGTACATTTGCTTGGATGAACATAAACCTTTTGCATGGCTTTTTCTGTGTTAAAACTGTGAAACTATCTGTTTTGGTAGTTGGTTTCTTTCTAATGGACAGAAAGAACAGTAGCTTGCTTGGAGGAGACAGGGTGGGATATGATTATGCTGTGGAAGCTGAGAGGCGAGGGAGGACAAGAAATCTGTTCAACCAATTTTCTTCCAGGATAACTCGTAATATGGCCTCTTTTGGCAGAGGTGTTGTCCAGCATGGAGCTCATACAGAGATCACACACATGCTCAGAGGACACAGTGGAGTTTTTACAAGGAGTACCCTGTTACAGTACATATCGATATTCAGAGCCAGATTCTTTTCAAGTACCTATCTTTCTACAGTGATTCAAGAGAGCTATTTGTATGAATGATAGTGGAAGAATAGGAATCTCTGCTTCTTCATCTGCGTTTCTTTACAAAAGAAATTTCACTGTTAAGGTTTTGTTGCATTCAAACGTGCCTGTGATGAAAAGATTTATATTTGAGTTTAGAAATCCAGAGACATATGGTGAATGTGAGAGCTGGCCAGCAATCAAGAGTGATTGATTCAGGTTTGGTCTATCAATTAAGTGACAGAGCAATTTTAATCTTTTTTTTTTATTATTTTATTTTAAGCTTGGGACTTCACTGGAATATTATAACTCCCTTAACCATGCCTGTGACAGCTGACTTGTACCCATAACATTGGTGCATTGATCTATTAGTTCAGCTACTTCAATACATCCTCTTTTCCATAAGTATGTCTGAGCCATGACTCTTTTCCAACCTCATCAGAGGTATCCTTATTTGGAGGGATCTAATATGTACAGTGGTATCTGCACACGCAGTCTAATATCTGCTTTGAATAGCCATACATAATTCACAGGGAACAGTATGGCTGCACAGTAACCTACACTTAAGTGACTTAGTGTTGAAGCATTTCCCTACTCACAGGAGAAAAAGGCATTGGTTAATAAGAGTTGTCCTCTTTTTTTCCCAGGGGAAGGGGGATGGGAGGGAGCAATGGAGGAGGTCTAGATTGCTGCACCAAATAAAACAAAGAGGAAAAAAAAAAAGAAACGGAAAAGAAAAAGCAAAGCTTCTTCCTTGTTCACATTTTTAGCTTATGTCTTTTGGATTCATTCCCTACCTTGTGTCAGTTTTCTCTTCTGACAGTAATTCTTGTACACAGTCGCATGGAAAGATTAACTTTAAATCCTCCCCTCCTCCTTCCCCTATCCAGCCCCTGCCTGTCATTGTCTGCTCTTGAGTAAGCAAAGTGAATGTGGCCAGAGCAATGTAGGACTGTGTTTTTCCATTCTCAAGGGCAGCCACCCTTCTCATCAGCAAATCCATGCTAGCTGCTAGAGCTTTATATATTAAACTGATTTTCAGTCGTGAGGTTAGTTTCTCACCGGTGAAGCACTCAGCATAATAATACTTTACACCTTGTACTTCAGCAGTCCTTCCTAAACACTAATTTAGCCTCACATCCCTCTCTGAGGTAGGTCAGTATTATCCCACTGTATGAACGAGGAAGCAGAAGCCCACAGAGGTTAAGTGACCTATCTGGAGTCCTGCAAGAAATGAGTAGCAATGCAGAGAACAGAAAACAAAGCCCCTCTGGCTCACAGGCATGCATGGAGTAGTTGCAAAAATTATCAGGTATTTAAACAATGTTTGATGCTAAAGAAAATAGAATAAAAATTAAAAATAAAACCTCTTGGAAGAAAGGAGACACTTTATACTCACTGTTTTCAGGTGGGGGAGCTGAGGAGAGAGAAGAGTTAAGTGATTTGCTTGAGACCACATAGGAAATTATTAACAAACATAGAAATTATGTGAGTAGTGAAGGCAAGAAGAGAGACTGTAATTAAATAAGTGACTTCTCTGATTGTGTTATTAAACACAAAGAAACAAGAAGAAAAAAGGAGTGTAATGTTCTGTGTTGAATTTTTAGAAATCCAAACTCAGTTGCTAATTTTATTTGATCACAGTTTCTTTGTTTGATTTGACTTTTGCTTTACTCATTTATTTTCTTTCACTTGTCCATTTCTATTCTTTTGACAATTGATATTTTAATTATTAAATTCCTTGTTTTCTTTAATCATTCTGTTTTGTTGTTTCTCTCTTCTTATCTGATTTCTATTCCCCATCAATACTCAGTTTTTTGATTTTAAAGCCTCTCTTAAATTTAGCCATATTTCTTGCCTCTCTAATTCTTCATTGTATATTGATCCTCATCTCTGGTCTTTACCATGGGTTTTTGAATTCTGAAGGACCACCCGTCTCCAGTATACTTTAATCTATCTATGTTTCTTGTTTCTAGTCTCCCTGTCAGTTTGGACTGACATTACTGAAAATGAAAACAATGAAATTCTGAGGTGATGCCTGTATGAAAGATGAACCTTCTTTAAAAGATCATATTCTTCTTCTCACCGAAACCCTTAGAAGACACATGAAAGACTTTTATATACTATGCTTGTTGTGTGATGTTATTTGATTTGATATTATTATATTTTATTATACAGAATGTTTACAGTACTATATCTTCGTGGCACAAAACCCACACTCCATTCCTAGGAAAATGGCATACAATTTCTATAATTAGATATCATGTCTAAAAACCCACTATTTTGCATGAATCTGCTGGTTTTAGTTGTTCATCTGAAAACATTTGTATTTCTGTCCACTTGTAGAACAGCTGTTAAGCTGTAGCATATCTGCAATCGTATTCATCCCATTCCATTTGTGCTAACATTTTGGTTCAACAGTATCTCATGGAGTTCCACAACTGAACTTTTTGTTAAGTTTTAAAGCATTTCCTTTTATTGACTTCAAAATTTTCTTTATTGCATTTTTTACATTTTATGCCACAGAGCAGAATGTTTATGCTTGTAGTTTTTTTCATATATATATATATGTAGTGTTTTTACCACCGCTCTTCTCTTAAACATATTGCCCAAACTTCCTCTTAAAATGAGTTTTTCCAAACCCCTTAAGTAGCCTTTACTACATAAAAAAAAAGGAATGGTAGCGATATGCATAATTGAGTTTAAGATTGTAATGACATCTTGTAAACCAATACTTCCAATAGCAATCCCAGTCTTTTCCTTAATGCAAGAAAATCTTGTTTGCTTATTTGACCCTAAGAGAAAAGCAAGTGCAAAGCCAAGCTCAGATCTTCAATATTACTATCCTAGTCCTCTACTTAGCTCACCAGGTCACGACACATGTAATCACCAAGACCTCAAAGAACTAGTCATAGGTTCCAGCTGGTACTTAAATATAACAAACTGTTTTGATGCAACAGAGCAAAGAGTTTATGGCAGATCGGTGGGGTAGGATCTGCCACCAGCTCCCAAACACAAAACTCCCCATTGATTGTGTGTGGACCATCCCTCAGCAGACTGTTGGCATGCTGTGGCTTCCCAGTGATTCCACAGTGGAAGAAATTCAAGGAATTTGTGTCTGACCACAGAGTTTATGAGGCCATGCAGAAGTTCTTCATGAACGGCAGGAAGCCGGGAAACAGTTCAGAGACTGTTGGGAATCTTCCTTTCTTTCTGTTTTGTTTGTTCTCTTTTGGGACTACACATGGGAAAGAGTTGAGAGGGAATCTTGGAAAGTTTTCAACTCTGCCCTGCCTCTGCTTCCACAGATGTATAGGGCTAAACTCCTACTAATTTCAAAGGTAACTGAGGTAAATGCTGAGTATTTTCTCATTGTTGTGGGGGAGGTATTTTGTCTCTTCAGAAATGTTAATATTCAATTCAATAGAATTTTTAATAACACATTTTTAAAATTTACTTTGTGCTGCTACAAAAGAGCATTTTGTTTGAAACTAAAATAATGCTTTTATGCCAAAGAAGCAAGGTTGGTTTTGCCTACAGGGTGTGAATTCATAGCCAAAGCACACCCGATGTTTGCAGTTATCTTCTTTACTGGTAGTACTACTTTGCTTCTATGTATTGTTTCCATTGCAAGATCTCAAACTATTTTCAAGCAACATTTCTCCACCTGTAATCTGTGGAGTATTTGTGAACCAAGAAACATTTGAAAGTAGTCTGGAAAAAACTTATAACTCCCTTCTTCTGTATTACTGCAGACAGAATTACATTGCTAAACAAATGCTACACGCACTGATTCTTGCATAGAAGACAGGGTGAAAAACTCAAGTGAAGAAAAGATATGCCAACTATACTCTTTTATTTTATTCTAAATTAAAGCCTTTGCAGTAACATTAGACATGATGGGCGTTATGTAGGGTCTTTGGGATTTTCGGTTGTTGTTGGTGGTGGTGGTTTGGTTTGGTTTGGTTTGGGTTGGGTTGGGTTGGGTTGGGTTGTGTTGGGTTTTGGTTTTGGTTTTGTTTTACAAAGAAATTTTAGTCCAGAACAGCAATGAAAACACTGAGGAGGAGTTTTCCTAAAGAAATTAATACCATTATGCCTATTTTACAAGAAGCATCAATGAAATACATTGAGAAAATGAATGTTGATATAAGGACACGTATATAAACAACACCCGCTTTTGACATACCCAAATTGGAAATGGGGCAAACTTCACCTTTTAGAACTCATATTTGGAGCAGTATTATAAGAATAAACAAATGCATGTGCATTTCAGGGCTATTTTTGCAGTCAGCCACTATGTTTTATAACTTCAGGCTCATAATTTATTCCACTTAACCTCAGGCACTCTCGCTGCAGGGCTGTATGAGGAGCAGAGCCACCACAGTGTATGGGGTTAGTGCACCCAGCAAGCTGATAAGGGAGAGGTGAGCTCTATGCCCCCAGGTCCAGCCAGCAGCGAGTCTGAGCACGTATTCCCAGTGGCTACACACACACCCCCAGTGCATATATATAAGTGCACACACAGCCACATGGACCATCTCTGACAGAAAACATCACATTCACGCAATCACAAATAGCACTGGTGACCTCCTCCTGCTCTCCTCTCTGGCTGAGCAGAAAGAAAGGCACTGAAAATTACATATGAATACATACAGCATGGTACACTACAGCTGAGAGTATGTCTGGTAGCTGCCACTGGGTCCCAGTCTACTCAGGTGCCAGCTCCTGCACATATGAGATCTCTGGGACCACAGCCCCAAACCAATAGCCAGTACAGAGCCCCTCACCCACTGAGAGACAGACAGACAGACAGACACATACACACACACATACACGCAGAGGATCTCTCTAGCAACTGGCCTTACACACCTGGTTTAGGCAGTAGCTTGTCCCTGGATCACCTGGTGTCCCAGTTGCCTCCCACTCAGAGACCCAAACATGCAAACAGGTCTCCCTGACAGATGACATACTGCTGTGTATAGCCACCTCTATACTAGACAACCATATATTTTCACTACAGTGCTTACACCAGTGAATGCTGCTCCTATATATATTTAATTTCTTCCATATCAGTCACTAAGTCTTTTACAAATTCCAAGTAAACATGACGCGCATCTCAGAATCAAACATGTCATTGCTTTGGTGTTGAGTTGCTTTTTGATGTGTCAAGAAGGTGATTTTTTTTCTTCTGAAAGATCAGAGGTATTGGGAAATGCACCTAAATATATTACAAGATTGGCAAGCCTAAAGTTTTCTCAGTTCACTGTTTTCTTTGAAACCTTACATAGAGGATGCTAGGCAAGTCTGCATGGATTTCAGGAGGATTAATGTAATCATTGTTAGGTTTTATAGTTTTGCTGCTTAAGCTCATGTCCTCAGACAGCTCACATCCAGGCCTGAAGACAACAGAAGCATTTGCTCTTAAGTAAAAATCCACTTTATTTTTCTCCTACTCCAGTGATATGGGCCAGTAAGTTTGAACATATTTCTCACACTTGTGAGAAGCCATTTGTGCATGTAGATCCAGTGGAAAAATTGATGAGATGACTTTTGGAGGGAAAATTCCACTCATGATTATAAAAGATCACAATATATTCCTTGATTCAGTCTTTAATCAGAAGATAAATGCTAGTGTTACTTTCAGTTTTCAAATGAATTTTAATTTTTTTCCTTTTCCCTTTGTCTTGACTGTGTTCATGTTTTTGTAGCTTTACTTCAACCATTATTCTCCAAGTTAGTTCTCATTTATTGTAATTCTTGCTAATTTTTTAGATTTTATTTCCAAAAATAGTTGCTAAAGATTAATTCAAAAGTGATTCAAATCAATTCAAGACCACAGGAAATATCCTTGGGACTTATAGCACAGTATCAAAGGAAGTCCACGTGACGTAATAAAAAAAATTCTCTAAATCCTGAACCTGAAGTTCCCATAAGAGCCATCCAGAGCTAATTCTGTCACTATTATATGTTTTCTTTAGCACAAGCTTTGTTTTCACAGTAAGGACAGCCTTGTCAGCACAGACCAGGAAATAAAAAGGTTTTAATTCCATTGATTTCTCTTCTATGTGTCTTCAAAAATGAGTAAGTCTCAAATGGGCCTTACTTTATAATGTGTTCCAGAACCATATAGTTACTTTGGTTTGAGAATTCAATCTGAAATCCTACTACTCCTTTATCCAAGATTTATGAATACTTTTAGTAAGAGTTCAAACTTTTTTCTGATTTTCTTGTCTGAAAATTTGAGTCAATGACAATAAATATGCACAGTGAATGTCTGAAAGCTAAACTAGAGTCTTGTAGGCCCAGCCAAATCAGTTAGATTAAATTGTTGGCATGTTTTTAAGAACATGAAGGCAATGATATTACTTTTCTTTTCAAGGATTTAATTTAAAATCTATATTTCTGCTCAATTTTTTTCTAAACACAAACTTCTACATTTCCTAAAACTGTAACTTTTTTCCTTGTCTTAAATAAGCCACGGGTGATCAATATTTACTTCTTAATTTAAGAGTTCAAAAAGAACTTGTCTTCTTAAAACTTCTTTAGAAGTATTCTGTCAAAGCTTTTATCAATTAATAATTTGATTCCAAGAAACATTTTTTAGTACAATGAGGTCTCATCATTCCCTTATAATCAAAATGTAAAGAAATTTAAACAAACTATATGAATTTTTCCACAAGGTTATGCTAGGCCCCAATTCAGTTCTATTATATAGTGTCAAGAACCCAAGTTTAATTTCTTTCTCATGGGTTGACCGAAGGTTCTGTTATTCTGTTATATGCTGTTCAATGTCAGAAACACAAATTAGCATGACTGGGTACAATCAATAATTTGTGCTAAGAAAAGCTCAAGTCAAGGATAACAAGAGTGAAAGTATGTTGGTATAGTGAAGTAGGAACCTTAGCTTTTCAGTTCTCACTAACTTCTAACATCAACATAATAAAAAACTGTAATGTGCTCTAATAGAGCCTACTCTTTAACTACACACTAGAGACTTCATAGACCAGGAGCTGGGAAATATTATAGATGGCAGAGAGAATGAAAAAGAGCTGGAAGTTGTGAGACCAATTGCTTAAAACACCATGATTTTGTACAATACCAGAAACCAGAAAAGATCAAGCCCTTGAGAGGCGGAACTGAGCATGATTAAGACAGGCTGCTGGAGAGATGTTGGAGAGCTTTACAGGTTTTACTCTTTGTGTCATACCCACTGATCATAAAAAACACATGAACTTTATTTGATTGAGTAAGTTGCTTCTCCCTGTAAGCCTTTTAAGCATGAATTTTATTTTTAAGTCAGCAAACTTGTTTCCTCTAAGTTCATCCTACTGTTGTTCAGTTTGTCCAGGTCTGCCATCTTTAATTCTTCCCATCAGATTAATGATGAAGTGTTTTGCTCTCAGTGGTGAGTCAAAGCATTCAAGTCCATGTCACATGGGTTCCAAAATCACATAGACAGCCCTACTGAGCTGCATGGACTGATGTCAAGTTTATCCTCTTCCACAGTAATCTCATTAGAACCTATTATGAGAACATACAACTCAGACACGGAGAGCGGGTAACTAGAAAAGAAAATTACTTAAAAATTTATCTTGATAGATTACACATCATATACAGTCTAAATAATGTTAACTTCCACTTGATTCTACTTTTTTTGGAGGAGAAAGAAAAATTCATTATAAGGTTTTAAAAAATGTTGATAAAGTTTCTCACGCAAGCAAAGAACAAGTCAATCAAAAAATTCGGGGTAAATTTGGTCTTCAAAAACTTGCATTTCTTTTTCAGTTTGAAGCTTCTTATAGAACATGATTGATAGGAATTGCATACATTAAGAATATGTCAGTACACAAGGATCAGCTGTCTCTTTCAGAGACCTACCTGCAAAAAATTAACTCTTCATAAAAGACTTGTGTGTTTAATATTTTCAGAGGAGTTGTGTGGGATTCTTTCCCCTCAGACTATGTAATTTTCTAAGAACAAAGGCCAAAGGTTTTGAACTGTTATTTCAACTGATCCCCAGAATCTATAGTTTGCACTTCATTACAAAGCCACTTGACCAAATTACTTGAGAATAATATAAAACTGTCAATGACAAAAAACGAAAATAAACCCCACTAGCACAAAAACTCAAGCAAGTACTCAGATCCTTCCTTTCTCAATGCAGCACCAAAATCAGACTTAGAGCTTTTCCCTTCTTAACTCCATGGATTTTTAGCATGTGAAAACTGAATTTCATCTTTTACCTATATCTGAGCCTATATAAAGGGATAAGAAAGAGGCTTTTAATAATTGCATCTATTCACAAAAACTTTGGGAGATATTTTGGGAGGATTTGTCTTTTGAAATCATCAGACTACACAGCTTTGAAGACACTTATTTTGTCTACATGTCTACACAGTTCTAAACTTTTAAAGCACTCCAAATTGCATTCTATTATTATTCATGTCTTCCCAGTGCTTGTGTCCTTGTGTCCTCACGTTGTACCTCCAAGAGGAAGCAGTCAGGAGCTATCATCATTTCTACTGTTATATGTATATGTTCTGATACACTGCAGAGCCCTTAAAAACTGCAAGTACCTGGGATGGACATGCTTCCCTGCTGTGTTTAAACACTAAATCGTATAAGTTCAGCTTGCTGGAGGGATTTTTTTCTGTTTTACCCGATCAAGATTGACTAAAAGCATCACTTCAGTGACTGGAAAAAAATAACCTTTCAAAGCTAAAATATTTCATAAAGACAAGTGTTTGTTTTGTGTAGCTTTGTGAAAGTCCAAGACCCAGAAACCCATCTGGAAATGTTTGTTCAAATATATATATTGATAAATTTAGAGTGAGTTTTTGCTGCCAAATGTTTCTCTTTGACTAAATATTTCCAAAATAACCAACAGAAGCTCCTCTTTATCCAGTAAAAACAGTAAATAAACAAAAATCTCTAGCAAACAAAACTCCTCAAATTCTTCTTTCTGGACATGCCTCAGCACACAAATTTCAACATCCAGATTCTATTGAGGTGCATTATTCCTTTGTAATAATTTGTAATTGAATAGGCACAGAACAAAATATTTCAGTTAATAATTACTGGCTACTTTGACATATAAAAACACATATATTTCCCTCTGATGTTTTGTTTCTCTTTTTTGAATAAGATAAGATACAAAAAGGAGAGTGAAACCACACATTGTAAAAATCAGAATTAATGCTGCCATGTCTATGGATTAGAATTTGTAGGTAAGATTTAAACACATTTTTTAATAAAGTGGAGGAATTCTGAGACATTCCTTTTGGCATTCCAGCCCAATGATTAATTCAGTTGCAGTAACCATCCTTAAAAAGTTAACTTCCTCCCATGCACCTTATAGCATTAGGATTTGAAGCCTTTCATGAAAGGTGTTATTTAAATCCATCCAATTCAAAAGAGAAACTGAGAAATGATCTTTTATACCTTGATGAAATACTGTTACCATGAAGATACTGATCAGAATGATGGTACCTTTTTTTCTAAATAAATTTATGACTCATATAGAAGGAAAAACTTTTACCCAACCAGTCTTGGAAACTACATTCTATGCACACACCTTGGGAGTGTAGTCAGTACCATATTTTTATCACAGTCAAAAATAATTCAATTTTAATTCAAATCTTTCAAGGACTTTCAAAGTCCTAAGACTTATGGAATCAATTACTTTTAGATCATTTTAGAGCTGTGAAATACTACTCTTATTATTAGTGAATTAGCTAATCTAGAACACTGCAATTAAATCTGTAGAGGTTTCTAAATGCACAGGTTTTTTCTGGTTTACTAGTACTGCTTTGTATTCCCCCCAATTATTTATTTTTAATAATTTATACATAAAACACCTCAAATTTCAATTTAATAGCAATTAATGGTAAATCTTCAACTGAAATGCAACCAGACCTTAGGTACCGTTTTCATTCAAAGTTCAGAGAGTGAAATTCAGTCCTTCTCAGGGCTAAAGAAGGGAAGAGATTAATAGTTCCTAATTTTCAGAGATCTAGAATAAGTTGTCGGAGTTATTTACTTCAAGTTCCCCTTTATAATCAATGGAGAGAAGCAGATAATTCCAAAGAGCAATTCAGCTTCTTTTAAGGTAGAAAGGATGAATGCTTTTCAGGTGCATCTATTTTTCTCTGCTACCCTCTGATTTGAGGGTAGTCACAGTTGTCTAACTGAGATGAATCATTTTTGGATGTCTAAAGTTAAGTGAGATAAATCCCACCCAGTAAGAGTACACATCCTTTTCTCCCTGTTTCATCTCTGTTTCAAGGACCTAATGGTAATGTGTCCCTTGTACAGGACTGGTGTGTGAGAATGACTCAAGTGGTGTGTGAGTGTGTCTGAGACTGCTCCTTTGAGTCACAGAATCACAGAATTCTTAGGATTGGAAGGGAACTCTGTGGATCAATCCTCCAGTCCAACTGTCTGCCAAGGCACAGTCACCTGGAGTAGGTTACATGGGAACATCTCCTGGTGGATTTTGAATGTCTCTGGAGAGGTAACTCTAAAGAGGAAACTGCAAAACCTCCCTGGGCAGCCTGTTCCAGGCACCATCAATGTGAAGAAGTTCTTCCTCCTGTTGAGGTAGAATTTCTTGTGTTTTACTGTATGGCCATTGTTCCTCATCCTTTCACTGGGCACCACTAAACCAGCCAAGTTCCCTCAGTCTTTCCTCATAAGAGAGCTTCTCCAGACTCCTCATCATTTTTGGGTCTTATGCTGGATCTTCTCTAGTGGCTTCTTGTCTTCCTTGTACAAGGGAGCCCAGATGTGGCCTTACTAGGGGCAAGTAGAGGGGCAGGATCACCTTTCTCCACCTGCTGGCCACATGTTTCCCAAAGCACCCCAGGATAGAACTGGCCCTCCTGGCCACAAGGGCACTGCCAGCTCATGATCTTATCATCCACCAAGATTACCAAGCCCTTCTCTGCAGAGCTGCTCTGTAGGAGGTCAGCCTTCGACATGTACTGGTATTAGGGGTTATCCCTCCCCAGGTGCAGAACACTACACCTGCCCATGTTGAACCTCATTAAGTTTCTCTCTTCTCAACTCTCTCCAGCCCAAGGTCCTGCTCAGTGGCAGCACAGCCTTCAGGTGTATCGGTCACTTCCCACAGATTCATGACATCAGAATGAAACATTTCAATTTCATGAAATTTTCATGAAGCATCAACTGTTAAAACATTTATATGGGTATATCCTACCTTTCTTTCTCACACTGTCAAGACATCAGCTCTTCCAGCCTCATCCCACTACTTCCTTAATGGGCCTGCAATATCCATAAAGCCTTTGTTCCTCGTCCAATAGGACAACCAGTGAGCAGGTGAAGAATGGATTCAGGAGAGGATATGAAGGTGCTGGACCACACAAAACATCGACTGAGAAAGGGAAAAACTGTTGTTTTTTGGCCCTGAAAGCTGAGAAAAAACACTTAATGTTGGAGGGAGGTTGTAAACCTGAGGCATGCAGGGTGTCTGCAGGGCAAAACCAAGCTGCCTCTTGAGGGTTGTCAGACACATCAATAGATAAGTTGAGGGAAATTGGAGAGTTCTTCTTTACTTAAACTCTTTCAGATGTGTTTCCAAAACACAGGCTTTAAAAGAACCTAACAGCTAGTATCAGCAAAAATCCATAAAGGATGTTCTAATTATTTTTTCCACATTTAATGGATATATCTTAATACTACATCTTAAATAAATACAAAAATGGGAATCAACAATAAGCTTTGTACTGTCAAAGATACATCATTCTCATGTTCATTATACAATCAGAATTATTTGGTCAGTTCGATTTCAAATTTGGTGCAATAAAAAAGAAATTGTGATTGCATTTATTTTGATGCCAAAAGATGGAATTTACAGAATGAAAGCATATGATTAATTCTTTTTCTTTGCTGTTTTCATAGGAGTAGTGATTCCCTATTAATGATTTTAATAAAATATAAAATCACTATTATTATAAAGACATTATCATTATGCCAATAGTACTGTAAAAGAATCACATCTCTGATATGTATGTTAAATAAGCCTTGTGGGAAAGGAAATGGAGGCTGAATTGCTGCCATATGTCAAAGGAAATTACCTGGGTGACCTTGTAAGAATGGCTAAGATCATGTTCCAGACTCAGTGACTTGCTGAGAAATAGGGCTGAATTTAGGATATTATTAATACAGGTTTTAATAAACTTGCCTGACCATAGTCAATATACTCTTTCAAGTCTTTCAAAAAAAAATTTCCATAATTACCAAAGCTCATAGGCCTTAGGGCTTAAAAATGACCTCTTGTTTGTTTTCAGTGAAAAACAGTAGAGGCAGGGAATCAATTTAAATCAATATTTTCAGTAGAATTGAAAAGAGAATTTACCAGAATGTATTCCCATTCTTGGTTTTTTATGTCTGGGGCTCTAACTGCCCTTGCAGATATGCAAACATGCCTCCTCATAGCTTTGGCAAGCACTGCCAGTTAAGTCTGAGTAGGCTGTAAGGAGTCCAGCTATGCTCAGCTTGAGAAAGTGTTTCCACTGACTACAGTGGCCACAACAGGAGTCCTGTACTGCACAAACTCTTTACCAAGCCTCAGTCTGACAAAGCACTGAACACTTTCCAAAAAATCCAAAACCTTAGTGTCCTCTTTTTGTGCTAACCCATCCACAGCATTTGCACTGTACCTTTCAGCATTTAGACCACAAGCCTTAGTTCTGCAAGGTGCTATGTCTCCTAAATTTATGTAGGTCTCACTGAAATCAGAGGAAGGGGAAACTGGAAAGGGAGAGGGGTGAAGGGGTGTGGGGAGGGTGGAAAACACCCGTCCCAGTCTTCAACAAAAATGTGCCCTGTCCTTAAAGTTATACTCTTTTATGCTGTCATCTTTTTTAAATAGTTCGCTGCTGCATTTTCAAAGAAGTTGTTGAGAACATGGGAAAAGAAAGTGTTCACCTAATTGAAGTTATGTTCAATAATTGTCTTATCCAGTGCTGAGAAATAACTAAAAAATATTCAGCTTAATTACTCAGTATTCAAAAATGTCCTTTGAATAATGACAGTGCTCTAAGGCCTTGAGTTTAGGCGATTAAAACACCCTTTCTGCCCAACTACCCAATGAATGCTTTAGGGAGGTTGCTATTTTTACTGATTAGAAAACCTCTACAATCTATTTCAGAGTACAAGTGACATCTTTCTTTGAGTATCCAGGACCCATGACCTCAGGGAGATGTGTTGTGTCACAGGCTTGACTGATAGAAAGGCAATATTCCTCCTTCAGACTCTAATTGGAACTACTCAGTGCATCTGAAGAATTGAGTAACTCCCTGTTATTCCATTTAATGGCCTTTTTGCATTTACAAATAATTTATCAGAATCATGCCCAAGTGAAAAATTGTAATAATAGCAAAGATGTTTGGCACAATATGTTTGGCTTGTTTCCCCAAGCCTTTGTATGGAGGCATAGAAGTAGAAGGGATGATGTCATACACCAGAGAGGGTGCAAAAGGGGAATCATTCTTAATTTCTGGCTGACTTCCCAGCCTTTCTCCTGGTCTTCTTCTACCGGAATCTGTCACAGTGCTTTCTGTCACAGTTGTAAAATACTTTCGGAGAAACATAAAGTTTTTATGAGAAGAATGATAAAAAAGATGACATATTCTGGGGTTGGGGGTTAATATTTGCAATTGTGGGCTGACTTCAAGAATTAAAAATAAAAAGAGGGAGGAAGAAAGTTGAAGTCCTTTACTTCCCCTTGCAGTTATTCACAAGACATGGCAACATATGCTCAAGGTATCATACAGAAAAGTGAAGACATTGAGATACAGTCACTGAACATATGGGTTTGTTGGTGGATAGACTCCATTTGTCATGATTTCCATTTCCAAGGCAGGAAGGCAGGAAGGCAGGAAGGCAGGCAGGCAGGCAGGCAGGCAGGCAGGCAGGAAGGCAGGCAGGCAGGCAGGCAGGAAGGCAGGAAGGCAGGAAGGAAGGAAGGAAGGCAGGAAGGCAGGAAGGAAGGAAGGAAGGAAGGAAGGAAGGAAGGAAGGAAGGAAGGAAGGAAGGAAGGAAGGAAGGAAGGAAGGAAGGAAGGAAGGAAGGAAGGAAGGAAGATGCTATGCTTAAAATTATAATGTATTTCATTGCAAATTCACATGTTGGTGGTGAGAGATCTACCAACCCTTGAAGATAACTGGATATATCAACTCATGCTTTCTGGCTTAATTCAAACAGCAGCCTGTACAGAATGACTTATTCTTTTTTAACAAACAGGACTGTCTGAGATGGAATACTTTTCCTCCATGTGTTTGCCCTTTTCGTATAATATTTACTTAGAGCCACCTAATGGGAAATGTCATTGAGGTTTTGCGTATCTTCTGAAGAATGGGAGCATTAGGATACTAAAACTGCATGTTGTCAAAAGCTATCTTAAGTGGTCTGGTTCATCAAATAATACACTAAGTAGAATTGAATTTAGAGGACTTTTATGCTACAGTGAATAAAGGAAAACTCTAATACCTGTGATACACTTGGCTTTTTTTTTTTTTTTTGTGGAAGGACAGTCTCCTAGTTCTTGAAGTTTATTAAAGCTTTAAGCTGTCAGGTTATTACTGTCAGTTTCAAGAAAGGAAAGAGCTACTGATGTAAAATTAATTTATTGAATAGAATTGTTTTGCCCCAGGGGAATAACATCACCATTTAATTTAATTTCCCCATCATATTGTCTCATTTGCAGAGGAAAAAAAATAACTTTCCTTTTTAAGAGAGCAAAGTATGTTATGCTGAATGGTGAATTGTCCTTACAGTTTTTTCCTGTTCTGGATTATCAGCTGTCATAAGAATATTTCAGACTCCCTGTGGCTTCTACTTACTGCATTTCTTGAAAACAATGAATTGTAAAAGTCTCTCAGAGGTCTAGTCCTGAATCTTTTGGCTAATAGATATATTTCCATTGACACATTTTGGCTTGGATCAAACCAAAAGTGAAAATAGAAAAAAAAAATGTATTAAGTATTAGAAAATACAGCTCGACCATTGACCAGTCTTTCCAGGATGCTTTCAGCATCCCAGGCAACCTGACCTTGTTCATCTCTAATGAAATTAGCAGGCCCAGGTGGGAGATTGCTGCTGAACAGTTCAGTGGGATGGATTTATTTATCACAATTTTAGAGCTGCTCTGTCAAATCAATACATTGCCAGGTCCAAACTCACTGGAGCAAGAGGGCTTATAGTTACAGCCTTTCTACCACCACCTGTTTGGTCAAAGTACTGTTTCACATATTTTTATACAATTATACTTCATTAATCTCTTCAGAAGACATAAAACTGTTGTTGTCCTTACTTGATTTATTGAAAGAAAAATGCTAACTGTCCCTATGACAAGCAAAACTGGAAATAATTTAGAGCTAATTTTGGTTCAAAGCTAAGCATTGTTCCATCTTCTCAGTTTCTTCCTTCTTTCTGAATGTATCACTGCGCCTTGCATAAATTACTAAAAGCAGAATATGATGGCCGTGATGTTCTATTGTCTCTTCAAAAGTTACAATTCCCAGAGGAAGGAAAATGTCACAGAAAAGGAGGTTTGCGATATAATCCTGTGTACACTGTGAACCTGACATGTTTTGTTATAAGAGTTGATAATCTCACTTTGGCACATGACTCACACAAACTTCAAAGCTGGAAGGGCTGGTTGTTGGAAAAGCTTTTGCCATAAGCCAAAGGGCTAAACAGCCATAGGTAGCTCTGCTGTGAGTTGCACATCTGCAGAGGGCCACAGCAAAGTTGAGGTGAAGCACCATGATAAATTAATCAAAGCCTTAGCACTTGAGCTTTAGGAAAATTCAATCATGGAATAGTCAAAAACTGAAATATTGGCTTAGAAGACCAATTGTGCAGATTTTTTGTGCCTAATACCTACAGATTCAAAGGTACCCCTGAGAGAAATTGCTGGCCTGCAAAACTGTGTGGTGGGAGAGGGAAGGGTCACTTTGGTTTGCAATGTCCCTTGCCATACACTCCGTAAACTATAGCTTAGATTTGAGGAGAGATAAGCTAAGGGGAGTTAACACCTGGGAGATATCCTTGTGTCGGTCAGGGAAGCTGAGAGCAAACAAAGAAGTCCCTTTGGGAGTCTGGTTGCCTATTCCAAAGGCAACCTCAATACCTTGCAGTGATGGTGATAACAAGCAGAGGTCAACCTCTCTCTGAAAAGTGTCTGCCAAAGGAAAAATCTCTCTTCCGGAAAAAAAAATAGATGCTTCAGAAATCTTTAGGGCAAAACAGAACCAGCCCTTGGTATTTGAGCTGCTGCTGTTTGTTAGCTCTCTGTTTTGGTTATTTTAAATAATGAACAAAACAACAGATTTAAGTCTGTCAATGTAATTATTCTTTTCCAAAATCCATCCCAAAAAACAGAGATTTTTATGGCAATCTTTGCTTTGTTTTGTGCTTGGGGTTTTTCTTTTAACACCAAACCTCTGGTGTTTTTTAATGGCAGAGCTGGAGTTCAGGTACTCTCTATCTGAGGGTATTGGAGAAGACCTAAATTTTTTCCAGGTCACACAAATAGTACCTATTACCAGTGAACTCCTTCCTTTCTTTGAGCTTCTTCTTTGTTTTGACAATGCTGTATTATTCACTAAAGAAAATCAAACTTTTATGAGTCCCCAGAGAGGAAAAGCATTAGGAACAATGACTCCCACTGCAGTGGGGAAAGTTACTGTGCGCTGCGGAGACCTTGGCTGCCCAATTGGACCTGGAGGAGCCTTGATTGCTTGTGTGTAGAAGCTTTGCTCTAAGCAGCATTCATGGAATGGCATCCATCTTGTCTGACATCAGGCAAAATCTGACAATAGCAGTTTCAGAAGCACCTAAATAAATTCCAGTGCAGATTCCAAGCAGTGTCTGAGGTCAAAGCTAAAGGATCAGAATCAGGATTATTTGTATATTATTTGATTGAATACAGAAGAAATACACTTCACACCTTACAATAGAGTACAGCTTATTGAGCAGCTTGTCACTTATTTCAGGAACAGCAAGAAAAAGATTCAGGGAACTACAGGCTGCTTATCTCAATCTTAGGCAAGGTGAAACAGCAACGAATCCTGGAAAGTGTTTCTAGGCACATGAAGGACAAGAAGGTGATTGGAAGTAGTTAGCATAGATTTACAACTAATTGCTGGCTTGGTGTAGAAGGAAAGAATAAATTATATCACCTGTTTTCACTTCAGCAAGTCTCCCAAAACATCCTCATGGGCAAACTGATGAAGCATGTTCCAGAAAAGCTGACAGCGAGATGGAAAGAAAGTTGGCTGAACGTATGAGACTTGTACTTGGACCTCAAAGCCTAGATAGGGTTCAACTACTAAACCCACATGTATTCCAAGTGTTGATACTGGGCCATTACTAGCTAGTACCTCATAAATGATGTGTATAATGGGTCAGAGTGTGACCTCAATGATTTTCCACATAATAACAAAACAGGAAGTACAGTTGGACCACCACAGATGTCTGTGCGCCATTCAGAGGGACCTGGACAGGCTCGAAAAGTGGGATGACAAGATCTCATAAGTTCAACAAAGGAAAATTCAAAGACCTGCTCCTGCGGAGGGGTTATGCCATCTCAAAGGCCACTTTGCAATAAAAGACGTGGAAGTCCTGGTGGGTAACAAGTTGACCGTGATGCAGTAATGCACAGTTACAGCAAAGAAAGCTAATAACTGTGGATTGCAAAGTATCCTCAACAGGCTCGGGGTAGTGATCCTTCCATCTACTATGTCCTAGTTAGACACATCAGGAGTGCTGTGTCCAGGTCTGGGCTTCCCAGTTCAAAGGAGACAAGGAGATACCAGAGCATATCCAGAGATGGGTCAAAGTGCTGAAGGAACTGGAGCATTTGGCAAGACAGAAAGATGGACTTGTTCAGCATGGAGAAGTCTCAAAGGAATCCAATATATACAAATATCTGATGGAGTGATGTGAGAAGGCAAAGCCACAATCTCAGTGTTTTCCAGTAATGGAACAGGAGTCAGTGGGCACAGGCTGAAAGACAGGAAATTCCATTTAAAAAAAAAATATATGAAGATTGTAAGGATAAACAAGCAAAGAAATTGATTGCCTAGAGGGTGAAGATCCTCTATCCTAGGAAACACTGAAAATTTGACAGAACACGACTCTGGGCAGAGATCCAGAGATCTCTTCCCATCTCAGAAATTTGTTCATTTCTTAAGACTAAAAGTAAATGTAACTGGTGATACTAATATGGCTGCCTTTCAAGTGATATTGACAGTGCAGTATCAATTACAGTGTTTATTTTATTCCTGTTGCAGTCCGGAACATCTCTGTACAGGTACCAAAAATAATGGGAGATACTGAACAGCCCTTGCTACTGTCAAAACACAGCCTTCTCCACTGATACCTTAGGTTTCCCAAGAACCTTTTTCTATGATGCACAGATGCATCTTGTATAACCTTCTGTCTGCCCTCTCATGGATGGTGGATGCTTCTTCTGGTAAGAGTTACCCTTTGTACACACATGGGCAACTTGTGTCTATGGAAGCATCCATTGTGTCTAAGTGGTTTGAATACAGAATGCGCTTCAAGAAGCAAGGGTATAGTGAAGAGAAATCAGTGTATTTTCTATTCAGTGACAAAGCAAAGCAGTGTCACCTGTACAGCAAAATAAACTTTGCAACAACCTTTTCAGTAGTTATTAGCATCTGAAATAGGAAGGAGCAAAGCTCCAAAGCACTACAAGTGAAAGCATCTCCCAGAAATGTACTTGAGGGAGAGAAGAGAAGAGAAGAGAAAAAAAAAAAACAAAAAACCAGAATCTTGAACTTATATATATCAAATTTCAACATTTAACACAATGGGAATGGGGGGAAGGGGGAAGGGGAGGGGGGGAGGAACTAATACAACATACTTTTAAAATTAAGTCAAAAATAAAATTTTAGAGGCATTGCTCATGGAAGTTCATACCCTTTTGAAGACATCAGAGAAAATTATCTCCACAAGTACAGCGGGGCTGCATACTGGTTAATGCCAAAAAGAAATTATTCCTAAGCAGTACTAAGAGCTTCAGTTAAAAATTTCATTGTGTTTGAATGGATAACTAAAGCTTCAGAGAAATTGGTTTGAGTAAATGGTGAGGTTCCTAGCTGTGTTCACTGGCTGATCACCAGCATCAGAAAGAAGAGATAGATTACCATTTGTACATTTCAGTAAACTGCATAATGTCAAATTGTCCCGATCTTATCCTGAAAGAAAGATGTCAATAGGAGCTGGAGTGGGGTTTTTATTATGGTATCTAGTTTAAGAGGTAAAGATATGAGTCATTCTGAACAGAAAGGCTGAGGAAAAATAGTGCATAATTCATTTAATATGGAGGTTGCTAGTCCACTGAGGTAATGTTGCATAGACCTTGCCCAGTTGTGTGGAGTAAAATTTCTTCAGAAATATTATCAAATATGACTGCATGCTGCAAGGTAAATTTCTGTAAAGGTTTCAGTTTGCAAAGAGAAAAGACTTTACATTCTCCAGCATGCAGAGTTCTGCTCACCGGTGGGGCCACCATTGAAATTGCTATTTGATTTTTGTTTACTTATTTGTTTTTCAGCCTAGATGGGGGTACTTGAACTTTCAATAGAGATCCTTTATTTTTTTGCCTTGATATAAACAAGCAGATGGACCTACTTTCTGAGCAGCTGTTTTAAATACTAACAGGGATGTTAGTACAACTCACTACATGAGAAACATCGTTTACTTAGCTAGGTAAGAGCTGGATTAGACAGGAAATTTTTATGTGAGTAAATATCCAAAAACGTTCAATGCTTTTCTCTTGGTCTATTATTCTTGTTCATCTTTTTCTTTTGTGGAAGAATGACTAGATTTTCTTGGCAACACTAGCTTAGCACTGTAATGTAACCAGTAAAATTTCATCTGCTGTTTCTCCATTTTTCTAGTTCACTAAGCAATGATAACAAAATTATTACACTACTTTCGTATTTTCTCTAAAGAAAATAATTGTCAGGGGACTGATCTGGATTTCTAGTTGAAACTGGATGAATTTGGTTTCATTTTTCTATGATGGAAAATACAAATGATGGTGTATCTCAAGTTATTTTTCTTCATGCCATTAATACTTAGATGTACCTTTGAATCAGACTGGAAAGAACTGAACCATTTCTGTTTCTCAAGCAAAGTCAGTTTTATTTTTCTACTTACTAAACAAACAAACAAAAAACCCCCCCAAAAAAACCCAAAAACCCAACAAAAAAAACCAAACACCCAAAAAATCAAAAACATGCTGGCCTTTATTCTGCTTCTTAGTCTGGGAAGCCAAATACAGTACAGAAACAGTCAGCAAGGAACCCCAGTACATCAATTCTTTACACTTCATTGCAACACAGCCAAGCAGTGCTAATCACCTTATTCAGAACCAGCTTGTGACACCTTGCATCTCTGTATTTTCTAGCTCTGCGTCCCCCTGCACATCTTTGAATTCACAATGTTAGAGGGATAAGGGTAAACTTATTAAAGAAAAGAGATGGCTGAAGGACTGGAAAGCAATATTTTGTTGAACTTGCACTCCCACGTGCAGATGCAACTTGTCTGCAAACAGTCTTTCAATTAAGAATAGCTTTAGCTTTATAAGCCTGGAGTGCTCTCATGCTAAACCCAGCATGGCATACACAGAACAATACTCCATCCTAACACGATATGAACCAGCAAAGCACTTTGGCGTGCTTGTGGGTCTAAACCAAGTTTCACTGATCATCACTGAACAGTCTCATATGCCCAAAATAGTAACAATAATTGTGTATTTATACATAAATATGTATTATGTGTTAATCAGTATTCAAAGAAAATACTGTAATGACAGTTAATATGCTCTGTCAAGCAAGATAATCTTTGGGTTTTTTTAAATTTCAAGCTTGTGCCTTGTGATTGTTATCAAGCAATTGAGGAGCCAGTAGTTCCTAAGGAGCATCTGACAACCGGTTCCATTTTTACTAAGAGATTAACAAAGAATCCCTTTCAGAGTCTGGATCAGGTACTGCACCTTGGCAAATATAAAATCACAGAGAAGTTAATGCACAATAGCCACCCTCGCTGTTGTCAAATGTTTTCTACATATTTTTTTCTTTATTCAAATGTATTATTATTTCAGTACCTAGGGGATTAAATTACAGCATCAATTCTTTTCTTAATTTGTATATATTTGATATAGTATCTATTTTTAATTATCAGAAGTCTTATTTAATTTTGACTTCATTAAAAATTACATATGGAATTATACATATCTCTTCTACATGTGAGAAGATGTAATATTTTGTTAGCTGGAAGTAGTCAATTAAAATGTTCAGCACATAAACACAAAAATGTTTTCCCTTATCAAAGATAATACAGAAGAAGAATGGTCTTGTGGCTAAAATGTTCAGTGCACAAATATAGAACTCTGCTTCTCAACAAATATAATAGAGAAACCTTATTATTAAATAGTGGGAGGTAAACCATTGCAGCTGCATTCCTGTCTCTGCTAGAAACTTTTGTTACGGCTTGTGGCAAGTTACATGCAAAAGATTTTCAAGTAGAGGTGATACAGGTGCCATGCTGGGAATATGAGTGCTATCATTTTCTAGAAAGAGCAGAGTATGACGAAATTTTCAACACTGCTCTGCTGCTAGTGTCACCTGTACGGCAGTTCAAGTCCCCTGTTGATAGATGCACATATTCCTTCACATGGCTTAGGACCTCAAAGTGCTGAGGGAACTGGGCTTGGCCTATATGCTCCTTAATGTAAAGAAGTTCTATCAATAATTGCTGAGTTAATGGCCTCAGACAACAGTAATTTATTATTGCCTAACTGCAATAACCTTGCTCTTTCCCCTTGTTCCCCAAGGAGCCCTTGCCATCCAAACACATGTGCACACAGCTGTCTCTCCTGTCCCAAGGCACCTGTAAGGCACTTCAGCACCCTTCCTCTTGCCTGATGAGAAGAAGCATGTGCCACTCCTGGATCCCAGATTTGAGGGGCAGGAGGACACAGGGGACAGCAACAGCTGAGCCCCGTTGTTTGCATCCTTACTGCTTCTGTTGTTCCCAGAACTTAAAGGCATGTAGAATCTTGTAGGGTAACTGGGAGAAGACAGACAGACAGACAGACAGACAGACAGACAGACACACACACACACACACACACACACACACAAAATACCTTTTTTCACAGTCTCCATCCACAGCTGGGATTGCACTTACTCAAAGTGTGGCTGGTCTAGAATTAGTTGTACAGACCTTCCAAACACAAGCATAGGTGTCTCCAGAGCTGAACTCACCGTGGTTCTCAGTCAAGTGAAGCAAGAATAAATAAATTTTTAAAAAAGTTAAACAGATGACTTGGATGCCCTTCTGTTTCTTAAAACTAGAATTTAAGTAAGGCATAAGCAATGACTTGATCAAATCCTTCAAAGTGGACTTTTGTTTCCCATGTAGAAGCTACCTTTAACTTTTTGGAAAAATGTACCTCCAGGTAGGTACAGAAGGCAAAAAGATACCTCTAGGTCAGCTTGATTGTCTGTAATCACAAGCAAAGGTTTTTGAAAGCAATCTTCCATTGGCATATTTCAGTCAAACTTCAGGGACCCAAATCCTCTACTGGATCTACAATCTGGCTCCTGCCAGCAGCTCTTGGATATCCAGGGCAATACAGCAAGGTTGCACCCAGACTTGCCTCACCCTAAAAGTGACATTGCCAGCATTAGATATTTACAAAAGATTCTTTCATGGAGACACATCTGGCATCAGGCTGTCTGCAGGTTCATGTGCTGCCTATTGTGCAATTTAACTCACCCTTTTGCAAGTACAATAATTTGAAAGTTAATTACTTTCAAGAAGAAAATGGTCAAGAGCATTAAGAGAATAGAACAATATATTTTAGCTATTACTTCAAAACTTGTGTTATGGTGAGTAGTTGCCGTCATGATGGAAAACTTTGTGAAAAATGTTTGGCAGGAACAAAATTTTGCAAGAATTTATATTGAATTTAAAAAGTGATTTTTTTTTTTCAAAAAGAAAAAAAAACCTTTATATTTTTATTTTCCAGATCTGCTGAAAGATTTTATCTTTTTCATAGCAATATGTTTCAAGTGCTACTTTTGGAATAGCACTTGGCGTTTCGAAGTTGACCTTAAAAAAAAAAAAAAAAAAAAAAAAGACAAAGGACTTCAAAACAAGAAACATGTCAAAATATTGAATTTTAGACCAGATGACATTTTTGGGCAAGTCCCAAATTACTCTTTAATTTCTCCAAAGGAAATCTGGTTTTGTTTGTTCAAACTAATTGTTTTTTCCTTCTGTTTTTTTTTACCAGTTTCATAAAAGAAAATAATTTTTCTTTTCAAGTTTATTATGGTCTTTTTGACAAGAGAGAATGATTTAAAAAAACATTTTCTTTCATAAGAAATAAAGACCTGCATCTGGTGTGCTTTCACATTGATTTCTCTGCCTTTACAATGACCAAAAGCTTTTAAATTTGCTAATTAACAATTGTAAAAGTCTTCTTATCTATTGCTGCCATTTATCTAGGATAAAGCTAACTATTTTTTTGATATTGATCAAGTTTAGGATAAAGATTAATTACCTGATTTTTAAACATGTTCTACCTTCTACCTCTTCCCATGTTACTAATTGAAATTGCTATAGGAAATACTGCATGTTTACCCTGGCAGATTAAGATGTGTTGAACACACTTTTTTTCCTAATCTTCAAGTGCACTTTCCAATAAAACCAAGAATTTGGCAATTCTTATAACCTCATTGGGTACAAGCAGACACATTGCAAAAGAATGGTGTTAGAGATCTCTTTTCAGAACAGCTTCCATTCTACAGTCATTGTGGTTTATCTCTAAAGCAATGTTTTCCTCACATATATTATATAATCTATCCTATAAACTGTACCTCATGGGCTATCCCTGCGTTAATATCACACTTACATGACATTGCCTGATCCATGCTGCTGAAGATTAACTTTGAAAAGATTTTGGAGAAGATGTCTGGATTACCTGACTGCAAAAATATCTCTGTTAGTTACATTTCAAATAATACGCAAATGCACTCCAATATAGCTCTGATCACTGCATTAACCAGAAACATGTGACTTTTGTTACTTTAATGTAAACTATTATGTACTTGTTCCCTTCTTATTTCCAAGGCCCAAATAGTTCTGTCATCTGTCACAGAAACTTACAGATTTAGTGAGTTCTCTCAAATGTATAACTATAACTAGTTATTGCAAAGAGTTTGTCATACGCAACAAATATCATAGTGTAGTCACCAAAAGGTGTCTTCAGATGATAAAAGAAATCCCTTGTTAACACTGGAACTGTCATTTTGTCAGCTTGATGAATCAAGACTTCAGATCTAACAAAATGTGGATTTAGTTACTTTTTCATAGAATCCTATGTACTCTTTCACAATACTGAAACAGTAAACAAAACATACTACTAAAATTCATTCTATTATTTAAAAACTAATTAAAGAATAAATTCCATGTAGTATACAGTGTACAGCCTCAATCTCTAAATATCAGCAACTGAGCTGTGCTAAGTGAAGAGGATGTCTGAAGCATGAGCTGGATGAAGGAGGCATTCTTTTCAGAGTGGCTGTATTTTATGCAACTCTTCAGTATTAGCTTGCTTTTTTCCCCTTTTCAGGGTATTTTATTGTCTGTAGTGCATTTCAAATCTCAGAACTACAGCAAAGCTATGAATTTTGTTTCATACCCTGGCATTTTTTTTTTTTTGAGAAAAACACAAACTTCCTCATTCAAGTTGTGTGTCTGAATAAAAGAGCTAGAGGTCCTTATGTTAAAGGCACTGTCATCCTGATGCTTCACACAGGGTATCAACCCCTAGAGTATGGGCTACTATTATCTGTCCAGTTAGACATAGATTTTTTATTTTTTTTTGCAAGAATAAATTCCGTTTAAATAGAAAGATAAATTCTCTTAGAGCACCTTGCTGCAGTCAATGCCTTAAGTTCCTTATTTTTTTCCTCTGCATTCATAGCTCTCACCACTGCTAGTGATTGAAGGTCTCTGAAACTGAACAAAGCTACTCTTGTGGCATAATTCAGCTTCTAACTGACAGATGAAACTGAATACAGAGGTTAAAGGAAGTGCCCATGAAGCATCTCACTCCCCAAGACATCCAGCTGTTTACAAGCACTCTGTGACATAAAGGGCAAGTACTGGCTCCTCCAAAGTCTTCCTATTTATAAAATAGGGACATATTTTCTGTACCTCAGAGACTTCCCAAAGTATCCTATTGATAAAAGGGATGTGCTGAGATATTGTTTTCTGAGAGGCCAGGAGGTCGTATTAATGCCTTCATGTCATTACAGTGGAGCTATCTTATTTGAGGTGACCCAGTAACTTCATTGTGGACTACTTATAAATATTGGTCAATAACTAACTATTCCCCAGGATCCAGCAAGGGTTTGTTACCTATTTATAACCAGACCTTGTTTCATTCCCACAATGATGTCATGGTCAAGGAAGAATGTCACAGAACAGCAGAAAATAATGGGCTGTACTCTATAGCATAACAACAAGTGAAGGAGTAGTTATGAATAAACATTAAAAATCAGTATTATTCACTGATTTAAAGAAATCTTAACATTCAGAAGTGAAAAATTGAATATGCTGGAGATAAGCAAAAATCTTTTAGAGACTACAGTGAAATGCTTGCTTTGAAGCAAACAGGATTTTTGACTGGCAAATTGAGGGTAGAAACTTATAAGAAGAGGTTTTAGTTTATCAGCCCTTGCTGTGTTTTTTTCCAGGCAGTGGCATACTCCCAAAGAACAGGCCAGGAATGGACATGGCCAGGTCACCCCAGGGTGATGAACTCTGCTGAACTTATGCAAGAGAAGGAACACAGACCTGGGAGTTTGGACACAAGGCTCAGGATGGGCATAAAGAGGCAATTACTCTGTGTGGGATAAAGAGGACAAGCAATACCTGGTGACCTAGAAAGTGACACAGAAAAAAAGAGCATAACTCCAAGTTACAAGAGATTTGGGATCACTTACCTTTTCCTTACTTTTGAAGGGCTGGAACATCAATTTTAAAAATTACAAATCTGATTTAGATTGACCTGTCTTTCTGTGCTTGTGATATAGTCAGATAGTCCCCACTAAGTGAGGAATATCTGGCTTGCAGTAGGGTATGTGGCTAGAAATCTTCTGTGTCAGCAACTTTTGAACCAAGGAGACCCTTCTACATGTACTGTTGCCTGCTTTGATTATTTCCTAATTCTGTCTAGATTAGACTAAGGAAATGGTTTGTGTGCAAGGTCATGTAACACTTCAGTGACTGGCTACAAAAAAAGAAAAGGAAAAAGCTTGGTTTAAACCTTGGATTCTGTCACACAGTAATTAAAAAAGAGAAAGAGCATGATGCATATAGGGGCAAGCTGATGAAGATGGGAGAAAATGTGATATGGAGCCCACTTTCTTGTCAGTAAGGGATTACAAAAGAGTGCTTAGACAGATTGCTTAACCTGTCCTTAAAATATCGAGTGGATATATATAATATTCTAGGAATGTCTCATAACTGTATTTATATAAAATATTGATGGCATTAAGTTAAACTTTAAAACTTCCCTTCCCCTCTCTTCACTTCCCTTCGCCTTGGCCTTTGACAAAGCAGGTGCAGGTTTAAGAAAAAAGGCTAAATGAGCAACTGAAGTGAAAGGATCAATACTAAGGAATTCAATTAAATTTCCCTCACAGGGGGTTTGCTCCAAATCTCATTGAAGACAACAGAAAGATTCCCACTGACTTTGGTACAGTTTTGATGAGACCCAGGGGACACAACCAGAGAGGGCCCCATCAGTATTTTGCTGACTTAGAGCTCTTCCACTGAGTCACCTTCTTTTTTTTTTTTTTTTTTTTTTTTTTTTTTTTTTTTTTTTTTTTTTTCTTTTACCAAGAGAACAACCCATTTTGTTCTGGTCTCTAACTTGCAGTTTAGGTCTGCAGAAAGTCATTGTACCTGGGAACTCCTCTAGTGAGCAAAATCTCTTCAAATCTTCCCAGTACTACTGAATGAACAGTGCAAAAAAATTTCTTTATCACCTTCCCTCTTTTCACGCATCCTCATCTGTTCTAGCCCCAAAGAAAGTTCCCATGTTTATGCAAAATATTAGTGGCTTTTTTTTTATTAAGAGCATGCTTTATTAATCTTAATAAATCAGTTTGTCACTTGCTTTCTGACTGCCTCTCAAGTAAAACAGGGATTGACTGTGCGGTAGCACTGTTTATGTCATGCCTGAATAGTTTAAGGTGAGGCTTTGAGTAGTTTTATTGCTTTTGTTTATATAGGTAAACCCAATCTGTGCATTTGAAATGATTGATGAAGTGCAGTCCCACTTGGAGTGTTTGTCATCATTCATGTGCTGAAGTGACATTTCTTTATGTATTTTGGCATAAACATATGCAACTACTGGCAAAGCATTTGACCCTGGAGTCTGACTATTTGTCATTCTAATCTATTTTTTTCCTACCCCAAAGTCAGGCAAGTTACTGTATATTCCATCTGAATTCATGTTGCTAATTATTCAAGAGATAGAAAGAGTCCTGTGGCTGGAACTGAGTAAGTTGCTGAATGTGCATTCTTCTTTTCACAAGTTAGGTACTTTGCAGCAAAATAAATAAAGTTGAGATGTGTGTAAATGTCAAGAGCATCATCCATATCAAGCTGCAGTATCTTTTCAGTAAAATCTGATGCCATGCTTTGTCAATAGAATAAGGCAAAACACTTTGCAAGGGATTTAGCAAATCAAATGTGAGCAAAGATTAAGTAAAATAGGTTAAATATATCTTGGGATATAATTTTCCAATAACACAGTTACAATGAAAAGCAAGTAACCAATAAT
Source organism: Certhia americana (assembly GCA_018697195.1). Classification (NCBI taxonomy): domain Eukaryota; kingdom Metazoa; phylum Chordata; class Aves; order Passeriformes; family Certhiidae; genus Certhia; species Certhia americana. The sequence continues at coordinate 38,420,274 of CM031859.1, forward strand.
TCACATTATGTGAACAGAGATAAATGGATGGTGCCTTAACCTCCAGGCTCAGGGTTCAGACTGTGTGCTGTCTTGTTGGAAAAGAGCTGATTATTTATTGGGGAAAATGTCAGAAAAAAAAAATTAAACTGTAAAGTAATTTTCCCTGGAATAAATCACACGACATTTATAAAATATATCAACTTTTTTTGAAGAGTCATAAAAATGTGATACCTCCTCAAAACTTACCTGTCTAGTTCTGAATATAGCATTTGTATCTACAATAGCTGAGATAGATTTAGGTATTTGGACACAGAAAGCAAATTAAAGTATGATTGATAGAGAATCTATCCAAATCCTTATATCAAGGAATATGTGTCCTGAAATGACATGTTTAAATGGCTTTCATTTTAAACTTGGAAAACACTTTCAAAATTTGCACTAACATGATATGAGATTGTCTCTCTTTGGAAAGTACTATTAGTATTAATTCTTCTGGGTTTGCTCCAGATTTCCCCACATTTACAGGCAAATAAGCATCATACAAATTCTTTAGAAATGCAGTGTACAGATGAAAGTTTAATTCTTGGTTTCAAACATTCATACAGAAGGGCAAAAGACAGATGGAACCTAGGCAGGATGCCCAGCTGCATGAGTTGATACAAGAGGAGCAGTTGAGGTTGTCAACTGATTTCTAGAGGATGGTCATCTCTAGAGCAGTTGAGGAACTCTCCATTTTCCACTGACAGGACTGGTGAGGGGTCAGTTCATTTGCCTGTGGAAAATAATTTCAATTTCTTTGGCTTCCTCCTCAGTATCCATCTGTGAAGGAGTCATAGTACTTCTACATAGAAAGGCACTAAAAAGGTATTGAGATTCAGTCTTGAAATTAATTCCATTTTGGGGGGGGGGGGTGGGGGGTGGGGGGAGGCACACCCCACCCCACAAAAATAAAGTACCTTATTTTGCTATTTGTTATTTCAATTCATATTAGGCCACAAATTCAGATTCTACTAATAAACGGCTTAGCAACAAAATGTCTGTTAAAATTGTAAAACATTTTATGTTATGGGTACCAATACCTGCATACAAAACCCCTACTTAAAAATACACTATTTAAGGTCTTTATTTCTCATATTTTACAGAAGTCTCTTAAATAGACAAAAGTTACGTATTTAGAGATGCTGCCATTCTCCATGTTCTGAGATGAATAACCATGGCCATCTGCATTTTCTTTCCCTTCTCCTCTTTTGCTTTTATCTGTATAAAGATAGCTTTATATAGTTTTGGGTATTTTTTCCTATTAGACTCATCAAAGACGTTGATTTCCTCATAGTTATTCTATTAAAATTTTACTACATTTTACTCGCAGTGTTAAACAGAATCTATTTTGGGTATTTTTTGAGTATCAAAAAATCCAGACAAAGATTGCCATCATGTTCACAGAAATACTTTTATTCTCCTTCTTCCCCTCAAAATAACCCTGGCATAAAAAGGGAGAAAAGATGAGAAATGGTTTGGATTTTTTCATGGGGAATACTTGCCCTTTCAATGATGATACATTTCTTTGTACTTTTTGTTATAGGAAATGACATATAGTTGGAAAAATCTCTGAGAAATGCTTTTCATTATCAAATCATTCTATGCACTAAATGTAACATGGCACTGCTAAACCCATGGTACAAACTAAACTGTTTCTAGAAAGGAAGATTGGCAAACAATATCCTGCAGGTGCACTGTGTCTTACCTCTGGCTTGCTTTTTTTTTTTTTTCCTTTGCTTTTTTTTTTTTTTTTTTTTTTTTTTTTTATTTTTTTGTTTTTTGTTTTTTTTTTTTATGGTGAAAGAGAGCTCATGTAAATGATGCATCAAAATATTTGTGGGCTGATGAGAAAATAGGGGGTTACTTGTCAGAATTGTCTCTATTTCTGTCTGGCTCATTCTTCAAGTCTGACTCCTTCTGGGATGTCCCTGGTTTGGAATAAGTGATGATATGTTGCATTAGATATGCAACAAGTCATGTGTAAAGCAAATACAGTAACACTCTAAGTGAATGTCTCTCTTGATAAAAGAATATATTCCAATTACATTAATCCATTAATGGTTCATTTCCTCAGATAATTGGCTACTTATGTGTATCTTTATTTGCATCCACTAAATACATAGCCCAGAGTTACCAGTATCTATGTTAAGGCTAATGATTTCATCCTAGGTTAGCATTTACAAGGTAAGACCAGATAAAACAACATAACTTCAATGAATAGACACACAAAACCAAAAAAAAATTAGTTCATTGATTGATTTCCTGCCTTCCAGTTACAGTTTATGGATAATTCTACTTTTCAATTCCTCTTTAACAATATATAAAGAAATGGCAATGTCTCATTAGGGTACTTCATTAAAAGCACAGCCCAAAATTATAATTTGTCATTAATATTTTCTGTTGGTGAATAAATTTTTTTAATCTAATAATAATCACTGGTTTTGTCATTCTGGTATGGAATTTTGTGCCTGAAACTAGGGAAAATTCTAATTTTTAAATGAAATATTAAATTTATTCAATTTTGAGACAAAAAGCTCCCACACTCCCTATTTCAAAAATAAATCATTTGGTTTATTAGAAATAAACTACATGTCTTACCTTTCAGAAACTATGGTAAAGTTTGACCTCAGACTCCAAGTCTGATTTATTTATAAAATTCAAAATTTCATGAATGTATAATTATCAGTTGTTAAATACAACACATAGATACACTAATAATTGTTGATTGATTATCTCTTTTGACAGAAACCTAATTATTAAAAAATGTCTGAATAAATAGGTGGGGAAAAAATTTCCCTTATTTTGAAATGCAAGAGCCTCAAAATTTCCTCCCCTTTACTCTTCCACTTTTTTCTCCATTTCATTTACATCGTTATTTTTCATCTTTTCATCAGTGTTCTGAACGGCCCAAAATGTTGATCAGACCTCCTGAGATTTTGACAACTTCTCCTGAAGCTCTGGGAGTGCCTAAGTCCAGAGTACCAGAGTTGTTATGCTCTGTCTTCTAAAAGTGCAACAAAAACCAGTGTGTGTTCCTTTTTCTCACCTTGAATGTGGAATTGAACCTTCCCTGTTAAAAACTGAATTCTTCATTTTAAAAATGCTCATTTTTTTGCAGAAGATATTTTAGTATTTGGGGTTTGTCCATTGGCACGTTTACAAAAAGCAAATGACCCAAGCCCCAGAGTACTTCTACTCTTTGTGAACTTCAGGGAAAAAGTTAAAGCAAGCCATGTGACTCATTTTGTGAAGGCCACCAAGTCAGGCAATTGCAGTCAACCCCACTGGCTTTAGAAATCTGAGGGGCACCAAGTGCCCCAGTGCACAGCAGCTTTTGCAGGAGTTCAGCTTCAGCAGCTGCTTCTCTTTTCAGGCACCAACTTATTCTGAAGAAGGAAAGGTCTATCAAGTCGTACTTTCTGCAGTGAAATAGAGTTAAGAGATGCAACATTTGATCTCAGAATTTCTGCCTGCCCAGAGAAATGGAACTTCTGATGACAATTGAATCTCTCTTCCTGAATATAGAATGTTTTTCTTGCACAGTTACATGAACCTAATAACCATATCAATCAGGGTTCTTGAAAGCAATGCAATACATTCTACTGAAGTGTCTGAGGAGATGCGGAGGTTAAGGATATGTTTGAATTTCTGGATGAATGACAAGGTTGTTTTTGTTTCGAAGTTAACTAGGAATGTGAAGAAGCTGTGAAATTCTAGGCAAAGTATACTCAGAAAAGGGACTGAAGTTTGCAAAGAGAAAGAAAAATCACTTACATGGAAGACCTTATGTGTCAAGTGCGCCTGAATTCACGCGTACGTAGGCAAGTCTATGTAGATATATAACAAGGGTGGTGTGAGTGCAGCAATTGCATTGGTAAATTTGGAATCAAAAATACAGCAGTAGCAGAAGCACTGTGAAGTTGTAGCATGTTCACGAGCTAGGAGCATAGTTCTGATGTGCTATTACCTCAAATCCAGCAAAAAAAACTGTACTCCAGGAAGAAAAGAGCCTGTAAGATAGAAGCAGATAGGAAAAGAGGTAGAGAGTGACAACTAAAGTACAGCCCTTGGCTTCATAAGGGCTTACAAAGGCTCTTGGATAATAAAAATAAATTTCATTCAAAATTAACTAAATTCTTCTAACTAACCCTGTAGCTGCTTGAGGCATTGCTATTTCATGCTCATGACTTTCCCTCATTGTGAAAATGGAGCATCCATTGTTCTGGATTTTTAGTTCCTTTGGTGAATTTGCTCTTCCCTTTCAAATTGCCTGATCAGATGGGATAGCTCTCCCTGCATATTTTATTGAATTACTACAAAATGCAGTCACACTTCAGGGTAAGTATTCACAAGAATGTTGAACATTTTGAGACAAAGCAAAAGGAGCATTTAGATTTCAGTCTCCAAACTTTCCAACCAGCTGATTGCCCAAGAATTAAAGCTATTAGGGTGCTCAGGTTGTTTGCAGCTCATACTGCCTCAGTCCGCACTTGAGGGCTTCTCAAAAGTATTTTCCTAAGAAGAGGTATTGCTTCAATTTAAAACTGTGGAGGGAAGAGCATCGCTTTGCTTTCACAGTCTTGCAGAGTGGAAGGAACTAAAAGTTGCTGACCTTTACCAAATTGCATTCTCTTTTGTGTGGCTGCTTAGATAAACAGCTACTGATGCACTGACAGGGAGCATTTATCACTCAACCTTCAGAAAAGTGTGGAAATTTACCACTGATGCCTTTTCCTGAGATGACAGGTGAGAAATTGTGCAGAGATATTTTTCAGGATTTGTTAGCCAAAGGATGAATATTGATTGATGAAATGTCCAAATTTGAGAACACAAGATCCCAAAAGCTGCTTTGCTCTATCTGCCGCAAGCAAAAAGTAGTGAACGACAGCAACTTGTTGGAAGATGAATATCCAGAGAAGGTTGAGACACTGGAGATCAAGCTTCAGGTTGTTACACAGAGCAGAGCAACTGCAACAGAAATTGGTGAGTCCCCACTTCTGCTAGATTTTCCTGGAAGATTACATCTTTAGTCTTCCACACAGCAATATATTTGGAGTATTTGATGGTATTTTTCTGGAGTCAGCAACTGTTTTCCTTCTTTGAAAACCAAGTGTTGGTCTGGACTTAAAAGTGACAAAGAAGTAAGGAAAATATTGGGCAAAGGTGGACAGATGTGGACAGAGGAAAGTGCTTCCAAATGCTGCAGTACAAGCAAGGACTGAGAAAGTCCTGGACTTTTGACTGGGAAACAGGCCAGATCCAAGTCTCTGCTCCAGATCAATCACATGGGTAAGCAATCATCTTTCCCCAGCCATTAAGTTATCAAGTGCATTACTCTCGGTTTTCATCAAAAGCTCTAGGCATGAGCTTATCTTAATATAGAAAGAGAAACTTTCAGATGTATTAAAAATATTTGTGGAATGGTAAATCTTCCCGCTAGAGCTTCAAATTAGGTGCCTTCATGCATTTTCCATACTAAACCAAGTGCAAAGCAAATAATCTGTTTTGTTTAGATAGAGGTCTACAGAAGTGTTTGATATTATGAAAGATAAGAAAAAAACTTTTTATCTGTTCACAAGTTGCATTCCTTACCAGCCTCTCCCAAAATCTAACCTGAAAATAGCTGATACCATTATATGGTGGCCAGTGGCTACATCTGTCAGTGAGCCCAGGCAGGTGATGATGAGGTCCTCATATTTTTATATGCATTTCACATCTTCTGCTTCATCCAAGATTTAACCCGGTTCCCTGAACTGAATATCCTAACCCTGCATACCATTTAACACTGCTCAGAGAAGCAGTCACTGGAGTTTCTGCTAGTGACTTGTGTCCTGAGACAGAGTTCTTCAAAAATAAAATAGTTCGCCCCTCAGGAATGATTCTGTGAAGCAAGGCAACCTTCAGTCAGCAGAGATATTCAGAAGGTTTATTTCAAAACGAGATTTCTGCTCAAATCAAAACATTAATGCAGACACAACTTGCATGACTGTACAGAGAAGCTGCATATTTCAGAGTGTGAGTGTGAGTCTTGAATTAAACATTAGCACCGAACACAACTCATAACTTCCTGAATTTGAAAGTGTACATAAGGAATTAGAATGTATTTTTAAAACTTTAAAGAAGCAACAAAATGCTTTATCATGCTTCATAAAAGTTGTGTGTTGGAGATTAATAAAACATTGGGAAAGTGTAAAAAAATGTAATGACAATTTGTCTGCATTGTCTAACTTATTTTGAGTGAAAATTTACAGTACTGCTGAGGGGTTTTTCCCATTCTCTGGCAGGTGTTAAAAGGGTAGCGCTTTTACATAACATCTTTGTCTAAGGTTGAGTAAGACCTTTGTGTCTTTTGAGATCAGGTTGATTTTGAAAAAGCACCCAAAAGTTCAAATGTGCATTAGAAACTCCAGAAACCCTCCAAATCCAAACCACACTTCTCTTTCTTCCCCATCCAAACAAGTCCATGACTTTTACTTCTCCTTCAGCAGTCCAAATTTGAAGTACCTCTCAGCACATCTTCAAAGGGATTGTCTAGGCTGATGACCTTATCCTCAAGAAATGGTCAGAATGCCTTTTCATCCTGATACTTTCTGGTAAGTTTGACACCTCTTTCTGCAGACCTTCCTTTCTCTCCTTTAACACAGCTCTCCCTCTTGGCATTTTCTTCTTAGCATACCCATAATTACTCCTCTGGGTCTCACTATCATTCCTTTCAGCCTTTTAAGTGACTTGGTACACAATATGGTGTGCTAAAATTACCTTCTTATAAAAGACTGAGGAAAAAATTTTCTAAACCTTTCAAACCAGAAAAATTAACCTGATATAAAACAACTAAAATGTTGTTCAATATGTTTAGAAATTGAAAATAAATAGTTTGACCATTTCCACAAACAGAACAGAACCCCATTAAAATCCTTGATTCCATTCAAGTAGATGCTGGATACCTGACTGTTGTGAATACTAAGGCAGCACAACAAATGTAGGTTATACAGAATTTTCTCTATATACTATTATTCTAGTATATTTTACTTGTGTTGAAACCAGAGACTCAAGAAATGATGTTTTTTCCTCTGTATCTTTCTTCAAAAGCCTAGTAAGTTTTGTATTGGTGGGGTTTTCCCTATCAACCACTCTCTGTGTTACTATTTCTTCACCAGATGCTGAGATGTGGTGAACCTGTACTAGATATAGAAAATTCGCACACTAAGGTTCTACAAATTGAAAATCAAAATCTGCATTCTGACACTTAATTATTTCATATTTTCATTAAATAAATCAGATATCCTCTTCAGCTTAGGTCAATATGCCTCATTTGGAGGAAGAAGCAAAAAACCTGTAATATTTATTTCCCCCAAACTTCCTGTAGGCTGAACTTGCTTTTAACAAAACAAATGTGGAGTTTTTAAGGAGAAGCATTAAATTCCTGCAAGCTTCCACTAGAGTTGCATAAAGAAAGGAGCAAGAAAACACTGAAATCTTGATGTGATTCTGTCTGGCCTTAGAGATCTCATGAACTTCCCCATGCAGCCTTAAACTTGATGTGATTTGATTTTCAGATGCTGTTATTCGTGTCTACCTTAATTCAGCAATATGAAGACTATTTCATTTAAGGAAAAAAATTTAAAATATGTGGCCTTCTAGAACAACACTACAACATCTGAGTGGTTTAAAAAAAAACAAACCTGTTTAAATTCTCCTCTGCCAGCATGCTCACATACATACATACATGTGCTCCCTCACACACCCTTTAGGAGATGTGAATGCAGTTTAAGCGGTACCTGAGGGAATGAAATCAATTTGGGGCAGAGAATGGCACTCCCACAGTTTCTTTTGGTGATAAAATAGCAAACACATTGGTGAAGCCAGTCCTGAGACTTTCTGCCATGTGTGGCACTCCCGCGTTGTAGGGCCTGAAATCAAAACCCACCTATTGCTGGAATGTTTCAAAGGAATTTGAGATAAGTGGAAAACTGTTGCTAAAGATGTTCATTTTGTTCTGCCCTTTGTAAATTTCTTGTGATGTTATTCTTGTTCAAATACCCTCTCTGGGCTATAGCTAATGGAGAAACAAAAAGAACTTTCCTTGGCTTTTTTGATTGGTCTTCCTGGTTTCATTCATGGACATCTTTATGATTCTCCTGTATTCATTTTTCAAGGTTGTCTCTGCAATTATGACACATTATCAAGGCAATTCAAAATAATATATAGACTTTTTTGCATTTCTTCTCTACTGATGGCTTCCTTGTCCTTTCTCTTTCTTTTTCTTTTTTTTCTTTTTTTCCCCTGATGATGAAACACAGTTAAAAGCAGGCTGTGCTTCTTCAGTTTTGTTCATGTTCTCTGACTTAACATCTCTGTATCATTCTTGATTTAGTGAAATATAGGATGCAAGGTTTATGAATATTTCTTTTCACAGTACACAAAAAAGGAATAAATATCAAACCAGCAAAAACACAGTCTAAGGTACAGAAGGCTGGGTTTCTTTTTTCTTCCCTATTCTTATGAAAGAGAAGGAACCAACTCAGCTGGGTATCAGTCATCACAAGATTCTGGTTTGATTTCTGCAGGTGGCAGAGGTAAAAGACTTAGCTATGCAGAGCCTGGGGATTCAAAGGAAGAAATTGGTCAGATGTTCTTTCACTTCATCAAATTCTAATGGGGAACGAGTAAAATTTACCAGACTTATTCTGTCTCTCATTCTTTTGCAACCTAAACGGTTATCAGATAATAAGAAAACACTGACCAAAATATACAAATTGAAAAGGCTCCTCTTGAACACCTCTATGCTTACTAGGGATGCTTTTGACCTGAAAATCCTACCCCCCCGCCCTTTTGGGTTTTTTTTACAAGAACTATAATAAGCTCGCCATCTCTAAAGATGCCTCTATTGCTCGTATATGAAACTAATGAAATTAGAGGTTAATTTTAAGAGACCATTAAATCCTTTCCTTAGAAGAACAAGAATCTTGACTTAAAAATAACATCAAGAGAGGCAGAACAGGATCTTAAGGTAAATATTCTTATTCATATGATGCACAATCTTATGATTCTGGAATTCTGACAAATATATACAATATTTTCTGAAAATAATAAAATTAGAGTCATGGTAAAGCAAACCCAATATAAATGTGAACTTCAGAAGCTGAATAGTAAAAGTAGCACTTGTAGTCTGGAAAATAAGGGGAATGAAACTGATTTTCTAATTATTATCTTTGCAAACATCTTAATCAAATTTAAATTTAAAAAATTCACAAGTGATTCTGCAAAAAATACATTGAATTAATGCAAACGAAAAATATATGAACAGTGTTATTTCTGAAATAAACAGCACATGTTTGAGGATCAAGTGATATGCCTTCTGTCTTAGTTTTTCTGATAGCATTGCAGTTTTGATATTTAGTTTCATCTACATGTCACAAATAATTTGATTTTTTTTTCAACTAAGCATGATTAACCATTACCTAATGTTCAGTTTGACTTCTCAAAATGCCTTCTCCCTTAAATGAAAATAATAAAACAGAAGGCTGAGAGAAAAAGGAGGCAAATGATTGTGAATCTTTTTAGAAAAATATCTATTAAAAAAAAATCTTTCTGATACTCATTCCTCACATAAAAAGAGAATATGGACAAATGTTGAGAACTGTGTTGTAGTAATTGATAAGGGTCCTAATTGTTTAGCATGATGAAAAGTTCAAATCTGTTTTATTATTCTCCTCTCTGTTGTTAGACCTAGGCTTCTGGGGTGGAAGTGCAGCAATATAGAGTGACATCTACCACTTTTCTCTCTGTATTAACTCCTGGAAAAGCCTCAGAGTTGTATGGAACTCAACCAACCCTGGAATTATAAGATGGAGCAGATACTCCATTAGCCATGTGCTAGAATTCTTTCACTGATTTATATCTTTCTCTGTAAAGAATTTGTTGTTATTATTGTCTAGCCAACAATATCTTAACTAGGATTTGGCAAGGATGTGACCGAATTATTTTCATTTCATATTTCATAAAAGGTTAACTTAATGTGTTACGTCTTGTACACATATAATTATTTCAGCACTTATTTTCAGAATATCCTTGTACTTCTTTTTCTGTGTAATGTAAGGGTCTCTTGTATCCTATCTGCTTATTTAGTAGTCAAAGGAAACTGTACTGTTTCTAAATGCAACATTTCTACATTGTCCATATTTTAGTGCAATTATTCTGGGTTTAGCTTCTTCAAATCTACTGAGATATTTTTAGAAGTTGGAAAACAAATGTGTTTTTTTAAGATTTAGCAAAATTTTGAAATTGGTAAGCCATGATGTTTCCTTACATATGTCAGAGATTGACTTCTTTGTACTTATGGAAAAGGAATCATCATATTGAAATTACTTTATTGTCAGTTTTCTACCCTTACTGTAAATCTGGATTTATATCCTAGAGGATATTTGATGCTTGTCTCAAATGCAGAACAACTGTTTTTCTCCTATTACCATCTGTTTTTCACTGTTGCATAACTTCTCATAAGTTATTGAAACAACATAAGTTAGGCCAGACATCCTTAATGCTGTTTACTTTTTATTATTATTATTATTATTATTATTTTTCAGGACATTCTGAGATACTATCCATCTGTATTAGCATGTTATATTGCTAATTTATGCATGGAACTCCAATTAGCATAAATGGAGCATAGCTGCATAGTAAGTACACTACACTTGAAAATAGTATATTACAAGCCAGAACCAACTTTTTAAATGATGTGAATGTTGACAGATATGAGATAAAATGTTAAGCTGTAGAGAAAACTTTTGTTGATTAATTAGTGTAAATCGCCTTATTTGTTTAGTAAATCAGTTTTTTAGCTTTGAATCCTTTGCTTCTTGGATGCCCTGCTGGAAAATTCCTTCATTCTTCCAGGTCGCTCAAAGCTCCATCGCAACCTTACCTTGAACATTTCTGAGGATGGAGAATCCAGGACTTTCTGGACAACCTGTATAAGGGTGTCAACCATGCTCATTGTAAAAAGATGTTTTCCTTACAGCTAATCTAAACCTGTCTTCTTTTCAGTTCAAAACCATTACACCTTGTCCTCTCACCACAGGCCGTGATAAAAAGGAAAAGTAGAGCTCAAAAAGCTAAGTCCTGCCTCTTACCAAGAGTGCAGTACCATCATTTATTCTGCCTGGCATCAGGAAACAGGAACCTCAGTAATCTCCTCCCTGTATAGTTTTCTTTAGGATCTGCACTCTTTTCATAGCACACTCTGCACTCAGCCACTCTTTGCTACTGTTTTAGAGGTGTGAAAATCCTGGAGGGAACCAAAACTAAAGAGAGTTGACCTTTATGACCTTCATCATAGAGATTATACATTGTACCTATTCTTAGTGGTAATAGATGGTACTGTGCTTTCCCTTCTTTCTGCGTACTGTGCAAGATTAAGGTCATGCAGAGGTAAACCATAATGAATTAAGGGATCTGTAATGGAAAACAATTTTAAGTGAGAGTTTAAAAAGGCAGGAAATCTCCAACAGTGGCTCTTGCTCTACATACATTTCACTGTTTCTCTGATCAAGAAATTTACATTCAATTCTTCAAACCAAGGGCAAAGATTCCAAGAAGCTTTCTCTTTTTGAAAAAGCGAAGATATTAAGTACTTGGAGAGAATTGGGATAGTCCCACAGCAAATGGTAATGCTTAGAAAAGTAGATCCCACAGTTCCAATTTCTGTTTCCCATGGCTCCTGGGTAAATTTGTTGTTTAAAAGTTTCTGAATAGTATATATATGATCTTGTATTTGTTCCCTCTTCACTCAGGCATCACAAAGATACCTGTAGCAGCTCTGTTTTGCTAAATATGATCTACCTGACCTAGTATACATTTATTTAATCAATTTGTGTGGAAGTATATAAATAGAGGAATAAATTTTGCTCTCATGCCCTTAACCTAGCAGGTTCAAGATACAGAAAACACTGCCAAAAGAAGAAAGCTGGATAGCCATGCTATAAGGCACTAGGAAATTACAAACTTGTTGCAATGAAAGCTTGGGAGTTGTCATCTGCTCAAATTTTATTCAACAGAAAGGTAACAGAGCTCTCATGGAGAGATAAGAGATTTTATATACAAATAAACATGAGAAGCAAAACCTCTTATAATTCAAATATATCAAGAATGGCACCAGTAGTAACAAAGAGGCGAGTCAAAAAAAAAAAATTTGGACTGAAGAAAATTTGGACTGGCCACGTCTCAAGATGTAGCCCAACCAGAAATAACACCAATTTCTGCCATTATTTTATGTATTTATGAGGGCATTTTTAGGTCTACATAATGACAGTAGGCATTGCAGGTGCTACTTGAAATCCACTTTCAGCTTGGTTACTAGGATATTTCAAGGGATCCTTAAGTCTGCATTACACTGATATTGACTCAGTTCTTAAGTTTATTTAGGAAAAGAGGATGTGAGGAAGTGATTCTGTAAGATCTCTCTAAGGCAATTAGGGTTGGTTGTTTCTCTGTGTAGAAGCTGGTGTATCACAGCTTATAGATCCTAGATCCCCTGGAACTAAAGTAGAACTAGTGACTAAATAATATATATGGATATAAAATACACGAAAATATTATACCACGGTAGGTGGAGTAGGTAGAAACCAAAAGCAGCCGATGAGCTACAGAAACTGGAAGCTTCACTCAGCTGCAGATCCTCGTTTTCATCATTCTAACACCCTTCAATAGTTTACAGAATGCTTTACAGCTGCATTTTCAGTGCAGTTCCAGTTACTCAACACCTACTTTTGATTTGTATGACTGAAATGTGCACAACCATGAACATGCACATTAAAGGTCAGGCCATAATTCCTTTCCTCAGTCTTTTTATTTGTATCATCTACAAATAGCATTTCCTTATTTTATAAACCTTAGAAGAATGCAGAAAAGCCACCAAGGAGATAAAAATCACCGCAAATATAACCCTGCAAAAGATGCAAGTGTGAGATGTGTATAATTAGTAAAAAAATATAAATCAATAAATATTCCTGAAGTTAACATACTTATACAACTGCACACAAAAGTACAAGTTCTTTGTCTAATAACAGGCTTGTTTTTTCCCCAAATTCTTTACTCTCTGGTGATTCACCTATGCAAAACTGCCCTCAGCTGTGTTCTAAAAATCAGTGGCTGTAATAACCAAGAATTAAATTAGTGCAGGAAAATGTCTATCTTGTAATTTTATAGGAAAAGTATCGTAATGAAATCTGAATATTCTGCTGCTTCTAAGATGTTTGTTGATGCAATAGTGCTGAAACATTTTAAAAAAGAAAAATGAACACTTATTCTGATTTAACAGTGCAATTTTATTGACTCCCAAAGAGCTATTTCTGATTTGTACCACAGAGATCAAAATCAGATGCAGTTCCCCTATAATATTCCTCCTAACATCTCCTGTATAGGTGGAAATCTAAGTAAGATTATGGGGTTTTATGCAGGCATATTTGGCAGCCTTTTCATATTTATTGGTGTAGCAAATATCATTTGAATTTGGTGCCTTTTTGCTAAAGAGTAAAATAAGTTATTCGCTGTATGAATAAGTATTTGATAGCAGATCAGACAAAGATAAGGCGTGAGGCATGAGTTTGCAGATGCAATAAAATGACTAAAAGGCCAATTCATCCCTCATGTAACATCGCTGAAGTCAATGAATTTGATCTTTATGTTGAAAATCCAATTTCACACTTAAATAGATTATTTATATCAGAGTTGTTTGTTTTTTGTTTAGTACTAGCTCTTGTAAGGATACCCTGTAGGATGAAACCAGTGATATTCACTTGTAACTTTTACACATGCAACACACTGTCTGGTTTTTTTTCCAAAATACATCCCCACAGCTCATGTCAAGGAAATTCCAGTGTACTTGCACAGTACATATAATTAGTATCATTAGTCCAATTAGTGAAGATTAGGGATTTAGATGGGATATGACACTTGAGCTAGATAGAATTCAGAGAAATCAAAAAGCTGAACCGATATCAGTTACTGTGAGGAAATATAGTTCTTAAAATGGAAGAAGCACAGGATCACCAAAACAGTGGGACAAAATTGAACTAAGCTGAGGGCTAGAGCAAAAAGTATTTGAGCAAAGAACAGTGGCTGTTCCATAATAAAGATGTAAAATAAGAAAGGTTAGTGTATATGCAAATCTACAAGACTTAGGAAACAAGGATATGCAAGTGCAAGGAGCTCATCTTAGTGATACAACAACAATCCCAGAGATACTGAGCCAAAAGCACGTGGAGAAATGGGTACTCAAAGAAAGTGGTCAGTCTTTCTATCTTTGCACCTGGACTCTGAGGCACAGAGGAGAATGTGAGCAGCTGAAGTCAGTGTTCCCAGATTCTGTCTCCAACATGCCTTACAACATTAAGTCTTTGGCTTCTTTTTTCATGAAATATTTCACATCTCACCCTGCTGTTGAAATTGATCCTGCATCTATTTCTTCTTGAGCATCCTCTGACTGCTTCTTCCTAAACAATTTCAAGTACAGAGTCCTTATGGACAACAGGGACAACACATATGTTGGATTTGCTCCAGCTTTTTCAGAGATACAGAATTTAGCAATATCATCTGCAGCAATTCCTGTCTCTGTATCACTTTTAATGCTTATGCATTTTAAGCAGATGTGATCAAAATATTTCAAATTAAGAGTGAAGATTTGGGGCTCCTATACCGATCTTTCTACACACTCAAAATTTTTCTGTCAATCTTCATTTTCCACAATTATTTTTCAAATCTGATTAGAATTGGCCTTACATCTAAACACTAACCTGTTTCAGAGTGCTAGAACATTGTTCAGAACTAAGGTTTTCAGACTGCAGGTAGGTTTTTCTTGTGGTAAGAAGAAATTGCTTCTACTATGCAATCTGTATTTGTAAAAAGACAGCTCATTAAAAAACCTTACTGTCTGCCAAAGTCACAAACACCTGATTTCTTTGAGAAGCTGACTGCTCATGGTTTGAAAAATCCTGGAAGACAAAGTTAGGTTCATCCTGTTTTGCAATGTTTGGAAGCTTGCCACCTGCAAAATAACCTGTATTACCACATGTGCTATTCAGTGGTGTGAGTTTGTCTAGTTTCCAGGGTATCATTAGAGATTTTCCACATGGGAACTACTACAGGTTTGGATTGGGATTGTAGAAAGCATTCGTCCAAACCTACGTATCTAGATTCCCTGCAAAGAGAGAGGAGGGAAAGCAGAATCTTCAAGTGGTAATGCATGTAAAATATGACTTATCAAAACATTTTTTGCAATCCATGCTAATCATATTAACAAATGCAGATTAATCCACGTGTCTGTTGATTTCTTTGAAGAACTTTTGTAACACTGATCTTCAACTACAAAATTGGTATTGACTCTTCTTCTTATTTATCCACACTAACTCTCCTCTTTGCTACTTGAAGCAATTTGCTGGCTCAGACTCTAATAGTCTGTACTCTCAAGTGTCCCACAAATCCTTTAAAAGCACTCATTTGTAACTTGTCTCCCACCAAGGAAATTTAAGCAATAGTTTGAACACACATCTTACCTCAAAATTAGTAAACTAAGAATTTCACATTTCTGCTCATTTAAAAATTTAGAAGTAATATCTTTGTTGCAAAATATATTGCTCTGGAAGTTTTGTTTCCTAATGTAGAAACCTTATTCCTACTTACCATCTTATATTTCTTCCTTGCCTGTATAGCTGATGTACCCATTGAAAACAGGAACATTTGTTTAATGTTGGGGCCCTGTCTGGATTACTTTTAATCCTAACTGCATTCAAAGTAATTAACAATGTTGTACATTCTTCAGCTCTTCTCTTTTTACATGTCTACACATGAAATATTTGGTTTAACTTCCTAACTAGGCAAGACTGCAAAGGATTTTGAAATGCTTTACTTTGCACTGTTCTTACTGACTCAATTTGCTTTATCCAGTGAGTTCATTCTTCTACTCTCCCTGGAATGATTTTACCTTCCCAACATTCCATTTTAGGTGGTTGCTTCCATAACACAGTCACACACATTGCAATGCCAGAATTTCTTCCTGTTGGGAGCAGACATGACCATTTAGCCACCTTTGGTGTAAAGCATTCAGTTTGATGATGTCTGCAAAACTAGGTAGATTTTTAGTGACTTAAATTTCTGTATGTCTACAGCAATGTCTAAACCACCTTTTGCCTGAGAATACCCAACTACAAATATTTTGGTGTTCCCTTCATGCAGTTCTGATTACTTTAAAATCCATGTTCAAACAGAAGTCATCCTGAAAACAGAAAACCAAGAGACAGAGGGTATGGAAAACATGTTTAATTAGCAGGGAAATTAACTTAATGCTGAGAGGCAACAGGTGCCTAATCGAGCATCCAAGAAATCTCCTCATTTTTAGATCTTTAGGGGTTTTTTCCCTGTTAACTGACAGATGAGAGGTAATGACGATACTGATGAAAAAAACAGTTATAAAACCTGAAGAAATTCCAGGAATAAGCAAGAAATGGCCAAAAGACTGGCAAGCCTGCTCTCAGCAGCAATTATTAAGCAAGAAAAAAGGGAGAGAAAGGCATCATCTGTCTTTACCCTTCCCAGAGAAAGGTCAGACCCCTTTGCTTTGGAAATACCCAGCCATGCACACACCAGCCCAAGGCAACCCCAGAGAAAAAGTCCTGAGAAGCAGGTGTGTCTAAGCATGAAACTTTCAAAGGTAAGGGTTTTTTTCTTCTTTACCTCACAGGTTTTAGGGCCAAATTTTGGTCCTAAAAGACAAAATTTGTCCTCATAATAGTAGAGTCTGTAGAGGCTGTTGGTCTAGTCCCCTGGCAATTTTTTTTCCCAGTTAATACTCCATCTCCCCAACCTATGAAGTGCACAAGTGCTCAGAGAAGGTAAATTTTTATTCATTGCAGGCAGAGTGCAGCAATGTTTCTAGTCATTTAAGACTTGAAAGAACATGGAATTTTCAAGCCATTCAAAACATTTGCACTTCCTACAAACCCCAAGTTTCGCCCCATACTTCTTCAGAGAGTACCCTTCTTTGGTGAGTAATGATTTAGGAGCTGTTAAATCTTTACATTATCCCAACAACATGTCAATTAAGGGAGGCATTTTATACAGATTACAAAGATTTGTCGGAGGTGGCCACAGCTTTGTTAAAGCTGTTTTGTGGACATCTTCATAATTAATGGAAAAATCATTAGGAATTCAGTCTTTATTAACCCCTGTAGCTGCAGGGGCCCATTTCATCTTAATTGCATTCATTTGGCACTGGCAGTATTATACAGCATAATCACTAATAAATGATCTTTTAATTTGTACCAATCAAGAGACCTTGCTTTCATGCCAATATTCCTGTTTCTTTGATGTTGACCTGTCTTGATTTTTGATCATTTGAACTTAAGATGATTTACTGGAAAATCAATATCAATACCAAATCTGCCATATTCATACATCTGTGGTTAAGTTCAATTTGACCGTATTTTGATTGAAATAAGTAGTACTTGATTATCCATTCAGATTTTATGAAATAATCAGGTTGGGAAATCTAGTCCTGTATTCTTATTCAAAGGCAAATAATTAGAAACTGTAGGAAAACTGCAGAGCTGGGACAGCATTTGAAGTAACACTTCAGATCCCACTAATTAACCAACTTTGTCTGTAATCTCCTAGAGGCCTCCACCAAGAGAGTAATATGCTATTACCCATTTAGCAAGGCCAACAGGGGCTTTGGCTACAGTTGTTAATAAGAAAATCTGAGACAGTTTCTCTCATTATACCCCCTGTCAGCACCGTCTCTGCAGTATAAAATAGCCATCATTGTTCTGTTGGTCAGTTAACCAGAAACCAGACTACTGTAAAAAAATACTTTACAACTAATTGAAAATGACTGAAACATTCCCTTATCAACCAGTTGCTTTGTGTTATTTGAAGAAAATATAAATGTTAGTGAAGGAGGGCAAACACAAAGTTCAGTCTCTTTAATGAATACCCCCTGCATGAACTAGAATTACTGACTTAGCTAAAGAGAAAAAAAACCCTTACAGCTATTACTTCAACCTCTTGGTTATGAATTAAAAGAAAAAAAAAAAAAAACACACGATCTCTTTCCCAATATTATAGCACTTACTCCCTAAGTACTGAATTAATTTGTTGAGAATTTACAAGTAAATCTGTTTAATTACTATGAGCAATACGGGTCTTGTCTGAACTCTTACTGAGCTGTTACATTGTGATACAGCTCCACTACTGGCTGTGAAATAAATAAATAAATGATGTAGTGCATTCTGAGGTGGAAGGGAATGATCTGGACCACTGCAGCTGCATCATGGTAGGGACTGTAAGAGTTCCTCCTGTTCCTGGGTCACTGCCTCAGCCCTCACTGTTTTGCTTGCAGAAACTTTGGAGGACAGACCTCCTTCCTTAAGTCTTTGATGATTTGGGGCAGCCATGTCCGAAACAATCTGCAGTTGCCAAAGGGAGATGAAGTTGGGAATGTGTGTGTGTGTGTGTGTGTGTGCGTGCACGCACATGTATGTGCATGTACATGCCAGCTAGATGACATTTTATTTTACCTCATTCCAATTTTCAGTGCAAATGTTATAAATCCATGAAATACATAAGCAAGATTAAAGAACTGATCTCCAGTTGTTGAGATATGTACATGAGGGAAGCAAATACAACAGTTTTAACGCTGTCAGGCAGTGGCATTGCACAGACTTTCCAGGTTTGGGGGACGGAGAGGAATGCAGAAAACACTTTAATCTGAAACTGCAAGCATGAAATTGCTTCCATTAAGCTTGACTTCCTGATTATTGTGTAACATTATCAAAAGACACACTTAAGGCTGTTTTGATACCCTAAGTGTACATTACCATTTCTAAACAAATTTAAAATTAATAATGACTGCCCTTGATGTATAATGCCTGATAGTTACTGTTGGTTGGAGGGTTTTTTTACAGCAGTTCTGTGAAGTCATCTATCCTAAAAGATGGATCAGTATTCTCACCTTTAAAATTCTTTACTACAGCTACTTATTTGGGAATTTTGACAGAAGAATATTATAATAGTAGCAATTCAGCTTTGCTGCTAGTGAGCTGGTTGACAGCTCCCACAAAGTTTTACATATAGGTTCCAGAAAAACTGCTTGCCTCATCTCTGTAGAAGAAAGAAGACAGTATTTACTCCAATAATTAATTATTCACATAAATAGAAACACACCAGATTTATTAAACTACAATAATTGGGGGTGGGTGGAAGGGGGGAAGTGAAATTACCTTTATCAATAAATGCTGTAGCTCATAAATACTTAGGTCAGTTTGGGCAGTTCTTCTGATTCCCAACTCAAGTATTTCTGTCTTTTCTACTCAGACAACTCTTGATTTCCCTTTAAGTGTGGGGCAGACAGCAGATTTTCATTGTATGGCCATGTCTTTTAAAAGTTCAAGCACTAGCCGCTCATTTAGTCTGTCTATGCACTAATCTTTGTCCAACTGGTTATATTCATCTTGTTTGCTCTCTGAAGAACTGTCTTCTCCAATTGATCCCTGTATATCTAAGTTGTAGCTTAGTACTCTTCTGTTGTTCAATGCTCACCTCAGTGAAAATCACAGACTTTTGCTAATATTTTAATAGCATGGATGTAAAAACCTTTCCTTGCTTGCTGATAATACTTTAGATAAACAGTAACACATAGAATATGCCACCACATATTTTATATTGTCAAATAGAATCTCATGGCAAGTCTCATGCACAGTTTGCTTGTTTATTATGACATGTGATTGGACATATTTTATTCTGATTAAGACTATTAATGGCTTCCTTGGGACTTTTTTCCAGCATTGAAAGTACACATTGACAATATTCCCTTGAAATCTTTGCTTATCCTATCAGAGAAATCTTTAATACCTCCTCTTTAAAAAAGTGTGCAATGTATGAAATACATTCACTATTATAGTCACTCAAGAGAATAAAAAAATATCTGTCCTAAAGAATCACATGCTACTATTGTATAGATCTACATATAATTTTGCTTGATTTAGTTCCAAAGTGCTTTCTGAGAAAAGCATAACAAAGATTCAAGATAGAATTTGAAGAACTGAATGAAAAAGAATGTTTTCCATACCATTCTCTGCACGAAGCTTGCTTTTAGATTTCAGCAAGCTTGCAACCTCATAGGTCTCACCCTTAAAATTTATTTTGATGTAAATAAGAGCAATGAAAAACTTGTAAATGCTAAAACTATTTTTAAGTTGGATTTAATTTTAATGAGATGGAAAGAAAATGAGCGGAGTGATTTTATTCACCAACATATGCCTCTATTACTTGACTGAAAAACAGACACTTCACATCCCATCAGAAAAACTCCAATCTTTTTGCCTCAAATCCTTGCTGGCCATACCAATTTTTTGCACCTTTAATATTCTCATCATGGATGAGCATTTACATCTCCTCTGAATTTGTTCTCCTTTAATTTTCATTTATGTTCCTCTTGTCCTAGCTTCTTGTGCTGGTCTGAAAATAGCAGCTCATGTTGACATTATCTGTTCCATTTAAAATTTTAAATACTCAATTAAATCACCTCTTAAGTGACTTTTTCTTTCTAGACTTCATAGATTTAGATGTTCAGCTTGTCCTTAGAACTTATGCCTTCAACCTTCCCACCTTTTCAAGAACAGCAATATCACATTTATAATACATGTCAAAGGTAACATTGTGCAGCTTGAGTGTTGTCTCTAACTTTCTTAAACATATATTCTGCTGCCCTGGCTGACTGTCCTAGATGGCACATCTTTGGAACCACTTTTAAAAGGGTCTTGTCAAAGTCAATTGTATTACTTATATTCTATTCAACTTTAAATGTGCTTTATATTTATGATACTAGTGCTCAGCGGTTTTTTTTAACATTAGTTATAATCATGTAAATATGCATTTAGCGGATGGAGAAAAAAAAATTAAAATTTAACTTTAATGTTATTCATTACTATTTATCCTCTATACTTGGAATAGCCTTTTGTAATGTGCCTTGTTCTTATAGAAATCTACCGATTTCTAGTTTGTGCTTCTTAGACTCATAGTTACACAACCTCAATCTCTTTCTATGCTATTTCCAAATCAGATACAAATCATCCAGTAAAATATCACTACAGGCACATTTTCAGATTTTATAACAAATAGTTTATGCAGAATGTAATTTGTAAAGGTACTGTAATAAATTAGAGGACTTATTACAGAGAGCTGCTTCCATTTCTGTATCTAACCAGCAGAGGACTGCCTAATTTCCATAATATAGAAAAAATCAGAAAGATCATGGAGGTAGTCTGAGGACAACAACTCATCTGTCAAGAAAATGTCAAATAGAAGGTAACTCAAGTGAAGGCTCCTCTCTTTGGAGTGCTGTAATTATAAAGATGTCCCTCACATTCTTCTATCCTCTGCTCATCCCCCAGCATCCCCCATGTGTTGATACCAGGGCATGCCTTACCCAGGTGCAGCACCTTACATTTGGTCGTGTTAAACTTCATGACATTCCCATGGGGCCACTCCTGATCAGCCATTTCAACCACACCACTCAGCTTGGTGCCATCACCAAGTTTGTGAGGCTGCACTCAATCCCTTCATCTCTGTCATTAATGAAGATATTAAATAACACTGGTCCCAATATGGACCCTGGAAGGTTACTACTCATCACTGATGGCCATTGGGACTCTGACTATGTCAGAGGCTTTACAAAAGTCCAGATAAATGACGTCTGTAACCATTCCCTTCTCCACTGATGCAGTTACTCCATCATAGAAGACCACTGAGTTGGGCAGGCAGGATTTGCCCTTCATGAAGCCATGCTGAGTGTCTCAAATCACCTCCCTGTCCTCCATGTGTCTTGGCTTCTAGGAGGATCTGTTCCATGATCTTCCCAGGCAAAGAGGCGAGGCTGACAGGACATCAGTTCCCAGGGTCACCCTTTTTAAAGATGAGTACAATGTTTCCCTCACTCCAGTCTTCCCTAGATTGCCATGCCTTTTAAAGTACTGGGGAAAGTGGCTTGGCAACTACATCAGCCAATATTCCTTGTAAGGGAGATGCTCTAGTCTCTGATACGCCTTTGTTGTCTTTCACAGTACTAACTGCAGTATCTCTACATCTCTCTTGTCCTTAGGAGCTCAGAACTGGGTATAACATCCCAGATGCAACATCACTAATACTGAATGGAGGGACAGAGTGACCTCTCTTGACCTTCTGGCAATGTTCTTCCTAAAGTATCCTAGGACACCATTGACGTTTTTGGCCACAAGGTCACTTCTGGCTCATGGACAGCTTGTTGTCCACCAGGACCCTAAGGTCCCTCTCTATAGAAGGACCTTCTTTCCAGCAAGTTGGCCTCTAGCCTATACTAGTGTATGGAGTTATTCCTCCCCAGGTGCAGGACCCTGTATTTTCCTTTGCTGAATTTCAGTTTTTCTCTGTCCATCTCTCAAGCCTGCTGAGGTCCTTTCCAAGGGTTGCACATCACCCTGGGGGATTGGCCACCCCTCCCAGCTTTGTGTCATCAGTGAACTTACTGAGGAGGCATCTGTCCTTTTCATCCAAGTCATTGATGTACAAGTAAAACACTGGGCCCCCTCCTGACCTCTGGGCATCAGCACTAGTGACAGTTCTCCAATTGTGCCACTGACCACAACCCTCTGGCATCTGCCATTCAGCCAGATCTGAATCATGGAATCATTTCCATTGGAAAAGACTCTTAAGGCCATCAACTCTAACCATTAACTCAAGACAGCCAAGTCTACCACTTAAACCACATCCCTAAGCACACAGCCCAGGCAGCACAGCAGCCCCATCGGCTGAGACACACAGTTCATTAGTGCCTGGCTAACGGCTTTGACTGCTTCCTGGAGCTCAGATGGTTTCTTTGCAAAGTTTTGCCATGCTTCACAGCCATACCAGCTTGCTGAAATCTAGCATAAGACCCATCACAGAGTGCTGCACGGTAGGCACAGGTCTGATCCTTAAATGCAGTCATGGCATGGGTAAAACAGAGTCTGAGCTGGAGCAAAAGGTCTCAGGGACCTTCACTCACCCATGGTGAACACCCAGCCTACATTCCAACTTAGAGGACCCCTGAATATCAGTATTTTTTCCCTGACCACTTGAATCAGTTGGTAACTGAGTCGGGTAGCCTCCCTTCCACAACATCCTTCTTCCTCCATAAGCTGCTGGAGGCACAGCACAGAGACAGCCACAAAATTCCATCACCACAAATTCTCTATGTAAAAGCAAAAGACACTGTTACTCAGCCTGAAGATACTCAGTAAAACAGGCTGAATGAAGAGCAGAATCTGTCTCTAAAACACGTGGTTATTTCCTCATCATTTGAACTAAATATGGAGGCAGACAGATTTACTTGTGAGTGAATTCGAAAAAGGGATAAAATGTTCAGAAAGGAAAATGTTGTCATAGAGTTCCACTGCCTACAAAACAGGTGAGAGATTTTGTTTTGAGTTTCTCCTGTGACACTCCACAAGACACATCAAATGTACTGGATTTGTTTAAAAGTTGTAAATGTGTTATTTGGATGTTTTAAAACTTTCTTTTTTAAAAAAGGGATCCCATCTCATAACTAGCCTTCCCAGTGTGCTCTTGGGCACCTTTTTTGGAATTGTGCTGTCAGTGCATTTGATTTGCTGTCTGCATGTGATGTTATGTGCCATATTGTCACAACTTAGGAAGAAGCAGTAAATTGAAGTAGAGTCCTCATTGGAATGAAACTCCCATTTTAAGGAGAAATTCAGATCTATTCAGTTTGACCTTGGAACTTGAATTAAATCTTTAGAAACTCAACTTTCTCAAGGGAAGTATGAGGTTTGTATGAGACTGGATATATTAAAAGCTTGTACAGCCCTGGTATAGCACACGTGCCAAGATGGTTAATTTTTAATTTAGAGGACAATGAAAAAATCAAAGGGTTTCACCTGAACTAATTTTCACAGAGCTAATTTGTTATACTCAAAGCTGGTTTATAAGCATTTAACAATCCATTAAAAGCAGTATTAAAAGCTCAGTTATGATTTTTACTGAAACATTTTTGTATGTTTAACCTGATTTCTGAATGGATTTTTTATAGTTTGGGGTGGTGTCATAAAAATGCACATAAGTCTAGGCTGGATTCCAATTTTGTATTGTAATAATCAGAATTTTATGTATGGGTCTGTATGCACATTCAACAAATCATTCAGAAAGAAAAATCAAGTGGATGTGGTTATTGAAGATGAGGATGGTATTTACCTGCTTGAAATTTGATGCATATAATACATATAAGGAGTTGTCCTTGCTTCAGTCATAAAACTAATCCATTTAGATTGTCATTTCAGGGAGTTGGGCACAATAGATTTCTGCAAGACTACAGCATGTCACCACCTCAGTGTAGCAAAGCTGCACACACAGTGGAAAGCAAAGCCAGGACACTTGCTCCTGTCCTACCTGCAACAGGGTACTAAATCTGCCCTCAGGATGGGGAAAGTGTACTTGCCCTGCTCCCGCACAGAGAGGCAAACCCTGAGACTTCTAGCATGAACAAATATTTTCCTCCTGCTCTCTATCATTGCTGAATAAATGCTGACTTATCTTCATTAAATCTGCATGCAGCAAATCAATATGAAGTTGGGGGGCTTGTTTGTAGAAGTATCAGAATCATTTTGACATGCTGTTAACATGTTGATGACTCATTTTGGTGTGAATTCAGGAGTTGCCAGGAAATATTGCTAAGGCTATCTAAGTCTGGATAATGCAGAAATGATAGGTACGTTGTAACAACCCACATGTCAGAGAAAAAGGGAAGGAAAATAAAAATCTCCCAGTGCTTACAATTCCTTGAATTGCAGTAAGACATGGGGCTTAGGCTTAACTGCATTTTATGTCTGTGCTTTTCTAGAGGAAAAAAATGGACCAGCGTATATTTCTCACAGTAAGGAATGCGGAAGTTTAACCCCAGAAGTTCCTCCAGTTCTACAAAGTAGCAGATATACCATTTGTAATGCTTGATGCTCTGTGAGTGCTTCATTTTTGTGCCCTGGAGTGTGGGAATATGACAAGGAGAGAAGCTACCCACAAGAAATGAGGAGGTGGAACAAGATGGAAGTGGAAGTGTTCCGTGCAGGAAGCACAGTACATGGTTTAACAAGCTGAGATAAGTCACACAGTACAGCCAGCCTGGAAAACTCTTCCTAGCAGCATTTTGTCAGGCACTTCCTCTTTTTTCTTTCCTTTGGGCATAATGCAAGGTAGATTATGGATTTCTCTGCTAATTTGCAGAAAAACACTATTTTCACCAGCATTAATGGTCATAGCTCATCAGCTCCATAATTCATAAAAACATAGAATGGTATAGGATAGAAGGGACCTTAAATACTGTCTAGTTCCAACCCCCCTGCCGTGGGCAGGGACATCTTCCACTAGGCCAGGTTGCTCAAAGCCCTACCCAATCTGTGCACAAATCCCCTTCTGGAGATGGGAAGTCCGCAACAAAATGTTCCATTGCATCACCACCCTTTCAGTGACAAATTTCTTCCTAATATCTCAATTCAAACCATCTTCTCACATTATTGTCTCTCCTGAGAATGCAAGGAGTTCAGCACTGGCAGCCCCTCTCCCTTGGATGTTCAAGACCATCTGTGTATGCTAATTGCAGTAGTGACTTTCTTATATGAATTCTCCAACAGGATCAAGGATAAGCATCAGATGGGTGATACTGAACCAAGGACTTAAGAACGGAAGTCCCTGAATACCCTCCAACTAAGCTACGCTCCTGAGTTGTTTCCCTCTTACTGGAATGATAGTATGTCCACAAATGTGCAACTTAAAGTAAGTGAAGTACCCTGAGAAAAAGGAGTTACTCTTAGGGTCTTTGGAAGCTCACAATAATAGCTACAGGACCAAAGTATTTTTAAAGGTCAACAGAACTCCAGTAATTTATGCAACTCTCTTCTGAGAAGTTATTATTTTATGATCATTTTCATATGTAATTACCTTTTTCCTTTTTGCTGATTCACCTCTTAAACCCTTCATGCATATGATTGAGAAGCATCACCTTGCACATAGGGGAGGAAGAGAAGATGTAATCAAACTATATATCTGATCTATAAGTCTGATCTTTTAGTCAATAGAGGCAGTTCCTGATCTTTGTCACTTGCAAAGGGAGAGGGAAAATTCACTGAAACCACCTGTGATTTTTTTTTTTAATGGGAGAAAAGTCAGAAGGGGGTGGGGTAGGACATTGAGAGATAGGAGTCTTTGTTCAGTGAAACAAATGTTAACACCAGAATACAGATAAAACTTTATGTATTATTAAAGAATACATTTTGCTGTTGGAAAAATGTAATGCAACCTGGAATCATTTATTCAAACTGGTAATTCTTTTCATGTTGTCACATTACAGGAAGTCTTGATGTGTCTTGTGTCTGACTGAAAATATAAAACACTGTGGTAAAAAGAAAGCAATAATAAGAAGGACTAAGGACTATATTTTCTTTAGCCTTAACATCAATGCAGAAAGACATTACCAAAAAAAAAAAAAAAAAAAAAAAAAAAAAAAAAAAAAAAAAAAAAAAATTGAAAAAGCCCCACATAAATTGATAGGAAAGGAGAAGGGGGAAAAAGCAAAGATATTCTGATAGGTCATTTTTTTTTCCATACATAAGCATTTAGTCTACAGTAATCTACCAGGACTGTCAAATTTGATTGAAAGATAATGCAAGATTTTTTTTCTTGACACAATTTATAGCATGTATCCATTAGGAATAATTATGGTTGCATGATTTTGCTAGCTGTTATCTCTACAAGTGTTACTAATGGTTTTATCAATTACTCCCTGTCCAATAACTGCATGGTTGTAACCTAATTTAAAGACACTCTATCACTAGGCTGATTTGTGTAGTAGTAAATGACAGCATTTGAGACACCAGCCAAACGACTCACTTCAGTGACTTAGTTAGTCTCTAATAATTAACAATTAGTAGGTACCTAGGAAAAGCTCAAGAGACTAGAGCTCCCCTGTTTCCCTTTCTTATCTAAATACAAGAAGTTACCAAGACACTCTCTGTAAACATAAACCTTTAAATAAATTATCCTTCTGTGTCTCATAAAAAAATGTGCTTTAATAATGGTGAAGAGTTGAGGAATAAAACAGAACCGAATTTTTGGATCCATGGTTGTAAGACATACTGACAACCTAAGGAGGAGACACAAGATTGTACTTTGAGGTTTTGCTGTTAGTGCTATAGTTCAAAAGCAAAGCCAGTGTGCTGAAAGGGGAATAGTGCTGGCAAAATCATGCTATTTCCTTGAACTTTAGAGCAAAAATGCTGGATGTGCAGAAAGAAGCAGTTCATTACAGATCATTAGTGAGGTTTTATGTACAGCTCAGAAAGGTATTGCCTGCTCAGAACAGACTGGAAAGAAGTCTATTTTAAATGAGTGTAAAAGATGGTATTCCTCCAAGGATGTTATCTCTGAGGATTTAAAAGAAATTTTCCATTAAAAACTCTCTCTTCTTAAATAAGACTTTGAACTTTGAGTTTAAAGCAGGATCTTGTACTCTGCAAGAAACTATTTCTATGTAGGCACAAAGATATTTAAAATAACAGTGAGTGTACAGGGGTTGAGGTTTTTACAGTGCACAGTCCTTTGCACAGTCCATTAGTATATATGAATCTAGCTTGATGGGCAAAATTGCCCAGAATAATTCATCATTTGGGTTATTGTGTCAGATCTTAGTACATCATCTCTTTCAGATTATCTGAGATCCCAACATAACAATCTTTCCCTAGGAGCCTTGAGGGTTGTATGTTTATAAAATGCTGCACTTTACCCACTCCACAGTCTGATGACATTTTCAGGCTTACATGCAAAACCAATATCTGCTATGAAGCTTGCACATTCTTCGTAGGAACATAGGAGCTGCCACACTGGATTAGATCAGTGATCCATCTAGCGTGGTCCCTGTCTCTGACAGATGCCAAATCCCAGCTGCTTTAGAGGAAGGTGTGAGAAACCTCATCAGAAAAAATCTCTGGAAGCACCTGCCTGTAAAGGCAGTTGCTTCTTAAACCCTTAGTAAGTAACTGGTTTATGCCCTAAAGCATAACTGCATATATGCTTTTAAAATTACAGGGTTTTTGTTATAATTACAGGAGCTGTCACTATCCTTATAATATTTGTATTATATTCTTGATCTCAAGGCTATGTCTAGATTCCACAGCACAGTCCCACTTCCCTGATCATTATCCAGGTTGAGGGCTGACCCAGACAGGCTGCAGTTTGCTTTTAGGCAATGCGGTCAAGTTTCTTTCTCCTGGGATCCAAGTCCTGCCCAGAGATGGGGGAGATAAAGAATGTCTAGTTCCCAACCTGACATGGGCTCTCAGATCACACAATTTAAAATAGTCACAGAAACCAAGCTGCCATAAATTAATACAGTTGGGTTGGTTTGGACATTTTTTAAGTCTCCTCTGTTGCATTTGAATTTTCTTTCTTTTTTATTGACCCCCACTTTGAATTAATAGAAACAGTAAGCAGACAGCCTCCTTTTTTTTCCCACTAAATGTTTTTTACCTTCATTACTCTTACCACTTTCTGGTTTTCACGCACAGTCTAAAGTAAACAACTTCCCTCCTTTTTTCTTTTTTCTTTTTCCTTTTCTTAAGTTATATTCGTCTATCTAAGCATTTCATTCCCATTTTGGAAGCTCTTTATTTTCTGAGATGCACTACACAGTATGCTGAGTGTAACATTCATTTATCTAATGTCATGAAAATAATTTTAGTTCTGTTCTCTGCCTCCAAATGTATCTCTAATGTAAATATTATTTAATAATGCTAAATGACAAAACTCATGCCTCTGATTTTAGCTTAATCTGATGGCAATATTCATCAGATAGCAGAGCATTTGTCCATTCAGTGAGCTGATAAAACAGTCTCAAGTCTGGGCTGCCAAAGACAGAGATGGTCTTCAAAATGTAGTTCTAACCTCACCCACCCTTCCTGGTTCATCTGCATATTCTTTTGAAAACCACTCATTGAGTATTTGTAGCCCAAATGATGTCATCAGGCACAGCATGCAGCCACTACAAGTGGGACAATTATAATTTTTGTAGCTGATTAATCATCATGAAAAAGTAACAGTCAATTGACTCAATCATACATCCATGGTGATTAATCACACTTCACTTGTGTTTTTTACAAGTATTTTACCGACAGTGCAGATGTTGGATGATTTTTCTCCTTGAGCCTTTTCCTTGGTCACAGATGTTAAGTAATCACCTTGTCCTGATACTTGACTTACCTAATTTTTTTCTTCTTCAGGCCCTTAAAAACAAATGTGCTTCTTATATAAAAAGAAAATGTTAAATTAGTTATTAATTTTTTTACAGGTCAATCAATATCTGAAATCACCATGACTGTCATTTGTAGTCGTAGGTGTTTTCAATAAGCACATTGCTTTTAAATCTGTTCTCTGTTATGCATGACAGCAGGAGTACTAATAAAACCCTGACAGCAGCAGGTAGCAGAGTCCATCTTATTTTTAGACCACAGTTAGAGCTTCTAATCCAAGTGAAAAGTCTCACTTGATTGTAACTAATTGGCATCCAGGCACACAAACAAGCAAACAAGAATATTATGACACAAAAATATTGAGTTTCAGAGATACTGGCTAGTAGACTTTAGTCGTAACTTTGGTTAGAAAGGTAAGGGAAATTGCTGAAATGCCTCAGCAGATGAAAGTGTTGAAATGTACAGCTAAAACCCTACTAATGATATTTTCCATGGAATTACATCTATACTGATGAAGCCATGAGAATTTACAACCACTGTCTCTCTTATAACCATTATGTTCCACTGGGACACGTCACATGTGCATATAGAGAGTTCATTTTGTTTTAAGGCATACATGTCAATCTCTAGGTGATTTTTGAAGATTTATTTCAGAGGACCTCTTATATATAAAATCCATATATTTCCCAGGCCGCCCTCAATACTGCAAATGGAAATGTGTAGGGCAAATAAGTTGTTTGCCTCAAACGATGCAAGCCTCAGTGACTTTAACCATGTTTCATCCTTCAGAAAAAGCCAAAGATACTCATTCTATTTAGAAAAAGTGTCTTACCAACCTCTTTGCCTGGCCTTAGATCACTGTTAAGATCAATGCATACACTGGAAATTGCTTTCATGAAAAGATGACACAGCTGCATTGAATTCTGCACCAGACTCCAGTCCTGATACTGTTAATAAAGAGCCTAAGGTTGGGAATAATTGTTAATACACTAATTCTAAAAATCCACTCAAATGTCACTTATAATCAGGATTTTCTACTGTGCTAGGACCCCTGGGGAAACCTTTGAAGCTGTGAATGGTGTACACGATGACAGGGATGAACATAAGAAGGTAGAAGGCCACCGATGCTGTTTAGCTTAGTTGTATAAAACTATCACGTATATAGAAGCTTAGAAATACTGGCAGCTAGGAAGATGGGAAAGCAAAGTGTGAGATGGAGGAAACACACAGATCCAGAAGGAAAAGCTTTACACTAAACCCAGTTATATCAAAGCATTAAGGGGAGAGATGAAGAAACTCTATGGCTTGTAATTTACAGCAGAAGCACTAAGGCAGAAAAGACATTATAAAAGCATTTCATCAAGAAGACGTCCATGACATAAAACTATTTAAAACAATAAATCAAAAAAAATTAGTCATTTTATTAGCAGTAGAGACGAACTTTACAGCAGATGTGAAGAAGTGGGATGGCTGTGAAACCTTGAAAAATAAAATTAGAGTAACAGAGTAAATTAATATGCAATATCAAGAAAACTTTCAATGTAAATCAGCGATTATAAATTAATTGGCTTTCAATTTTATTAGAGCTGCACACGCATTGTCTCATTTTAACATATCTTTGATATTATTATGCATAACATTTTGAAATGTAACTTTGTGTACTTCCTCTTAGTTCTTGTTGCACCTTATTTATGATTGCTGCTTGGGCTGGTGTGAAGTGAATGCATATCCCTCAATAATGAAGTGCAGAAGAGTTGGACAGACTTTTCCGAGTCACAAGGCCTGCTGTAAAAAATCCCTCATGAATCTTTTACAGCTATAAGTAGACTGGCACAGGTAATAGTTCTACTGCTATGGGAATTTTGGCTGAAAATATTTTTAAAAGCTCCTGAGAAAACGAGGGTGTCAGGATATATGTGTGCTGGTGCCGGAAAGAGTTGTTTCCATCAGGGGTAAGTTTTCTCAGCTTTTCTTTGGAATTACTGACTGCCACAGATAATAGCTGCTTCCTACTTTCAATCATACAGTCACAGAATGTCCTGGGTTAGAAAGGACCTCAAAGATCATCTAGTCCCGATGCCCCTGCTGTGGACAGGGACCAATCCGTAGACCAGCTCTATCCAACCTGACCTTAAACATTTCCAGGGATGGGGCATCCACAATTTCTCTGGGTAATCTGTTCCAGTGCCTCACCACCCTCACAGAAAAGAAGTTTTTCCTAATACCTAATCTAAACATACTCTCTTTCAATTTGAAGGCATTCCCCTTGTCCTGTCACTACATGCCCCCATAAACAGTCTCTCCCCCTCTTTCTTGTGGGTACTGGAAGGGTACTTTCTAACTCTTCCAGCAATATTATTGAATTGGAGGTGTAGGTTGCTCATTATTCACTTGCATGGATTTCTGCAGAGGTAACAGGAGCTGGGCTGGGAGCTTCTCTCCCAAGATCTCTTTTTAGTTAGAGTGCAGACCACATAGGAGACTTCAAACCATTTAATTGATTGCAGAATATGGGAACAGCAAAGAGAGAAATAAACTATGCTGGAATAACAATTGGAGGGGGGAGAGTTATGTTCCCACTTTTATGTGCATGAAGAAAACAAGACAGGAGGTTATGAAAAGCCAGGTGGGACTAGGTGGGGCTTTTAAGGGCAGAAGATTAGGACAGGAATAAGACCCTTAGCAAGTGGCAAAAGTCTTTATCTGAGGTGGAAATGCAAATGAGTTTTTCTGGATGTCACTGCTCCTCTAGTCTTGGTGAGTATGTAGCTGTGAAACTTGCTGCCAGTGTGACTGGTTCCCTCATAGGATCAATGCTCTAATGACCCAGGCCATGGTCAAGGGCAATCCTTCAGCTCATGAAGTCAAGGACTGAGCAGAGGGTCACTTTACAGCCCTCTAGACCTCAGCACAATACCAAGCAATGAGACTGATGTAGACTGAAAGGGGAGCAGGATTCCGTTTGCGTAAAACAGCAAAACAGGAGAAATTTATGCAAGTAAATACGCGCTTTCCAGAACCAGGTAAAACTATAATTAACTCTACTTCCTAGGTATATCTTATAACTTTGGTGCACCTGTTAACATGCCTGAGGAGCTGATCCTGGAGCCTGGACCCCTGAGACCTGTGTAAGAGACCTAAGCCTACCTTATAACGAGGTGAATGAATCAGCAGCACCCAGGCAGCCTGTTTAGCAACAGTCTCTTGGTGAAAATCCTCACGTCGATGCAGACTGTTTTCACTTTCAGCAGAACAGCATTTTCCAAAAATGTGCTGATCAGCTCTAATTATCAAGGTTACAAACTGAATCACTCAAAAGGTAAGAAATGCCAGAATCTGTGCTGCCTGGGTAACCTTGCTGCTCATATGCACTCCCCTTGCACATGCCTTATGATACAGTCTATAATTATCTGATTGCTTGTTATTTTTGCCCCTGTAGC
Organism: Certhia americana; assembly: GCA_018697195.1. Lineage (NCBI taxonomy): Eukaryota > Metazoa > Chordata > Aves > Passeriformes > Certhiidae > Certhia > Certhia americana. The sequence goes on from CM031859.1 coordinate 38,453,053, forward strand.
ATTGGAGGCATAGGGTGCACCTGCAGCAGGGATGAATCAGAGTTAAGTAGTGAAGGTGGTTGCTCTCCTTAGACATCCTGTAAAGACATGTAGGCTGAAGGCAGTGGGAAAAGAAAGTTTAAGGCATGAATTATGGCAAAAAATGCTGATCAGAAGACCCAACTCTAGCCAAACCTCCACCACAGGATTCCTACAAGATTCTGGTCAAATCATTTAAGCTAAATTTTGGACAGGTGATTCTTCAGAGGAGACACAAACTTCTCTGAAAAGCAATGCCTCAAAAGGAGATGAAGGAGATTTATGAAGCCAAGGAATAACACCTTGATTTTTGTGCTTTCTGTGTACCTTAGTTTAGACCTTGGGTTTTGATTTACTGAGCTTTGGAGCAGTCACACCTGCAACAGAAATCAATAACGGGAGATGTACTTTGACGGCATAAAGCATTGTATAGTGCAGTGCTAACATCTCTGTGGGGAAAAACATCCAAACACAGATCCTAAACACTGCTAGCTGGGAACACAGAGCTAATGGAAAATATGGACCTTCATGTCCCTGTACCCTGATTCTCCACCTAGACAGTTTGAATAATAATCATACCACTCACACACCAAGGACATAATGAAAATAAATATAATGTATACTGAGAAGCCTACAGACTGTAAAATCAAAAAGCCACAAGCAAATTAATAGCTGTGTCTTCAGAGCAGAAGAGGCAAGCAGTAAATAAGGCACAAAGCCAAGAAAAGCAATGAGGAGGTGCTAGATAGCTAAAAAGCTCGTTACACAGCACTGATGCACACTGTGCCCTAAAGGAGGAAGGGATCCAAGGGAAAACTTCCCAGGAAAAACACTGTCTTCTCATCTAACTGAAGATTGCATCAGAAGACATGGATAGAGAGAGGTGATGGCCAGCATTTGGTGACACAGTAAATCCAGTTTAGGGTTTCCTAGAACTGGGAAATAGGCACAGCACCACAATGAAAATGGTGGATCAGTTTGAATTTTTTTCTGAAAAAACAACATTTTAACAAATTTTAGGGAATAGTCACAAACTTTAAGCTCATAAACTCAGGCGTTAGGTTTGTTCAAGTATGATTCTTTTACGGAAGACAACATGGAAAGATAGGACTGACACAGGCTTGGCACTGAGTGCTCCACCTAGTTTAATATTAACAGTACTTGATTTGGAGTTTGAAGTGCTTGGTGTGCATACATTGCAATGCTAATGCTTCTGAAGGGAAAACCCAATGCAGGCTCTAAACATTAGCTTGTCTTTAATCTATTTGATTTTGAAAACTTCAACAACTTAACAGACCTTTCCTCCACTCTTCTGTCTGTTATATGGAGGCTGGGTAGGGCTGCTCGGAACAGTCCCCAGCACGTAAGCAACCAAATTTACCTACTTGCATCACTGTTTTCAGCAGATAGCTTCAAATCCATTTTTACCCTACCTTTGAAACATTTCTATACTGAAAAATATAATGCAATATTCCAAAATAACTTTATTGTGCTACAACTTTAGTTAAATGATTATTATTCCCTAGTATAAGAAATTCTAAAAAACTTGCAAGATACAATTTTCTTTTTCTTTGCTGATGGCTCTTTGGAGAAATGGCTTTCTTTTGTTCCTTCTGAATGCATCCATTATTCTGAATAATCCTTCAGATCAGAAAAAAACTTTGAGTGTGAGGGATTTTTCAGAAAACACTTTTCTTTTGCAGATAGCCAGACTTTGAGTAGAAAAATTCTGAAAGCAACATTCATTGTTACTCTCACTCAAAATCTTCAGATTTCTCTTTTTGCCAAGTTCAAAATTTTCAAAAACAAAATTCATTTTAAAGCCTGAAATACTTTTTTGTCATTTCTTTCCTCATTCAGTACAGAACTGCTCTGTGCCAAAGATGGATTTAATCTCCCCAAAGCCAAAACCTCGAGTCAGTTTTTAACCACATTGCACATTCAATCCCTGAAACAGCAAAGACAGAAACAGAACAGCATTTCAGTAGGCAGTTACCATCAGGACGTTGTGGCACACTCTAGTTTGTTGAAAAAATATAATATAATATCAAACTGAGGAAAAATCTGTTCAGTTCCTTGGCTACATGAATTGCTGAATTAGACAGTACAAGAGGGAAGGAGGCTTCTCTGATTTCTCTTGTCACTTAGGTTGCTTCCCTTGTGCCTATGAACCAGAACAAACTTACACATAATTAGATAAACTTTATCTGTTTCCCCACTAAAGCAGCACTAATTTTGAGTGAGACACTGAGCTGCCAGATGGGTACATCACAAAATACAAGGTGGCCATTTGATCTTGTTGTAACTCCATAATTTTCCTCAAATGGGACACAAGTTTAATCTCTACCTACTCTACAGATGTTTCCACTGCCAAGCAGCCAACAGAAGCTTTCACAGGGAGGAGACCCAGACCCAGAGTGTTTTTCTTCAGTAACTTACAGAGGCATGAACTTATAATTATTTTACTGTTCTTCCTAGACAACACGAGCAGTGGGCACCCCTTGGCCAACAAACCATGCAGCCCAAGCACATGCGGTCCAATGGCTCCAGGAGAGCAGGGCAGGAGGACAAAGGCCATTAGTGCTCAGGGTGCAGGAAGAGTGTCAACAAGCTGGTCTCTAAAGGGCAAAAGCACATCTATCCTTGTTCCTAAAAATCACTTCCCTTTCTCCTTCTGGGCACATTGAGCCAAAGAGTACCACACAGGCCTTTCTTCTGAAAAATGTCTTTGTAAGTAGTGATGTGTATAGCAGTTTGTTTTCATGGTGTTGATGTTTTCAGTTTAAATCTTTATTTAGCTGGAAAGCAGTTCAAAGCACTTGACGTTTGCACCGTTAAAGATCCTCCCACAACATGCTAGCATCATTCTTCTTCAGGATACAGGACCGTTCTCTCAAATAAATTGGTCTCTTGCAAAATATTTTCATACATTTTCAGCTAAAAATTTATTCCAGTGGAGGAATTTATCAATTTCACGTTGCTCATACACCCAAAATTAAGCAAAAATGTTTTTAGAGTCTATAAAATATAGATTTAGTGAAACTCCCTGTCCAAAACCAGGAAATGGGGCTCTGAGAGTGAAATTTAAAGGCTCAATGTGCTCAGTACAAGTAATCAAGTTCAGGGTCTGAAGTGAAGGAATTCACATGAAATAAGTATAAAGAATCTTGCAGTGGGACTAGGTCATCATCATAAGTCCATTCCACTGGAAATTTCTTATTCTATTCTATTCGATTCGATTCGATTCGATTCGATTCGATTCTATGCTGTTCCGTTCCTTTTAATTCCATTTTGTTCCATTCTATTCCATTCCATTTTGTCTTTCTATCAGAAAAGCCTTCATGGAGAAGATTCACGGAGGAATTATTTTTCTCAGATGTCAGGTAAGGAGCTTCCCCAGTTTACTTTTCATTCTCTCATGATCTCTACTATTGAAATTAATTTGTACATCTTGTATCCATTAAACTCTTACAACCAAGTGTTAATATGCGCCAAAAGCCTTTTTTTCTCCATTAGGTTTTTGGTTCTAGAAACTCATCAAGAAAAACATTCAGAACTTTAAGAATTGACTCATTTACTGGCATTAATATTCCTTTGTATATATTTGGATTTATACTTTGTGTGTTTCATTTTTTTGCTTTCTTGTTTTGCTGCATTGGCTGGAAGGACTCTGCTAAAATTCACCTGCCATTCAGTTTAATTTCTTGTGTTTAGGGCTGTACAACATTCCATGTAAAGTTAATCAATACAAGGATTTATGAAACATCGAAACAGAACAGTCCAAAGGAGGAAATTATAGTCAGTTCCAGTTATTAAATATTTCCTATACTAAATTTAGTATAAGAGAATCCTTATACATCTTCTTTTAGGGTATTTGTCAAGTGCATAGACTGAAGAAACAATTGTTGTTGGTTCTACTGCAATGTGTCTTTATTTGTGGCTTGCTATTTAATGCTAGCTGGAAGGAAGCAAACCGTGTCATGTGGAGGTGAAATACTGATTCGATTTTAGTCACTAGCAGCTCTTCCATTAATTTCTTCTGAAATTTTACCTGATGCGCAAAATCCTGTGCAATGGAAAAAGAAACAGCAAATTTTATAAGATGAAAATAGGATGACAATATACATGACTTCCTATACTCAGCTGTCCCACATTGCAAGCTACATTAGGTACATATATACGTACTTATAGGCATCTGCAGGCATTTATATCAGGTATATATAAAAAACAAAGATCTTCGTATACCATTGCCTAGTTTAAATGCTGGATCTCTTGTCAAATACATTTGTTTCTTTCCAGGATTAACAATATATTTAATCTTGTTTATCTTTAATATTTATCAAAGAATTTTTCCCTCTACTTTCATTCCTTTTCATGACTAATCAGAATACTTTATAATTTATAGTGCAAATTTTTTGAAGATATTTGTTTCTCAGAACACTTTGTCTACCTACAACTTATATAGATTTTTAAATACTTATTTTGGAGGGGTTGAAGATATTCACAATTCCGGTTTTTGTACTTCAGTTTACCGACAAAAAAATGCGCTTTTTAAAAAAAAAATAAAATTTCATGCACCTGATGAATTGTCCATCTACCAAGATATAGCTATATTTGTGCATATACATATATTTTTATGCCTATGTGCAAGCACCCATGCACACACACACGTACTCTATGAGGTTTGGTACCTTATAATATATTAACATTAGAAGTATTTATAACAAAACACTCACCTATTCAGAACACACTCAATCTGTGTCTTTCATAAATCAACTTGAAAATAATATTTCAATATAAGAACATGCAGAAGAACATTCTTAAGAACACTCTTAAGAACTTTAAAAAAAGAAACTGCACATCAGTACAAGTCCAGTTACTTGGCTAATTTGTGCACTTCCATAGGCACTTATCTGAAGTTAAAACACTTCATTTTTTTGTTGTGTCCAAGTGTAATCTGAAATCCTAATGAGTTATTCATTTTGCTTTTTTAAACAACTTCTCAAGCCAAAATTATTTTTTGGCTTCTATTGTTTCTCTCTCAGTTGCCTAGCATGTCTCTGGTACTCCATGGCACATTAGTAAGTGAGTTGCTGCTGAGACATTAATGATTGAAAATATTTTCTCAAGAAGTTATGATTTGCAGACAGCTCCTCTTGCCTCTTGTCCTTCCTTCACTTACAAACTGGAACATAACGGGACCTGTAAAGAGAAAATAATAATCTATAAAAAACTAATTTCATTGACCTACAGACCCCACAGAAAACTAGCTTATGCAAAAGGCAGAGTGCTCAAACTATATGTTTTCTTTTCAACATGACAACACTGTGCACTATTATTTTTAACAAAAGAGTTAAATAATGGGGACTATGATAACAAACCACATACACAAGAACAAGGTTCAAGTTCAGTTTTTGTTGTCACTTCTATCAGGCACTGGTCAGCAGACAAAAGGCAAGTTTTCAATTGTTCCAGTTGGTTCATGTTAGTACTACCCTTGTTCCTCAAAATGACTCTATGTTTTACAAGAAGATTCTTTGGAAACAATTATCAACTGCATTGTGGAGATCAACTTGTACACAAAAGAGCAAAACAGACATTTTATCATTGTAATTCATATATATTTGCAAGTGGTGATGATCTTCTGTTAATTGCACAAAACAGCTTAAGATAACAAAATATTTATTGTAGCCAAAGCTGGACTTACTGTGAAAAGGAGTAATTTTGAGGTCAAGCAACAATCTTTCTGCTTCAGTCCTCATTGTATAAAATAAAATAAAAAAAATAAAAATAAAATTTAAATAAAATTTAAAAAAAAAAAAAAAAGAAGAAAAAGTCCAATTTTTATCTTGCTAAGTTTCTATTTTCGAATCTTCATATTTCCCCTGGGGGCATATGATATGGGAACCGGAGATAAAAACAAGAAAAAGAAAAAAGATTATACAGTAGTGAACATTTTCAGGGAGTGAAGCTGCAGAATAAGTTGCATGGAAATCTGTTTCTGATGACATAAGAAATAAGCTGAGAAGTACTTAAAAACGTTAATAGGGATGAGACCCTGTCTTTATAGTTGGATAGGATCAGGCTCCTTTTTGGTCTCACTCAGTATGTGCTGTAAGTATTCAATGCCAATATTCAAGACACAATCCTGTAATGTCATTACAAGGTCCCATCACAGTCAGTTGCACATTTCCTTTGGCGCAGCAGATTTTTTTTTGATGGGGGACAGGGTCAACAGTCAAGAAATTCCTGCCCTCTAATAAGACAGCAGGAGAAGAAAAACACTTGCTAAGCACTTCAGCTGTTCTCAGATTCATAAAAACATCATGTTGTGTAGATGATAATGTTCCTTTTTCCTGTTGGTCAGCTGCTGGGAAACCTTTGGGAATTTGCTGGGTAAAAGCTCCAGAAACTCTGAGGCGCTTCTTTCACTCACCTTGGTAGAGTAACTGTGGCAGAACTTCTAGTGCCAGATACAAAATCACAAGCAACATTTACCATTATCCTGGAGGGTGGGACAGGAGCAGCAATCCTCTCCCCAATATTAACACTACTAAGAACAATAAGGAAGCTCTTCAGATCTTCAGAATGCTGATGGAAATTACAAAAAGCATGACAATGTGGACAGTGGCAAGACACTGATGTCCCCAAGAAGGGGAAGAAATTTGGGACCAGAGGACACAAAGCATCTGAATTATTCACTTTGGAAGTTTGGTTTGGATTTACGATCACGCTCAAACCTGCAGCTCCTGGGAATCCACACAGCACATATCAGTTGGCGCATTATGCTAAAAAAATCTCCCAGTTCTTCTCTTTCTCTAGTTTTGCACCTTTCACACTGCAGAAGAGTCTTTTTATCAATCTTAGTCTGTATCCCAACCTTCTTGCGTAAAGGTTAAAAAGAATGTATTGATTATACTGTGAAGTGTGCCAATGACATTTCTAAGGTTGTGTCGTACAAATCTATAGATAGCTAGGGAGTGTTCATGCTTGATCAAGTTCTTGTTATTACTGGGAGAAGCTCAAACCTTAACAGATGAAAGATGTTTTTCAAATTACCTAGCTCTGTAAAATATTTTTCCTGATTCAGAGCATTTTAACTTCCCCTTGCTCTTAATGTACAACAAATCACAGAGGAGTCTACAGAAAGGAACTGTGATGAAATCCTGGTTATGGGAGATCTGTCACTAGCTTCAAAGTGGTCAGTATTTCACTTCAGGTTCTTGATATAAACAAGGAATATAAATCTTCTTTTCTAAGCAAACATTGATCAAGGTAGTTGTGTCAGATCTGCTTCTGGGCCTTTTCTCTGCCTGTTTTGCAGCTGTCACATCATCCCTGAAGCTAATTCTCCTCTTTGCTTCTGCAATGAGATGAGGAATTCTGGAGGTTAGCATCCTACTGCTGTCTTACTGGGCATTAGTAGATCCAGGAAAAGTAGCATTGGTGAAGCTTGGCTTCTCATAGATTTGCATGCTATGGTCAGACCTTCTGATGCCTCTCTGCGGAGGAGCTGTGACTGATGCCCCTCATGCCACTGAGGCATCACAGTGCTTCTCCTCCCAGGCAAGATCTCTCATTTCACAAGGATTTCATTGCATCTGAAATTTTTCCCTCAGGTTGACACAAGAAGGTCTCCCCTCTCTCAGCAGTCTATTTTTGTGAACTTTTTAGGAATCTTATGAGTATTAAAACTGCCAGACAGCTGAAAATCTTCTATAAAACAGTCTGGTCAGATAGATACACGTACAGAGACTGGCAGACACAAACATTTAAGACTTGCTTCTGTAGAAAGACAAGTTACAGAGATTTAGACTTTTAGCACATTTGTGACAGGATTCCTCAGTAGGTATGCAGTCACAGGAGCTCAGAAAATTTCATCAGCCCTATCCACCCTGGAACAGCTCTGTTCCACACGGTTTTTGTTGCTGTTACAAGTCATTCTGAAGCATACTGACAAAAGGAGAGAAAAAATGCGATAACCCTTCAAGGGAATAAACAAATCAACCTTCGAGTCTCAAATGACTGCTGAGAAACAGGTCTCAGGGCTGACACTTGAGCTCCAGATTTTAAAATCTGCTTTGCCTGTGTGTCAGCTGTGGCTGTGAATACCAAGAGGCTGAATGGCTTTCTCGCCGTCAGGAGTTGCGTACGAGCGCAGTTCAGTTCATGAGTCATTGGCTAAGCAGATGTCAGAAAGCATGATATCTAAAGTTGATTTCTGATGGAAATGTCAAAGGAGGTATCTCTAATGCTGAAGTCACTTCTCAGTGATGGCTTGCTACTGGTTCATAACTGCTTTCTGTTCTGCTTCCATCTACCATGACAGTTGCCATGATGCAACCTTGCATCTGTGCTCAGACAGAACTAAACTAGATCCTGTTAAATGAACTGTATAAGCCAGTCACCTAGCCAAAAGTGATGGCACACTTAGTGTACTGAAACTATCTATATTACTATTCCTTCTTCATGGGCTAAATATAAAAGTTTGGAAATACAGAGTATGATTTACATAGGAAGGACAACTCACGCCTTGTGACTTTTTTCCTAGCAGTGATGATTCTCTTAAAAAAAATGAAGTTACCGACAAATTTGGCCTTATTCCCACAGCCCCACCTCAAAATATATTGTCACAGAGTCAAGATCAGTGAGAGCCTGCTCTTTTTGAGGTGTACAACGAGCTTTGATCCAGGACAAGAAGATGTCTGCAAGCTTTGCATATAAAGGAAGTGCTTTTTCTTCCCATCTATTCAGAGGTGCATTCAATCTTCTGATCTTTTGTTATCCATTTTTAATTTTTTTCTGTCAAATAACTAGGTACGACCTCTAAAACATCTCAATCAGTTCAAGGAATAAGAATAATAGTAAGAATAAGGACAAGAATAAGAATAAGAATAAGAATAAGAATAAGAATAAGAATAATAGTAATGCTGTTTGATTTTGTACTTTTAATTTGGAGATCTTGAAACACTTCATACAAAAATATTATTATTATTATCTTCTTTTTATACACTTGGTGACAAAAGCATAGACCATTAAAGTAAAGTTTTTAAAGCTAGTCTGCAGAGGTAAGAATGGAACTAAATTTTCTTTCATCCTTGTTCCCCACACCATCCTAATTCCATAAAATATTGGCAAGTTATATGACAAAACATACATAGATCATATGTTCAAATATAAAAGGCAAGAATAAAAAAGCTGAACAAATTGAGAAATGCTTCTCAGCAAATTATATGTCACATGATAGGATCTGTGTCAGTTCTACTAGACTGTTTTCTCTGCTGTCCACACAAATTTCCGTAGCTTAAGATCTTTCACATTTCACCATATTCAGATTCCTTTTAAAAATTCACATATTTTTATCTGTTCTATCTGGAATTTAATACTGTGGAGTTTTTCGTCTTTCTGAAATTATCAATTCATCACTTCTCAAAACAGCCAACTTGTGGTATAGTTATCACTTCATCTTGCAGAATGTGCAAAATGCAGACATTGGTGGGTCCCTCATCAACTTATTCCCTAAGGTCCAGAATTTTTTTTGTTTTTAAATTGTTTCAGGTTTTATTCAAATAAGTTTATGCATTTACCAGTATTTTCCAAGCTTCATGACTCTCCCACAGAGACTGAACTTCATACACTTGATGTTCTTAGAGCTGTGTCCTTTCATCTTTCTAGAACAAAGCCATTTTGAAAATCTCTCAGGCTTTTTGTAGCTTTTGGTAATAAATCCAGGGGGAATTTTTTTCTCCTTCCCAGAGGCTCTCAAAGGGGTTTCAACTTGTATGAGGGTCTCATATGCATTGAACAAACTGTCCCTCCCTTCTCAATTAGGGCTCACTTTATTGAGGCTCAGGCAACATCTTTAGCTTGTTTTAGGGAAATCCTCAGTTGTGTGCTGCACAGGGCAGCTGCTAGGAGTTCAGTTCATATGCTTACCAGGCATTGCTTCAGGATAAGAACTTCTACATGAGACCTCCTCAAATTGTTAATTAGACAAACATTTTATAGCCTGTCTTCTGGTGAGGTAGCTGCATATTGAGGGAGCAAGGTGACCCACTGCTGGAGGAACAGAGACTGTCTTGTGATATTTTAAGTTTGCTGAAATTCTTTGGGGTAGATAGATCCCTTTTTGCCTTCCTGCCCCCAGTGGTTTAGAGTCCTTTAACCCAAGCTTGTATAGATAACAACAGCAGGAAATTGAGGTTACTTTGCCTTTTAACATCTTCTGTTACAACATACTGGCATTTACAACCCTAGAAGGTACCTACTTCTGGCTTAAATGACAAAGGTACATATTTGTGAGGTACACTCACAAGTACGTAGTGAGATCATGAGGCAACAGCATTACAAGAATGACTCTCAACATTCATGCCACAAAGTGATGCTACCAGCACACCTGTTCCTGATGATCTTCAACAATATGGCTTCTATGTTCTGTTTTATTGATTTTGTAGGTCCTTTTCTTTTTTCTACAAAATGGACTTACAGAAAGACTCAAAATATGCGAAGTCTGTATTCTAACAAGTACACGAAGTTCAGGTCTACATTTTGGTTGCATTAGCTGTTCATGGTTGTGTGTGCTGCTTACTTTTGCCCCATTAGTTTTCTTTTAACCTTGATTTATTTATGACTAGCTTAGTGCTCAATATCATGCAGTATTTATTGTGTTAAGGACTGAGTTTAGAATAGGAATATCATTATGGCCCAAAATATGGCTGGATTCCTCAAGAGAATGTCATTGGCAATATTAAAACTTTGCTTTATATAAGGAATAATTGAACTTGACCAAGTCCACTTGGGAGTTTGGGTTTGAAGGGACCTTTAAAGGTTATCTAATCCAACCCCCTATGATAAGTAGGGACATATTCAACTAGATCAGGTTGCTCAGAGCCTCGTCCACTTGACCTTCAGTATTTCTGGGAATGGGGTACCTGTCTTCTTTCTGGGCATGCTTTTCCAGTGTTTCACCACTGAGTAAAAACTTTCTTCCTCATATCTAACCTAAATCAACATCCTTTTAGTTTAAAGACAGTGTGCCTTGTCCTATCACAATGGACCGTGAAGAAAGGTTTGTCCCCATCTTTCTTATAAGCCACCTTTAAGTACTGAATGGCTGCAATATTGTCCTCCTGGAGCCTTCATTCTACAGGATGAACAATCCCAACACCCTCAGCCTTTCCTCACAGGAAAGGCATTCCATCCCCCTATCATTTTTGTGCCCCTCCTCTGGACTCACTCCAACAGGCCAAGTTTAATTAAGATCAAATCTGGGTCTAAGGTCTTTCTGCTTCCAAAATCCCTGCATATGTTTAATAGTGCACATACAAACTTTAAACCTCTTGGCACCTTACATGCTTTTAGCATGCAACCAGGTTCTGTGTCTTCTAAACCAAAAGTGTGACAAGATTAACAATTATTTTTATCTAAAACTATATGTCACAGTAATAGAGACCTTTATGAGAGAGTCTAGTTTCAGAAAATTTCCTTCTTATCAAAGGAACGAGTTATTTGAGTAGCCATATGATTTCTATATGTTTATCCAGCTAAACTAAACATCTTGATGTCTTAAGGACAGCAGATGATTTAGAGGAGAATATGAGATTTAAATGAGCATGAAGAGGATGAAAGAGTGTGACTTTCTTTACACAAGTCTCTGAGTAATGTTTTAATCAGGAGAATATTTCTTTTCTAAGACCAAGTATTTAGTGTTGCTATTTATACCATTTCAAGTTTAGCCAGCAAGGCACAGAACAAGGGGAACCATTGTTCTCTAGAAGTCTCTTCTTTTGCCTATCCCATCAAGTCCTAATCAATCTCACAGATTCAATACCAGAAAAGAAAAAGCTCCCCAAAAGAACACTGTCATTTCCCCAGAGGACTAAGGAAGGAGAAAGACTGCTGTGACTACATGGCAATGATTATTGGGAGATCCCTCTGACACAGCTGCAATTTGGTCTTCATGCATGGTTAGGGGGAAAAAAAAGCTGAGTCAGGTAATTATTTTCCTAAAGTGTTAAGTATACAAAACCCCAGATCAGAAAAAGATATGATGGGCTGGAGCGTTTTTTACAGTGCAATGAATCTGACTCCCATCTAGGCCATTAATTAGAGAGAAACTCTTTCTATTGCAGTTGATTATAGGGTCTGAACATTAATATACTTTGGAAGTCAGAGGTGGAAAAGATCTGGTGAATTGTCAACTTCTTGCCAACACATGATGCTTCTGAGCTAAAGGATGTAACTGATAATGGATAACCTTTTCTGGGTTCTATTCTTATTTGCCAAATTACAGATGAGGAATAGAAAATAAGACTTGAGATGACATTTGAGCCATGAGTCTTAAAAAAAAGAAAAAAAGATTATTAAAGACAACAACTGTGTCGTGTGGGAAAGGTCATGATTTAATTGCAAGATTGTGAAATCAGGATGCTAAGCACTGGAATAACAGATTTGAGAGACACATTCAGTTAAACGGCTCAATAGAATAGAGGACATTATATTTCATTTTCTGTGTAAAATAACCTTTCAAAACTCTTCTTGAAAAAAACTACTAACCTGATTTACCTGAGTAAATCTGATTTTTAAGTGATAAATTGCATCTATAAGACTCTTCAGAAATAGATTCCTCTTACTTAAATTAACTCTTACAATATGAAGTCTTCAAAATCTGATCCTGAAATAGTTGCCTTATCTTGATTTTATCAGAATCAATCACATAAAGAGAGACCAGTGAAACCCAAGTAAATTTAGCAACAGTAGCTGAAGTGAAATAACTGATTAGCATATAGAGGGCCATTGTTGACAAATATTCAAAAAAATACTATATCTGTAACTATGAAAGAATTATATTCTGAATAAAGTAATATTTACCATTCATCAAAATGAATATAAAGGAAAAGTTCTCAAGATACTCTCTGCATTTAGGTAGCTTACAAATGTAAATGGTCTATATAGTACTAACTTGGTGCTTTACTGTGACTTACTGCAATGAATTTTTGTCTTCTAAAATTTATTTCAGACTTGTGGAAGCTAGATTGGCATCACATGGGACTGAGCTCCTCAATTTATCCAAATTACATATATCTTGAAGGCAGTGCAATTTTCCATAAGCTATCTTGCCAACATATCTCAACCCTGCTCTACTTATGGCACCTCCAGAGAGGAACACACTTTTCAGCCCCCGTGTTCATTCAGTCCTTGGCTGTGCTTGCCAATTAGTGTCCCTGAGGAAGAGGGAAGGGGAGCTGTTTGATGTGGACACCAAGTGTTGGACCACCAAGTCATGCCTCAGAGTTGCTTGCATTAACCAGCCAACACTTACAGTTTCCTACCATGATGCCTGACATCAGTTTTGTCTCTTTACCTACGATGACGATAGGAAATAGCTGAGCTGTCTCACATTCTAACTCGTGAAAACTGTTGGCAAGTGTTGATGTATGTTTTCTTAATTATGCCTGCCATACACCTCCAATTAGTCCTTACATAATACAATCTGTTCTGTATTTGATTTGGACTAACAGATTCTACAATTGTGGACATGTACATGCACCTAGAAAGATAGCTAGGCCCAGTGCCACGGAGGTGATAGACTGCACAATCCAACAGCAATCCCTGTGTCATTCAGTCTCCTGTTGAGTGTGAATTTAAATCACTTAAATCCTGAATATTCCTGTCCTTTGAACATTATAAAATTTAAATCCTTTAAGAATTTTCCTTTAGAAAAGAAAATATGAATCAAAAACAAACGATAGGATTAATAAGCCAATTGTTCACTTGGTTTTAAAAATCCATCATGAATTTTCTAAATCTCAAACTGTTTAGTTAGGTTTTAGTTTTCACACTTGATGTGCTTGATCTTAAATCGTTCAGTAATAAAATAGAAAAATTACAAATCAGCCTGGTTAAATTAGAATATTCATAAAGTGAGGTGCCGTAAGAGAGTCATTTACTATCTTAGAAAGTTCACTTATGCAGTTCAAGCAGATGAAAAATACTCCTTAATAAAATATAGCGTATATATCAGGATCAGCACCAAGCCTTTTCTACATCCAAGGGATTTTTTGCATCTCTGGGTATTGAGAATAAGCTTCTACTAACATCAAATTCCATGGAAGTCTTTTAAACTTCTGGACATGACAACTGAGGGAATAGTTGTTCCTGGTCCAGTCCAAGCCAGAAGAGAGGCTGAGCAGGCAAGCTATCTGCAATTCTAAAATTAGAGTGAAGCATGCCACCATCTGTCATTTCCACCTTACTTTATGGATGTTAGAAAAATTGACTCTTAAAAAGTAAGTACTGGTCCTGAGTGGGACTAGATTTAGGAATATTTTTGCCTTTGCTCAGATATTTATGCCTTTGAAAATTGTTGCCTTCTGAAATTAATCCTTTCAGTTTTCCACATTCACTTTTGCATGGCTACATGCAAAAGTACATATAGGACAGACTACAAAATAACATCAGAAAACATCAGGAAATGGATGGAAGAAATTGGTGGAAAGCTCAGAACTTCAGAAGGTCCATTACATCTGTTTGATGAGGAAGCTGTGCCTCTAGGACTTGTACACATCCTCTCTGTGAAAGGCCTTTCACAAGAATGAACATGTGGAGGAGGACACCACATCTCTGGTCGTTTTATAAAACCCTTATTTGGAAGGCAAGAGAGAAATAGTCTTTGCTGCTCTTTGACATTTCCCTTTTTTCACAATTGCAGTGACATTAAAGCTTTTTGAAGTATAAAATACCCATAGGATAAAAAATAATTTTTGAAACTGTGGAAGGAGCTCAATTAGTTCACATTAATAAAGAATCCTTAGGCCAAAGGACGCCACAGTTCTGTTCAATCTTCATCATTTTCAAAGTGTCCATACACACCAGACTCACCAGACTCTCCTTTATTAAAAGACCATCATCTGAAAACAATAGGCTGGAGGACTGTAATAGCAGACTTAACTTATCCTCCAGAAACTTTGCTGCAAACAATAGCACAAAAAAACTGGTGGAACACAGACTGACCATAGTAGATGAAAATGAATATAGAGAGCTTTTTTTTTTCTCCTGTTCCCTGTAACGTTCAGGATTTAACTGAAATGTAAGATTCATCGACAGTGGAGTCAGGAGGAGGGCAACTTTTGCATCAAAATAACTTGAACTATGCTTTTAAGTGTTCACACTACAAAAGTTCAAGCTTCTAGTTATAGGCAAGACAAATCTTGAAAGTCTTGAATAGATAAACTGAAAGTTACTTTTGAGTTCAAACTGCTAATAAATCAACCCCTTTTTTCTCAGCTCTTTTTCCAATCCATTATGGGTTGGAAAAACAACCATCTACATAAGTATGTTGCAGATTTTCTGAGCACATATTTTTGAAGTCTAATCTCACCTGTTTCTTCAGACCTCTCTGTGCCCCAATCACCAAACTTAGAGTAAAAGGACAATGTAGTTTCATGAAAGAATACTTATCATGGGGATAAGTATTTTGATAACCTGTCAAAACAGGTTCCTATTTTGGACACCTTGGTAGCTTATTTAATATTCAGTTTGTCTAAGTTTGTGTTTCCATTTCAGTTTTCCCATTTTTAGAAGGCTGTTTAAAAAAATGAAAGCACTGGGAACAACTTTTTGTCATTTTTAAGAATGTCTTCATCCTGATATCAGATAGTCCCTCCTTTTCTAAAACGTCCCGTTCCCATCCTATCTACAAGTGTGCCTTTAATTTTCATTCTACAAATTTATTTTTCATATGTCATACATTTTGGGAGTCCTAAAAGACTGATTTTGAGAAAGTTTGTTTTTCCTAGTAATCCAGTAGAAGAGGTAAGAATCAATGAGTATGCATATTGGGGTTATTTAATCACTGACCCTCTAAGGTGTAGCAAGGAACATGAAGCTGGTGCTTAATGAAGGTAGCGTTACCTTTTGGGTTATGGTTTTGTATTTGGAATTTAAACTAGACCTCATGAACAGATAACTCAAAGAGAGAACAAATTTGTATCAGAATAGTCCACTTCTCCAAATCAGCATTAAATGAATCCAAATCTTAGTCTGTTTGCAGTAGGATAAAGGCCAGAGCATTATATGAAATGAGGCATCACACCTTTTCTGTCATGAATATATTTCACCAGTTTTTTACAATTATCATTTTCATTGTCTAAGAGTACATAGTTTAGGTCATTAGCATATTTCCAGAAAAGGAATGCCATTATTTCTGAAAAGATACATCTAATATTTTTATTATGTATCATTCCACATACAGCTGAATAGTATATACATAAAACTGCAATGGAAAAGGAGAATATCTCGCTCTTACTGTCTCTGCCTCTCATACACACACAGACATGCTCGTGAATACAGACACACACAAAAGGAACGCTTTGCCCTTCAGCTTCCCAAATTATTCTTTTTTTTTTTTTTTTAGCAGAAATGCCAATAAGCTGAAAAACCCTATAGCAACAAAAGGATGCTGTAGCAGGAAAAGGGAGAGGTGAAAAGAGGAGTGACACCGTACCTGGGAACTCTGGGGTGCAATATAGAGTCTCACACTGTGAAAAGCAGATCATCGAAGCAGACTCACTAAATCACCTTCCACTGGTAAGGACACAGGCCAGGCACCCTGGCCCCATAGCAGCCAATAAGCGCCTACCTATTTGTAATGCTGCAAACACAGTTAGCAACATATTTGTTAGCAGGTGTCACTGTGATGAGAAGAGCAGACGGCAGTCAGCCTGTAATTATTGTGTGAACCCAATAGGCGTTACACACTTCATTTTGGAACACATCACAGAATTCTTTAATAGCTGGCCTGATTATTAGGATCTTAAGTTAATTTGTGCAGAATGTTATAAAAGTTAAGCAAGAAGATATTAACATTATACAAATGAGCATGGTTCTGCCTGTTAGCTTGAACATACGGCAAGAAACAGAATGACACTATCCAACACTGCAAATTTACATTTAACAAAATCGCTAAGTAACAATTTTACAGTCATCTTAATTTGCATCACTAAAACCTGGCAGCATTTCACCCAAAATGCATTAACAGGAACTATTTATAAGATCAGTATCAAGGTTTTCATATAAAGCCAGTGAATTAATATGATTGTTAGAACAGTGCTTACATGTGTGATGCCTAACTTCCATAGAAAAGTACTGTTAAGGATCACCATCACTGCTCCATGAACATTTAAAACAATTCAGAGAGAAATGACTATTAAAAGGTAAATTTTGGTAGAAGGTGACAAAATATAATCCATCTTCTGAGGGCAATCAAATATCATCATATTGTTTACTCCCTAGCGTGTGAGCATAAGCACTTCAC
Organism: Certhia americana; assembly: GCA_018697195.1. Taxonomy (NCBI): domain Eukaryota; kingdom Metazoa; phylum Chordata; class Aves; order Passeriformes; family Certhiidae; genus Certhia; species Certhia americana. The sequence continues at coordinate 38,470,385 of CM031859.1, forward strand.
AGTGGGGATGTTTTTAATCTATATTTGCCCAACATGGTACAGAGAAGCCACAACTTACATTGATCTTGTCATTGTGTTTGTGCAGCAGGTGTGAACTAATAGAGGCAGGGCCTTGATTCCTATTTCTCCCTCCATGTCAGGAATCAAGCTCCTCTCCAGATCAGGTCCTGCTTTTCTCCCCAGTGCAATAGGAAAAGAAGCAAAGAGATGTTGCAGACCTGGGTCTGAGCATGGAGCCAGACCACAGCAGGAGGGGATGCACCAAAACATAGAGACAAGAAGCTTTTCCAGACACTACAGTTTAAGAAATATATTAGTATCAATTATTATTTTAATTAAAGAAATATATTTAACTTTGCTTTCCTTTGAAAGAGTGATATAATCCTACAAGGCCAAAATTTCCTCTCAGATCTGCTCTATGGATTTTAATCATATTAATCTACTATACTGACGTATATATTTTGCTTTTTACCACTTGGCAATCTACATACCTAAGAATACCAAAGCAAACTGCTATCATGTGGATTTAAAGAGAATTTTGCCATCAGAATAAATAAAAAAACCCAAAAACCCCATGACAGAAAGGGCTGAGTTTCTGACAGAGTACACCACTTGTATGCTGCTTTATATAATATGAATAATTTATATTGCTAAAAGTGCTTCCCTTGAAATATGGGTAGAAGCGGGTAATTGCCCATGGATAATACTTTATATATTTTGTAGGAGGAACATATCTCAACCCAAGAAAATACACTGGCACTAGGGCACAACTTCCAGATATGAATGACTCAATGAATCATGAATGACTATGATTTTCTTGGGACCTAATGGTTTAACACATACTTAAATACATAACAAATGCATGAAAAACCCTAAACAATCTAAATTGTGTAGCACAGAGTGGACTGTGAACTCTCCTGTGCACTTCAGGTTCTTGGAGTTTAAACAAAAAATGACTATATACGTATGGGGGCAGCTTTTATCTGGCTGATGGCGGCATCTATCTCCACTAGAAGTTTATAAATCTTTCTGAAATCTTCCTCTATTGCTCTGTCTTAATAGTGACATGCAGTGGCTGCAAGGTGCAACAGAGGTTTAAGAGAACAGTAGTGCACAAGTAAGAGCAATTAACAGATGACAACATATCAAATTGGTATACCACACAGCAAGTTTCCACAGACATTGTTTTTACTGGTATTTAAACAGAGTTACTGCTCATTCACACCTCCATGCAATTGCACTCAGAGAGTACTTTAACAAAAAATTAACAAAAAACGTCTTAACTCTGAGGCTTTTGTGGATCATGACATAGAGCTGCCTGTGTTCCACGATCTGGTATGGCACAGAACAGCACCAGAGAGAAAGCAGGTAAGGAAGCAGGTTCCAGGAAATATGCACTGGTTTTGTATACTGAATATTAGCCTTTGAATCAGGTGACCACTTTGGAGTTAGACAGGGAGTGAAGTTAGCCCAATTCTTTGTGCTGAAGGCTCCCCTCTCATCAGTTGTTCCTCTTCCACAGTGCCTCCACTCATGACCACTGCTCTTGCTGGAGTTGCCATCTCATTTCCTCTGCTTTTTTTGATGTATTCATCTTGGTAAACTGGGTAGAATTTAATTTTACTGGGTAGAATTTAATTTAAATAGAATTTAAAAGCTTCTGAATCTCCTGTGGATTGGGGATTTAGGCTAACAAACCTACCAGTGTCTGAAAATTAAAATGGTTGTGTTGGGACTAACCCCTTTAAAACAAGGAAGGCATAAGGCAAGCCTGTTTTCTTTGTCTGCTTTAAGTACCAAAATCTGTTTAAAACATGGAGTTTGAGCAGACTCTATTCTTCCTTTTCCTGTCCCGACAGATATTATTTCTCTTTAGTGAATGGTGCTTCATATTGACTCCTGTAATGCCTGGCATACAAACATCTGATTTTCCTCTGGACACATGTTCCATCCAATGTAAAATGATATTTATATATTATTGTAATACTTCCTGTCTATCTGGAGTAAGATAAGGCAGGATATGAGCTGCAAATAAAATAACTATTACAAGCTTGAGGGAAATAGGTGTTAATGAATTGATTATAGACCTAAGAAATTTGAAGTAGCTAAAAAAGCTTAATGAGTGGCATACAGTCCAGCTGAGTCCATCTTCCAGCAGCAAGAGAGAGAAAAAAACAGAATATGCAAAGCCATCTTTAGGAATCATTGTCGGTTTTACTGAGATTAGAAGTGTATTATCTGATAGTCATATCTGCATGCACAGTGACACTATGAAACACAGTTAAGGTGCTCTGTGTTGTTTTGTTTCTTAATTTTTTTAAACCATTTTTAAATGTAAATATTAATTATTAAATTCCCATGGCTATAACAAAAATGCACTTTTCACTTTCCTGAACCTCTTATTTCTTCCGTGTATCTCCAGACTTAGTTTTTCAGGTTGAATTGGGAAAAGGTTGGTTTTGTTTTCTGTGAAGAAAATATATATTCCAGGAGCAGAACTGTCTTGATTGATACGTTATGCATCCATCAGTTGGGTTACATGGACTATGAGTCAGGGTATAATTCTGCCCTATGTCAGCATTTTCCTTCCCAAGTGCTTGAGACTGTGCATTGCAGAAACATGCTTCTGGGGAGAATACTTCAGAAAATTCTGCTAACTCCTTGGTTCCTTCCATCACCACTATGTCATATTAGGAGGCACAAAGTGACATCTTGATATATTGCTTATAGCCTCATATAAGGTAAAGTCTTATTAGAAAGTAATAAAAGTGACCTCCTGCTTTTTTGTCCATAATCTTGTATTATGTTAGGATGGAAAATCAGAGCTGGTTATGTTTGCCATTATTTTGTTGTATTTAAAATAATATTGTGCAACACCAAGGTTGGAGTTTGGAAAATGCTAAGAAATAATACTGTCTGGAGCAATGTATAAAATATTGATGAAAATAGAAATGACAAACATGCTTCCCCATGGTTCGTTTTGGGTGTGTCTGATGAAGAAAGCAAATAAACTCTCTGCCTTCCTTTACAGTGTGCTTCAGCTTAAGTAGGCACAATGCTCAAAACATTGTAGTCTAAAAAAAGGCCAGGAAATTTTGTAAAAATCAGTTTAGTTTGGAGTGAAATGTGGCATGCAAGTTATTGTGCTCATGACCTGCACAACACCACTGAGAGTAAAGGTATTATGTTAATAAGTGACAAAAACCCTGTGCCACCTTAAATGAGCTTTCTCTGCGACAGAAAACACGTCATTTCTTTAAAGGAAGGGTTAGATTTGGAAACTCATCAGGAAATATGATTTAAAGTGGAACATAAATGAAATATTTTTTACCTACTTAACTTCAGAAATGTCTATTATTTTATCTATATAGGCAAAAAAATTATTTAATTTAATGCAATTGAAGTTTAGCTTGTCCTGTGTTAGGGATGTTACTCTAGGGGGAACAAAACTGGTAGCAATAGTGAAATTACAAAAGTTGTTTTATGTCACATTAGTTAACATATGCAAGCTTATTTAACATGTGGACCACAAATAAGTGTAATTATATTAAAACAAGGATCTGTAGCTCAGAAGCAATAAAAATAGACTAGGTTGTATTATTAATTCTTGTGTTAAGGGTTTTGAGCCATGTTGATTGGCCTGAATTTTTTGATTTTGTTATGGTACAAAGGGATTGTTTGAAGTAATTTGTCCCCGAGAGAGGCTCACAATCCCAAGCGGGTTTCAATTCAGCAAAGCAAATCTAATTTTGTTTGCTTTATGCAAACCAGAAGGGGCTGTGGTTCATTCTGTTTTCACTGGAGGGGAAAGGCACACTAATGGGACCTGCTGAAATGCATGCATTGCAAACATCATACCCCTGCATATATTAAATTTAGCTATGTGATGCACTGTGTTCATCATCTCATTGTGTACACAGATATGCTTTAGAACAAAGCCTTTAATAGTACAGGAACCTTACTACATTATGCCAACACACTATTGTATTTATATTTAATGCTACAACTGGAATTTCTTCCCTTGGATAAAGTGTCGTCTTCTTTTCCCTCCTGTTACTTGTTATAGTAGACAGTATACTGAGGACATTACATGCTTGAGCTTCAAGCCATCTGAAGATTAATTATATGGAGGTCTCATAATGGTTTTTAATTTTCCGTTTTTTACAGCCCAGAGTTAAATAGGAGACATGTTCAGGATCTGATTGCCAAAAGAGCAATAATCCCCAATCCATCAGATCGAGGCTGGAAGATAAATGACGGGGAATAGCACCTGCAAGACAGGTAATGCTCCAGACAATAACCACTGCTTTGACAGATTGCTACCCTCTCCTCAGACTGGTTCCTTTTTAGGCTTTTCAAACGTGGTATTTATATTGCGTAAAGAGTACACCAGATCTGAATAAATGCTGGGTACAGAAGAAAATCCATTTCTCTAAGAGCCAAAGGAAATGTTGCCATTTATTTCACTTGGAGTCAAAGTGGGCCAATAAAAAAATTTTTTTGATGGCAAAGTTGAAGGATGGATAAATTTATTTGCATATAAGTCACATTATTTATTTATTGAATTTTCATAATAGTGCTATGGCTCACGTGGTGTTGCTCAATTTTTTCCAGGGTGCTTCTGTTTTGAAAACAATTTCAATATTGCATAGAGACAGACACATTTCAAAACCCTTCAATTTGTCATTAGACATTTGGCTGCTTGCCTATTTTGCTGATAATATTGCAAAACTACATTAATTTATTGAATGATTTTTGTGAATCAGTTCACACAGAATTCAGAATGATACTTGTCATGCATCAGATGATTAACTATTAAAAGCATAGGTTTACTTGTTATGCTTATTGTGTGGTACAGTTCAAAGTTTGCTTAAATGTGCAATTTAAATTCAAGGATGGGTTAGGAATAATGATTCTTTTCCTTTTAAATTTCCTTTACAAACAACTCAGGAATACTCTCCCCAGTTGTGTTCTGTGGGGCCACTTACCATTTTCTACAGCTACCATTCTTCCTTAACTATTTGTGAGATTTGGAAACCAAAAGGTTTTCAATGCATTAACACAAATATCTCAGTCTCAGACCCCAAAACCCTGAGCACTGGCAGCCTGGATGGCTTAATGGGTCCTCCTGGGCAGAAGGTCTCCTCATAAGCAAGTCCAGCTACAGTGCATGGGATCACAGCCTTCCTCTGACACAGTTCAAAGGCTGTGAATGCACTCTTGATAGAGAGAAAGCGCATGCTAATATTTCCTTATCTTGTAAAGTCACTCAGAGGTAATGCAGACAGGTAAGATTTTGTTTGTGTGTTATCACAGAAGGAATATTTGAAAATAAATATATTTATCCATCTCTGTATGTTATCTGCACATTCCTTAACACCTAAGTTATCATACGCAAAGATTTTATGCATTCTTTTCTGCTAGATTTAGGCAAAAATTGAGATGTCAATGTAGAATCAGGTTTTAGACAATATTTTAATGGGAGAGTTCCCTCTCTAAACATGGCAATTGCTCAATTAACAAAGTAAATGTTCAAGCTAAACTGAGACTTCTAAGAATGTAAGAAAATAAAACTTTAAAAGGACAAATCGTTGAGAAGGTTTTTTAGAAGATAAATCCTTTTGAAACTGGAGGAAAGACAGTGTTGTGGTCTGCTCTTATGATAGCAGAGAAGAACTGGGCCAAGATATTCCATGGTATAAAGCAAAACAGGAAATCTGAGCAGCATAAATCAGTACCTGCAGCTCAATATTGCTCTTCAGAGCTTACACTTTGACAGAATAACTTTGAAACTATTTTTATTTATTCCAGCTGAGGATCTGGCCTGTAAAAAGAATGAGCACAATTTAAATGATTTAAAAAATAAATGCTCTGATCAAAGTACTTTTTTAGCTGAGGTTATTGAGCAAATATTATCTGAAATAAAGCTTAGAATGAAGAAAGAATGTTTGTCAGAAGAGTTTAAATTGAGATAATTTTACAGAGGGAGACTGGGGAAATCTTGAAATTACCATCAATTGCAGTCATAAAGTATTTTCATTGCTAAATATGATTTATTACTTGCTTTTATTTTTTTATCATTTCTCATTTATATTGGACTAACCACTTTACAAAAATTAATAAAATAGTGTATACTTTTAGAACCTTAAAGGCTAACTGAGATGAACATAAAGAGAAATGAAGGGAAGGGATGCAATGTCACTTCAATAATGCAATACATATAGCAAGAGGCAATCCTTGCTCCAAGGGGTCTTCTGTATGAATAGACAAGGCAGATAAAAGAGCTAATATTAATTCCTCAGTTTATGGAGGGAGAACTGAGGCACTGAAAAATCGAGGGACTTACCCAAATTGACAAAGAAAGTCTGTCTGAGTAGACACTGAATCCATTTTCTTCATGCTATACTTCAATACCTTCCCCTCCCCAAAGGCTGATGTATATTAAAATAACATAAACTTTATACAGTCTGAACTATTCATCAACATCATGTGGGGCTGAACCTATTTCAGCTTATTCTTAGTTGAGGGTCTGGCAGAGTTAGATGCTCTATTAATCCCTGGAGTGAACTGATCTAGACTATAACAAGTGTTAGAGTCCAATTCTGCAAGTGATAACATAGTCTACAATAACTAGATAGCCTTGTCGATATTTGATCTATGAACAAGCTTATAATTAAGTACTTACATATGTTTTGTTTATTAGCCATTAGTTGTTAAGAAATTCTGATAATTAGCAGCGCAGGTCACACACAAAATTCAGACATATCTATAAAAATACATTCCTATCTTTTAGAGGTTCTTGAAGTACAGAATGAGTAAAAGCTAAATTTCATAGGTTTCTAATTTATGGAAAAAGAGTTCAAAGGAAGGTTTATTTGAATAAACCAGTAATATCTGTTCATTTAGAGGACTTCAGGAGCTTTAATCAACTTAAGGAATGGCTCAAAATAAGTAAAAGAACAGAATTCATTTATTTTCAGTTATATATTCTTTTCTTACAATGTGAATAAAAGTAAGTTGGAAAGTTATTGTAAGAAAAATAAGGTTTCAACTTGATCTACATCAGATAAAAGGATTTCTATCTTCTGGATACATCTCAGGATTAATATTTTCCAATATTAATCTGTTAATATTTAGTATTAACAGATTAATATTAGAAAATCTGTTAATATTTCCCAAATTTTTAAACAATCCAAACAGCTCATAAAAACATCATAGAACCATTGAACAGTTAGGCCTGCAACTGCCCTTAAAGATCATCTAGTTCCATTTCCCCTGCCATGGACAGGGAAATTTACACTAGACCAGGGTGCTCAGGGCCCCATCAAGTCCTGCCTTAAACATCCCCAAGCATGGGAAGTCCATAACACCCCTGGGTAACTGTTCTAGTGCCTCACTGCCTTCAGAGTAGAGAATTTCTTCACAACAGCTAACATAAACCTACCCTCTATCAGCTTATGGCCATTTCCCAAAAAGATGAATAAAAACCAAGTTTAGATAAAGAATCTAATTCGGTAGAAACAACTGCTCATAAATAAAAATTTTTAAAAACCCTGTGCATATTAGTTCTCTTTACTAGATCCTCTTTTTATGAAAAAAAAATTTGCTTTTTTTTACTAGTAATATCTGCTTTTATTCTATATATATAAAAAAAAAATTTTTCTATTGATGCCAAAGCTAAACACAGAGCTTGTCAGTATTAATACATTTTTCATGCCTATTCTTGCTGTTCTAATTGGGAATTCTGCTACGGAAAGTCCTTCAGAGTAGAACCTTTAGATTTTCTGGAGAAAAACTTCTATGATACCCTAACTAACAAATGGGAAAAAAAAAATCCAAATCCTCTAATACAGTGTTGCATAAGGAGTTGGATCAATACTTGGCTTTTTTTCTCAGGCTTTTAATTTAAGAGACTTTGGGTGACATTCAGTGAAGTATTGCTTCTACAATACCTACATATTGAAAATGATAAAATCACAGAAGTTGAAGAAGAGAAAAAACTAGCTCAGTGTAAATACATGCTTGCTCCCTGTGTTGCAATTCTCATAGAAAAGAGCATGAGCTAAGTCATTAATTGATGCAGCTAAATGAACATACATATGTGTATGTGTGTATATGTATATATATCTATATACAAGAAGCCTGCAATAAACCATGGCTCTGGATGATTGTTTCACAGGTCTGGCACTTGCCCAGATCAGGACTTGCTGTGCCAATGCCATGATGTTTGTACCTTGATTGAGGTCCTGACACAATGTCATCTGTTATATTTCTAAATAAATTTGGTGGTTTGTTGTTTTATTTTCTTGGAGGAAAGATGCTGAAGTGTTTTTTGGAATATATGCACATTGTTAGCACTGCCCAAGGGCTAGTGGTGTTTGTTCTCTATGTGTAATGCACTGCATGGGATTTTATTGAAGCAATTATTGTAGTTCATTAACTTTATTACAGCTGGATTAAAATAAAATTTGGTTTAACAAACTATAAACTAATAAAACCCATATTGTTTATTCAAAATGATAACTCTTTGAGAGTCAAACCCTGGGATCATTTAAAAGGACTGACAAGACTAGCAGGAGCTAAACTGGTCTTCCAGAAATGCAAGAAAATGCTCTCCTCAAATGGAGGCTGCATTGCCTGACATTCCTTATAGCACATTGCTTTGTTTATGCAAATATTATGTTCCTGCTTTAGCCCCGTGTTCAGCTCTGTACTATCCATTTAAGGACTCTAGCTTCTGGAGATGATGTGAAATACTGCTGAGCCTCCTTCTGCAGGACCCCTGCAGAGAGTTGCATGTTCCTGCCAGTAAGAACAGGGATAAGGAGATCAGGCAACCTGACGATGAAGGCAGACTTGAGCAAGCACCAAGCGGCTTGAAGACAGACAGGCCTAAATGCAGAACAGTAGCAAGGGACCTCATTGGAGTGATGGGGAAATCACACCTGCTTCTTTCTTTTCAAAGGTGTCATTTAAACTCTTGGCTTTGATTGGTTTGAGAAATGGACTTGGAGGGTGATCAGACTTAGCAGCACTTGTGCCAAGTTCCTCACTTGGCACTTGTCTCCTTAAGGCTGCCAACATTCTGCTGCGGCTCAGCTATGTATGTGTACCCTGGAGCCCCATGGGGTCCTCCAGGCCTAATCATTTCCACTTATGTTAAGAGTCTGGGCCAACTAAAATGCTGTCAATGTCTTCTCCTGAGTCTTTTGTATGGGTGCACAGGAGCAACAGGAGATGGCATCTGGGAATACTTGAAATAAGCACCCCACATCACCCTGGAATATCTACGGAAAAGGCAGTAAGTTACTTTAAACAAATATCAGAAACATCAAATAATGTCTGGGCGTTCACTCAGTAGGAAATGAGGAAGATGTTCTGCATGTCAGAAATGTTCCCCTTCCAAGTGCTAGTGGTACCCATACACTGTGTACAAGCTACAGTATGGGATTGTTATGAGAAGGGCAGGTGCAAAATTAGGATGAAGTAATGTCTTCCTGATACAGACTCACACCTTTAAATATTCTTATATTCCTGGAATATTTTTCAAAGATCTACTCACCTCTGTTCATTTTGACTCAAATTTCACTGTGTATACAATTGCTGGTATATTTGGAGTAGTGACAGGAAAATGCTATGATAGTCAGGGACCTCAGGATCTGTCATATTAGAAGAAAATCTAAGATCTCAGTAAACTTAGGAAAACAAAACCCAGATGACTGGCTATATACACATCAGGCTGGAAAATATCTCAGAGAGTGAAAAGCTATTTACAAAGGTTTAAAGCTATTTTGAAAAGATTGACACAAGAACAAATAGGTATAAACTTCCCATGACTAGCTTCAGTCTGGAAACTAGGGGATTTATAACCAGGAATGAGGTAAACATCTGGAAGAGCCATCTTCTGTTATGAGAAGAAAAAAACATTATAACTACTTCTAAGCAACAGCAGCTTGAAATATGTCTTGTCTTACCAGCAGATACAGGATGGATTTAAGAAGCAGCAAGTTTAGCTTACTGACCTGCAGATTTGACACTCTGCTGTATCTGAATCTTGGAAGCACTGTGGCTGGAGCATCACTGATAGAGATGTTTCAGTGTTTGTGGCCATTGGCAATGAATGGTATTTGATCTGAAACTTTTTAGAGTCAGTAGAGACTATTTTGCTGACCAGTATGTCTATAGTGAGCATGTCTCACTAAAACCAAAAGATTCTCTAAATATCTTTCCTGCGTTGTGCAATTAAATCTGCATACAAGTTGCCCTTAATATAATTTGCTGCATGCAAATATCAGATCCAATTCTGCCAGCTTTACTTATGTTAAGTAACCCTCAAACAAATAGTTTCTATGAAGTCCCAGTGGAATAACTCACATGAGTAAGTGCTGCTGCACATGACGAAAGGTGGCAAAGCTTGGCTACAAATGAACAAATGCAATGCTTCTCTATTATTTTCAGCCTCCAAAAGGATGAGACATATCATTTTATAGCTGATTATCAAAAGATTTTTTCCTTGGATTTGGGCCACCCCAATAGAAAGAAATGTCCCAAATGCATGCATATCTTATTAAGTAAATTTAGAGCCTTATTCCTTGATTTTCTGTTGATGCAGGCAGTTGGAGGGCCAACTGTGGGACAAAGGCAGACCAAAGAGCAAATTTTGGAAGTTGGTTAATAGTACTTTTCAAAACCTCTCAGCACCAACAGAGTAACTTCATTGCATTATATCCTCAAAGCCAGCTCTGGTACTACCAATCATTGGTGTGTTTTGAAAGGCATCATATCCCTCTAGCAGTGAATTATGGATTGCACACCACCTTCCTCAGCAGCTTGTTGAACCAAAGTCATTTATTCAGTTGGTATTGAGAGTCTGGGGGCATGACAGTACATCTGACCCCTTTTGGGTAAAATTTGATCTGGCATTTCATTTCACGGGCTCAGCCACCAGTCTGTCAAATCTTCATTTTGCAGGTGCCCAGTAGAACTGCTGACGCTTGTCTCTAACTCCTGGTGCTTTCATCTTTCAGCAGCAATAAACATGTCACACTGCTGAGGTGAAACACAATCTGGAATTAAATTTACTGCATATAAAATATGGTGCCCTCTTTATTGGTTCAAATACTTGTCACTCATAATTTATTTGAAAGTGTATGGCATTCATGAAGCAAGAGTGCTGCTGGAAATGGAGGTGGGGGGAGCTGCAGAACACCAAGCCACAGCAGTTTGCAGGAGTTCTTCTTCTCCTTTAACACCCATTTCCCCATCTCTTGCCAGTCCTGACTGTTATGAGCACATCAAATATGATATCAATGCCTCGGCCAATGAACAGTATGTTCCTCAGTCAAAACAAGCTTGGGTAAATTTGGCTGTGCAACTGCACATTAGTTGCAAAGTGGCTGGAGGAGGATAACCGCTACTGCCCTCAGAAGAACAAGTGTGTAGATGTTTATACATGTACATCATGGGGACGAAGAGTGGGAAGAAAGGGAAGGAGTCAGATTTAGTCCTAGTCCATTTCAAACTCTCTCACCATGCCTTTTCTTTCTGGCACTCAACTTTTTCATGATTTATTCCAAATACTGTCGATCAGCTTTAACTAATACAGTTCTTGTATGAAGCACCTCTCTAATCTCTTCAAACACAGATGTGGAAGCGCGCCTTAGAGCATGGAGGCCAACAAAAGCACTTTGCCTGTACCAGTGATTAGCTTTGATTGACATAGTACACTTCTGCTTTCACAGGCATACTTTAACACCCATAAATGATTGTTTTAAAATGAGAAGCACTGGGTAGTGCGGCTCTGGCGTTAGTAAATATGCAGTACAAATGTGGTAGCAGATAACTGAGAGAATACAAAACACTTGATATTCTTTTCTAGCTTTTCTTCTCCTTTTTCAGTTGGTTCTTTTGGCTTGTTTTTAATCTAGCATTAATTTCTAATTGTTGATGAAAAATTATGGTAATATGTATTCTGCTAAAACCTGGACTTTTGATCCTGCCCTATGTGTGTTTCACAGTTTTTCATAATAAGGTGCAATGGGAAAAGTAGTCTGACTACAAAAAAAATCAGACAATGCAGAATGTGAGGGATTTTCTTCCTGTTGCAATACACAACTGTATTTGTAATAAACTGATGAAAATAAGGAAGGATTAGAAAGAGGCAGATTCAGGATGTCTACAAAGCCTACAAAGCACAGGGTGCCAGCAAAAGAATATACGCAGCAAAAAGCATTTGCAGACACAAGTTATGTTCTGTTGTAATTGCTTAATTGCTAATTTTTTCTAGAATCCTCTTGATGTATTTATGAATGCAGTCGTGATGCTTGAATACACACTCAAAAATGAAGTACTAAATCAGAGAAAATATCAAAAGACTGAAATAACTTCCACTTCTACCCACCAAGCATTCATAGTCCCCTTATCAATCAATAATGCCCATGCTTACTTTTCCCTTCAAAAAAAAAGCGCCAAAGTTTGCTCTATGACCTATCAGCCAGGCAGCCCACATTCTGATGGGACAGTTAGGGAAGGAAGTTACGGTTTTCTTCCCCTTCTGCTGATCTCAGCTTATGGTCACACATGAAGACAGAGGTATTTTCTTTGGGTATCAACGTACTAAACCATTTAAAAGCACACAAATTAGAACCTGCATATAACACTATACTTGAAAATGAACTGGGCAGGAGGGCAGAAAATGGGGCACAGCTGTAATGAGATCCTGGTGAGAAACACCCATTAACAAGTGAATAGTCACTGTATGCAAGAGGTGAAATTTCCAAGCGATCTTAAGGTGTAGATTTGTGTAAAGTGTGTTACCAGTAATCAGTAACCCAATAAGGCAGATACTACTGACAGAATGGACTCCCAAGCATTTCTGTACTTACACTATGATATAAAGACCTGAATGTGCATTTTAGTTACATGGTTTCATGAAATGATGACACACAGGCTTCTTTCCTTCCACTGAGTAGGATCCAGTATCAAACCCAATTGTGAGACTCCTAGTCTGGTCTCTGAGAGCCAACAGGGAGCTACACATAAATGCTGACACTATACATAGCCAGAGTGAAACGAAAGTAAAATGGAGAGATAACTGATTGCAGTACCTCTGCATTCAAAAATATATTGTGGATTTATTTTACCCTTATGAAGAAGAAATTTCAAGTAATGTACACAAGCTGGGAAGTCACACATTTGTGGTAATAATTTTATGAGACTTTAAATGTTTTACACACAAAGCTGTCATTAGTTGGGTGATAAAATCTGTATTCCAAGTTTCCATCTGTGTGTGTGTGCATGTACACTCCAGCATTTTTCAGGTATGTGCACATATGTATTCATGGCACAAGAAAAAAAAATCAGACAAGTATTTTATGTTGAATCCAATGATTTTAATCTCAGTGAAAAAAGGGTAAATAAATTCTGGAAGTGGGGATATCTCATTCTCTTCTTTGTTGAACAGGTTTTGGGTTAGGGTTTTTTTAAGTATGCAGTATTGTACACTAGGAGAAAAGAGAAGGCTTAACTAAATTAGTACAGATGCTGGATATTCATAGTCAAGTTAAACAACTTTCATAGGAATTATCTACACTTCCACAAGAAGCTAGACAGGTTTTATACAGATTCACATGCACTTTTCTTGTACTGAGAATACAGTCACCACAATTCAAGAAAAACACAAACAGCACCAAGCATGCATCTTGCAGTAAACAAACATGAGTTCTGCACTTGCAAGGTTCACAGGACAAAAAATCACTATGGCAAATTTTTAAGAATAAATAGCAACGTTTTGTATTTGAAAATGTTTCAGTTCATTCTTTAGCCTTCCTGTCAGACTCCAAGGATACTCTGGACCTGCTGCACTTTGCACTTTGTCCAGAAGCAGTTTGGTTACCAATGCCCCTCAGAAAGTGAAGTCTTCTCGTGAAAACAACATACAATTTGGCTGGGGAGAGAACAGAGGCCTGAACAGCTCTTTCCTGAACAAAGGATTTCTTAAGTGGAAGAAATTCTCTTCGTCTCGCCTGAGTGGCTGGGCTGACATCCGGGGAAAAAGAAAATCCTATTCCCATTGTATGCTGCTGATGGAGAGCCTTGTGCAGTCTTAATTGTTCTCTGTCTGTCTGCTATCTGACACCTTATACAGATTGGTACATTTCAAGTCCTCTTCCAATTTTTGTCTTCTGACAGGGATAAAAACGCCTTTTCATATATACTCTTCCACATTTAAAATCCATGGCGACCCACTTTTAAGGAAAATTGGCAAGGTCCCTTCCTCAAAATCCTGTGCAGAGGCCCACAGCTCTGACTGTCTCCCAGCCAGATTCAAAATCGTTTCCCCTTGGGTCAGCACTTTGTGTTGTCCATGACTAGAAAGAGTCCCTGGGTGGGTTTTCTCCAGTCATTTCTTTCTCTTGTATTTCTTGCAGCCCATCCATTTTACGTCAGCTTTTTCTTTCATCATCTGTGCTTGTGCTCTTGTCTTTCTCCCTTCTCTTCTCCATTGATGGTCTCCATCCTGCAATTTCCCCTTTTTTGCATGCTTTTTGCTCTTGTCCAACCCTTCATATCTCTCTCCCTTTTCTTCTGCACCTTTATTTGCTTCCTGTTCTTTTGCCCTTTTTCCTGCAACAGATTATTAAGAGCTATGAAACCTGCAGTCACAAGCTGTGTTTGACTAGGCAACCTGAAATTATAGCTGATTTTTTTTTTTAAATAAAGCCAATCCCCTAACTTTCTGGGAAGTTAGCAGAAACTAGGTGTATTCACCCACATTTCCTATTAATGGGCCTGGATCTGTTTTAAGAAGCTTAATCTTACTTACCTTACCTTGAAAATTTTGGTCTATCCTGCATGAAGATATTATAGATATGAAGTTTTATTGGGGGTGGGAGGGAGGTATTTAATTTCAATTCTGTATGCTAACTAATTCTAATTTACATCACACAGGATACATCAAAACATGACTGAGAAACAAAAGTAAATTCATGCACTTCTTCACTTCAATCTTTTGGAAACAATGGAGGGAACTCCTATGCTGCACATGCTTTATTTGCAAGCACAGAGATCTCCTAAAGTATAGTCCTAGCTGATCAAACACATAACCGTGGCAATAGGTTGAAAACAAACCCTTACTCCAAGTCATTGAGATTCTCTCCAGATGCCACATTGGCCATCACCCATTTTCTCTTGCATGACAGGCCTCTATGTCATAAAATGCTCTACCCTTGGCATCCAGTTTGAAGTAAGCCATGTAAAAGGACCCATTTCCTGCTGCACAAAGGAAGGAATGGTAAAATCTGCAGTGTAAACTGAGATAAAGCTGAATATCGCCTTGTGAGGGTTTCAGTTCTTTCAAGTTTTAGATTTGCTAAAAATTCTGTCATGTCACATATCATCTATTTCATCCTCTTTCCCAAACATTTTGCACCTTTTTTGAGGCTTGGGATTGATTTCTGAAATCCTCCAGGAGAAGCAATCATCACGTTTCTGCTTCTTTTATTAGCATTTGTCTTAAAACCACTAGCACATGTCTAGTTCTATCTCTTTTTTTTTTTTTTTTTTCCAGATTCCCAGATGTCTATTTTTGGCTCCAGCAATCTGTGTTTCAGAGTGTTTGTCATGTGTCAAGTTAAGATTATAACTTCGACCATCTAGAACAGAATAATTTGAATACAGCATTTGCTAGGGAGGACAGGACACTTTTTTTTCAGGAGCAGAAAAGCTACCTGTCACATCCCCTGCCCCATCAATTCCCATCTTCCTGACCAATAGGCCAGTAGAAAGACTCTGCTGGAGTGGTAAAGGAAGGAGAACCACTGGCATTGTACTCATATTTAAAGTTTCACCCAAGGCTGGCTTAGACACTCTGGAAGAAGTTTTGAGTCTAGACAGACCTTGCAAATTGATCTATTATACCTCAGCAGCACTCTGCAGTCAGTATAAAATGCAGAGTGTAAGGCAGACCACGAAAAGAATTGTTGACAAAGCAGAGTAGGAGATTCATGAGTAGTCTTCAGTGAACATGGACTACCCAGTATATGCAGACATTCCCTATGTTTTTGGTGGGTTTCTATTACTTAATGTAAACCTCAGCACTAAAAGAATACACTACTGTCCTTCTAACAAATATCTGGCAAATATCTTTTAACAAATACATGGCATTTTATAAGATTTTAGATCCACTCAGCCTCATAATACCCTCATGGATGATATCACAATAGATAGAACAGCAGTGTGGATACAAAGTCACACAGATACTTTTACTCATATTGTCTTCAGTTAGTTTGCACATGTAGTAGTATTCAATACATGGTGAAGCACACTTCACTCCAAACTAACAACATAAATTCCCACTGAAGGTCTGTGGTTTCCCATGGCACGTGCTGGAGTGTGCACCATGCTGAAACACAGGCAAGCCTGCCTTCACTTGACCTAGCCTTAATTAATCAAATTAAATCTAGCCAAATTAAAATTATGCTACTCAGTCATGAATCACATTACTTAACTGTATTGTCCCTTTAGCAATACTTAGCAAAGGAACATTTATGTGTGTCTGTAAGCATGTGTGTCTGTAGGTATGTCTATATTAATGCATACACATGTGTGTCTGCATGTGCGTGTACGTCACAGCAAGAATTCAAGGCATTTTGCCCCAAGGGAAAGTACTGGAGTGTCTGTGTTGGATCAGTTTCAGTGCTGGTCACCAGGTTGCAGCTGTGTTTTTCAAAGCATGGTTGTTTTTTTCATTTACCTCAGTCTGGATTTTAGTTTTTATTTTTGGACTTGCTCCATGGAGGAATGAGATGGATGTAGGAAAAAAAAAGTCAATTCCAAAATTGTTGCTTTGCCTACAGTATTCTTATAGCATTTGTGGACATTGATCAAATCTTAAGATTCCATTAAAAAATGCCATCAATTTTTTTTTTTTTTTTTTTTCAGAAAAGGGAATAAATCTTTAGAGAAGATGATCACTTAATTAATCATAGGGGGGAAAGAAAGTGAGACTAACATTTAGAAGTTTGGTGATTAAGAAAGAACAGAATGGATGACTGGGTAGCTTCAAACAGTGCTGGACAATTTTTACTTCAATAGAGACTGATAGCAATGGAGAGTCTGTGGGGCCAAGCCTGGGTCATGCCAGTCCATGTTTTCCCTGAATTAGCTGTCATCCTGTTAACTCCCAGCTCTCACTTCTGGCACAACCAGTGTACACTCAGCAATTCATAGTGCCTACACAGCATATAGCCCTAACTTGAATAATAAAAACAGCCTAAAGCCTAGCCTTGAATCATTGAGTCACAGAATCATAGAATGTTAAAGGGTTGGAAAACACCTTAATGATCATCTAGTCTTACCTCCTGCTGCCCTGGACAGGAATACTTCCCACTAGACCATATTGCTCTCGTCCTCTTGCTTTGAATAATGCAAGTGTTGGAGCATCCCCA
The DNA here is from genome assembly GCA_018697195.1 of Certhia americana. Taxonomy (NCBI): domain Eukaryota; kingdom Metazoa; phylum Chordata; class Aves; order Passeriformes; family Certhiidae; genus Certhia; species Certhia americana. The sequence goes on from CM031859.1 coordinate 38,487,832, forward strand.
ACTTCTTTGGTGTTCAGTGTCCCACCACTAAATAGTTAACAATTTCTTCCTAATAGGTAACCTAAATTTCTCCTCTTTCAGTTTGTGGCGATTCCTCCTTGTCCTATCACAGCAGTTCCTGATGCAGTGTCTCTCTGGCTTCCCTGTCGGCCCCTTCAGACACCAGAAGGTTGCCATGAGGTCTCCATACAACCTTCTCTTCACCAGGCTGCACAGCCCCCAACTTTCTCAGCCTCTTTCATAGGGTAGGTGCTCCAGTCCTCTTGTCAACTTAATGGCCTTCTCTGGACTTGCTCCAACAGTTCTATGCCCTTCTTATCCTTGGGGCACCAGAACTGTACACGGTACTCCAGGTGGATCTCAGAGAGTAGAGTGGGAGAATCATCTCCCTAACACTTCTGGCCAGACTCCTTCTGATGCAGCCCAGGATATCATTAGTTTCTGGGCTGAGAGCACACCCTTCCAGCTCATGTTGAATTTTTCTTCAGCCATCACCCCAAAGTACATGTCCACAATGTGGCACTGTCACTTCACACAACATGCAGGTGTGTCTGGGATTGCCACAACTCAAGTGCAGGACCCTACATTTCACATTGTTGAACTTCATGAGGTTCATACAGACCCACCTCAAGCATGTCAGAGTCCCTCTGGTTGGCATCCCTTCCCTCCAAAGTGTCAACTGCCTCACACAGCATGGTGTTGTCAGCAAATTTGCTGAGGTTGCACTGACCCCAATGTCCACATCACTGGCGCCACCTTCACTTCTTCCAGTCCCACCCGTTAGTCATTCCCATGGTTTTCCCTATCATGACCTGTTTCAGCAACAAGAACTAGAGCTTCTTCTGGCAATGGATGGAATCTACAGCAGGGTTTTCATGAGTCAACTGTCACCCTATTTACAGGCTGTGTATTAGTTAATATAATTAAGGCATTGGTGCTGTAAATTAACTAGTATGGAAGACATTTTACTGGCATAAGATCTGTACAGTATTTTCCATATGCTTGCTTATGAAGCATGAAAAATGAATAAAAATATACAAATTAGAAATAAAGGTGTTAAGAGCTTCTGCAAGGCTTTACCAGTACTCTATTATTTTTGTTCTGAGGAACATTCTCGAGATTTCCGTGATGGATAGTGATGAACTTTTCTTCCTTCTTTTTCTTCCCCTTTTTAAGTGATAGCTGCCAAATTTCATAAATCCTATAATGTTCTGCACTGTAATTAGTTTGGAAGCCTGTAATTGTTTAAGTTTAAGCCAGAAGATAAAGGATGCCAAACCACTTGAGCAGAAAAGTTGTATTAATGGCTTTGTATTATCACTTGCTGATTTATTTAATCTCTTTTGATCAAATTGTGATTATCAAACAAAAACAAGAAAAACTCAAGCAGTTGTTTTTCACCATGAGGAGGAAATGGGCAGAATAGACACACACATGCACACACACATGCACACACACACACACACACACATACACACACACACACACACACACACAGAGAGACAAACTGAGACAAAAGGGCTTTTGTGGCAGAAAGGGTGCATCGACAGTCTTGAAGGTCAGACACGATTCAGAGAAAAATATACTGTGGGAAAAGTTATATTCAGTAATGACAGCAAAAAATTGTATAACATTTAGTTATAACCAAACAACTGGCCCTTGTGTTCTGCACTGATGTATCCTGGGATTCCTTCCCCAGTGTTAGCAAAAACTAGTGCACTTGTTCTTGTAATCAGAAATACATCAATCTGCACCATTAATAGCCATGTACTGCTAACATCTCCCATTACATACAGATTCTTCCTGTGCTGTCATAGCTGGAATAGCAAGAGTTTAGCACCGGATGTGAGAAAAGTTGAGAAGTGCATTGAAAAAAGAATGTGTGTTTTTGTTGGCATTTTTATAAGTGTTACAGCAAAGGTCCTTTTCCAAAACAGTGAAGATAAAGTACTGGGGGGGGGGGGGGGGGGGTGGTCATATGTTATTAATGGTATACGTGTTGGTGTGCACCATTTATATGAAGGTGTCATTTAGCTATTGTGCTGTCCTTTTGTACAAGATACTTTTGCAGTAAGTATTAATGGAGGACAGCTCAACACCGTGATATAGGAAGCAGTCTATCTAGCTGCTATTCATCTTCAAGGAGTCAACATTGCACGCTATACATAAACTCAGCTCAAATGTTAGTTTTAGGCACACTCAATTTTTACAAGAGATACTATAATTTGTTTTCATACTTTGTACCATAGGTCCCTGAATGAAGTTTTTTTGGATCCAGTGCCACTTTAGCCCATCTCTGAACTTTAAAAAATATGGACACAATTTCATTAATAATAGATTACTTTCTACTCCTGAATTCATCACATTCCAAATCTCCTTGATGGATCAAGGCCTCTATGAGAAGAAAGTTACACTAAAGGTTTGACTTCACTCGCAAAGAGATGGTGTTATTTTTATTGCAGACAGCAAGAATTATACTGTCTTTGTGTTCACTTTTGAGGGGTGGCTAATGTCAGTCATTGAAGGAAATGTCCCTGGATTTGCTACCAAAGCTAAAGAAACATTTTGTTGTAATGGCAGCTCATGAGCTTTACAACAGATTACATCATGGAAATGGAATTTTTGCAAAAACGGAAGGACAAGTAGGTATTACTTCAGATTTCTGATGTTTTAGTCTTTCCTTCAGTCAGCAATTTTCCATTGAAAAATATTTTCACAAATATTTTTCTCTCTCCTCGATCCATGACATTTGTAATCAGTACTCTACTCTTTTGATAAAATGTGATTTCCTCTTCTACATTCCTACAATACATCTCTTCATCTATGAAAAGCATTTAGATATCAATGTCTTCAGTACAATTCATTATTGTACCTCTGGATAGGTAGAAGGGCTAAAGTATTTCATATTTCATTTCATTTCATATTTCACTATTTTAATGACTCAGCTTAAGACTTCTACAATGTTAAAGCCCTACCAATAAGCTGATTTGAAGACTGACACACAGACCTTTTATAAGGCCTTCTGTCTCAGTAGACTCTCATCCTTTATAAAAAAGGTATATAATTCTGGATTTCACACATGCAATTAAATAATGCTTGGCAAACTATACCATATTGCTATCAGGAAGCAAAGCATTAAGTACATGTTACACAACATTTAACTTATTGCATGATATAGATGCAGTAGAGAAAAAATTTAATTAGCTGGTATAAAAAATGAAAAAGGGCAGATGCAATGTAACAGCACATCAGGAGATTTCAGTAGGCTCTGTAAATATTTTTGATATCTAATCATAAAGACATAGTTATCAGCTGAGGGCTGAGGATCACGACATTGCATCTTTCAGTGCATAGAGAGAGACAGATGGGCTAGAACAGGGAGATATGCTCTAAATAAAATCACAAACATTGAGCTATGGGAGCTGTACATTCCTTAGGCAAGAGGCTTTGAAGATGGGTAAGTCCAGCCAACATGCTTGCAAAGCATCAAAAGTAAGGATTAAGGCCTGATGTTGGGCAAGGTCAGCAGCACCCAAAACTACACGTGTGCAGGAGCTTCTGCACACACAGCCCACTGTGAAAGTCAGGGCAGGGCTGCCATTAACACTCAGCCAAAAAAAAAAAGATGCACAATTGATGAAGAAGTATTTCATTTTGGCTTGAATTGCAAGATGATTTGCTTTGCTGTGGTACCAGCCCACAGACCGCACATGATTGCTCTGCCTGGATAGCCACAAAAGGAGTATCCTATATAAAATGGATACAAAGCTTAAACACCTCCAAGCACCAGTTCTGATGAATGTCTGTTGATTTATTTATGATTTAATGATATGTACTGACATTTACCTGATATTCTGAGCTTCCCCGTTCAAGGAAACTCTTTTCATTGCAAAGACTAAGTTAATTTGAAAATGTGCAAACAAAGTACATAATTTGCAATTATGTGTGTGGCAAACTTTGTTATTTCGCTTGAACAATTAATGCTTCTCCATATGATCCTGCTCTTAGCATTGATTTTTTTAGTACATTTTGTACTGAGCCATCTGAAGAAAACAAATTAAAGCAGAGGATTTATGAGAAAGCCTCACAAAATCCCAAAGATGATATTGTCCTTACTGAAATCAGGTGGTATTCAAAAAAAAAAAAAGAGGTGGGGAACACAAAGAAAAGAGAGAGCACAAGCTAAATTCTAGAAAAAATTAATTACTAAAGTCTTACAAGCCTCAGGGGAGACATATGCCTGTAATCAAATTCTGGGAAACAAGCCCCTGCAAACTCTCGCATTTCAACTTCCAACTCACTACCATTTCATGTTCATTTTGTGGTGAAATGTGACTCTTATAAAACAAACAAACAAACAAAAATCAGTTACAAAATTTCCAATTTTCCATGCAACCAAAAAATCTCCCAAGTTCAAAACAGAGCAGCGAGCTGCCTTCCAAACTCTTCAGAAATGAGGTAATGGCTTGGCGATTTCATTCCTTTGGTTGGAGCAAAGAATAGAAGCTGGGAAAAGAGAGTCTCAAAAAGTGTACTCTTTATCCTCTCCCCGTTGGTTGCCTTCTGCAGCTTTCAGCCCCAGGAATGTAAGGGATGATGTAGTGCAGCCGGTATGTGTGGAAGCACTTGCAAACCCATTGTACTTAATGAGACTTGGAAGCCAGTCAGGACCGGGGCACTTCTTCTTGTGATGCTTTTCATCCAGACCACAAAGAGGGACAGAAGAGAGGCATGAAATGTTCCATAGCTTTCGTAAATATTTAGGGCAGGATTTTTTAAAACTAGCCAGCTGATATGCAAACATCCTCAGCTCCCAGGAAGTTCCTGTTGAAGATCCCATTCCTTTCAAGTATTGTCTATGCTCTGTTTCAGAACTCAGCCTTGAGGATACTGCTACTGCAATACCAGACCAGCAACCAAGCAGTCAAGGAAGAGATGCAGAACAAAACTCTTTTTCATATAAAAGGAGAGTTAGTGGAAGAGTGTGCTATTTTGAAGGGTTTGGATGTTATTTTCTGTTTTACACTCAGCTCTCGGTGCTTGTCAATTCTACAAGCATTTTAATATTCCTGACTTCACAGTTCTTCACAGTGTAAACTCTAACACTACCAACAAAATATGTAGCCTTGGATTACACCAAAAGCCTCTTGTTTGAAGAAAAATGGGTCAGGGGTGTTGTGTCCAGAGCCTGCAAAAGTGTGAAGTGGCCTGAATCAAGCCAAAGGTGAAACAGATGTAGCCAAGCTTTATGACAAGTTCATAATCTGCCCAAATAGTTGTGTTCCAGCATTGCCCAAAGCTGGAATATCTCCAAGGTCCACCAAAGAGATAATTCAGGCTTCAGGTGTGCTGTATTTCATTTAATAAAGGGCACATTCATAGCACTGTGTATGCGGATGTGTTTGTAAATATATGCATCTATAATTTATGAAGCCACCTATTTAAGATTCTAGTCATTTATCAAGATGCTTTTGAGACTTGATTCCTTATTTTGCAGACCAAATGTTAACATTTGATTGAATTTATTAACTCAATTAAATAAGAAGTGTTCCACATTAGAAAGCATAATGTCGGAATTAATCCCCCAAAAATGTGGTGATGCTTTAACTAATATCCTGTGACCTCTTGATACTCTCCGACATTGTCCTGATGATCTCAGTATAAATAATCACATCAGAGGTTTCCCAGGGATCTCTCTCCAGGGGATATCCGATGTCTCCACAGGGGTATGGGTGTGTCCCTCTTTTGGCCAGGAGAACTGCAGAATGCACTCCCTGCCTTCTCCTAGTCCCTCATCCCTCCATCCTTCACAGTCATTCCTTAGCAGAACAAGATTCCAAGTCTACCTGCAGTGATCTTCAGGAAAATACTCCCTTTGCTGACTTTGATCCCAAACAGAATCAGGATAGGGACATTAGAACATATTTGTCCAGGTAGATGGCCACAAAAAGAATAAGCACCTGGGAATAGAAACCCAACCACACACATACAAACTGAAAATAATTCCTTGTTATTAGTGAACCTGAAAAAAAAAATTTTTGCTAGCTTGCAGCAATCAAGGTAAGCGTCTATTCCTTTGTCAATATTTGCTGAGTGCAGATCAATTTTGCATCATAACCAAAAAGGCAATAGCACCAAACTGAGCCCATATGTGGACAGACTGCCTCAGAAGGCAGTTAAACCCATCACTGACATCTCCCACCATACTGTCTGCTCTGCTCCTCACCTAGTAACTTGAAGTCAATTGGAAGTGAGACCACCGTCATCAGGCTGATCAAATCATCTCCCATCCCAAGCTCTCCTTGTATTCAGGTTGTTCTAATTCCAAAAGAACAGGAAATAAACTCATTAAAGGCAGTGCATGTAACAGATTTTCTCATAGCCACTGCAATTTGCAATCTGATAAGACACCAAAGGCGACTTTTGCTGTGCAAGAAGAAAGAATGAGTAACCAATTCTAAGACTAGCAAAAAAGTTCTTGAACACTCTTACTGGGGAGTTTAAAGGTCTGGACAACATGCCAGTATAACAACAAACTCTTCCCTCCCATTCAGTCATTGAATTACACATGAAAATGTTCATAAATAAAAGAGCAGAGAGTATGAGGGATCTTTATTCTGTGCCCAGAAAAAAGTGGAAAAATGCAGACTCCAGACTTTAACCTTAATATAACCTCACTGAGCTAAAGAAGGCAATTACAACGGTGACAGAAAACAGGACACAACTGCAACAGAGCTCCACAAGCATCCAATGAAATCCAATCCCAAACATTCTAATTCCCATTTTGCATTATAAGTCCCAGAAATTCCTCTGATTGGGAGTTGAAATACCTTTGGTGGAAAGAAGTATCCCTACTATCCCTTGGAAAGATCATGTCTCAGCTTCCTGAGCCATTCAGGCACCATGCTGGACAGGGGATATCTGCCAGGTGCAAGTAACTCTGCAACACACTATTTAGCCCAAACACAGAAATTACCCATGAAAGAATGATAAAACAGAGACATTCAGAGGAAAGATTTTTTTTTTTGTATAATCTTAAGGATTTACAAAGGCCTGTCTGTATTCTCATTTCTTTCCCTGTCCTGTTATTCCACAGACAACTGATACTACTATCAGAGTAAAAATACTTTATTAAAACTGCTTTTTAATTTTTAAATTTTTTATGGAATTTGCCACCCCCAAAAAGGTATTCTTTAACTCATAATTTGAGATTATCATTAATACCAGGTTTGCAATTTCTCAGACAAACACTGTCTGCTTCATTGATGCTTCCACCACTCAAGATGAAAGTAAAAATTTCATATTCCACTGCACATTTTAACAGCAATGATTAGATCATTATATACACATACTCTTATATAAATTATATATTTATATTATATATACTATGTACATAAATCAGTATTCTTACAATAATTTCCGCATTTTATCTCACATAATCCTCCTGCCTTATACAGCTTTCCATAAGACCTGAAAGACTAACTCCTCATGCACTGTTCCTACTCAGAGAGAAGTAACCAAGTATATGCCCTGCTGTCCTTTAATAATAATAAAAAAAAAACAAAAAACCAAAAAAATTTATAGTTAATTCTCTCCCAAAGACTCTACTTGATTTTCACCACTGTCAGTGTGGGTGACTTGGTCCCTTGTTTAAGGGGAGCCACTGTTCTGCTGCAGCATGAGTCCCAAACATAGCTAATGTGTTAATTGACTGTCATAAGAAACACAAGAGCAGCTCCCATCACATTTCAGTGTGCATGTCCCTCTTTGGTTTAGGCCTAGCATACAGGATAGTACTTAACCTGATTAGACTATATTTGCATGATTGGTACTTATGATGCTTAAAACATATTCCTATTGTCATGGCTGTGTTCTGACTAGTCTTCGACAGAATCATCTCCTTTGCTGAAGAATGCTCTCAACATTGCACAAATGAAATAGATCCTTCTGACACAATAGACTAAGTCTTTCATCTTGCTTTCTTATTAAGCTTTCTTTTTTTCCTAGTCACCAACAGTGACTGAAAGTATCATTGACTTTTTAACTTTACCCTGTTTTCTTGAAGAATTATTTAATGGCTTTGATTCCTAGTGAAAAAAACCTCTCATTTAACAAATGCATCATATTCTATAGTCAAATCACTACCAATTCTTTTTACTTTTATCATTTGGCTTAATTTAGAAAATGCCATTCTTCACATAAGTCACTTTTTTTAACTCAAAAGTATTCTTTATTGAATAAACTAGTGTCATTTCAGTCAACAAAAATAAAGCACAAAGATCCTAGTCCTCCTTTGGTAGTTTACATTATTTATCCGCCTGTAAAGTTGTGTGATTCTGATGCAAATGAAATACATTTTTAACTTACATTTTCTCTTCTAATAGAAAATTACTCTGGAAGTCTAGAAATGTTCCTATTTGTGTAAGTGAACTTTCAATTACTGTAATCCCACAAGAACTATACACATATATATGCCCATGTACATTCACAGCTCTAGCAAAATTGAACCCATTAGGCAGTGCTTCACTTTGTTCTTGTTGGCACTGCCTTTCAGGTGCTTTGATAAAACAAGCATATCAAGCCCTTTTGGAATGAAAACTCAGAAATGTTCACTCTCAACTTTTAGCTGAGATCCAGCTAAAATCCACACTAGATCCAGGCTGGAATTATGACACATGGCAAATCACACTGAGCCAGATTTATGGCATAATGTAATAGATGATTCACAAATAATTTTGCTTGTGCCAGACTGAGACACACACCGTAAATCAGCAATCAGTGACAGGTTTGGAACTGCATTGTCTATCTTAAAAATCAAAAAATAGAAACCAAACAAAAAGTCTTCACAGGATATTACTGTGGTTGCAGAGATGTAGAAGTACCATGATACCAATACTAACATGGAAACCTTAATTTCCATATTTACGTAAATTATCTACTGTAGTGTTGGGAATGTTCCTTGAGCTCCCTTCCACACGCAGCCTGAAATTAAAGGGATCAAATCCTAACTTATTTTATTTTTGACGATCAAAGTAAAAGGTATTTTTCACACAAAAACTGTAACCACCAATCTGTAAACCAAGTAAACATTCAAGGTACTCAGTGATTCACATTTTAAACAACTGTGTGTTTGAGTTTGCCAATGATATGTTCTGAATATGTTCTGAGATACTGCAAGTGAGTCTCTGTGTGTGTGTGTGTGTGTGTGTGTGTGCGTGTGTGCTGTCATAACCTATCTGCCCAAGCATGGACTGTCTTGAAAGATTAAGTGCACCTATTCTGAACTGGAGGCTGCATGCCATAATTTTTAGCTAACCCGTTTCCTTCTTAGTGAAAACAGAAATAAAAATATATTGTGCACACTTCATTGCTAGAACCTTTGACCTCAGCTGCCTGTCTAGCTGAGACTGTGATGAATGCTTTGTGTCTCTTCATTTTTAATTGCTCATAAATTGTTATCCCATGAAACACAAAACTAGCCTTGTCCTCATTTTAGTAGGGGTTGGAGGTCAGCCTAACAGTAATACAATTAAGGAGTGTCTTTGTGTGGGGGTGTGGGAGTGAAGAGGGCAGGAGGGTTACAGAAGGTTGTGGTAGTGAAAGATGTATTCCTTTCCAAGGCAATACAAAGCAAATTCCACACATTCAAACAAAAGTCTTTAATGTTTGACAGTGTTAAGAAAAGCTTCTGGGAGGGAATTTAGAAGGGCAATAAAGTACACATCATCTTCTATATCTGTATAATCATTCTTAAACATACATGTACACATAGCTGCATATGATAGCGCCGATCTTCTCTTTGCAATGGCAGACTTAATCCTGAGGGTCAAATTTTATCCAGGCATGCATGTCCTGATTTGTTGGTTTCAGAAAAAATAATAGCCTACCTTTGACTCCTCTATAAAATAATCTAAGCCATATCTGTGGAGATAACTCTGCAGAGTTACTTTCCTCTGTGTAATCTTCCTGTGGTTGTCACACACTTCCTTCCTGTTCTTGAAAAGCTGGACTACTCTTAATTCAAATAATATACAGCCACAACACAAAAATATATTTCACTTTCAAAATGCCTGGTAATAAATAACAATAAACTCTTAGCTCAGTGAGATAAGGGATCTTGCTGTGCCCAGTAAGGGCATAATGGATCTTACTTTTGATTTTGGTTGAATATGAAAAGAAAGCAAGCTTGCTGAATTTGCTTTTACCTCACACCACACATAACTCTGTTTAACAAAAGATAATGAACTTTTGGTAATTGAGCATGTCTTAAGATTCCTACAGACAAAACCATTCTGGTAATACTGGGTTCTTACTGAGGTTACTATAGGCATTCAGTTCCAAAATCCGTAACAATCCTTGCTTTCTTATTTAAGTCCAAGAAAATGTGGTATCTGTTGCAAGGCCACCAAGTTCTCAGCAACCTGTCACAGAGGTTGGAAATAGTCTTCTCCAGACCTTTACATAGGCTAATTCCAACAGCTGTTTATAAAACACTCATAGCTATAAAGCTAAAGTAGTATTTAGAACCCAGTGGTGAATTCTTGCTGGAGGACAGAAAACTCCAGCACTTTGTCATAGTACAATGGCTGCTACCTGCTCATATAGATTCCAGTGGTCCAGATAGCGGAAAGTTTTAGTCTGAGCAAGTGACACACTGCCGAGTCCGGCAGCCTAATTATATGTACCTCCTCACCCGCATGCTCACCAGTGACCTGTTACCATACTTGTCACAAAACGTCCTACAGTTTCATCAGATACTGCATGGAAAGAGATGCAACAAGTTACTATGGGAGGCTCCTCGGGCCGCCAGATAAAAATGTGAACTGAATTTCCAGGATAACCAGTTTCCCCTCGGAACTAAGTTTGGGCCTTTTATTTTTTCAAAACCGAAAAGTATTTATTTTTCCGTTACTAACATTTTATCATCTTACTTCATAGAATATTAATTACTTTCCATGAGCACTATTGCAGTGCTATTAGGAAGAGAACAGAAGCTATTGCAGAATATTCTCCTTCTAATGAGGGATTCCTTCTTGCTTTAGCTGTGCTAGTAGTTAATATTACAAATGGTCCCACTAAGATTAAATGATATTTCAGGTGTTCTGTAAACTGAATTCTCAATTTAGCAAATTAAAGACATGTTAGCATGTCTAGGATTTGGGGTGGGAAAATACGTATTTCTCTGATATATGGGGTCTATCACATTATGCTGTAATGTTTATCATGACTTCTGCAAGTGTGGTCCTTTTACTTAAAAAAGCCATTCCTTAAGTCTGGTGATTCTATGAGATTCATAACTTCCTTGCTCAAATGTAAAGGCATGGTACCATCCCTTGGCACCCAATGTCAGTTGTGATTTAAGAACCAAAGTTCCACTTAAACCACAGGTAGCAATCTGGACTGCCCACATTCCACTGTTCTCAAAGTCTTCAGTGCTAAAACGCAGTATATATCTGTGGAAATCTCCTGAGATGCTTATTGTCCTGCTTTCAGCCAGAACACCTATGGTTAGAGGCAAGTGTACTCAGAAATATTCTGTTCCTGCAGGATAGGAACCTATCTTGAACAAAGAAATCTAGCTTTAAACATTGAGTCACCTATATGTCCCTTCTGGAACTGGAATGCTTAGTTATGGTTTAGCATAAAAACAATTCTTGGATCTCTCTTATGTTATAGTTTAATAGTTAATACATTCATTAGAAGAGAAAACTAGGTGCTAGATCCCCCCACCTCAAGGTATATGAACTTAAGGTCCACAAAAATACCTCAAACACCAGGCCACAACTATGCTAGGTGTAGCTCTCTCTCCCTGTAAGCCAGACTGAGAAAGTTCTGGTTTAGGATTTTTTCTGAGGAAGAGTAGTCCTGGCAGTGCTGGTGTTTTATCCATGATGGTTTAATGTTAAACCTCTACTCATTTCAAGGGGAAAGGTCTGTAACTCCAGCTATGCATAACTGGAGCTGGAAGTCAGGATCCTACTTTCCCATCAGCTTCACTAGGGCCTCACATCAGCTGCAAGTGCCTTTCCTGCTCAAAATCCACATACCAGCCCCCTCATGTCCTCAGCAAGCCACATCTGTGCAATGCTGTCACTGCCTCCATTTCTCATAAGAGCACCTTGCCCCATGAAATCCTTCCTCCATGAGAGGCTGGACAGCTTGCATTTCAAAACTGAGAAAAGCACTGTGCTGGTTTCCTTTACATTCAGTGGAATTGCCAAGATTGATTTCTCAGTGTCTTCAGAAATGCCCATCCTTCCTCATTCTTTATGTACATATGTATTTTTCAGAAGGTCTCTCAGGACTTCCTACCTAAAATTTAAATATATCTTTGTCCCAGATGTTTTGGTCAGACATAAGATGAAGCTCAACTTGCAAACTCTGGTAGGCCTTAACATTTACACAACCCTTCTATAGACTTAAATAGAAGATCCAAGTATCAGCCAGATAAAAAAAATCAGGGTGTGTATCTCTGATGTTTTTTCTCTATTAAAACTTATCGCAGCACAAATGATGAATCTTGCTGTTATTGAATCACAGAATTGCCTTACAGCATTCACATTTGAAACGGCAGATTTTATTTTACTTTTTTTTAATTTTGTCTTAATAAAGTCTAGTATTTCATTCTACTAATGGAAAAGTTTTCTTTCAACATTGTGTACAAAATCCCTCTTAAAAATTCAGTCTGGTCAGGTCAGGGGGGTGTTGCTGCCAGCATCAGCCACTCAGCAGGAGTTTGCATCAGCAGGCAAGCTGAGGAATAGGAATTCAATGGGTTCTCCCTCCTAATTTTTCTAAGAAAATGGTGATTTTGAGTAATTTTACTACTAAAGATAGTTTTTTTCTATAACTTTTTCTGTATTCAGTTGTTCGGTTAATGTTCAGAATGAAGACTGAATCTTTGCTATATTTATATTGGATAATGAAAGGCTATATGGTGTTTTGAGGCCAACTGTGAAAAGTGACCTGACATTAAAATCAGATTGAAAGAAAGCTATGTCCTAGAGATGTGGCCTGTGACTGGTTTTCCCAATGTTGCTGATAAAAGAGTCCATCATCCTTTTCCCCTTGCAAGTCTCTCGGAGGGAAGGGTAAGGGACACAGCAGCAAAGTCATTCTGTTACTTCAGCAGAAGTAGGGGATGGAGATCCATGTGGTAGCAAGGATACAATGGCTATTGATGTGCAAGAAACCACAGAAGCACCAGAGAAAGGCCATACAGTGATTAGAGCTCCTCCCTCTGAGAAAGAGCTACACATCATCCACACTAACGCACACAGCATGAGCAACTAAAAGGAGGAAATGGAAACCATGCTGCAGCAGGAAAACTGGGACATAGTTATCATCACAGAGACTTGGTGAGAGAAGTCACAAAACTGAAGTGCTACTTAGTGCTAGCTAAATGGATAGCTAAAAATTCTTTAGAAGGGATAAGCAAGGAGGCAGAAGCAGCAGGGTAGCCCTGTATGTTAGGGTCTGTCTTGACTGTCTGGAGTTTACTGATGGTGGCAGTAAGGTTGAGTGTTTATGGCTAAGCATCAGAGGGAAGTTGTCAGTGCTAGGGTAACCATTGCAGGATCTCTGGGGTCTATTCCAATCTCACTGATTTTATGAGAGGCCAACATGACTGCTGATGGCAACACTCTGCCAAATATCACTGAGAGAAGGAAGGTTAAAGTCTGTGTCTCCCTCGAGTAAAACAAATTGAACTAAAAAGACCAGTTCTAGATGAGTTCTTGAAAGTTATGTTCCAGGTATGTAACTCCCAGGTATGTAAATAAAGCAGATGTTTGGCCAAACAATATTCCTGATGGGTCTATTCCTTTGACGCTGGGAAGCCAAGCTTTTTTCTTTTTTTTTCAAAATACCACCTTTTAAAGAAAACAGTAATCACCTTACAATGATGATCCTACTTCTGTATATCACAATTAATTTTCTTTTTAAATATGTCTGAGTGTCTCATTTGGAGAAACTCATGCCTAGAAATAGTGCATCATGTGTTTTAAAAATGATTTAACATTCCCTGTGTACTACAAAGGTCCCGAGTTTATGAACTATTTTTCTTTAGGGCCATGGATTTTAAACAGGATGTTTCTCATAGCAAAGGAGAAAAATTAATTTGAGGCTTCAGGAAGTCAGTGCCAGGGCAAAACTAACCGACTCTAAAAATGTCTTCTCCAGCATGTGGCAGCTTCTGAAGAGAACAATCCTGGACAAAAGCTGTCCCCTTTGAGGCAGCAAGTTAACTCTTTCAGACCAGAAAACTCAGAAGAGTTGTTTAGAAAGCAGGTTATGCTTAGTTAGGATGCCCATTTTACAGTCCTGGTGTCAGAGGGCAAGACTAGTCAGGATTCCAGGTCACCTGCCTCTTCTTTGTGACAGAAGCATTGCATTTTCTTGCCAGTCGCATGAGAACCAGGAGAGCAGTGAAAGCTGTTAAGTGTAGTTCATAATGCAGCCATATCTTTGGCCTTAGCTCCAGCAAGCCCAGATGGGAAATAAGGATCGTTTAGAAACAGAGCACTTCCCACAAACTAGAGAGAGAGATGTAAAACGTACTCACCTACTCATAATTTTCTTCCTCTGAAGTGGATACTGGGTCCTCTGTGACCCATTAGAGCTGGATTATTCTTCCACTCTAAACAAAGAAGCTATCTGATTTTTTTTGCAAGCTTCTCAAACTAGTGCCAACTGCCCAAAATGAGAAGACAAACTGCAAATCCTTATGAATAAACATTTTGCAAGATTAGCCATCTCCAAGCAGGAGGTGTTTGCTTTTATCTATTTAATTTATCAAACAAAAAATGGAAATGAAGATGGTAAAGCAAGATACCAAAATGATGGAATCGAAGGATTTCTCCCTTAGCTCTCAGCAGGAGTGCTTTCTGAGGGACAAAAGGATGATTAGAGACATGATGCAAATGAGACACAGTTCTGGGTGGGGTCTCTCCACATCAACTACAGAAAAGGAAAATTCCAAGCAGGAAAATACATTTTAGCTTGTTCCCTTGTGGGTGTCTGGTGCTCAGTGATGCATCACAGGTGGGACATATCAAACAGTAAAACAAATCTTCACAAGCATAAGAGACATTTAAGATATCAAGAAAATTGAACCCAGAGGAAAGAAGATCTTTATTTGAGAGTGGCTGTGTGTTTTATTATGTTGAGCTCTTTTATTTTTCTTTACTGCTTTTCCACAGCATAGGTAGAAAGCTTTCTTTTAAAATGAACAAACAAGTTCTCTAAATACTGCAGAATTTTGTGCCTACAGGTCATGGTTGGTTTAAACAGTACGTAAGGGAAAGCATAAAAGAGCAGGTATGCATACAAGAAAAGAAGCACTGACCTGCTGTAGCCTTTTCCTTGGCAGCTGCCCAGATAAATGCTGGCCTTAAGTAAACAACCTCATGAACTAGAAAACTTCTGAATTTATACACCAGGAAATAAATATTAGATGTGGCTGTTTGCCACCCCTTCTTAAAGTTGCCCACATAATCCTAAAATTATAACTGATGTACTTCAGTGATTAATTTTTGCATAAACAGAATCTTTTGTGAGCAGAATTTTTAAGTTCCAACCACTTAAATTCCATTTTAAGTGTATTTATTTGTATAAATAACTGATCTTCTGGAAATATTCAAGAGCACAGGAAAGGAAATAAAGTTCAAATGACAACTTAAGCATGCTAATATGAACTGAAAATCAGTCAGAGAAGATGCACGCTATTACAGAGGTGGAGAGTGGCCTCACAGATACTCACTCTCCTAAAATGCAGTTAATAAAGCAATAATTCAGTGTAAGTGACAAAAAGAAATCTGAATAATAGATAGTTTTATTAAAAGGTTCCCTTTTTTAAGGCATCATTAACAGGATTTTCAGAACTCTAACACCATGATGCATGTGCTTGAATCCTGGATATTTAAGATGGAGAAGGTAGAAACTCCTTTTGTTTTCAAATTCAAAAGTATGAGAAAGTTGGATAAAATCTAGAAATATACACATCTATTGATTCGGGACTTTTAAATACTCTGAATGACTACAAAAAATCATCAGAAGTTATTAGTTACTTCTACCACATGCTAAGGAAACCAGTTGACAATTGTCCATGGAATTCACTTAATCTGATCACACCTACAGGTTATATGATGGGTCTCACAGCTGAGTCCAGAGTCCATGGGCAGGAGGACAAGAACTTCCAGAGAACAAGTCATTCCACACCTATTACTTCCTCTAGCACTGGATTCAGTATCCGGAGGTACTTGGCCATTTTTATGAGCTGCACAGGGGTCTTAGACACCAATCTACACCACCTCCTCACCTCCAGATGACTATAGTTTGGAAAAGTGAGCTTTAACAGTAATGGGTAAATTGCACTTTTACTCAAATCATGCAATCGGATTAATCGGATTTATATTTTGAGCTCATTAGAGTAGAAACTATTCCAAGCCTGAGAAAGAATTCAGCACTCTTTATTTATTTACTAACATTCATTATCCCAAAAACAATTTTCCTTTTCTTCATACTGGATTTTCAATGAAAACTTTTACTCCCAGCTTGTCTTATGAACATCAATCATATGCAGAGTAAAAATATTGGAATAGATAACACTACCCACTTCAGTATTAGAAAGATGAAGAAATTTTAGCTTTTGATGTTGTTTATGATGTTACCTTCAATGGCTGGAGCCTTTTTATTTAAATTCCTTTGACAATTCTCTAGGTAGTCATGTTGGTCCAAACACAGAGGTGTGTTTCCATCATTTCAACATCTTTGATAAAAGAGCAAATTGTCAAGGAATTCCCAAGGAGAACAACAGAAAAATAAATGCAAAAGTTGTAGAATGTATCCTTGGGAATCGAAATGGTTCCAATGTTTAGGAGAGCAGGTACTTGGTACTTGGGCTCTCTAAGTATAGCTGGCAAAATTGCAGAGTGACAGCGGCTGAAAAGTCTGGTCAGCACATACACAGATCTTCTACAATGAAGTATGATGAACATCAGCCAGTGATCTTGCTGTCTTCTAAAACCAAAAGGGCTTTGATCAAAACTAGAAATAGGCCCACAACAGTGCAAAGCACCTGAGGCACTTCTAGCAAAGTCAGCAAATTGTCATGGAGCTCTTTCGTTATACACACCAGAGTTTCAAGATGAAATATCTGTCTAGGCGAGAGGAGAGGAGAAGGAGAGGAGAAGGAGAGGAGAAGGAGAGGAGAAAGAGCAGGGTATGTGGGAAGGCTCAATTCTTAGCACCTGATAGGAATTTCAAGGATATTTGGAGACCTGGAAATGCTTCAGCGAAAAGCTGTGGCTTACTGAGAGAAGGGGAACATATAAATCTTATTCTTCCACAAACAAACAAAAAAAAATTTCTATAAAATAAGAATAATTTCTTATTTCATCACCACATTCTAGTGAGTCATCATTCACGTTCATTTATTATTTTCTCTTACCCTTCCAAAGTACCCTTCTGCATAAAAACATTGGAAAGTACACAGTGCATTCAAGAAAGCATAAAGGGACCTTACTATAACAAATTTGTGTGCATATATGTTCTCCTAGCAGAGTGAAAGCAAGTATTTCAGTGAGATATTACACTTTTTTGTTGTTATTTGTTTGAATAGTGAATTACCCTTAGCCACTTACTAAGAAACCTTTCGGGTACTATGTTGTTTCTATACCAGCAAGACAGCTTGCATGGAATTCACTGAAAATGAGATCTGTCTCTAAAAGACAGCCCCTCGTTTGCTCAGACTGTCCTGCTCCACAGTTATAAAGTTTGTGTTGTTGCTACGTCTGCAACATTGCTGTTGCCTCAGCCTGAGAGCTGCTCCTTGATGAGACAGGGAATTCCATAAAAAAAAAAATAAAATAAAAAAGTATATTTATAGAATCAAGGCTGACAAGGGAAGGGGGAGGGTATGGAGTGAAGTGGAGAACAGGGAACGAGCACTCATGCTTGAAACCCCTTGCTTGTGCAATAATGAGCTTGAAAGCCTTGCTGAAGTGGTTTTACAGCTGTGCAACAAAATGGTGCACTCTCCTCCCTTAATACTGACATTTTAATGTAGGATCACAGCTATTCAGATTGTCCATTGGAGCTGGCAGGCTGATGGTGTGAGCAACTACGCACTCTCATCAATGTCGCTTGGATGAAAGCTGCTGTCAGGCTCAATAAAATGGCAGGCTAGGCCAATCTGGCACACATGAAAGGAAACTGGAAGAAAGGCTTAATTGCACCTCCAGCAGATTCCAGTTATTCTGCTGGTCTGTTAACAACACGCAGCCTGGCACGCCAGTGCTGACCAGTCTGCTGTGCTGCGCTGGTAGGAAAAAATCCTTGAAGGTATGGCACAAATGCACTCTGTGTTAGACCACCATAACCCAAGCCAAAGAGGTCACAAGTCCTCAGCTGGGTTAGCAGCAGCTGCTGCATCCAGCAAAACACTGAGAACAGAGAAAGGATCCCTAAAACAAAGGGCTGAGTTGATTCATGCTTGGGGGACCACTACAGGGTACACCAGAACTGGGGAGATGCCACGATGGGCTGGTCGCTTCTGAGACATCTCAGGGAAGATCCAGTAGGAAGAGTACACATTAAAGAGGAACATTAAGCCAAAAGAGAGGGAGAAGAGGAATGATTGAAGAAACTGAATGCTGTGGCATTCACTCTGAGCGGAGTACTGGGTGGCATCCAGGATGGAGAAACCAAGCATTTGTGTCTTTCATGTGTTGGTAGGGGATTGAGGAGGAGCAAGAGATTAGGTTTTATTAATTTTCTAATTTTTGTTCAGTGGTCATGGTGGTCACGATCTGTTGTTGAAATGTTTGCAAAAAATATTTTCTGCTCGTGGGTGGAAGGAGACAAGGGAGAAAAATGTACTGGATACAAATATCTTTCCTAAAGATACGAAGCAAGAAGCACTTGAAGCCACATTTTTCCTCTTAAATGGGACTGAGATAATGGGAAGTAATGAGACACCTCTGGATATCTCCTTTTGCTAGCATAGCAATGCAAAACTAAGGAAAGAAATGCTCTAATTAAAAAAAAAAAAAAATAATAAAAAAGAAGCTTCATACTTGCAAGGTGAGGCAGAATTACTCATTTTTTTATAGATCAGCACCAGGTGGCCTTAGGTTAAAAGATTTAGTCCATCCATTCAGTCTGTCTTGGAAGGCATATGAAGATTACATGATTTCTTAGTATTTTTATTTCTTGCTATTTTTTTGATTTCACTTGCAGGCATGTTCAAGGACCTCATATAACAGATCCAAGACTGCAATTTTATTACTTTTTGAAGCATGATAAAAAGGAATTACTCTGAACAAATATTAACATTTTCTATAGAGTTATTCTTTTGTAGTGCAGTCTAGAATTACTCAAGAATATTATGTACTGTGATATGCTGAGGAAAAAGAATATATCCCTGTCTTGTGATAAATCCAATTTCAGTTGCACAAACCCTTACACTTCTAACTCTGATTGGATCACAACCCTCACAGTCACCTATACTTTGTGTTCTTTTACTATCTGGGAATGAATGGATCTTCTTACTTTTAGGCACCCAGCACCTACACAACCGGGTAGGAGAGGCACTGTGGTCATCAGTATTGAAATTACCCCTATTTCTGGAACACTCAGCATAGGAAATTTGAGCAAATGAACTCAGTAGCTCATCGATATAATGACCTGCCAAAAACAGAGAGCACAGTAACTTCCGACAGGACATGGATAGCTAGAAAGCTGCAAATGCTCCTTCTGTCAGCCTGACAAAAATAAGGAGAAATTCTTATTCCTTCCTTAAAGAGCAGCCTCTCTGTTTAAAGTGGAGTCTCCCATACTTATCTATTAAAGAACCAAGTTGCCCCAGCTTATAATCCTTAAGATCACAGTTATAAAGAAATTAGAACAAGAGGGTGTGACTTTTCAGTACTCAGAGCAGAGTAGGCTGTTTATGAGAAATTTTCTTTGGATAAGTAATTCTTGTAGGGAACTAGCAATGCTGACCTGTCTGTTTTCTTTCCTCAAAGTAGATTATGGTTCCCCAGAACAAACAGTGCAGTCATGCATATGTCTAGATCTGGGGATGCTGAAAAAATACACTAATTGCCTTGGGAAGAAGGAATAGAGGGTTCCACTGCTTTAGCACTTAGGATAATTTCCCAGAGAAACAGGCTTGCAATCATATTTTGAGGGCTTAGAAATACAGAGATCAGATTTTTTGCAGCAGGCTTGTGTCTACTGAGGAGTTAAAGCTTGGCAACATTGCAACAGATATTAAAAATACATCAAGCTTCCTTTAATGTAAGGTCCTCTAATAGTAAAGTGGATGGGCATTGAAATGGCCAAAGCCATTCCGTTCAGATGATTTCAGGAAAGAAATGCATCCTTAACTCAGTTGCATATGACACAAATATTCATCACCCTAAAAATGACACAGGGATCAATAAAAACTGGAAGAACTTCATAGACATGTCCTTTTCTAATTGAAAAGATTAACATGACGATTGCAACAAGAATATGCCCAGATTTGACCTATTTCAAAATAAAATTTTAAAAATTGCTTTTTATGGCTGATTGCATCACTGTATATACTCGTTTCTTTGAAGACAGTTTTATAAAAAATATAAATATTCCTTGCCATCATTTTGATCCAAGAGAAAAGTTTCATCCTTCAATAGTGCACATAATAGAATTGGTCAGATTTGAAGCATGGGAGCACTTTTTTATCTTGGATCTTTAATATTTTACAGTTCAGACAACAGAATTTAACCAAACCATTGGAGATATAACTAATAAGCTCTTACCACACTCAAAATCTTTTAGCATAGTCTTCATTTTGTTTTTTGCTTTCCTGATTTACAGGTAGCAAAAATATGATTTAAGTAAGATATAAAATTTGCATTCTTATTTAATTATCTCCTGAGACAATTAATGTCCCTGAAAAATTTCAATATTTTGGCCACAAAACAGATTTAATAAGAACAAGAGTGGCAGCTCTAAAGTCAAAAGAAAGGTCTATTAAATCAGTAACCCTACTGATTTAAATAGGACTAGGACTGCACCCTGTGACTTTACAGATACTTATCATGCAAATTTCCAGAACATCCTAGTAAGCTTTTCATTCTAAGGCACTTGCAAGGTCCTGCCTCCAACAAACTGCTTCCCAGAGATGCACATGTCACTCACACTTAAACCTTTTCTCTATCCTAAACCTACTGGATTCTAGAACAAGATGAGAGCTTGGATCACAAAACACCACTCCCAGACCTCTTGAAATTATGAAATTATGCTGAAAAGTTTAGGATAATGGGTTTGTTTAAAATATTTTAATGGTATGTTTTACCATTCCTATAGCAAAATATTAATTTTAAATCTTAAGAACTACCTCTTCTCAGAAAGTTTTTATTTTTACTTTCTATGCCAACAACATCACACATATTTTTCTAACCTCCTTTGAGGTTCAGTGTTCAGAGACTCATACATTGTTTTATTTCTTTTTGGTTGACAAAACTATAAATAGAGCTGCCATGACTAAGAGGAAAGTCCTGTAAAACCAGGTGATAATGAATATGATATTTTAATAGTTTAGTTTAAAATGTTCTGTGTTTTAAGATTTGTTTAAGATAATGCTAGGAACTGACCAGTCACCAAACATAACAGGCAAGGTAAGGCAAACGAAATGTAGAATTCAAGGATGTACAATAATTAGCGAGCTAAGGCTCATGATACACAAAATTAATGGCTGAAAAATTAGATGTATGGTTTAAGCTAACTTAGATTTCCTCTAAAGTAAATAGAGAAACTAAATTTCAGCAGTCAATTCCTCTCACTCTGAAATAGTTTCTGAAAATTTGATCAATTGCCTTCTGAAGATGTCAGTCTCTAACCAGTGGCTACTCCTGGCCTCCAGACATCTTAAGTTAGAGTGGGCATCTATCTTCTGACCAGCTATTGACACCTCCACTCGCTAAACTGCATGGCAAAGTTAGTAGGAATACAATGCATTAGTAGGAGTCTGGATGTCCTGGTTTGTGTTTAGAAATGCCTGCACCTCTAGTAGAGACACAAAGTAATAGCAATGCTGAGAGAAGCTCATGCTCAGTTCTGGGGGAGTTTTGATGAGAGGCACTTGCAGTAGCTGGCTTTTGGTTGACTCTGGTTAGTTGCATGTTAAGAAAGCAGATAATCCACAGGTGATAACAAAACTGACCCAATAGGTAATCCCTGAGAAAATGCATACATCCAGTAGGGAAGCAGGACAGCAAGGAAAACAATTTTCTTGGTACAGGATGAGCAAAGTACCTCAAAGTTGTACTGTAACCACTTCAGTTTGCTCCTGTTGTTTCCACCCAGATAATCGGTTTCTTCTCCCATAGTTTCCTGCCTCCTGATGACAATAGAGAGAACATATACTCGGTATTTAATGAAGAGAATCTGCAGCGCATACTAATGCTGCCATAGCTTCTAATATCATCCAATATCCCCTGCTGGCTTTGCAATTACATACACATGGAGCAGGGAAGTGGCATGTGGCACTCCCGATGAGGATAAGCAGGTGTCTAGAATTACCTACTGACATCTCTCAGAGGAAGAAGGTAAGTGTGAGTTAACTGACCCCACACACCGCTCTGAATGCCTTGGGGTCCCTAATGGCAAGGTTGATGCTGGAATAAGGGCAGTTTGGTCTGTGTGTCTGAGTGACTACCCTAAATTCCCTTCCCCCTCTCCTGGTCAGGAGGACACTCCCCATACTCAAGCTAAGAACAAATGTTTTGTCACCCACTATTGTACCCAGTGCAAAAGTATTTAATCAGAGCATATTTAACAATAATAATCAAAGCGCGTGTAACCAGAGTCTTCATCTTCGGTTTGTGGTATTCCCTTCCACTGAATTATACATGTAGGAGTATGTAGTTCAGGAGAAACAGAAGGGTTCTTACCTTGGGATTGGGAAGACAATTTTATTTCTCCTGTGTACTTTTTCCCTTAGACAGAAAAAAAAAAAAAAAAAATGGACAAAGGGCAACTTTTTAAAGGAGGTTTTAATTGTTTCTAGGGTTAAAAAACCAACAATATTTTGTGTCTCTGCTGTTATTTAATGTTGCAACCTGTACTAGATTAAATTGCATGGTAGAGTACTACAGTGTATTGGACAGCAGGCAAAAAACTCACTATGCTTTACTCATTACTGTGCCCTTGACTAAGTATGTGAGGTTGAGTGCACCACCATTCTATAGAATCCTATATCCTATAAAGAATATTGATGCCTGTTTAGCCACTCAGTTATCAAGTCCAGGCTATTCCCTTAATTGTATAAGTAAATACATGGCTGGGTCACTTTTTTTCTTTTGGTTTTCACTGCAGTCAAATGACGTTAGGCGGGTTTTTTTGAACACTCTCAGGGCCAAAAACTGTTAGCTTTTTAGATTTCGCACACACAAAAAAAAAATTACAAAAATAAGCTATTTTTTAAAAAATCCGTGAGATTTTTAAAAATTTGGCTTTTATATTCATAACTTAAATGTGAGTACTCACATATATGCTGCCTATATGAGTGTGCCTATATGATAAGTGTGTTACTATTTGAGAGAGAGAGAAGAGAGAGAGAGGGGGAGAGAGATAACAGCATGCCTTTGGTAGTAGTCATTACTTCTACATACTTCTTCATACAGGCATCACTTTTTACCCTGAAACTATAAGTTTAATCAGGGAGCCTCAAATTTCATTATATCACATGATCCTATTTTGGCATGAGAGCAGGAAAACCAAATTGTGAACTAAACAATTTGTTTGGATACATCTCACCAAAGCGAGAGCTGGGGATCTGTGAAACCAGTGAGCAACCTGGTTATTATCTACTCTTCAAGCTGTAAGATTCTCTAACTGTGTTAGCTTTTCAATTCCTTTATGTTTTGAGTCCAGGGAGAGAGGAGGGGGTTTGCAATGAAAATCGGCACAGGTCACTGCGTTGAGATGAGAGACGATGTTGAAGGCAGGCACCTGCCCGGGTGTTGGCGTGGAGACCAATGATGAATTGAACACTGCCACCTTTTGGCTGTGGCCACGGCCAGGGAGTTGCGAGGAGGTGATTTTTGCCAAACTTCCTTCTAGAGCGAGTTGAGCATCTGGCAAAAGCACCCTTTGATGCGCACCCAACGTTGAAGCGTTTCCTAGAGGCGCCCATATTAGCACACACCATGTTGCCATCTCGTAACTTAGATTTCGCCCCTTATCTGTGAAGTCCTCGGAACTGAGAAGATGAGCGAATAATACGAAGAGCTGTTAGCTTTGCTAAAGACTAAGTGCAATCAAGTTGATGTAAACAGTCACTTCAGCCTGACTGTGGTACACTCTTCCTGCCTCAGGAATCCTTGAGAGTATCTCGCATTGTGTTGCGCTGAAATAGTGTTTTCTCAAGCGGTGAATTATATACAGTTTGTACTTCAACCTCTTTTGAGCACTTAGCTGTGAATGTTTGTATCAGAGCCAGTGAGTGTGAGGTGATCTCATTAGAAAGAAAATACTATCAGCCACAGAATTATTTCCCAGTGATTAAACAAAAAAACGCTTATTCGCATGCTGTCTGCAGCTCTTAAATAGGTGTAACCAAAAAAAAGAAACAAGAAAAAAAAAAAAATAAAAAAAAAACACAAAAAACCCACAAAAAAAAAAAAAAAAAAACAAACATTTGCTTTTAAGAGCCCAGGATCGCCGCGTGTTCTCCCCACGCAAACCTCACCCACACAGGCAAGCGTGAACCCTCGCCTCATACCCTCTCCCGCCCCCGTTGTACTGATACGGGCAAAACCGCGTTTGCTCTGCGGCTGAAGAGCTCCGGGCAGAATGTCAGTCCCCAGTGACCTTAACGGGGCCGGGCTTTCACGTCCACTTTCTCACCGAACT
>CM031859.1:38513039-38567077 GCA_018697195.1 Certhia americana
GCGTGAAGGGAGGGGGGGAGGGGGGTAGCGCGGGCCCCAGCTTAATTCCTGCTTTCCAGGGACGATGTCCGCTCCTGTCCGGGCTCTGCCCCGGTGGGAGCGGCGGAGAGCCGCAGCACCCGCGCCCCCGGGGCGGCAGCCGGGCACCGCCGGCTGTTCTCGGCCTCCCCGGCAGGCGCCCCGGGCCCGGGCGGGAGCGTTCCACCCGCGGCCGTGCGTGCGAGTTGGGCGGCGGGCCCGGCCGCCGCGGAGGGGTCCTGGACTCCGTCCATGGGCTGTTGTGTGAGGGGGGGAAGACAAAGCCCCCTGGCTCCCCTGCCCCTCCTTGGCAAAGCCCAATGCCCCGCTGCTTTCATTTGTTTTTGATCTGCCTCATTAAAAGACTATTGATGGCTTTAACTATTGTCCTTGTTTAGGTGCTGATTTACAAGCGCTAATATCTGACTGTGCCGAGATTAATGGGAGCCCGTGAAGTTTACAATTATCCGCAGGTCCCTTGACCACACATGGAGGGGTTTGGGTTGGGGTCACGCACTCTTATGAAAAACTCCAAAGCAGGCTTAAACCTGGGAACATTTTAATAGGATTGAATTTGTAATAGGATTTGGCAGCTTGGCCTAAACTATAGGGTAGGGGGGTTTGCTCTGGGTTATTTTGGAGTTGGGTTTTGGGGTTCTTTAACCTGGTGTCATTACTGTGGTACAAGGGTTTCAACACTGTGGGTTTATTTTTTTGTGAAATCCTAAGCACAAATATCTTTGATATGGAATATTTAAACAAGGAGCCCTCTATCTGAACATAAAGCATATTTAGCATATGTGCAATAGGCTCCAATGTTTTATTTGATGTGTATCTCTATGCTTTATATGAGCTTCAAGCCTCTGAAATTAGTGACAACATATATAGCATCTATTAAAAAAAATACAAATGTGTTACTTAACTAGAGCAAGAGTTCTGTTGAATAACAAACATTCCCATGCCAACTCTTGCCTTACTCGAAAAAAGCCACATTAGGAAATAGTAACTGTGCAATAAATTAGATTTATTGAAACTACTTCTACAAATACAGGGGGAAGTTACATGGGAAGGTGGGAGAGAAGCTAAAAGTGAATCATATGAGCAATTAGTTCTCACTTAGAAGTTGACAGCAGCAAATTTCAGTTGCTAGCACTGGCTCTATGGCTGTTAATTCATTTTACATCACTTTGTTCAAGGCAATAATGCTGGTATGCTTCTTATACTACTTAGATGGCTGTGAAACAGGATCTTATGAATCACCTCATTATTAGGCACCCTCATTTAGTAGTTCTGGGTTTGTGGCTTACTGGGGCTTTTCATGGGGTTTTGGGTTTTTTTAGTAACACAGCAAAACTGGAAATACATAATACTTGTCCTCAGGGTCATGAAAGCGCCTTCTTTCAGGACATAAACTGGAAACACTACAGCACCAAGGGAGGTACCGTGGTTAGAAGGTATCATGAAAAAATAATGGGAAGCTAATACAGATCCAGTTTGCTTGGCTTCAAAAGTTCTGGTACAGCCAACTTTAGGGAAATGGGAGCTTATGAGAAAGCAGCACCAGTAAATCCTGCATTAATGTATGTCCCATGAAATCTCAGAAAATGCCATTTGCCTTGCTGAAGTAGAATAAGGCAAAAGACAGGCAGAATTTCCCTCTATTTAGAGCTTTAAAGCTCCATTTTTTGAAATCAAGACTGACAGCAAAGTCCTGGTACCAGGGGTCTGTATCTGTGTATTCTAACTGCTCAGTCCTTTGCATTATTGTAATCCCAGGTGCTGTGCATCTTTCCTGTCCTTATAAAATCAAGGACTTGAATATTCTGTGACAAGGTTGTGGGCATCTGGCCCCGCCCACAGCCAGATGTATTCATTTCTATAGCACTCTGTAACTGCTCCTTGGAAATTCTGAGACAAAACGAGCAAACAAAAAATAATACTTCTAATTAATTGAAGCATAATAATTATTCCAAAGGCTCTGCTATTATTCCATGGCTCTGTTATTTGCTGACTTTATTCTAGTGTTGATTTTCAATAGCACCTATTCTTAACTTCAATGAAGGATTTGAAGTTATATATTGGATATAAGTGTTTCCCGACAAGTGGGTGGGTGTTGTATTTTGCAAAGTAACCATTCCAGTCACTATATAGCTGTAGCCTTAGGAGAATTAACAGCCAAAGTAATTATGATTTGAAATGTGCATCCTCTCTTTCAGCCTGCAGGAGTAAAATGTGAAAATTAGTGGGACAGTTCTCACCTCCCTAGGAAATGTTGTTTTATGCTATTTGCAGGTCCAAGAAGACAAATCTGCTTCAGTTTAAGTTATATTGGAAAATCTCGTCAGGACTAATTATATTTTGAGTATTTTCAAGAAAAACTTGTAGAATCATAGTTTTGAAGCTACTCTGAATCTTGTGGTGAATTCAGTGGCCACGTCTCTACAAGAGATATGTAGCCCATTGTATAATGAAATTTTGAGACTGTTTTAACCAGGGAAAATGTTTTCTGCTCCGCTATTTTCTTTGAACTCAGATTATGCTGTCTCATTAGCAGTTCCTCACTGTCTGACTGAAGTAGGAATCTGGATGAAAATGAACTGACAGCAACTTAATCTAAACAAGTAGGACATGGTAATTGCTCACAGAGAAAAGTACTTTAAAACAGTTAGTAAAAGCCTGTGGGGTAGGAAAGGAGGAAGTGGAGAGTGGGGGGAGGTGTTGCTCCTAAACTAAACAGGTAGGGCTGACTGCTGGTTTGGTGCTGTGCTAGATACAGAGATAAAGCTTTTTTTCATGCGCTATCACACCAGCAGGCACAGGTCAAAACACCTCTGGACAGTTGACCTTTGCAACCTACCCCGTGGAAAAGTGTGGAGTGGAGGAAGAAATCCCCACTGGTACTCACCACAGTCAATCCCCGGAGCCAGCTGCCTGCGGGGCTGCCGCAGAGGGTCTGGGGATTAGGAACAGGGGGATAAAGGAGATGACTGCTACTTTTGACAGTAAAGTCAATGCTGTTCTCTCTGCATGATATAAAAAGCTGGAACTCCTAAAAGCCGCTTAGGGGTAATGTTGGGGTGCAAAGCAGAGTACAGAGTGGTGAGATAGCAAGATTGAGCTGTAAGTCACCGTGATTGTGCACAAAACTTGTAAGTACTGATGGGACCGACCCAAGGAAAGGGAGAAAAGTGCCTTTTGAGACTGATGGAGGAGATATGGATGGAAGAAAGTTAATGAGCAATCATATGGATTAACTCTGTGTGTCTCTGAGCCCATTCCAAGGAGCACTGCCTCTCTACATGCATCCACTGTAGCAAAGCCAGGCAGGGCTGACTTTCAAAGAGCCAGTCACAACGGCAGCTGCTTTCAACTGTGCACCTGCAAGACCTTTAAAAACATCAGGTTGGATAAGAACCCAGATTACATGTTTGAACACAGGCAATTGCCACGTTCCTGCATTCATGTTTTGTCTTTCTGATATGACAGAAATTTAAAAGAAACATATGCATTTTAAAATTATGACAGACAAGATAGACATCTGGTTTGGCATTGCAATTGTTTCAAGAAAAGGTGTTTAAAGATGTAAAAATATTATGCAATTTTTATTCAAGTGACTGAAGCTTATTTGGGACATTTTGTTATTTACTTACTCTATACAGAATAATTTTGAATTGATTTGTAATGATTGATTTTGACTAATAATGAAGTTTTCCCCAACTCAGACTGGAGGGGGAATCTCCTTCTATCTTTTAATTTTTTTAATGTGACACCAAAATTATAGACAAAACCCTCATTATGCATGTATGTGAAAAGTGGATAAGAAAGAGAGATTACAGTCACTTAATCTGTAACACACTAGTTTAAAATTAGAAAGCTATAACTAATTATCTCATTTGCAAAGATTGAGCAAAATCTGACCAAATATCCATGACAGAGTCTAATTTATCATGTATCTCATATGATATCTTTTCCATAATAGCTGAATCAATGAGACCCAAGTGCCAGTCATTGATCTAACAGACAGATGGTGATTTCCATTTGATAAGGATTAAAGTTTTGGCAATGAGGATAGCTAGAAGTATCAATTTTTCTTGTGGTGAAGAGATTGTTGAGAATTGCCTTCAAATATTTGAACTGTAAAAAAAGGTTGTGGTTTTGTGTACAGAAAGGCCAGCCCTGCTTCTCACAGCCATTGCTGTTAGTGCTTGTCAAGTCACCAAGCCGCAGCAGAAATGCTCCGCATTCAGCTTCTAAGTGCACAGTGGGATTTAAGGTGTTTGTTGTTTGCATGGAGCAAGAACTTGCTGTCTGATGTGCTGTGTAGGCAGGGGAGTGCATCTTTGAAAGGTGGCAACATCATGAGTAGGCTTGATAAGAGTTTTTTCTAAACACACTTTGTTGCTCAGGCTCTAGTGTTTTCAAGACATTAAAGGACCACTGATGACATCCTAGATGGCTGGATCCGTATTTCACAGAGGGATGCTGCACATAGAGGAGGTGACTGGATCACCGAGGTTTTTCAGCCAGGCAATTAGATGGCTCTGTCTGGCCCCAAATTTCTGTGTGCAGGCCCTAAGCAATTTTCCCAGAGCAAAAAATAAATCTGTGTCCCACTAGACACTAGACAAAAAAAGATTTTTGTCCCCACCAACTGCCACTGATTTGGTTGTGCTCTCTGGTTGGATTGCAGCATGGAAACCCACCAAATGAGCTTACAGTATTCTTTTGGGGGAGTCTTTCACTGAGGTCATTGGTTACAGGCACTTTAGAGGCAAAAAGTGCTTGTTTCTGAAGTCCTTGATGTGGTATATCCTTGCTAGAATCTCTCTAGGAAATGAAGGAAATCATGACAGTTTTCTTATATGATTTCCCACAAGAAAAAGTGGGAAATAAAAAAAGCAACACAAGAAAGTGTTTCACATTGTATTTTGTTTCCTTCTGCTCTTTCTTTCATGTTTCTGCTGCTTTTACTGCTCTAAGTTCCCTCAATGACTCTGATCCCTGTCAGGTCTTATAGCTTCAGCCAGGACAATGGAAATAGGTCCTGGACAAACACCTAATTGAAAGTAATAATAGTTAAAACAATCCCAAAATGTTCCTCCTCCAAGGATATTACAACCTGAGGAAAAATGTACTTGCTGTATTCTCTTCCAATGGGGTGCTAGCTCAAAATTATTATTTTGTGACTATGTGTTTTTCCACAGAGCTAAAGGGCAAGCTTTCTTTTAGACTAGAGAAAGTCTAAAGTGTACCTATACTCCAAGAAGGAAATAGGAGCTAATAATAGATACACAATGACAAGCGAGTAGAGTTAAACAATAACCTGATATCTGCTAGGATGATCAGTCGTTCTAAGTACTGTTCTTTATGATAATTAGTCTTTAAACAGCTCTGGTAAAGTCCTGATTTAAATCCAAAGGAGAAGAAGCTCAGCAAAGAATGTGTAAGAGTTCTGTATTGCACTGGATTTGGGCAAAGAAGAATCATATATAGAGAGGCTGGAGCAAACAGTGAATTACTGTTACTGGAGTCTGCTCTATCAAAGATTGTGTGGCTGTAATGTCTTCTGAGCCTGAAGGAGCACAGCTAGCACTGACAGCAGGGTCACAGGGTGCTGGTATTTATTAAATAGTGAAATCTGCCTTAAATGAGCACACAAGGAAGAAGTAGAAAAGATTGGTTAGCAGGAAAGATCACAAGCTGGACAAAATTAACTTAACTTGGTGAGTATTTTAGAGAAAACTGGTCAGACTCTGCCAGTCATGCTGGGCGATGTGCAGCGACACAGGTTTGGAGGGACAGTCTAAGTGCTGTGAGAGCAGCCTAACCAGTTCATAGTTATATTTAGTTCCTGGCATTCATGTAAGTGGAAGCAGAAGATGCAGGCAGGGAAAGAAGGACTCTGGCTGGGAGCAGGATGAATTTCCTTTTCATTTCCTGTTCATTCTGTTGCTAGCTTTTGTGCTAGAACTCTGAGTTAGGATGAGAAGGAGGTGGAGGAATTTACTTTTTCTCCAAATAATGTACGCCAAAAAACATCTAAACAAAAGTCAGTGTCTGATTTGAGTAGTGAAACAGCCTGGGTATAGAAAGCCTGGATTAATTGCTGTAAAATGAGAAAGAAAACTTGATGAAGGCATCACTACCGTTTCTTGTAGATGCATTTCTGTGTTGAGAGCTGACCACAAAATGCTGCCATCTTCTTTTCTTCCCATTTGCTCCTGCTGTCAAGCCCTGTTAATCCAGAGGTGTCTTGTTTCCCTGTCGCCCCTCCCACTGTTCCCTGAAAAGGAAATATATATCCCGAATTTCTTTTCCTACCTCATCCTGCCCCTTCCATATCTTTTGAGGATGCGTACTATTAGTGTAATTTTACTGTGTGTACTTCCAAAATTTGCCTTTTTAAGAAATGCTAGGCTACACAAGGTTGGGGTTTTTATTAGTTGGCAGAGGAAATGAAAAGCATTTGGTTAGGTACAACTGTATAGTTTATATTTTTACTTATAATACTTATATATATAATAAAAATACTTATAATTTTTTCTTACCAAATATGCAAAAGATCACAAGTTGTCCTGTGAGTATCACAGCTTATTGAGTTTGATTTCCTACAGATTTCTATCCCATTTCCTTCCCTCTCTCCCACCACAATAGTTGTGTCTCCCTCTGTAAACCCTCTGACATCTGTCAGGCAAGAAATAACACATACCCTGGCTAATCTGGACCCATGCATATGCAGATTGGGCAGCTGGCTACTACCAAGCCACATAACATATCACATCCGAGTTCTTCCTGCTCTCTTTTCAATGGGGTTTTCATGCTGAGTCTCTCTCCACTTCCCAGCTGCAGATTTAAAAAAAAAAAAAAAATGCAGTTAATTGTCTCTAAGACTTCTGCTTCTCTTTCAAATTTTAGTTAAATTGCACAACAGACTAAAAAGTTATAAAGGAGACTGACTGGCAGAAGAGTGGAGAGCCAAAACGACAGAGGCTCCATTTCCTTGGCAAACCACCCTGAAATGTTTAATTTTGATTATTCTCTTTAAGGACAATACAGCATTTTGCTTTACTCTCCTATGGCACAAACAGAGAATTTGAAAGGCTGAATGCCAAATCAGCTGCAGAAGATGGCATCCATGTCCCTTTACCTCAGGTTATAGTCACTTTTCTCTATACCAGGAACCAAGCTTCAGCCTCTCCAGGGAACAGCAGTTGGTTTTGGTAGGGGTTTCCCTGCTTCATCATGTAGACACTTCCACTCCAGACTGGCTGAGGTGTCATTCAGTGAGGCAGGAGCTGGTTCTTGAGTGATGATCCCTGTCACCAGGGCAGAGAACCATAAACTGCTATCAGTTTGGTAGCATTGGTATCTATTTCGGTATTGAAAACAAAAGTCAGACAGCACTGGCAGGTGAGTCAAGTGTAGATTGAGCCAGTTGTTTGAGAACAGAAGCGCCTGGATTCTCTTTCCTTCTTTGCCTACTGGGGGTTTGAAGTAGGATCCTGAACTAGTGTCTAATTTTTCTAGTAGTTCTGGCTTTTACATTGAACCCCAGAGCATAAACTTTGCTTGTCTTTGTTGCTTGCTATGTCTTAGTAAGGATTAAAGTGCAATACATTTAGCTGTGAAGACTCAAAAAAACATCTAGAGAACACACGAAACGTACATATAGGTTTCCTTCAAAGGCTCTAACTTTTTCCAAATTCAAGCACATTTTTAATGGGGAGAACAATAGGTACATCTTTTACTCCCAACAAATTGTCTCAGACAAGCATCAAGTACCTGTCTGAAAGCTTACATCATTGAACTGTTTTTAAACCATTAGACCTATTGGACATATAAAATATATTTTTCACTAGAATTCTCTTCAGAAATGATCTGCCAGTTTTAACTGAAACCTAGAAAAAATATTTTGACTCTCTAGCATGGAAATTTTTTTTCACATAGAGTTTAGCAAAGTTATTTTAATGACTCTACTACCATAATATTGAGGTGTGACACACAGAGCAGCCAGCTTTACATGTATAAAGGGCTGGTGGTAAAACAAAAATCTTTGAATCTTACAACATGTTTTGCAAAAGCTGAGTCTCATCTGACACTCCTATTCAAAATTCGTCCTGCAATGAAACAGTCCTCAGGTTTCATACTGACTGCAGAAATTATGATTCCATACCCTAGCTATCATAACAGAAGGAAAAAATGGCAAAGAGATAATCAGAACCAGTGCTGAGATTTTCCCTTATGTTTTTACACCTAAATTTAAAATATTATTTTAAAAATTTAGAGGATCTGAAAAATACCCTATTTGTTTATAAGATTATTAATCTTACTTGTTAAAAAGTGTTTGACCATGTTTTTCAACTTCATTTTCCTATCCAGAATAAATAAAGGGAAAGGTAAAATAGTACTGGGGGAGAATTAAGGGGTATTGCAGCTTCAGTGGAATACTGGAGAGGCTTTGACATGGAGACTTCATTATCACTTCCACTCCTTCCCTGTAGGGATTCATTAAAATGTCAGCCGTGTGAAGGTATACCCGTAAATATATAAATAATACATAATAATTCCATTTGCAGATTCCACTCGGGAATACTAGCCCCAAACCATTTTAGTCTTGCTTATACCAGGGAAAATCACAAGCATTATTCTGCTTCGGTGTGGCTCCACTGGTAGTAGTATTGTTGATGCTGCAATACAAAGTGGGCACATGGCTTTTCCTTCAGTACCCTCACACCAGGATAACATCCTGTGGTTTGGGAGCCCTGTGGACCTTGTTGCCTTCCGCATCACAAAGTTAAGAGTTATGGTCCTGAACTAACACCAGCTCAATTAGATGTAATGGTGGTCTCCAGCTGATTATCCCTGCATGTTTGGACTGGGTGGATGAACTCTCACTTTAGGTCATCCCACAGCCAGGTACAAGAAGGTACTGTTATTAAGAAAGTACAGTTATATGTTTGTGCAGGCCATCTTAGTTATAGTGTTGCACAAAACTTGTGTGCCTAGCTTTGCCCAGACTATGAGAACATGGCTAATTATGTATGTTCCCTATATGTTTATCAGGATCCCTTTATCATGGCCTGCTTTGTGTTCGGACAAAGGTGAGGGAGCTTGGTCTGGCTGCTGAGAGATGTCACCTGATAGATGACTGCATCTCTCAGGAT
Source organism: Certhia americana (assembly GCA_018697195.1). NCBI lineage: Eukaryota > Metazoa > Chordata > Aves > Passeriformes > Certhiidae > Certhia > Certhia americana. Next base: position 38,522,222 of record CM031859.1, read on the forward strand.
AAAAGTGCTAGCTGGTGTGGAGAAAACATTAACAACCTAGGGACAGCTGCTTGGCAGTCTGTATGAAAGGGGTGGGTGTTCTCAGCCTTGCTCATGGCAGCCAATTGACTGATAAAATCTCCCTTGCATTAATAAACACCCAAGCCAGCAATCAAGAGAGTTTAGGATCTGAATCATAGAATGGTTTTGGTTGGAAGGGACTTTAAAGATCATTCAGTTCCAACACCTCTGACATGGACAGGGACACCTCCCACTACACCAGGTTATTTAAGCACTGTCAAAACTGGCCTTCACAATTTCTTTCTAATATCTAATCTAAATCTACCCTCTTTCATTATAGAAGGTCATTACATGCCCTTGTAAAAAGTCCCTCTCCATCTTCCTTGTAAGCCCCCTTTAAGTACTGGAAGGTACTGTGAAGTCTCCCGGGAACCCTCTGTTCTCCAGGCAAAACAACCCCAACTCTCTCAGCCTGTTTCCATAGGAGACATGCTTCATCCTTCTGATAATCTTCATGACGTCCTGAAGAATTGTTCCAACAGGGCCATGTCCATCTTATATTGGGTGCCTTGGAGCTGGACACAGTATTCCACGTGGGATCTCAGGAGAGCAAAGGGGCAGAATCACCTCCCAAGTCCTTCTCCACAAGACTGCTTTCAGAACGTAGAGAACATAGAGACTGGATTGCCCTCTTGGCCTTCCGAGTGGCTCTCAAAGAATAGTGCTGAAGGCAAAATGTATGGACAGCACCTTGGGAGACTTTGCCCAACAGAGTCTCTATAAAACCCCTTCCATGGGATTACAGTCTCATGGGCTGTCCAGTCAGTATTTTATAAAAGCAATAAGTTGTCTTTTAAAAGATGCTAAAGGAATCTTAAGGGAAAAAATACATAATTACTATAAATGCAAGTTTTCCGTTCGGTCATACATCTTCATTTAACATAGTGATTTAGTGATTCCTAAAGGAAATGATAGTAGTCCTTTGTTCTTAAACAAATAAGTTGTGTTCTTTATCCTCCAAAAAAGCTGATAATATGATAGGTGCAGCTCTAAGGAATAATTATACTAAATGGCCGTGGATACCTCAAAAGACAGAATACATCTATTATGCAGAATTCCCTACAGAAATCTTAGAAATCTTATATGCATTGATTGCTAGTTAGCATTAGAAAGACTTTTGCAAGTTGACTTTACCAAAGCAGCAACTATTTGCATTAGCAAACAGGCAACATCAGCCAGCTGATAAGAATACAGTGGAGTAATGCAATTAATATAGCTATGTCTGTTAATTAGTGTTTGCTGACTGTCAAAAGAAGATACTGTTAGGAGACAAACTTATTTTCCTGATTAAAGAGTAGAGCCCATCTTGTTGAATTGAGCTGGACCCACTTTTGATCTAATTAAAGCTAGCAGAATACCGTGTGCTGGAAACTTATGCCACTCTGACATAACATTTGCATATTCATAAGTGAGATAGATTGATATTTTGCAATTAACATGGACCAATGAGAATAAAGCCTAATTAGTAAACGCGCTCTCTTTATTAACTTTCAGGTCAGGCCTTTGTCGTAGTATAAAGTAATAATGGAACAGGAAGTCCTTTTTTAAAAAGGACCTTATGTCACGTGTAGTTCATTCCTTTCTCACTGAAGCTCCATCTACTTGTTACTCTACTACTGCTCAGAACCGTTTAGTTCATGACTGGGATGGTGCTAAGGAAATGTATGAGACTGAAAAAGAAATATGAGGTCAAAATGCAAGTGGAAACATTGGTAGATAAAAGATTCAGCTGTGGACAAGTTTATTAAAATGTGCACTTTCTTCTGATTTGAGTTTGCTGATTTCAAGTCAAATCTTCAGGTTTGGAATGTTCTCCCAGATCCTTGAATGACAAAAATGAGACTGTAACAAGAAGATGCAATGCATATACCAGAAGCTGGAGTATGGGAAGAGGGGGAAGGGGGGAAGAGGTTAAAGAGCTTGCACAGCTCTACAAAACATAGAAATTGTTAGATTTCTATGTAAGTTATATTTTTATATATAAACAATAATTTGGAAGATCAGATTGTAGAATAATGATCTGCTTAGAATCAGCTGGCAAAATACTTAAAAAGCAAAATTAGAAAAAAGCAAAAATAGAGTGCACTACACATTTTCCAATAAGTCTCACATTCCTAACTGGTGTCCTCATTAAGATTAAGTAAAATTAATTCTGTATGTCAGTGTTTACAAATTCACTGATTTTAGCCTTCATTTTTTCTCTATTTAAAATACATAAGGATAAGGCATTTAACTAAATGTAACACATCAGAAAATGGCTCACAAACAAATATTATGCAGTATAAACTCCCATTAACTAATAATGTAGTTGACATTGATTGAAAGTGATTAACTCTAGTGCTCTTTTTCATGTTGTTAGCTAAAATAAATACCAGTCTATAAGGGAAAAAGTTGGCATCTTTTCATTTTGCAAATGGAATGAACAAAGCTGAATTCTTCCTCATATTGAGTTAAACTAAAGGATTAGTAGATGCATTAGGATGACACAGGAATCTAGGTAAAGCAATAATAGTCAATGAGGCAGTCTCAATCATTCACCTTTCGTACTTAAAAGAGGTTAGTTACCTAATGATAAAATTTCATGGTCAATTTGGAATATGTAATTAAATCTGATTGTAAACCTACTGCTATTTCTCTCTTCTTCAGAGGTCAGCACAGCAGTATAATTCCTGACCCCTGTCCATGAGCATTTTCTTAAAACTGGCACCAAATATTGTTTTGGAGAAGATATCTTTTGCCTAGCCTGCAGACAGCAGCTTGCTTCTGTGTGAGAGCTGGTCAGTTGCACAGACTCCCACCCCCCAAATGTCAGTCGTGACAGGAGCCCAGACCCCCACCACAGCCACCCCCCTGGGAGTTTGGTGTTGGCTTTGCTGGCCTTTCACCACTTGCTTGTCTACTGGGGGCTGGTCTTGAGCATACCTGAATATGGGTGCCCAGCTTAGTGAGGTGCTGTCAGTGCTCCCACAAGGTGCCGTCAGGCATTTCTTGGAGTGGTTGCAGTATCAGTACCTGCACTGCGTCCACAGGGTGCCACATGGGTGGAAATCCTCAGGCTGTGGTGAGAGCTGTATGTGTAGTCCAGCTCCACCAACCCTCTTCCCATTTACCATTTTCCTCCTTCCTCCTTCACTTTCTCACTGCCTATCAGTTAGACAAATTTAGAACTGCTGTGTTCCCAAAATTCCTGAGAGAGGGCAATAATCTTGTTTGCTTTTCTTGTCTTCAGAGCAGGATACCAGCAGTGATGATTGGACAGGTGATGCACCAGACCTCCCCAAGGCTCCTTTGCAGCACAGGAGTTTCCCAAAGAGCTTTCTCATTTTTTCACCATTTCTGAACCAAAGCTTCCCCTTTTTGACCCAGCTACAGGGATGGAGGAACCAGGTATGTACCGTAGATGTCCAGTCTTCTGCCTCCTGCCACCACTGTCCCTGCAGTGCTGACACTGCCTGCAGGAGCTCCTACTCCTGTAACTGTGGTTCTGCCCACTCCCTCGCTGGCTTTTGTCAAAGAAAAAGAAAAACTTCTGTATTGGCAGGGACCAAAAAATGTCCTGAATATTTTTTGCAGTCAGTAGAAATTTATTATGACAGGACCACAAGAGCAGAAAATGAGGATGCTTCATGAAAAAAAGAAGCAGTAGCCTATGATGAATTGTAAGTGGTAAAGTTAAGGCAAATAGTGCTTACTCTGTCTGCATAACGGCACTGTTTCAAAGGCTAGAAGGAAGATATCCTACACTCTGGAAAAGCATAGAGTTAGTTACAGGTAGGGTAAGATGGAATCTTATGAGACTGAAAGTAAAATTTATGACAATTCCTGCACCTGGGAACAGTCCTCTAAAGAGAAACTGACCTGGAAACTTACCTCAGTCTTCTTAAAGAAAGTGTCCTGTTCTTTGGAGGAGTGCAATTGGGTATGTTTATCTCAGACCTTGCATGAAGCTAAGAGGAAGAGATCTTACTTCTGGATGATGATAGGCTTTAGGTATGATCAAGGCATCTGATTATTCTGCCTTGGCAATATTTAGTCATTTGTGAGATACATAATTGTGAAAAATGACAGATACTGTCTTTTCTAGTATTTCCAAGTTAGGCAATATCTCAAATGAGATTTTCAAAAATGTAAGTTAAAATGTACTTTAAATACCCAAGTCATTTCTGGTGGCTACCAGATAGATTTTAAGGCAATTTATTTAAAAGTCTTCTTTTTATTACCAAGCCCTACATTTTCCAGGCACCCATCTGAAAGATCAGTTTGAAACCTAAATCATTCACTATAGCCACTATTCTTTCAAAATGTCTTAGGTGCTCAGATGAATGGCTCAGTGTTAGAACTTGATAAATTCAGATTAGTAGGGAATTAAAATTATCTAATATCAAAAGCATTTGACCACTGGAAGAAATTATTAAGAACTGCTTTTAATTCACCATCTCAAGTAGCTTTTGATTCAAGATTAGATTTTCAAAAAAGGAAATGCTCTACTTCAAACAAGTATTAAATATAAGAAATCAGTATTGTCTGCACTCTTGTTAAATCACAGCTCAGATTAGCTGCCCACTATAGTCTGCCCTGAAACCTGAAAGTTAATCAGTGACTTAACATAACCTTTAATTGGAGGGGGAAAATGGCATTGATCTCTATTAGCTAAAAGAAGCAAAACAAAAGAAAGCGAACAAAAAAATATTTTTTTTTTGTTCACGGTCATCTTCATGAGGTGATTAAGAAAGAATATTCTCCTGTGTAACTGGACTTAACAGCACTAGCTTGGCCCAGAACAAGTAAATGAGCAGTGGTACAGGTCAGCTGGCTGGCAATGGCAAGGAGAAAGGAGCACTGAGCAGAAAGTGCTAAGTGAAAATAAAGGGATAACAAAGATGATCTGTCAGGTCATCTGTCCTGTTTCAAATGCAAAATAACATAGGAGCTGGGGAGGAGACTGCAGCTCCCACAGTTTCCCAATCCTTGAAATGGCTCATTTTCACCAGAGGAGAAAAGTAATTTTGTTCCTCCTCCTCCTCAGAAAACACCTAAAAAATGCAGGCTGCTAATGCCCCTTGAGCACTGATGTTTCATTCTGAGTAGAAAAAGTCAAATTTAAAAAAAAATGAAATAGTATCTCTTTCCAGACTCTCCTGGGCATGATGACAAGGGTGGAATGAAGTTTCTGAGCAAACACGAAGTATCACAAGACAAAAGTGCTGAGTAGGAAATAAGTGGGACTGCATAAGGATGTTAACATGTCTGAAAATCATGTCCTTGTAGACTACAGAGATATTAAAGACTGCCTGAATATCCTAGTTTCTACAGCAATTATGAAATTGCTTTTCTATGTCTTCATGAAAAACAAAACCTCAGTGAAATTCATTTTCTTATATGACTTCATCCATCCCCTCAAGGACTGCAGAGACCTGTAGTGGAGAATACAACTTTTTCTTCATCCTCCAGAATACTGCTGAGTATGGATTCCAATACCAACACTGTAACCTACATTTTTATTTATAAAAAATCCCAGTTTTTTAAGGTTCTGTTGTGGTGGTTTGTTTGGGGGGCTTTTTTGTGCACTTCTACTGCCTCTTTTAGAGTAAGAAGGCCCTAGATCTTTGACTTCTTTCACAGATCTTTCAGATTGTGGATTCTGATCTACTTATTTCATCAAAAGAAAAATGAAGGGCATGAGGTACATTTCTACTGTGCTACACTATTCATCTTGCATGAAAAGACAAAGCAAAATGGCTGCCTTGCATGCTGCAATTTGCACTCTGAATTATTCAAATGCTTTTTCTTTCGCTTTTCATAGTTTGATGGTGCCTAAATCAACTCAAACAAATCAAAGTGGGTAATAAATTGATAGAATTTCCCATCAGTCTTGCAGAAAATCTCATTCAAAATAGCTGCAGGTTTGCCAGTCCATCACACTATGAAGACTTCTAGGGTGATGAGTCTGATGCCAGTGTGTCACCATACTTTTGTACTGGGGCTCCCTGCACTTCAGGGCTAGAGTTGCTATTTTATTGCACAAGGGTGTTTCAGATAAAGCTGCAGTCAGCAAGATGTCCTTGTTCAGAGTGGCAATAATCCCATATATTAGTAGAATGCAGTAGCATATCTTTACCAATCTTGTTAATGTAATACTTTTTTATGTAAGAGATTTGACATCCTCATAGCATGTTGTATGCCAAAACTCTCTGTCAGAACTTAATTACCATGTGAGTTTTGATAACGATATAAGCATGAATGGAATCTTATAAATGCAGAATGTTTAGTTTGCACTTGCCATGCTATAGAATATTTGAAGTATATGTGTGTGAGGTATAGTATGTATAGGGATCCTACATTTTTTTAAAACACTTGCCAAAAAAAAGATGCAAAAATAAAATGTGGACAGGTGGAAATTTCCATGCCTACCAAGTGCTCATCACCTGCTTATGGATCAGAGATTCTTGGGAAGAACAGCCAGCTGCCCTAACCTGCTGGAGACGAATCCAGGTATCAGAGAGTTAAAACACTTGCTCATTGGTTTTCTCAGCTCCTATTTTAATTTGCTCGCTTTTTTTGGACAGCTCTGTGAAGGCAGTCTGGTTCGCTGCTTCACCATACTAATGAGACTCATCCATCTGCCTCTGTCATTGCCAGGCTCTCTTTTCTGCTGGAAGTCAGAGATGAACGCTCAGGACAGGTCCTTTCTAGGCTGCAGTACTTAATCATTTCTAAACACGCTAGATGGCCTCAGGCAGTGAAGGCAACAAGCATTTAACCCAGGCTTGGCAGCTCAGGCTTCTACATAGGCTGGCTCTAAGCCCTGATAATGAAAAGTAGCTGTGCTTTTACTCTCCACTTAACCAGATGCTCTTTGCTTCTTGGGGCAAAAGGTTAAACAGATATAAGAACCCATGCTAGTTTCGAAGCCTTTTATTAGCAGTCCTTATAGAAGTGGAGCATTCTGCTCCTCTGACTACATCTGTCTCAGAATCCTGTATTTAGGACTGTGTCCACTAACTAGAGGAATGTAACCTCCTCACCCAAAGCTCATTTCTTGTTCAAGTAACAATAAATAGAACCTAAAGCCCACTTTGCCACTTAATTATTTAATGTTCTATTTTCATAGTAAGAATGGATGAAGGAGACATTACTAGTTTTGTTTAACAGTGGCAACACCTTATATTAACAGTGCAGATAAAGCACTTTTTCCACTGTGGCTGGGACAACTGATTTATTTTTCCACTCCATCTACTGCTCCATATGTCTCTGGAATCTGCCTTTTTCCCAGAGCTCATGTTAGTATAAAGCAATTGTCTGGGATGTGTAAGAATTAAGTATCCCATCATTCAGGCTAGACATGCAATTAGAAGAGTTGCACTAATTTCCACTGCTGAGACCCTGTCACTTTAATTTATCCTTACTTTCCTGCATTTAGGTCTTCTCTGGTTTGAGGCCAAGGGTTTTATATAGTTTGAGGCAGTGGTTCTGTAATGCCAGAGGTGGGGGGGAGGAGAATTTGGTGGATGTGGGTGGGAAGAGGAAGAGTGTACAAGGGGAAGTGTTAAGGGCAAGAGAAGAATAAGAACTGGCTGAAAAGAACAAAACTGACATGTTCACACTTAAAGATCTAAGGCATGTGCCAAATAAAGATGTGTGGAGCAGCTGCAAAGGAAAGTAAAGCTTTCAGAGACAAGTTTTTATTGAATTGCAGCACTGGGCATGTGTCTCACCCCAGATTATTTTCTCTTTTTACCTAGATGTTTAGCATTGAATTTCAGCACCAAGGCTGGGTTCAAATGGCTCAGCTGAGAGCGCTGCCAAATCTGCCCTCTGCTCTGTTCCATGTTTCCCAGGGGACAGCCAAGGGTGCAGGACCATCAGCTCCAGCCCAAGTGCCATCTCCCTGCTGCCGCTGGCTCCTACACGGAGCTGGCGGAAACCTTTAAAATGGCATAAATCTGCCAGTGCACCACCGAGCTCCTTGCATAAAAGTCTAGGATGACCTCAGACAAGAATTTTTTTCTGCATCTAGTCTTTCTTTGCACAACATTCCTGCCAAAGTCAGGATGAAATTATTCATAGATCCAAAGTGGTAAAGCTTAGAAAAACACTTCAGACTTCCCAAGTTTTCATGCAATGGAAGTTCTCATTACATATCTCTATAGAAAACAGTGAATCACTTTCTAATTAGGAAGCATTTTGTGTCAGGCTGTATATAGGGAACAGTATGGGTTGATTTGTACGAGTGTGTGTCAGTCCAGCAGAAGGATATGTGCAGAAAATGATTATTAATATTGGATGATAGAGAAATACAGTGCTACAGTAAGTAGTTCTCTTGCTCCATTGTTTTTCAAACAATTATTTAAAAGTAACAATACAATATACTTCAGAAAATTTAAGGAAAATTATAAGAAGAACTGGCAAAACTACATCTACGCTCATTAAGTCTTTTTTAGTAGGGTAAAGAAAATAAAAATATAAGCTGTTATTCTGGACTTGCATCTCAGTGACAACATATTTGCAATTTGTTTTCATATTTTCTTACTATTGGGGAATACAAAACACTGTTAAGAGTACTTTTACTAATAAAGAGTTGAAGAGGACTAAATAATTATGATAAACTATTATTATAACTTAATTAAGTCATTTGCCTCCTATAATAATCCATTGGGATGGCCTCATGCAAGAACAAAATCAGACATGTCAAGGAAAAAGCTCAGATGAAATCTAGGTGTATCCTGGATTTATACTGCAGATTCTAGAAATTTAGCTCCATGTTCTTTACCAAGACATTTGGTAAAATGGAGGGGGAATTGGGCAACTAAGTGCCTTTGAAGCTCTCAGAATTTGAGTGAGACCTAGTGGAGGAGCCGGACAATTAAATTGTTCTTTATCAGTATAGTTTTATGCATTTTTAAATGCTAAGAAAAATTTTATCATACTGCCCATGTGCATATCAACTGTAGTTGAACGGTATATTATTATTAATTGGGTTTATACACTTGTATCTGGAGACCTGCCAAGAACAAGACCCTGCTGCTGGGCCCCATACAGACACAGTGACAGTTTCTAGCTTGGGAGTAAAACTCTACAGACAAAATAGAGTAAGGACAAGGGAACAGAAATGGATGAGGTAATCAAAGTGAATGTAATGATGGCTTGAAAACACGGTAGGAATGTTACAATCTTACAGAGATTTGCTGTCTCAACCCTTGCACTAAGATGCAGCCAGGGCAACCTAGATCTTTCACCGTATGTGCACAGCTAATTTCCATTAACCATTTGTTTGTGGAGACCAGAGAGGGAAGGAATGAACAGCAATTCAAACTAAGGTCTAGTAACATTAAGGGGGTGAGAAGATGAGTGTAGAATCAAGCAGGTAAATTCCAGTATCTTTCCACAACGCTGTCTTCACCAAGGTTTGCTACCCCTCCCACACTCCCTCCTTCTAACTTTCATGCTGTCCTTCAGTGTAGGCATGATGAGACCTGCTTCCACTCAAGCCTCACACGGGTTCCTCACCATGTGTTGCAAAGCCTGCCTGTGTCTTCTAATGACAGAAAGGGACTGGTGACTGTTGTCAAAACAGAAGTCCTCAACTAGCTTCTTCTCCCCCCATAGTGATTTAGGCTGTATTTTGTTGGATAGTGTGTGTGAAAGTTATGCTGGACACTGTGAAGATCTCACTGAAGTCAGATTTGTGTTTTGATGGGTTGTAAGTAATGACAAGTCTTTTCTCTGTCTTCCTGTGGAGTCTGTCATTTAAAGCAGCTCAGCTGATCCCATCTGTCAATACCAGAGATCAGCAGGAGAGTGCAATTCTTATGCAGCCAAATCTTTTCTTATAAGGGCCATTTTTGTAAATACTCAGTGAAAATAAAATCCAAGCATCAGATAAGGTAGACCTGCAAACTCAGTATTGTTAAGATGCCTCCACAAAATATTTAAGGAATATGTGAACTTGATTCGTGGTCTGTTCTCCTGTATGTTCCATACTTACTGCTTGTGCTTACAAAAGCAAAATAAGAATGTCTGCAGACACAAATTAGCAGTATTAACAGGGCAATTCTTCAGAAGTATGCTTATTCTTCCAAAGGCATTTGCATAATAATAAAGGAAGAAAGGTATATAAGGTAAACTACAAATCAGCAAAATTGTTTCTAAAAATGAATGCTTTTCAAAGTTTTCAAAGAGGCAGTGGGAGCTCTTTGAAATCAAAGAGGTAAGGAAATGGTGGAAAAACAGAACAAGAGATCAAGGAAAAAGGATGACTATAATGCTGTTAAATGCCCCCTTTTCCAGGGGTTACAGCATTTACCTGGAGCTTGGGTGACCCTGGTTTGCATCAATGCACTGTTAGAGTTATCTTATGAGAATTTTGGACAAGTAAATTTCTTTATGTGCCTCATCTTACCTAAAAAGCAAGAACTCCCTAATTCTGGGAGATATAATCAAGGTTTTAGAGAAATGCAGAAAAACTTCCCCAGAGATCTTGTAGTTTCAGTAAATGAAGAGCAACAACGTCCTTCCCTTTCAATAGGAATTGTTTCTATGTAGTAAATTCTGCTATGTAGTAAATCCTACTACTAGTCCCCATCTAGGAGGGAAAACTCAGCAGAAACTAGAAAGAATAAATCAGGAACATTTGTAACAGGGCCCATGGCACTGCTCAGTGGTCCTTGTCATGAGAGCACAAGAGCATAAATTATATATATATATATATTTATAAAATATATATTACATATGTGTGTATATATATATATAAATAGTTCTTCCATTCCAGGACCTGATGATGAAGATGTTTAAAGGCTCCCAACATAAAAAGGTGGTGCTCAAACACCCAGTTACCAAACAAAAAAAAAATTAAAAACATCAAAAACTTTGCATTCACTGAACAGAGTTCGCTGTATAATGCATAATATTTGAAAAGTGCTTGAACTGCAGCACGCATTTAATTTTTTGTAATAAAACATTAAAGATGCATTTTTGGTTGGATGATTCCATGATAAGCTGTCTCACACTGCAGGTAAGACTATAATAATATAATGAATATAATGGAGGGAATTAGCAAAATTATCTGTGTCTTCCCGGTCCTGACCCTGAAACCAATACCACTGTCGGCATCTGGAGGCTGCACCTGTCATGAGTTATGGCCCTTGTTTTTACAGGAAGGATAAAACTGATATTTCAGTGCCATTCATCATATGCGATAAACTATCCACCTTAGTATAAATGCATTTAAATGCCACTATTGGAAATGAGTATAGGAAATATAAGCAGTCAGCTGTAATGTTAGACACACCTTTTGTAATACGTTCTGTTGCTAACAAAATAAGTCACCAGCTCTCTTCCAGGGGTAGTTTGGCAGAGCTAAAATCACAGGCTCTGTGTCCTGAACAAGCACAGTACCCTCTTTGCCCTTTAAATCTAACAAGGTTTGAACTTCAGATCTTGTATGGGCTCTGAATTGCCTGGCCAGAAACATGAACCTGGAGTTCATGATATCCCAAAAATACTTGGTCACACAACCAAATGCGTTCTGCTCGTGAGGGCTGTCAAGATGTCTGGGTGAGATAAATGTCTTTATTTTCTGATGGTTTCTTATAAATTATAGTGCTGATGATGTGGAGCACAGGAGGCAGCAGGGCCCCAAGGGCTGTATTTGACTTTTGTGCTTTTCCAACAGCCCACCCCACTTGCTAGAGCTCATTTTCATACCCATTTTGGCCCACCACCTCTCTGCCGCTATACAACTTTTGCTACAAGAAGGTAACAAAGATTAAGTGACCTTCCCTGCTAGCTTCTAGAATGACACTCCATCCATTTTCAAGCTTCATCTTCCTCATGTAGGGAAATAAGTTTGTCCCGTGACTTTCCTGCAGTGACAGATGACTGTACTCCTCCAATATGGGTCCATCCAGATGGGAAGAACATCTAAATTCTGGCAAGAACTTCTTATCATGTTTCCGGCCATGATGGCAAATTACTCTGGAGAAGTTGGTTTGAAGGTTTAATCATCAGGTTTCAAATAATTAAACACCCCAGAAATGTATTTTCAAACTATAGCAGAGTTGTATTTGCCTTCCAGTTATAAGTGTCAGTAATCAGTAGTGCCATTAATTCTTTTGAATCATCTGAATAATTTCTGTCTCAGTAATGGGGAATAATATGAATGCTGTTGTCAAGGGTTTTAAAGCCAGAATAAGGCCATGACTAAAAAAAAGAACTTTTTGGTTTATCTAGTTCCTCTGAAATCAAGGGAGTTATACTCTGTTACACCACACAAGAAGCCAAGTCATTTAAAGTACTGTATAATTTAGCAGTAACTGTGCCAAACTCAGTTGTGCCAGAGGGGTTGGACTAAAGGATCTCCAGAGGTTTCTTCCAACCATAACAATTCTGTGATTCTGTGAATAGAAAATAATAACACTACGGAAGGAGAAGGTATTTTTTCTGATTCATGCATACTATATTTATTCTGTGGGTTCACATAGTGGACAGTGAAGAAGAGCTACTTAAAAATCTGGCTTAATGCTTTTGGAATGTAAAATTTTTATGAAAATAGCTTGGATATCCATAGGAATTCTTATACAAAAATGTAATGCTGAGTAATATTGCTTAATTTTCCCTGTTCTGTAATATGGACCAATGGAAAAAAATAAATAAAATGAACAAGCAAGACAACAGCAGTGCATTTGCTCATATGACTTTTCTCATTTTTATGGACTTTTGCTACAAATATGAATCCTAGGTTCATCATGAATTAGACCACAAACACTGTACAGGTATATCAGTTTAACTTTTCCAACACTTTTTTAATTGTTGTTTGTAGGAAGGCTTTTTTTCCATTGTTGTTTTAGTCTTTCTTCTGTTATTATGAAGGACAATATATATCATTTTTACTGCAAAGTGCCAGACAAATCATGATATTCAAATGAACAAACAGGGATGCTTTACAGCTTTTGCCCTCTTGAAATCAGAACTAAAAAATATAGGGCCTAAATATCAATACTGTAAGGTTTTGGTTTTATATCAGGCATAAATCTTAACAACCTGCACTTAACAATGAGCTCAGATTTTAACTTAATCTTTGGCAGGCTGAGAATTAAACCAGCACACACTCAGTTTTGTCTTCTTTCCCAGGCAGCTCCTTGAAAAAGGCACTGTCTGTGCCAGCAAGCTTAAAGGTTTTATAGTTTGTGAAAAGCAGATCCAGCTCTGCCTAGGTGGCCATAGGCTCCCCAAAGACAAAGAACTGAGTCTTGCACTCCCCAGCTCTCTTCTGCTTAAATAAAGTTGCTAGTTGCCTAATGAATGTTAGCTGTAATACTCCCTGTGGTCAGTGGGGCTGTTGTTTAATGAATTGCTTAATGTGCTTGATTACTGTTACTATGTGGAATGAGGGAAATAGCCAGAGAGACTTGAAAGACCCACTGGAGAATACGATGAAAATGAATTGGATCAATAAGAAGTTTTTGCTCATCTCTGAACAACGCATTATGTGCTTTATTGTTGGAGTTGGGGATAATGTAATTTTGTGGCTTGTTGTTGTTCTTTTTATAATTCAGAAATATAAATCTCATTTGACATTGGGTTTTAGGGCTGGCCTTCCTGGAGTTATAAATGTTCCCCTGACTCCAGTCCCGGTTACTCACATAGACAGATAAATTAATTAGGAAAACTTTTATGCCAATTACTTTATGCCCTTGGCTTTCATATGTTTCTGAAGAGCAGCAGCTAATTAAAGATATGATTCATAATTACTGGTCGATCGAGTAGTTGAGTAATGGAATCAGGAACTGTTCCAAAAAAATTATCCATCACATCATTACTAATTGTTACATAATACATAAGGATGTAGAATTCAAATAAAAAATTACTCACATTTGAAAGATACATTCAATTAGTGGGTTTGGGATATTTTTTATAACAATTATAAACATGAGATAGTTCTCACATTTTTAAAGATCACAGAGGTTTTATAAATATTTATAATTAAATAAGAGCATAATTTCCAGTGAGTAAAGGACTCAAGGGCCTAGCTGGAGGAGTGGGTTAGTAGTTAGTGAATTTATGGAAGCTGGAAATCAAATATTTGGGTCAAATTAGGGCTTAAATGAAATGAGTATGATGGTGTCTTCCTAGTCCTGCCACAAAACTGCTCTAGTTTGGCAAGCATTTCAGGTTAATTTCTTGAGAATAGAAGAGCTGTTACAAGTTATAACTTGGCACTGAACAACGCACAGAAATTTGCACAGAATTTGTCAACACTCATTTTTCACAGTCAGCATTTGCTGTCCCAGCAAGAAGATCATAACAGATACCACAACCTGGTAAAACTGGTGGAATAGTGGAAAAAAAAAAATTCTCCAGCTCTTCCTTGCTAAGTTTTCAGATGTTCTGTGTTATCACAGTTTATGAGCAGTCATGACACTTCATCAATAAAATATGTCTGGAAAACTTAAGTATGGGTTCATTCAGTAATTCAGATACGCCACAGGTAAGCCTGGGAAATCTCTTGGTTCAGTTTTCTACTGGTTCCTAAGAGCATAAAGCAACAATATGTTGAAATCCTGTTTCTATATCTGCTAAGCCTTCAGAATAACCCCTAAGTGTAAAAAAGCAGGGCCAGCAATACTTGCAGCATGAGCCTTCACAAAAGCTGTGAAGATGTCCCAACCAAAAGTTCAAAAGTTACCAAGAGACCACCTCGAGAACCCAGAAGAATTTTGTCTGACTCAATATTTATTTGAACTTCCTGGGCGGCCTGACCCTGCATATTCTTCATCTCCTTCACTTACTTAAGTAATTCAGACCTACAGTATTAGCTTTTTCACCTACTCTGCAATGTTTTTTCTACTTCACTTCATTGTATATGGTTAACTTAACCTACAACTCATTAGAAACACAGCATATGGTTTGGAGGAGGATTAATAAATGTTTTGCTGTATCTGTACGAGAGAGAGAAAAATGAATGAAAACAAACTTCCACTTCTGCTTGCAGTTTTAAGAGACTATTTAGCTGCTATCCATCTGCAGGTACCATGTGCTTGCCCTCCTGAATATCACCAGGGAACAAAGGAGAATTCAATTAACCATTTTGTATTCTAATTGACTTGGATTGCTATAGATACCTACAGCAGCTTGTAGGAGAACCCAGCTGATGGACAGATAAGAGCATTCAGCAGAAGAATGTCCCAAAGACCTCAAAGTCCACAGCAGCAAGACAGACAAAAGACAGACAATGGGGAGATGGACCAGCAGAAAACAATTGGCCCCTTCTGGGAGTCAACACTGAAGTCAAGTCTCCTGAAGTCCCCATGAGTGCAGGGGTGTCTGATGAAACTTCCTCTTACCCTGTAAAGATGTTCCAGGGAATACAGGTGCTTATTTATTATTTTCTTTTAAGAATCCTTTTCTAAAAGTGCTACATCTTTTAAAATTCTGTTTTGTTGTTTCAGGAGTCAGCAGCTCCTGAGGAAGTGTATAGAAAGGGTTTTTCCTGACCTGCACCAGGTCAGCTGAGCACTTGGGGGAGAGGAAGGTGACAAAGTGATGCATAGAAGTCTGCAGAGGTGTTAAGGATTGCAGCTGTAGAACTAAATGCTTTTAAAACTTCAAAGTTAACATCCTAGGGAATAATAAAGTGCAAAAACAAGTAATATGCAATCATGATATTATATTAGATGGGAAATCAATACTGAACCTGGTAGTCTTATTACAGTGTGTTTCTGTCATGATGGTTAGTCAGAAATAGCTTTTTGGGATTAATGGTGACAACCTCTGACCTGTCAACATCCTTATCAAACACATGCCTGGCAGAGGCACAGATGCTCCTCACCTGCAACAGCACCATACTGAGAAAGGGCTGTCTATAAACCAAAAGAGGACAGACATTCACAGTTCTAGAAAAACCCCAACACAGCATAACCTTAAATCACAAAATGCATTGAAAAGAAAAGAAAAGAAAAATAAAAAGAGTGCTTTGAAATTAGTTAAATCTAATTACTCTGCAGAAGTTTTATTTTTAATTTTTTAAGTTGCTGCACTGCTGGTTTATGAAACAAAATATATTTGCATAAATGGAGCAGGGTGAGGAAAGATATTTGAGTTTGATATAGTCACTGGGGTTTATGGAAGTTTAATTTCCTCTAATTTTAACATTAGAATTAGATGTTTCAGTTGTCTGGGCATTTGTCTAGAGCCAAAAACACCATGGACATATGTCAGACCTTCTCAATGTGAAGCAAGGCACAAGACAAGTCAATTCTGAGTATCTTTGGGGCAGAGTCCTCTGTTGCTTTTTGAGTTTTTGTTTTTTGGGTTTTTTGCCTTTTAAGAGAAGAGTAGATAAGCCTTATGGTTTATTTTAAGACGCTGTATTCTGTATCTTAGAAAAAAATTTCATCTAGATTGCTCAGTATGTATATCGTACCTTGTGATTTTAAAAGAGAAGTAAAGGCTATTTTCATACTAGTTTTTTAATTACTGTACAAAATTATTTAAAGCAATTGAAAAGGAGCAGTTTTGATTTAATGGATGAAAAATTACATAGACTTACTCTCATTATGAAAATAGCCTTATAGCTCTTGGTGAAATGTAGATTTTCATATCTGGGGTAAAATCATCATACTAGTGGTGAATGCTGCCATGTAGCAAACTCCCCTATATGTTATATCTTTAATATAACTGCATGAAAACATAGGCTTAAACTACAAAAATCAAAACCCCTTCAGCCATGTTTAGAGCTTGAAAAGTCACATAACCAAGACTAATTAATCTCCTGTGGTTTATCAGATCAAATCAGTAGGCAATGGATTTTTCATAAATATTTGGGGTCACAATTCATTTTACTTTGATGCTTTTAAACATTTGATAACGAAAATTACTTCAAAATTATCAACCTGAACTATTTTGAATGTCAAAATGGAAAGCTTTCTTTTCTTTTTTTTTTTCATTAATAAATAAAAACAACAATATAGACATATAAATAAGGGTTAATTCAGTTGCAACAGAAACATTTTCAGGCAAGTTGAAGAACAGCTTATGGGCTTTAGACTGTAATATTTGGAAGGTGCTACAGCTTCCCTGAATTATCCTTGAGAATGGAGGTGTGCAGAGCTGCAAGAAGGCAAAAGGGAAGTGAGAAGAGAGTTGAGAGGTGGAACAGGGTACATAATTTCTGCATTAGCTAGAAATTTGCTACCTGCAACCAGTGCCAATTAGCAGCACCAAATAATCATGAAACTGTGAAGGCTGTCATTTCTGTCTCTGAAATACTTCAAATTTGAGAATGTCATGCAGTAACTTTCAGGAAAAGCAAATATTTGTCACTTCTTAGATTTCAGCTAATTATATGCTTTCACCGGGAAGGTGCTATTTATTCTGCATGCATGAACTTCTTTGTGGAATAAATATTATTTGCAAAAATGCAAGATAACATGGTTCATGCTTGTGTGTGTCAACTGTAATAGGCACTATTAAATGAGATGTACCCTTGGAGCACATTTCATCATTACCACCTTTCTGATGTCAAAGGCAAATGTCTGATGTTGCAATGGACTCCAAATAATGTCCTAATGCCCTTCATATGCTACAAAACTTTCACTAGCAGCAACAGCAGTTGGGTTGCATCCCTCAACTGGTGAAATTCTGTAAGATTTTATCAAGTGCAAACTTATTCTATGAAGAGAGGTAAGATCCATTAAAAAGTGGACTAAATTGACATAGTCTCAGGGCTACACCAACTGGTGCAAATTGAGCTGAAAATCTACTAAACAGCACACATTGCTGCAACCGTTTCACACTCAGACTCTACTCCCAGAACTGTTTCCTGAGCACAGGTAAGCATAAACACGTAGCATTAAGAATATATGGTACAGTACTGCAAGGTCTCCCTGTCTCTGTCCTGGCCCTCTGAAAGCCTTTCCTCCCTGCCTCAGCGTGGTCCCAGGGTGACTGAGCCCCTGGCACCCAGGGAAGTGACAGTGCCAGGAGGCCAGCGAGTTCAATCAGTGAGACTTTTGCAGGGGCTGAGCAGAGGCATGAAAGTTCTCTGAGGCAAGATGAGGTAAATGGGCGTGGGATTCTTCAGAAGGAGAACTAAATGCCTGTTCATGACAGCTGTTCTCTAAAACCACCACACCTCAAGCATGAGCAGTGAGACAGGAGAGACACTCTTTTCCTTCTGCTTCCTTGTTTGTGTGATGAGAGCTGAGACACTCTCACAGTTTGGGCTGGTGCTGGCATACAAGTAGGTCAGATCAATACATGCTCCTTGCAGTAAAACAGACAGCCTAAATTATTAATATTATTTTTGAAAAATGAGGCGCTTATCACCTGTTTCATGCTTGAAGTTTTCCAAGCACTTAAAACAGAGTCTTCATGATTTACAAGTAACAACAGATTATTAGTGTCTAATTTAACTGACTGTCTTCTCTCAGCCATTGACTTCAGCAGTAATTTTTTTCCAGTTACCTGCTCAAAATAGCAGCATCTGTCCCTTAAACAACTGGCACAATTCAAGGATGGGAAAGTGTCTGTCCATTCTCACAAAAAAAAGCAAAATTTAAGGCTAAAAGCCTCAATCTTGTTAAACTGGCATTGTTGGAAACAAATCACTGGACACCTTGAAATCTCTGAGGGTCAAAGAAAAATCAAAGCCAATTTCTAATATTTATCTTTATAAAACTGCTCTTGTTCTCAAATTAAGAGGTATGTGGAGTATTTGGGTTGAGGTGAAGGAGATTGGCAAGCACAAAAGAGTTTGTCTGCAGAATTAGGAGTCTGCAACGCCACACGGTGACTTTCTCTAATTTATTCAGCAGTGAATTCCAGCGAGATCTCCTCTCAGCCCTGTTTACACACATATGTTCTGATGTACAAGAGCCCTCCTCTCTCACATAAAAGCTGACACACAGATGTATAGCATGCACACTGTACTTTCCAGCTTGGCAACTGATGGCACATCTCAGTTCCACCGTGGAAGTAATCCCCACATATGTATAATTATTTTTAATGAATTAAGTCCTTGAAGTGTGAAGATCCATAAAGATCTTTATAGTCTCCTTTGACACTTGAAGGTAAATATTTGCATTGTGCACTTCAAATTAGATGTGCAATGCCTGTTAAAAATAATGGAAGCTGGAAGTCTGGTCTGTCTAATGATTTCCTTCTTGATCATTGTGATAGAACAGAAAATACAGAGAGCAGGTGCTTGAGTCCTCCCCTGCTCCCCTGAGGATGGAAAGATCTGTCGGCAAAGTCACCCCTAGGGTGGATGAGAACATCCTTTCCAGAGAGGGAATCTGCTAAATAAATGGTCCCCTTCCCTGGTGCTTCCTGAGTGGTAACAGGCACTTTCAGTTCCCTCTGCATCACTGTGATACAGACATTTTGTCACCTACAGCTATTCTATAAATTATGCTGAAACATTTCTCAGGTCTGCTGTCAGCAGGAAGGAAGGCCACTGGTGCTGTCACAGAGGAGAACACAGAGGCTACAGGGTAGCTCTGTGCACTGAGGATAGTACAGAGCATGTATTAATGGAAGATGGGGAGTGTGGGGGCAAAGAGGCTTTCTGAGGTCTCCCAGAGCACTGTGCAACCCTGCTCATTGCTGTGAATTAGCCAGTGAGTAGCTCCATGCCCAGAAGATAAGCTAAACAAGCCACATAGAGCTCCTCCCCAGGCTGCCTAGTGCTGATGGGGCCAAACTGTCCCACAATACTGGGAAGGGACAAGTGTGTTTGGTGTGTTGGTGCTTGAGCTTTATCTTTTACCCCAAAGAGATCAGCTGGAATAGAGAAAATTTGTCCCAATACAGCCCAAATCTACCTGAGCTGTTTGCTTATCACTGAGGCTGCAAAATTCATCCCATTGAGGATCATCCAGCAATGCCTGTTAAGATGGGGTTCCACCATCCTGCACTTAGTTCTTCCCAAGGAGCCCTTAGCTTTAGAAATCATCATTCCTGCCCATGGCACAGAGGTTTGGGACTAGGTGATCTTTAAGGTCCATACCAAGTCCTTAACATTCTATGATCGTGGGCCTGTCTGAGATCTTAAAAGCCATTATGGTCATCTCTGGAGTGTGTTAGGGCAATTTCATTGTCCATAACTGTTACACCAAAGAAAAAGGGAAAAAAGGTACACATTTTTACTATAGCAAAAATCATGTCTTACTGAATATGTACTTTAAAAATTGAAGCATCTGATGCAGTGAAATTTCTGCTGACAAAAATTTGACTCTTCTTGACCAAAACAAATAAAATAAACCCATGATTACCACTTCTCTACGTAATGTTTTTGAGTAAGTCATCATTCAATAGCCAGGGTATACACATCATTCATTGACAAGTGCCTGCTACAATATACAATATCAGCAAATCCCTACCAAAAAAGTAACAGAACCATATATAATGTAAAGAATGGCTTGGAGCTTTATTGTGAGTGACTCAGGAGGAGGGAGAGTTAAAGAAATGATATGTCACTCACTCCTAAATGTTGCGGTTGTCTGGTCTGTCGCTCTGATGCACTGGCTTTGCAAGCCTTTAGTTACCTGGAAAATCCCATAAGAGCCTCCAGGGTGGGTGAAGAGGCGGGAGGAGGCTGGGGAAGGGAGAGTGGAAAGAAAGAAAGGAGGATTAAACTGAAGCACTCCTGTCAGTGCTACATTTCCCCTCCAGAGAAATCCTTATTGTGTACCAAGTTTCACAAGTGTGTATTTTATTGAGGAGAGGGAGAAGGAACAATCAGAAACTCTGTCACATTGTATCACTGTGAAAAGTAGTGGTGGTTTTTTTAAAGGCAGGTAAGTCTGGCTGGAGCAATTTCTCGCTCCTTTTTAGGATCTTATATGTGGTTCAGAATGCTAGAAGAAAAAAACCTTCCTGCACACTGTGATGTAAAGGAGCAGAATATGCGTGGCCTTTGACTATAGGCAGCCCAAAGATGCCACCAGTTAATTCACCCCTTGGCATAGGTTTACATTCATTTCAGATTGCAAAGAGACACCTGCTCAGGTCCAGTAGCTTTGTGCATGTACAGGGAGAAACATATTGGCTTCCTCAGCCCTTCAGGCTTTCCCTTCAGGGTGATTTCTTTGGGAACCCCACAAACCTATCCAATAGAGAAGTTTGGGGAAAAATCTTGGGTGTGAAAAGGATACTTACATCTTGATTTTCTACCAGCAAAAGGGAAGACAAGACTGTATCTGATCCCTTTTTTGACTTGACCAATCCAGTTGCAGAGGAATATGCTGGGCTAATGAACAGGTAACATCACAAGAGAGTATTCCAAGACCTCATGCTTTAATAGCTGTCTTTTATTTAACCAATTAGAAAGTGACTCTGTTCTAAATAGAGTCACTTCCTAATCGGTCAAACAAAAAGTGAAAGACTGAGCTCTACCAGTCATGGATAATTTTTGCCTTATGTCTCATTTTGAGAGTGGCTTTCTCTGAAAGCTACACCTAAGTTACAACTAAGCAAGGGATATCATTTTGATCGACCTCAATCAGAAAATACCAGAACAATTCAGATGGATTCTTCCATTGTGTCAGTATCTTGCCCTTTTTCAAACAAGGAATATGACGCCTCCAATTTCACTGATTACTAGTTTCAGTGTCAGCCTTGTCAAAGCAATGATAAGCTCAATACAACTGTCCTCCTAATGTTATTTTCCCAACAAAAAGTTGTACCTGACCTGTAGTATTAGAGACAGTGTAGAAGAAAAGATCATATTTTTCCCTTGGCTCTACCTGGGTTTTAACTAGCTGCTTAATTCAATGTCACTAAAAGCCCTCATCCAAGGAGCACTGCAAGACTAATACTGAGCATTTCACTATGCTTCATTTTTTTTCCTTGTGTCAGGATTAGAAGTCACTTATGTTTAACTTACTCAGTTCTTTATGTCAGCAAAGCTGATCCTAGATTGGATGCTAAACTTTCTGCAGATATGGTTGTCCACTTTAGTACAGAACAAAAATACTGTGCCTGACTGTGTCTGGCTCTGACAAAGCTCAATTGGCCTTTTTATGCCCTCCAGTAGCAAGGTTGGATCCTTGCAAATGTGCAGCCACTGTCAGAGCTGCATAATTGAAGGACTGTCAGTTCTCAAGACTTCATTATTATTTTTTATTAGGGAATCTGTTGGCACTGACAGTTTTTTCTCATACTTTTCAAATACGCAGGATACTGGCAGCTGAGGATTCTGCGTGACAGCTTGCATTGAAGTATCAGGGTATTTTTCATGTTGGTACAGAGAGAGAAAAACTGTCAACACGAACAAAAAACAGAGCTCAGAGATGGTTTTATATATCTAAGTTTATTTAAAACTTAGTGCTATTTTGATTTTTCATTCGCAAATTTTAATTATATGTGAGCAAAGGTTATTGCTAAAAATGTAAGCACCAAGAGGAATTTAATGTCTCTGAACAAATACATAGTAAGAGCATAGTTAGCAAGGGAAGAAGTTTCCTTATTCATAGCTAATTTCTTTTATTTAGGTCACCACTAGAATGCCTTCATCCAAGCCTGTTTCTTCTAATGGTTCAGTACTGAATGATGCCAGATCATGAATGGCCTTCTATATCCCTTCTTCATAAACAAGGAAGCAGAGCCTAGACAGGTTGGTTTTAATGCTGATCGAAAGCAAAGTCTTTAAGAATATGTAGGGAAACTGCTAAGGTTGTTTAAAGAGTGTATTTTAAATGCAGAAAAGATTTTCCTTGACTTTGCTGTCATAAAGGATTGCGTTGAACATGACTAGCAAGAAAACACTTGGCATACCGAGAGCAGGACTTTCAGATCCCAAACACCCAGCAAGGAGCAAATTGTGTTGAACACAGAAGCAGGAGATGTGGTTCCTTGGCAGACCTCATGAGCAGTGATGCCAAACTCTGAGCTGAGTTACCAATGGGGAGTCAGTAAGTGTGAATAGCCCTAGATAGGGTTAGAGGTCTTTCTTTTTGAATGAGCACCGAGAGAAAATAAGCAGTGCCTCCACACTACTGCAGAGCTTTTATAAAATTGACTCTTCAGAGACACAGGTTGATTAATTAAACTCACTAAAGTGGATGTGATTAAAAAACATACTGTCAAAGCAAGACAAGAAAGATGATGAAGAAGAAAGATTTTAATGTAAGAAATCATTATTTGCATGGAATCATTTTGAGTTCATACAAAGGGTTTATTGAATACACATCGGCCAAACTTATTGATGATTATGGATTTTCTGGATATGCCTCAAAACCAGCATTTTCACCCCTGCATAATTACTTTTTTTTTTCCTCCCAACCTGTTTTATAATTTTATTAGCTCTATGCCTCCAACAGTATAAGCTATTTATTGGGAAATTCTATAGTCACATCAATTAAAAAAGTATTATAAATAAAGTAAAAATCATTTGATAGTTCAATTTTTATTTAAATTTGCTGGAGTTTTGCAGTTCTGTTTCTTTCTCATTACTAATATTGTAAGATACAAGGAGGTCTTAAGAAGAGGAGGTACATGTTTAAGTGGTGCATTACTCTGTTAATGGTACTGGGGCGTCAGCCTACCCAAATATTTGTTTGTCCAGATGATGACTGCTCACTGCACGTCATGACTGTCCCCTTGGTCTCCATGATGACAGCTACTGAATTGGGTTCCAGGGCCATTTCCAAGTAAATATGGCCTTGCTTTCAGACGCACTGGAATCTCTCACCCTTCATGTCTATTAACTATGAAAATAACTGTCTACACAATAATTTCCTGTGTTCATTTCCAGTTCTTGGAACAAGTCCATGGACAGAAGGTGGCAGTGGGTTTGTATTTTAAAATCATTACAGCCTTTCAGGATTTTAGCTATCTTTTTGATGAGATGCTGGTTCTAGTGGATGGGGCAATGAATTGGCAGAGAGGAAATCTGCTCATCCCAACTATTCTGCTCTGTTCTGCAACAAGCTGTGAATCACCTCACAGCCCTGTTTCCATTTATTCTTCACTCTTCATCAGTTTTGAATGTGTTGGCTTTAAGATGTTGAGAGAAGTAAATATTTTTCTGCTTGCTTGTAGGCTGCTTGGAGCAGTTATCTTTTTCAGTTTCTCTAAGTGCTAATGAAACTGAAAATTAATTTATTTTTAAAGCTTGTAAAAATAATTAAGAGGGCGATTTAAAACTTTCCTTTGTTGTTCTTAGGTATTAAAATAGCCTTGTAAATTCATGTCCAGTGATATAACAACTCTACTGTGAACATGTTACCTGAGCTCCAGTCCAGAAAACCGGACTCACTGTGAAACCAACAGGACTGGCCAAGGAAAAGACAAGCTAAGCATACGTGTATGTATATGGGATAATGTCTTTTGTTGAAGACTGATGTGCTGGTGTTGTTTCACTTTTCTCTGTTTGATAGAAAGACTTCCCATTTCAGAAACAATAACAAAAATAAAGGGCATCTTTAATGAAGCAAAAACTCCTTATAATTCCACAAGTCTTTCCAAGTTCTTCTAAAACTTTATATAAAATTTTACTGTACATCATTTTGACATTTTTGATAGAAAAATAAAACCGTTTTTGAAAAATCTAACAGGGGATGACTAAATTGTACACTTAAGTATTGTAGAAGCCAATTCTTCTACAGAACAATAAAGTATATGCTCTACATGTACTTTCAGAATTGCTCAGCTGTATGGCCAACAGACAGCGTGCAGATAATTGTTCTTTGGTGTACAGGGCCCCTCAGAGCTTGAGTTATGACCTACATATTCATTTTCAGCTCTGACACTCAGGAACTTTCTCTCAGGAGAGAGGTACCAGCATAATGGGATCCTGAATCCTGTCATGTGCAAGCCCCTGCAGTTGCCAGAGTGAGGGGGTGTGTGAAATTAGAGGAGCGCATGATGGAGAAAGAGCAAGGGGAAGAGCCAAGCCAATGCACGCATAGAGATGGTGCATCAAAGGAGAGCAAGCTCACAGGAGCCATGCAGGATGGCATCAGCTGCAGTTGGCAGACCCTGGATGGGGGCATTGTTTGGACATATTTGGCAGATTAAAGTTGGAGATTAGCTTCTTGTATAAATGTGTACTGAATGGAATATTCCCTTTTGCAGGTTCACTCTGGTTTTATTCATAATTCCCTTACATGTATGTAGACACGCATAGGTAAGGTAAAGATTATAATGATAAATGTGATAAAGATAGATTATGAAGTGACTGTATGTATATATGATCGTGCTGTAATGTATTTATATATATATATATATGTAAAACAAAGTGATAGAAAATTATAGCATTCCTGTATTATGTGCAGATTAAAATGCATCCTTTTGCCAACAGGTCTCTCCAGAATAGTTGTGCAAACAGTGTATATCTCTCTGTCATGCAACTGTGGGTAATTAACATATGCAAAACACCACAGTCCTGCTAGAAGCTACCCAGCCCTCCCCTGAAATTTAGGCTCTATTTATTTACAACAAAATAAAGTGGACCCTTCTGGAAAGAAACATGGCTTTGTGGCTGCACCAATGCTGTCGCACAGATGCTTTAAATCTTTTATATCTCCCAGACCTCCAGGGGCTGGTGTTGGATGGTATTGAGCCAGGGCCAATAAATAATTTATGCTAAGTAGCAATTTAGTTGTTTGGCTTGGGGTAAAGAAATCCAAGAAATTCATAAATAAAGTTCCCATTTTTGCTGTGTTCCAAAAGTTAATTTATGTTACTCTGCAATTAACTAACATAAAGGTGAAAAAATATGACAGGCCTTAGGTAGAAAATAAAGCTCATAAATCTGCTGTATCTTAACTAGTGGTGCTTTAGTGATAGTTGGTGCTTGCACTTGGATTCCTGTTCATCTCATTCACCTGTATTTGCCTGACCCAGAAAAAATGTAGTAATTAATTTCTAATATTTTCCCTTTGAAATAAACAAGCAAACCAAACATTTTTTGCTTAGCTCTTTGAACTAGAAAGTAGGTTTTGGCAGGTGCTTTGGCAAAATAGACAGAAGTGTAAATGTATAATATGTAGATAAATTGTGGTGATCAGATAGTCCCTGCATTCAATGGACTATATTTAAAAACAGATCCACATATTCATTAATGTTCTTTATGTATACACACATGTATATACTATGCATAGGATTTAATGTAATACCTGAATTCTTCCCCTTAACTTCCCCAAGTGTTTCCTGACAAAGACATGACTTTTCTTCAGCATCATTCATTATCCTATTGACACTGTGTGTACTGTTTAAAAGGATATTCTTTCATATATGTCAGTGTGTGATGGTTGCGTTCATCGCTATGTCAGGAAGAATAAAATTATATAACTGTATGCTGTGTCTGATGTACAAAATACAGAAGCTGGGTAGACTGGAGGAATGAAAGGCAAAAGACTGCATTCAGGTTGTTCCAGGATGAAAAGACTATGCATGGGTTTTCTGCTTGAATGTTTACTGCAAGCTCTTAACCATAATATTTAGTGAAATTTTGCAATTTTTATTGCTTTGTTTAGAACTTTTGAACTGTCCATCTTTCTAGTGAGGAAGGGTTAGAGTAAAATAGGGCATCCCATTGATTTCACAGGTTACTCACAAGAGGAATTCTGACCATGGGTGCAAGATCTATTTCTACAGAAATAGATCTGGCTATCCATAAATAGAGAAAAAATTGAAACATGATTACGCAAGAGAGAAGGACCAAGTCCTCTGCTTCTCTGTAGCATTGTGCAGCTACTGGTTTCTGTGAAACTACACTGATTCAAAGCAGTATAATGTCTCATATTTTCACTGTTAAGACTCATCTTTGCAATTATTAGTAGTCTGAACAACTGCAACATTCTTCCTTTCAGGATGAAAAAAAAGGAGGCTTCCTTCCTCCCCTCAGTTTCACTTCTGCAGAGTACAGTGTTGCAAACATGCAATCAATGTCTAACTTCAAGGGTCCTATAAGCTTCAAACCTGTTCAGAGGTGAAGTGGCATAGAAGAGTTCAGCCACAGATACTCAGTTACTCTCCTGTTGTAAAACAAATATCTCTAACCATTTTCCAAAAGAAAAATGGTTTTGAAAGAGATTGCATTCACCGTGATGATGGGACTAGAATATCCTTCACTATTCACTATAATATCTGTTTTCTTTTTCTGGAGGTTTCTGCATGATGAAGATGAATTTAGCTCTGTATTTCCTGAGATAAAAAGAAAATTAGATGATTGATTTCTCTTTTAATTACAGTCCAGAGTATCTTGCTTTCTGACTCTCACTTTTAATCATGTTCCAGGCAGTGCTCTCTGTGTCAATGGCACAGAGGAGCTCTGGGGTGCTGCCACATGAGTGAGCATGACCCCTTTTTCCTCTTTGGCTGACTATAGATCACAGGTCCTGGGTCCAGGGTGAACAGTCCTTAACTCTTCTCAAGTCTACTTTTTAGGAACAAATTTCAAATTTGCCAGGTAAGAGTTTGGAAAAGACCATATAATTTATTTAATGGAAGACAAGGTGTGAATCTACTCATTAAAATTCAAAATGAGATGCATCTGGCATCTTAACACTTCTTACTATTCTGCAAATGGACTTTGTTAAAGGCCATTTTGCTCTTTCTAGCAGGACTACATGGCACAGATAAAGAGTTTTGAATTACAGAGATGAGAATACGTTTTCAAGTCTATTACCTCCAATTTCCAGTCATTAAATGATTCAGTGGTAGAGTTTCTGTTTTAACTTTAGTGACCTCTAGCAGGGACATCAAGCCAAAGTGACTCATGAAGACTTTTGAGTTCCACATTTTCATGTACATTTAGAAACAAATAGAGGGACAGCTAAAAAGCAGTTCAGCCTGTTCCTCTCAGCCTGACTCCCATCAGATTTCAACCAAAATAATATTTCCTCTAAATATGTAGTGGGAATACTTAAGTAGCACTATTCTATTCTTTTCTGAACAGGTGTCCTGGGTACAGAGACAAGGGAGTGGAGCTGTCAGCTCTGTTTAGTCAAATACCATTTTATGTCATAGCCAGGGCATGGTTTCAGCAGAAAAAATGCTGTGGCCAGAACCAGAAGGGAGCCCATTTTGTCTGGCTCACTCAGGCAAAGGGACTGAGTGACCTGAGCACCTCTCTAATTTACTGCCCCTCCCTTGCTGGCAGGGAGAAGTGGGATGGTTCATTTGGAGTGTGTTGTCAAAAGCAACACAACAAACCTCCCTCCACCTGGGAGATGCTCATTGCATTGGAGACTCAGCAAATGAGACAAGAGGAAGCACAGAGCTTTCTAATTTCTGGAGTGAACTATCCTTTTTACTCCATCAAGATTAAAGGATTTGGGTGAAGCAAGGCATATTTTCCATTCACATATCTAGTCCTCACTTCTGCCTCTGGAGCTACCAAAAACCGGTGCTCTACATTTTCCTCCTTTCACTGCTGCTCTACATTTTCTCTTTTAAGAAAGTCAAAGAGAAGTTAGGAGGCAGTTTCACAAAGGAGAAAAATGCTTTCACACTTTCATCCCTCCTTACCACAGAGGCAGTGGTGTAAAGAAGTTTCCTGCCAGCAGATGTTATGGTAGGGATCTCTCCATCAGCTTGGGCAGATAGGACAGGAGTGGCCCATGTGTCTTCCTCTTCTCTCCTATTACTCTCTGATAAAGTCTGTTTTCTGAGCAACTCTTAACAGAGCCTATGTGCTTGGTTACTTGTATTTTTAATATTTGCTCTAATGATAGAGGGTAAGCTAAAATACAACCAGAAACATGAAGCGAAAAGGAACTGGTATTTCTCTGGACACAGAATGCTCAGGAGCATTAGTGGTTCAGGAGCATGCATAACTAAAACTGTGCATGCATGGAATTACATACAAATATATAATTGTATAAACTTGATCTTACAGAACATGTACTTTGTATTTTAAATGGATGCCATGTGGAATATATTTGCTTACAGTCTTAGAGATAAACTACATCTCTAACACATCTTTCTTAATTTAAGCATTTTCTGAGTAAATTAGAGGATTTATTCCATAGAGTGTGCTATTAGGTAGCTCATGCACAAATTGGTTCAAAGTTACATATAAGCTATGTGTATCTCCAGCTGATTTTAGTGAGGCTGCCTTGTAGGAAATATGCCACCCATGGTCAATGTACTTGTATAGTCCAATGTTAGGTTTATGCAGCAGGAAAAAATTTCTTTATGCAAAACACAAGTTACAGTGATAACTTCTTAGAGTGGTATGATGTAATTCACACTGCAGCTTTGTGCATCAAGTGTCCTGATGACCATGGACAGCGAGCAACTGGATGTGTGAAGCTGCATTGCCAGCTGGAGTTAAACCACAACACTGCCATAACATGAGATTTTTTAAAATGATTAATCTCCGTGTTGATTCTCAGGTCTCATGTTTCACATCTGCATATAGTAGGTAAAGACTATGTATTCTTAACTTTGCTGTGCTGAACAACAAGAAAAATAATGCAGCCAGTTCAGGGCAGGGAGAAGTTTGCACAATGTGCCCTAACCAGCCACACGGTTACTGAAGAGGAAAAACCTAAATACCAGCTGGTGCTAGTAAAGGAAAATTAATTAGTAATATTAAAGAGTGTTCATCATAGTAAATGTTCAGAAGTGTTTATGGTGCTTTCATAGCATCTGCTCAGGACTCCGTTAGTAAATATTTTTTTAAAGAGGGTCTTTCTCCCCCTTTGAACCTTCTTGTGTGATATTACTAAAATAATTCATAACTCCCTCTCAATGTGTACTCAACTTCTGCTTTCAGTTTTTAAATAAATACTGCGTATCTATATACTCTCTGGTTACAGCTCACCCCTGATCTGCTGTAGAGCTCTGGAGCAGATCAGGACTGTACATCTGTAATTTAAGCAGAGCGTTTTTAATACACATTTCTTGTGTTATGTTGAACAGTGGTGTTTCAGGAGCAGGATGTGCTTTTGAGGAATAATATAGGTGCACATCACTCATAGTTACTCTTGCTGCTTTCACAGCAGTGGCTATATTACTGAAGAAGGGTAGAGGAGAAAATAAGCCTCAGTTTATGGACAGAATGAATTAAGAAGATTCTTCCTGGCAAATTCACATAAATGTGTTCAATTCTTATCATGTTGTTAGGAAAACAGAAATCCTTCCATGTGAGCTTCTGCATCCTGTGGACCCTTCTTGACCCACCTGAAACTAGTGGAAAAAATCTACTGAATTAAGTAAAAATCACACTCAGAATTTCATACATGGGAAATAAAAGCAATTATCTACTAAGCCCCATGTTACCATACTTTATTGATGAAACTTGGCATTTCAGACAGTTTTTTGCTCATCAACACAACAGTAACACCCCTGGTATTGCTAGTAAAAACCACAATTTCAGATACAGATTTTTGTTCCATATTAACCATAGTCCTGCATTTCTTACTTTTGTATATTCTAAAATCAAGGAAATAATTTTTGAAAGAACTTAAAGTACCTTAGCTAGTAAAATCTAGTAGTTTGAGTTTTTCTCTTGTGGGAAAACAAAGGAAAACCATGCAATATATTCAGTGATACAGAATATGACAAGTGTGCAGGTAAATATTAATAAAATACATATTGTAAATGAGGCACCCCTCAAAACTGAAATTTCCCATAGATTCACTGATACTAAAAGTTTATAAGATGCCCTAGTCAACTCATCCACAGATCCACTGTGCAAAATCATACATATTGAAATTATAATCTTTATCTGTTCCACTTCTTTTTCCATTTTTTCCTAAATTACTTAAAAGTTAGAAAAGATTATCAGAGACGATGAAATCACATGGAAAATATTCACAGAACAAGGATTTTCTCTATCCCAACTTTAACCATCTAAGAGTTGGTCTTATATTTGGGCCAGTTAGTTTCTTGTAGTGAAAATGTAATGACAGGACTCCTTAGGCAATATTGCACACAATTCTTATGTGGGTGTCTAGTACCAAGGAGAGGAGCCACCTTCTAAATGTCCCTCTCCATCTTCATTGATCGGAAAGAGAGCTTAGATAACTATGCTAGATCAGGTACCAACTCTCAGATGCCAAAATGTAGGTAATGATTATCCCGCTGAGTGATTTTATTTTCTGTTCAGGCCTTTTGGAAGTGACAAATTAAAAATAAGAATAGTTTTAACAGTCCTTTCTTAATTTTTCAACTGTTTCTTCCCATGTGCGTTTCAGAATTACCCAGAAACACCTTCAACAGTTTTCTCTTTGCTTTCCACAGTGTACAATCTCTGTACGGACTGAGTGCTGAAGACTCTTCCTAGATCTATTTCAGCATGGGAATTTGATTGGGTTTTTCAGGACTATATGTAGCTGAGGCACTTTTACTTGCAAAAGTGAGGCCTAAACATTTCTGTTCATAGAGTGAGTCGGTTACTTAAAGGTAAGACAGTGGGATTAAGAGATCCCAAAACAACAGTGTTCACCCAGGCTACTTAGCTGTCTAAACATTAGGCTGTGTCAGCGGTCAGTGGAAAAAGAACAATCTCCAGAGTGGTCTATGCCTCACACAGATTGCTGTCAGAGGTAGGAAATATGAGGTCCATGAACCTCACTCAGCAAATCACAGACTCTCTCTCTTGGTGCCTAGCTCAAAATGAATGCCTGATTTTCAAAGGGCTGCAGCCAAGTGAGATTCATTCCAGTGCCCAACACAGCTTGACTTTCCAGGGTAGGGACAGAAGTGAAGTGAATCTTGCTGGTCCTACCCACTGAACATCTAACTAAGTGGATTATAGCTTTACTATTGAGACCTATTTATCTGCTATATTTGATGTTTTAGTAGCACTTTATTATAATTGTGGTTCTGACTGAAAGAGGGGTTTTAATTTTGTTAGAACAGAATTCACCCTAGATAGAGATTGTTCCTATAAATTTATGGCCTGCTATTTTTGTAAAAAAAAAATAATGGGGAGGGCTTATAGTGTAATTGTGTTCTTCTGATAGAACTATAATACCAAGATAGCAAAATACAAATGAATTTCCAATATTTTTTCTGTTTCAGCTGCAGACAGACACAGCTCATGACACAATCAGTATTTTAAAATACCACAGGTGGACCTTCAGCATAATATTCAATCTATTCATAGAGAGAAGCCCACCATTATTATGATTATTGTTACTCTAACTACCTTTTCTCATAGGTTAGCATCAGTCTTGAAAATTCTTTTCCTTCAGTTCATGCTATACGTGCTCAATACATTGTTGATATTTAACATAAATTTTTGTAAATGGAAAGAGCCATGTCTTTCAACATACTACTTACCCCATCAAAATTTCCTGACAGCAGAGAGAAAAAGAATTCCTAATTTCCAAAGATTTCCAAATTCATGTGAATTCTGATTCTTTAAGCACTCAGATGTATTTGCTATCATTTCCCCACCTCTCTCATAGAAAATTGTGGTTTTTTTAACATAGCTTGTGTTATGCCACATTCCAAAATTTGGGCCTTTTATCTGTCTGGCTTTTTCCCTCTCATTTATCATCATTTTCTGCTATGTATCTGTCCAGTTATCTTTTTCTTTCCTTTAATTTCTGTTTCTTGGTCCCCAGATAGAGAATGAAATATTAGGTTTGTCAAGCGTATATCATTGTTTAAATGCCTGGAGATGATGGGTTAAACAGCACAATCAATGAAACAAACCTCCAGTGCATTGCAGCTACTGCAAATGATGTTCCCTCTGGCTGTTTAAGACCTACCAAGTCAATAACCTATTAATATCATACTCTGCTAGGGTCAGCGCCAAACAAGTCACACGTCTTTTCAAGGCATTCAGCTTATGAGGGATTAAATGAAAGGCTGTTGGTCCTTTGGTGGCCTTGAAAAAATTGTGACTTTTTTTTAATCTTCTTGCAAGATTAAACCTTGTTGACTGAAATAAATTAAAAATTTAAAATGGATCAGATAGTAGTTACTGTAGCTACATAAAATCATAGAGCAACACAAACTGTGCCACCAGTAATTCACGTGGAACCATCACTCCTCTCTAGAATCTGATAATATTTTGCTGATATAGACTGCAAAATAAGTCAGCCAACATGACTTACTTTGCTCTCTATGAGAGCAATATACAGTGAAAAAAATATTTAGTCTTATCCCTGAACATAACAAAGTCATCTGGTTTTATTTCCAAAATAGAACCATGGAGTACAAATAGGCTATGATGCCACTTAAATGCCATCTAATATGAACACCATTTACAGTCAGTTATTTTTCATAAACTGAGGGATGATTTTTACCTAAGGTACACTTTTTAGGTCACAGAAGGTCTCTACATGCATCTGGAGAAAGCTTTTTCTACGATATCAAGCTCTAATTCATAGCAT
This sequence comes from Certhia americana, assembly GCA_018697195.1. Taxonomy (NCBI): domain Eukaryota; kingdom Metazoa; phylum Chordata; class Aves; order Passeriformes; family Certhiidae; genus Certhia; species Certhia americana. Next base: position 38,555,581 of record CM031859.1, read on the forward strand.
GGATCTGCAGACTTCACCACAATTAGTGCAAGTGGTTAACAAATAGTATGACAATGTCAGAAAATGTTGTAAGACCTTCTGAGAAAGCAACATTTAGTCTGAAATTTATGATCACAAGCTGGGACATTTCCAGCTCTGAAGCAGATGTGGCTTGAGAGAATGATTTTTTTGAAAATCCAAAACATATCTCAGAGTCCTTTTAACTAAAAGGGACTTTCACTCTGAAATGATCTGTTGGATTATTAAATTGTACCTGTTCATTTGCAATTTACTTCCAGGCTTGTTGTGTCCCATTCTGAACTAGACTTTTTCTTTTTTTCATCCAGCTTCCACATCACAAGCCTATCCAGATATAAACACAAAAGACCTGAGGCAAACAACACAATGCCATTGGGAAGACATTGCCAGGAGACATCTAAAGAGCTCCCAATGCCCATCCACACATCATTAACAAACCACTCAGTTCAAGGTGGTTAACAGGAAAATAAATCACCTCCTTATGTGCTCTGGATAGGGTTGGAAAATCAAGAGGCCTGGGTCACTGCAAGTGTCCTGTCCAGCCCCTGTGGTCTCAGAGAATATTCCCACTGCAACTATACATGCAACTGGCATTTTAATTGGAATTTAATTAACCTGGGAGAGTACTGTACTACTGCACGCAGGTGAAAGTCAGGTATCCTATTCCCATCCAATCCTGGAAAAAAATTGTTTTCAAAACACATGAACTTGAATGTCTCTCACTTGGTAAATTCACTTTTCATTTGGAAGGCTAGAGGAGAAATGAGAAGGAGGGGAGAAAGAGAGCTGAAAAACAATGATAATTTTTCACCCATGTCAGGGATGAGCCTGATCTGATGCATCCCATGTGTCCTCAAGAAGAGTGAAGGTGAAACTATCAAAAGGTTGGGGCTCAGTCCTGGAAGGTGGTGACTCATTCAGTCCAGCACAGCAAAGCATTATTTCCATACAATGTTTAATGCCAAAGAATAATTCCACTGACTTTGGGAATGTACGTTGAATGAATGTCAAACCAGTGGCTAAGGTCTCTTTGTAAACATCATTGGAGGCTCAGATTCTAATTTAAAATAAATCAACAAGAAACCTGATCAACAGGAAGAAATAAATGTTACATTCAGTCTTCTCCTCACAGAATTTACACAGGGTTCAAAATACATTGGCCCAAATTAAGCAGAAAAGAAAGAAAAAGTACCTATCTCATCCCTGATTATAAAAAAAAAAAAAAAAGAACTTCAGGGGCTCGCAGTAAAGCCTTCTGGCAGAAAGAAACTTCAAAATCTATCCTTTTTTTCCCTTAACTGAGAATCCCCCTTTGAAGTACACTGCAAAGGATTCTGCCTGTCCCCAGAAGCCCTGTGCAGTGCCGCTAGCCATCAGCTCCCACCACTTCTGAATTAACATCCCACAGACACTCCGAAGGAGCAGCACACCTACATTTCCTAGCAGATAACTTATTTAGTATACGAGCTCCTGTTACCCACCAGGCCAAAAGAAAAAGCACTGCACCCCTTTGGTATTATCCCTGATCCCCAAGAGGAGAGATCAGGTCTTCCATGAAACATCAAATAACACATTGCAGGCACAGTGGATTTGTGTGTGTGTGTGACTAGGTTGCGTAATTTTCACAACACTCTGTGGTAGAGTTTGGGGCCATGTTGCTTCACTGCTGGGGAAGGTTTGCTCCCCACATCCCTATAAAGCTTAGCATTTATGAAAGCATTACAATTGGTCAGACTTTTTCCCTTTTCATCAGCTAGACTGGAAGGCTGATCATCTCTTCACACTTCCCTTTCTGGTTATTAGCTGGACAAGGGCAGCAGCACCCATTGGTCATAGGGACCTGCTGTTGTGCTCCATTCAAGGACCAGATATCTCCTCACACCCACTGCAAGACCCTGATCAAGACCAGCCACAAACATGAGGTGTGAAAGTGAATAAAGAAAACAGTTTATCTAGCCAAGTTTTGTTTTCTGGAACAACCACCAAAGTAGATTTTAAGAAGCAAAGAGAAATACAAAATTGTTTGTATCCTGGATAATGATTAAATATCCTTCCCAGGTGCAAAGTGTCATCTTAAACCTAGACTAGACATTTTCACTAGAAAATAAGTGAATTTTTTCCTGGCATGACAGGAAAATAAAACTTACTATCAGTATAGTTAATTTATACTGACTAATACCAGGATGTATGCATGAACAATAAACCCTTTCTTTGAATCCTCCCGAGTTCCTGGCCTCAGTACCATCTTGAAGTAGAGCCAGTGGAAGTTTTTTCCACCCACCCAAGGAAGCATGGAAATCCTATTGCTACTGTTGCTGCCTGCTGCACCAATTAAGGAGCAGGAAATGTATCCTGGAATTCTTTACTGAACAGTCAAGAAGGTCAACTGAATGATGGCTAGGTCTGTATTAATTAAACTCTCTATGCTCTTTTTACCCATGCAGGTATTTTCCTGGTTGTCAGAAGGACCAAATAAGATACCCCAATAGATGATCCCTGGGGATCAGAACCTTCACTTACCCATACCATCACACAGCAGAACCTTCACTTACGCATACCATCACACAGCAGATCAACACTGAGATATGTTAGATGAAAATCTGCACCTGAAATATTTTTACCTCTGTGTCATGGCTGCCTTTTCTTCAAGGACTATGAGTGTGGGCACTGGCAATTGACAAAGGTCCTATTGTAAATAAAAGCAAAACTTTAGCAGCAGAAAATTCTCAAGTGCCATGTCTGAGTCTTTCAAGCACAAAAGGCAGTGTTGCTGCCCACTGCAAGTCAGTGATAAGTCCCTCATGCCCTCCTCTTTCACTCCTGTCTCCCAAAGGCCTGGCACCAAAGAGTGCTCCATTCCCAGAGGCTTTTGCAGGGACTTAAGAGTACAAAATCATCCCTTCAAATCTCACTCTATGTTTTCCAAATAATGCCTTGTCCCTTTTGCTGGGATGGAAGCCAGGTACATGCAAGCAGCTGAGATCTATTGCTATGTCTCTTTTATATGTTATTTGCCAGTTCTATTGACTGCAACCCAGTCAGGCAGAACTAAACTTGCCCTGAGCATGGTGGTGTTTTCAGTAAGATGAAGTCAGTTAAGGATAGGTTTCTGTGTCCTGTTCATCTTGATTTTAGAGCTTTATTCAATCCATTGGAGCTTCCCCTCCACTCACTTTTCTTCTTCAATACCTGCTGCCTTTCCTTGTTTTGATGTTGTGATGCCCTTTTCATGCTGGCTCATGGACCTTTTACTGAAGAGCTATAAGAAAACATGGATAGCATTCAGGAAACAGTCAATCCCACCACTAAGAAATTACATCTTCTCATTAAAGTTTTTCACATATGAAATACATGTCTTTTATCCAGTTTTTAGGAAAATAACGAGTATGTGGCAAAGAAGTGTTGAAAAAGAGAAGCCCTTGAATTTAATTATATTTAAATAGCACACATCACTTTGATTTCCACCTCACTTCGCAGTTCTGTTCTTGCTCATTAGTCTGTCTTCTCTGTAAGATCCAGTATTGTCAAAATTTTGTGGGGATTTTTTTTTTTTTTAATCCATATATCAGCCACAAAAATATGTTATGATGAGAGTTTGGGGAAGGGTCCACAAAATGAACATAGAATAAAATATTGAACTGATCAACAACATAAATACTCTGGAGTTTGATTGACTGAATATATCTAAAAGACATTATATAAATACATGTCATCACATTCTGATCCAGAATGGCCAAGTATGAATTCAGCTGATAAGTTCAATTAGTTTTGAATTGTGTTCTCCAAAAACACGCTTAGATGTTGCTCCTGTGTTCTGTTTTTTCAGAAATGTCATTTTAAAAAATCACACATTTGCACTCCAGTAAGTAACTAGTATCTAAAGTTTTTCAGATGTTTTTCAGAGCATAAAGCAGGATTTCTAGAAGTATTCAGCCCTTGTCTCTTTGCTGTTACTGCAAATTTTACCATGTGCTGATTGCATACCAAGTTCAACAAAACAGCCAGTGGTAAAATCTAGCATTTAAGAAAAGGTGTAACATTGTTGGGAAAACAACCTCTCTTTCTGTTGCCACCATAGTACATGGTGGAAAGCTAAGCAAAAACTGGTCCTTACAAGGATGAAACAAACACGGGGAAGATTTATCTGCTCAACAGTATTTTCTTCTTCCTTCTGCAATTTATTATGATGTTTTAAAGGAGATGTTTTCTAATATTAGTGTTCTAGAAAGCAAACCAGTGACAGATCTCTTTGTAAGAAAAATCAAACGGTTTCCAACAAAATAAATACATTTGGCCGTGTCCTCTCTCCCTCTGTCCCACCGTCATCTCCCACAATGATTCTGACACTTTTTCACAGTGAAAATGGGAGTTTTATTCTGAGCACTCTTGAGGACTTCTGCTAAGTTAAGGTTGTGCCTATTAGAGACAAAATCAGCTGGTGACATTTTTACTAAAGGCTTAATTAAAACTCATCTGGGAAAATACTGCTTGTTCATCTTGTCCAGAGGCAGGAGTCTTGGTCAGAGTCTTAGTTCAGATATTGCTCTGTCAAGGAAGGACAGGTGACAATCAGGGTTGGCCCAGGGAGCCTGACACCATGAAAGGAGGTGTCAGGTGCCTTATCCTGTGTCAACTCAATGTGCAACTCTGCCATTCAAGTAACATGGGGGGTTTTGTCCCTAATTATTCCTCTTGAAAATAGTAAGAATAGAACTTACACCCATGTAAATCTCAGGAATAAAAATTATTTAAGTATTTGTCTACAATTGGTCAGCTCATTTTGGCATTTGTCTATGAAGAAGAAAGGATGGAAATAGCTACTTCTGATCAAGTATCTCATCAGGGGAATTGTTGCTGGGGGAGACACGGGATTTCAAAAGAAGAAAACTCAGAGAACAAAAATGGGTCACCTATCACGAGGGCTTAGGCAGCTGATGTGCCAAGTGAATTTGCTAATTCCAACTCTGGACTTCTCATCTTCTCAGGAATGAACAGTGATCCATACTTGTCTGTGTCAATATGACTTTGGCTTCCTCAGCGGAGTCATAGTGGTGCATGCATTGCTTAATTTTTTTTTATTTTTTTTTTTTTTGTCATTGTATATGCTGTATATCATGTTTTATTGAAAAGTAAAACAAAGCAAAGAAAATGAAACAGGAGTTATCCTGAATGACTTTTTTGACAGCTATCACTAATACACCACTTTAAAAACACATCATTTTATTATGTACAAGTTACAGCAGTATCACTGGGGAAAAGTCATGAACACAGCACTGGCTAGAAAGTTGGGTACATCTAGTGTTGCCTGGATTGTTTGGAGTATTTTCTTCCTGTGGTTTATACTCAGCAGATTTTGATTATGATGTCCTGCATATATTAAGAAGGAAGCTGTTATTGAGGGTAATGTGCATAATTACACCACTTTTATTGTAATGCAGAATGCATAGCTCCAAGTATTTGCAACACTTTAGCCAGTTCCTTTCAAATTGAAAACAGACACAGAGCCATTCTGAATGCAACCTGCTACTTTTAGCCACCAATCTTCTGGCTGACATGTCTACAAACAGCTCAGCCTTCACCAAAGTTGAGGAAACTTCTAAGAGCATTCTTCTTTAGTGCCTCAAGTTTTAAAAGTAATGTACAAATGGTGATTTCTTTCATAAATCGCATTAAAGAAAAAGATTGGTTTTCCTAGGGAGAGAAGCATGGTCATTTTTCACAAATGGAAAGTGTCTGGTCCAAACAGAGCACTGCATTTAATACATCACTATTTTATTCATGTCATTTGTAAACAGAAAGATATCCTTGCCAATGTCAGTATTTTTTCTCCTCTTTTGCCCTTTAAAAAAACACTTATAAATTAAGCTTTTTTCGGCATCTGTGAGCCCAAACATAAGGGCAGAAGCCCTCCGAGTCAATACAAGGTGCAGTTTTCTCACCCAAACCTCACCAGGAACAGGTTGTACAAACAGACCCCCAGGAGATATACTCTCAATCACATCCTTCCAGAGGCACAGAGCTTATCCAGTGAAAGTATAGTTGGGAGACTGGGATAGCTCCCAGTCTCAAGTTTGCATTTTCCTCTCCTCCCTCAATGAGAGATTGTCCATGGTGGAGAGAAATCCCTCAGAGGCTGATAGCCCTGAGTTCCCCCAGCTCAGAGCCAGAGGCAGAATCACTGCCATCACCAAATGTCAGTGCCTGAAAAGCATGTACTGGATGGGCCACTAAAGTAGCCAAATGTTGGAAATATTTTGAACAGAGTCACCGTCCACTTGCCATCTCCCCAGTTTCTAGAGACTCGAGTCCAGATCCAGGAGAGGAACTAATACAAAATAATGTGAACAGGACAACCTCAGTAAGAAAGCTTTTAGAACAGTGTTGTCCAGATCTGTTTTCTGTTTATTGTCACTTGATACTTTAAAAGTGCTCTGGGAAAAAAATATGAATCATTTGCAGTAAGGTTAAGTAGTGATTAAAAGTTGGTGCAGTCCTAAATTAATGATAGAGGCAGGTCAGGTGAACGGAGCAATCTAGATTACTTGATAAACTAGTCTGCTTTGAACATCAAAAGTTATTGATATTCCAAACATGATGTAGTTCATCTCAGAACAAAAAGGAAAAAATATTAATTCATTTCAGACTCACAAGATGCAAATCCCTTGGCCCAGACTGCATTGACCCTAAAAACCCACTTAATGCCCATATTATATACCATTGCAAATCTCCCAGTCCAGTGCTTTGGCTGTGAGGGACAGTAAATTTAAAAGCAGAGGAATATCAAACAGAGAAGTGAATTGTGTCTAAACTGCACCACTGAGAACATTACTGGAATATTGTCCTCATCTTTCAGCCACTTCAAAACGTATGTAGGAAAAATGTGAAAATAATCTAGAAAACTATTACTATTAATTAAAAATTATGGAATATTCCACTCTGTGGTAAGAAATTTGATAATTCAAGAAAAGGTTAAGGGAAAATTAATGCCATATAAAGCTCTACCTGTTGAAAAGAAGGAAGTTGCCTGATAGCAGGTAGTTCTCTAATGCAGAAGAGGCCTGACAATCAAAACCTGATAAGTCAATCTTCACAAATGATGATTAGAAATAAAGGACTTTTTTTTTAACAGTGTTACTAATTATCTAATTGAGTAATTATAAAGGATGTGGTAGCCTTTTGAACACCATGAAGTATTTATGTGTTCACTGCAGAAATTGTTAATTAACATCTCCAAAAAGCCCCACACAACTCCAAGGTTAGACAATCAGTCCAATTCCATAAATATATGAATCTCTTGCCTCCTCTTGTTGCCAAAAGAATCATTTCTCTTCGTGCCACCGTGCATACCTAGGCATATTAATCCAGGCTCTAAGAGATACAACATAAATGCATTGTTGTTGGGCTGGCTGGGTTTTTTTTATTATTTCGAAGTCATCTTACTCTGAAGACCCTTTATGAATACAAGAATATGCCTTTTCTTAATATTTGAGGAGAAATTGAAGCCAAGGATTTGTTCAGGGCTGTGCTGTTCTGAAAGGAAAATGAATATATGGGATAGAAAACAATCAGCTTCTAGAAGATGAATAGTTGTTTACCTGGTCAGGTGGGGAAGGGACCATATCTCCCTAGGCATACAAATTCCCCTGCTCGTGCTCACACTAGATGCACAGGGAAGGCAATTGCATAGAGAGGAAAAAATGAGGGGGGGCTCTGTCACTCATTCACTTGAAAAGCACCAGAGAAAATCTTAACTTTGTCAGAGCAGTAATGATGAAGGTTTCCTGAATTACAGCATTTGAGAAGGCAGGTGCAGATGATGCAGCCCTGTGGTCCATTTAGGTGCCTGAACATATAAATAATCTTTGAAGGTGTAAACAGTTAGCTGTACAGTAACTGAGAGCTTGTCTTCTCACCCCTCTGCCCCGCTCCCCTCTCCTCTAGTTACTAGGAACGTGTAAGAAAAATTGTTGTAGAGAGACTATCTTTTAATCAGGCTCTGAGTTCTCCATATACAGTGTGTTTGCTGGACTTGAGTTTGGACTGCATTTTCTCTTCCCTTCATAAAACACTCCAGGGATATCAGGTACCCACTCTTCAATGGGCTGGTTGGTACTTGATGTCACTGGTCTCAGAGCTATTCACTGTGAATAATGTTTGGTCCTTTTTTATTTTAATTGCTGGAATGGCTGTGGATATAAGTTGCTCAACACAAAAGGGTGACAAATAATGATGAAAGACACTAGAGTGCTCTCATGTGTAGCTTGGACCAGAAGGAGAAAAGAGATTATTGCAGCTGAACTGGTCACATGGAATTTGCTGGACCTGCCTGCTCCAACCCCCTCCAGCCTCTCTTCGGGAATAGTGCTCTTACAAGCTAAGAAAGACACAGTTGGCAACAAAAAAAAAAAAAAAAAAAAGACAAAAATGATCCCATTAACAATGACCTTTAGAAATTTCAAGGACATAACGCTGCCTTTGTGAAGTGTAAAAGTGTAAACAGATGCATTGTCAAATAGTTAAAGAACAGAATTGCTCCTGGATCTGTCATTTACCTCCTCACAAACTCAAACTCCAAACTGTAAAGAGTCAGGAGGAAACGGCAGCAGCATGATTATACAGTTAAAGAGACAAATACTTATGTTGGTCTTCTCAGCGAATGATATTTCTATTATATTTTTAATTAACATTTTAATCCTTTAAAATCATTTTAATCCTTGGGAAGCATGTTACAGAGTGAAATCGTTGCTATGAAAAGTGTCAAACAGATAATAGCTAAAATTAATGGTTTTGTGATATATCAAGTTTTCAAATTGTTCTTTTATTAAAAGAGCCTGACATTTTTCATTACAGCTAGCAGGGCTTTCTGAATAAAAAGTAAGCATGTACCCCAGATTACAGAACATTTAACTATTTGCATGATAAAGTCTTCATCCCGGTTTTTCTGTCTGTTAAAAGAGTTGCCAAAAGACTAGATAAATATCTTTTGTGGTGGAAGAGTGAAGTCCAAACCAAGGTATCCCAGACTTCTCCTCTGTTTTAGCTAGAGGACTTCATAGCCCCAAGGCCTTTTGGGAGACCAGGGCTCACTGGGGCTTTACCATATGCTGGGCTCAGCTGATTGTCATTGCACACCCATGCCAGGGGCTGCTCTCCCTCCTGCTTGGCTCAGAGTTCCATTGGTGGTTTTCTCATTTAAGTGGCTCAAGGCAACCTCTGAAAGGCTGTAACTAGTAATAGGATCAAGAACTGTGTGCATAATTGAAAAAACTCTTCAGTAAATGGATATGAGCTGCTGCAGACCTCGTCTTTAGACCTTTGCAAACACACAGTTCCTTGTCTCACAGTCAAGCTTTTCCTTTCTGACATCTCTCAGTGTAGCACACACTAAAGTCAGAATGCATAAACTTTAAATCCCCTGCTTACTGGGAGGCATAAAGAGATACAGGTTGAGATTATGACCCACAGGAAATGGGATCATTGTCTCAAAACTAAAATATTAAAGCAACTCACTAAGAGCTAGCCTTTTTTTAAAACCACCTTGGTATTTGATCTTCAATATGTCTTCTTGTCAAACATGCTGGTTCAGTGGTGAGCAGAGTCTTCTCTTTGTGGAAATTTTGCAATGCTTTACTTGGATGTGGTAACTCCAGCTGTTTTCTTCTTTTTGATTTTTCTTCTTTAAATGGAGAGCAAAACATTACCTGTGATAGTAAAACAATGGTGAAACGAGAGAATGAGTGATCCCATTAAAAACTGTGGATTGCCATCACATATGCTCTTAGGTACATGCTAGAAAATACAGAGCTATTTGCAAAGGTCTTCTTTTTGTGCTGGGGAGGCTCATGTAATAAGCAGTGTAATAAAGCCACAGGTATAATGCACTGCTGCCTGAGGTTACCAATTAGGGCAATGTATGAAAACTGAACGAAACGTTTCCTCAACCCTCACTACCTCCGTTTGGGTGCACAAAGCTCAACTGGGCACTCAAGAGTTTGGAGATCTGTTTTAATAGAAACTTGCATAAATATCTTAATGCATCAGCCTGATACTTCAGGAGATGTGGTTTATTACCCCTCTCTGGCACCAACTTGTTGAGTGCCCTGAATACCTCAGTTCCTCCTCTCTCTTTCCCAAAAGAAGGATAAATGGCATTTCTGTCTCTGGGGACACCTCTGTTAATTGTCACATACATTCCATGCGAGGCAGGCATGCTCTGGCTTGCTTGCCTGCTCCCCTTCACACCCAGGGGATCCAGTCTTTAAAGGGACTGCAGCACAGAAGGGTGAGGGCAGCAAGCTGGGCACAAGAAATGCCCTCTTAGCGGGCACACAAGCACAAAATTGGAAGGAAGGACAAACAGCCACACTCACATCTGGTTTCTGTCTGTCAGCATTTCAAATGAAAGTCAATAATAACCACACCGTACCCCTGAGATGTCAGCACTAGATCTTTTGGGGGGAGGTTGCAGCATGCCCAAAACCTCCTGTCAAATTTAGCCCATTTTAGCCCAAACAGGGACCCACATATCACATTTGTCCCTAAGTCCTTGCTGCCCAAGCTGTGTGCTCCCTGACAGTTTTCTGATGATGTTGCTGGATTTGACCTCAGGATCCACGTCTAGTTTGGGGTGCCAGCAGCAGAGATGTCCTCACCACCAGCCATGCCATGGGAGCCTGGAGAATGGAAGCACCACCAAGACTGGGTTAAACCAGGGAGTCAGGGGAAGGGAGGCAGCAGGTCTCTTTCCCTGTTGGCTCCTTGAGTCTGGATTTTGGTACCCCCTACCCTTTCAAGGTCAATGCAGTGACCTTGAGGGCAGGCTACAACGTCTGTTTATTTTCCCAGGCTCTCTCTTGCAGTGGGAGTGGGGCAGAGGGGTGAGAATGGCAGGGAGAAGGTAGCATCCTTTGTGGGGGGAGACAAGGGGGGGCTTGCTTCTGCTTGTGGCTGAACAGAGCTTGTACCCAGTGTACAAACTAATTAAGACACTTCCATATTAAAGAATAAACACCCACACATTGAAATGAATACACAGAAAATGAATAGCATGGTAAATCCAATATTGCTAATGCAAAATTCTTTTTTACCTAGACAGAAATTATTCCAAAATCAAAATAAGGAAATAATGACGTTGGCTAGGAAAAAAAAAAAAAAAAAGTAAACAAAGCCATTAATTTTCTCACAAAAAGTCCATGTAAGCTGTAAATCCTGACCTGCATTAATTAAATTTCACTTTTAGAAAACAGTGGTGCAAATTCCCCTTAATCCATGAAGTCTGACTTAACTTGGGGGGTGATGGGAGGAGATTTCTTGATTCCCAGCAAAGATCTTTCTTGCATCCACTACAGAGCCTTAGTCTTTATTCCATCGTACAGTGAAAGAAATGCAAGGGGTTTTGAATGCTGGGGGGGGGGGGGGGGGGGGTTGGGGAGGGGGGGGAGGGGGGGGGGAAGGCCCCACAAGCAACAAAATAAAAAAA
>CM031859.1:38567123-38626909 GCA_018697195.1 Certhia americana
AAAAAAAAAAAAAAAAGAAGAAGAAAAAAAAAGCCGCCTTCTTTGTGTTCTTATCTCTCCCGATGCGTGTTACATGTTGCAGCAAAGAGCAGGGGCGCTGAAGCCGAGCCCAGAAATCCGACTGGATTTGACGACGCCCCCGGTAAACAGCGTGGCACAAAAGTCCATTGTGCTATGAGATAACTGCGGGCTGAATGGGGGAGGCTGTCACGGGGGGGATTGTTGGGCCAGTCACCATCGGATCACAGTCGAGGCCTGAATTCCTTTATGGTTCATCAGGGCCTGTTGGTACCACAGAAAGTGTCATGATCCTTTTTTTCACTGGGGCCAGATGGTGTCCTTTTCTGAGGCCTTCCTAATGCCCGGTTTTCCACATGTAAAACTCCTGGGAAAATGACCTAACTCACAGCTGCTTAGTGAGGCTTGAGCAGGTCTTTAGAAAGACTTCTGTCAGGAACAAGGCGGCCGTACCACTCCGGGGGAGCAGGGGGAGGCCACCAACACAAACCTCCCCCTCGCCATCTATATTTAAGCGGAAATAAAATCCCGCCTGGCCAGCGCCAGCCTGCGCGGGCCGGGCCGGGGCCGGCGGGAGAGGCACCGTCGCTGGGCAGAGAAGTGCCAGGAGGGGCCGTGGGGCCGGCAGCCGCAGCAGCCGCTTTCCCTTCCCCGGCGAGCAGATGGCCTGAATAAAAACATAGAATGTGGTCCAGAAGGGTCGGGAGAGGACAAAAAGTGAGAGGTTCCCCAGGCCGCGGGCAGCCGCCCGGAGAGAGGGGAGGGAGGGAGCCGCCGCTGAAAGGGGTGAGGGAGAGAGGGGACTTTTGATGTCGGGAGGGCCGTGTTTGCCCGCTGCCTCTCCTCGCCCTGAATGATTCCCCGAGGAGCCGCAGGACCGCAGGTGCGGCGCTTAGAAAGCCCAAAGCCTTTTCTATCAATAAAATAATGCCTGGCCAGAGGAGCTCTCCCAACGCTGCGAAGGATGATGCAAAGCTGAACAGCTTCCGTGGCGAAGCTTATTTTCCCCAATCAAGGCGTTAGCAATATTTATCTTGGTAACTTTTAGCGACGGCGATTGACCTTTTAGCCTCCACTGCGCATCACTGCATCGGGATGTTTTCACTTGCCTGCTTTGCCAGGGAATTTTTTGGTTTGGTTTGATGAAAGCATCCGTATCCATCCTTTACACATTTTTTTTTGGAAGCAGTATGTTTCCAGCCGTACATCTGTCAATGTATCTGCAGATATTTCAGCAACTGCTGTACCTATCCTACAAGTTTGCCAATGGTATTCTATTTTCAGAAGCCTGCACATAAATAAGCACAGTTCAGTAAACATACCAACATTCGGGTTTATTTTGCTTGTTCTGTGACCCAGAACATGCTTTAATCCTGGTGTTAAATGCATTTCCCCTCATATATTTTAAAGTTTAAAGTGAATATGGGAAGCTCCAATAGGATTTCTTCCCTGAACATGGCCATCTAAGAAATTAAATAGAGCTGTCTTAAAAGTAGCTATAATTGTTCAGGGGAAATTGTGAGGAAATTTTCATTAAAATGTTGGGGTTTTCAATTAAAAACTGAAAGCCAGAACTGAACAGCTAGGCTAAAAGTCTTTCAGTGCTGATACGTTAAAAATCAATTTTGGTTTCAAATATTTAGTTTATGAAAAAAATGCAAAAAGGTGCTTACTCTGACACTTTCCGTTTTCAGACTTGAACAGAACACTTCCATTAATGTTTTTCTTTTTTGGCTAAAATCCCTTTTTAACCTGTTTTTAGTTTCAACAGAATCCCAGTCCTCATTTTTTGATATTGCAGTCAGATCTGAGTGGAAAAAGAAATGTACCATTGAGCTCAGGTATGTGTTGTTCAAAGGTTTCTTTCTGTGCTTGTTAGGAATACAAGTTAACTTTGCTACAGAACATACATCCAGGGCATAAAAAGATGATACAAAGGAAAACAAGTAATTTTTCAATCTCACCTTCTCAGCTGAAAGAATGAATGATGGACAAAGTGTATGTAAAGATGCTCCTAGTTGCTCAGAACAGAGTGAAGTGCTTTCAGTGCTTTTTGAGAGTTAAACTTAAACAAAACCAGCCCAAAAGTGTTTGGCCATTCCAGACTGCCCTGTTCTGGAGCATCTGCCTTTGACCCAAAAAATACTGACATCCATGAATTCTGTTTCTCTTTGGTAACTTGCAGATTATTGATTTTATCGTTTCCCTGACATTTCGCAGTGCATTGCCTCACTTACAGAAATGTTCAGCATTTACACTGTGATGTGAACTGTCATAAAGTGAGGTAACATTCCATAAAATCCTAAGGGGAAAAACACTTTGATGAGATGCAGTCCAACTTGGAAGGACTGTATTTTTTCTCAAGCTGTTCTAGGCTCACTCACCCTGAAAAAGCACATTTCAGAAGGGACAAGATAATTTTAAATAAGAACTTCTGTTTAAAAGGAAAAAGGAAAAGGATGAAATCTTTTATAGTAACAAGAGCAGGAGTCAGTATTGGTGTGTAACATAAAAGAAGTGAAATGCACATGTACTTGCTATGCCTCGCTTTCAGCAGAGCAACAAAGTTCAAGAGAAACAGCTTGTGCTTTACATTTCTGATCTGCTCATTTTCCCCTTCTTGTTCTAAAATGTATCACTGGGCCTGAATACCCCCAAGAAATCAGGCAGTGGCATCCAGCACGTACTTAGGATCTGTGTCTTGCAACAGAAGGAGCCCGAGAAAGAGAGCCAGCCCTTCTCCTGCTGGGTCAGTCACATGCAGTCAGGCTTTTGCATAGAGCTAGCCTTCTGTCTCCTTCCTTTCAGGGGCAGAGTAACATTTTGTAGTGACACAAAGAAATTCTTCCCTCTCTTGGTCATAAAGACCCACAGCACTAGATCCTCTTTATCAACTGCTCTTTTCTTATAGGATACGATATATTTTATTTACATATGAATTGATCTGTTTGTCCGGAAAACTTGGAAAGCCCAGTGGTTCACAAAAACATAAACCACTCTCCTTGTAGTCACTCTGAAACTTGAAGAAAACAGCAATCTCTGCTTTTCCTAATTCTCCATAATCTATATCCTCTCCATTAAACATGTTACTACTGTACAGGGCTCATAGTTGGGATGTAATTAGTTAAATTTTATGGGTGCAAAGTGCAGAAACAAACTGCAATCTAATTATTAACACAGATGAAACAAGAGTATTTGGCCAAATTCTTCTTAGTTGGGGAAAAAGATCCCTGTAAAACACCTGGCTTTTCATTGCCTTTGAAAGTGGCTATGCAGTTTATGAGGCATATTGCAATAAGCCTTCAAAATCTTTTGTCCCACATCTTGGGCACACACATACAGGTGCACATACAATCCAAAAATGCATTTCCTTCCAGACTCTGCTGTCATTTCTTGTACTTTCCATATGCTGCTATTAGCACGATGCAGCTCACCAACAACTGCGTGGCTTGTAAAGCAGGAGAAACCACGACAAAGATAAATGACAGGAAGATTTTCTGGCTTCATGGGTTTTCATCCTAGTCCAACCAGAATCTTGCTATTTCTCTTGTTCTGGTAATTGAGAAACCCCAAATGAAATTACTAGACATAATTTTAAGGCAAACAAAAGCACCCCTTCACATACACGCATTCTTGGGTTCCTTGTTACTGTGTAACTCCTCCCTAGAAGAGGATGTGGAAGGCAAATGGGCTCAAAAAGCAACTACACCAAGCCAGAAAATAAAAGTCCAGTGGATAACCACATCTGTGTCAGGAAATTCCTAAATTATAGATAGCTGAAAGCAGACTGCCATGGGAAGGGTCACTCCGTGCTGTTCTCCTCATAGTCTTTCCCTAAGCAGTTATTACTAGACACTGTAAGGGACAGGAGCTGAAGGACCTTTGGTCTCATTCAGTACAGCTGTTCTCTTGTTCCTCTGTTCTTATTTTATTCCAGCAGCAAAGTCTATTTTTATTCTTCTCCCTAGAACTGTGGCGAGCACACTGGAAAGGATTTTATTAGGAATCCAGACTGCTGTGAGTGTTCATGGTACACACAGGGACACTTTTTTTCTTTCTTTGTCAGCACAGGGTAGCTGTGTCAGAGGCATTCTCTGTCTTCTCCAGCTCAAAAGGCTGAAATTCCTTGCAATCAAGGGGCAATATACTCATGGGCCTCAGTGACTAGTAAGCCTGAAAACATTAATGTCTTAACATGGGAAGTTTGACACCTATGGAAAAATAAGGATGGCTCCTCTCCAGAATATGCCTGTCACCAGATATTATCTATACTGAGAGCTTTAAAAAAGGCACTTATTTAATTCACAGGAATTATACTAAAATAACCCCACTGTGTAGGATTCCTTTACTTTCTGCTGACATGGATATCACCAGAGGAAAACATGAATCTGAATGTCACAGTTAAAATCTGTCATAGATGTGTGGATCTGTGTGGAAAATGCAAAATAACTAACCTTCACACACTGAGTCCCAACTCAACCCAAGCAAAGGACCAGCCTTAAATTCTGTTTCAGCCTTGTTTCCCATCTCATGTTTATGGCAAAATCTCACGTCTAGCAAGGATCATCATTTATTACTGGATAAAACCACTCAGTTTTATTCTCAGAAGAGCGTAGTCATAGGTCATGGTGCTGACCTCTTTGCCAGCAGCCTCACATGTTGGACACTCAGGAAGCCTATCAGTAGTATGATTCTAGCGTGTCCTAGAGATAGATTGGCTCCAGAAGGATTCTCTAAATTTGCTGTTGTCCAGGACTGCACAGGAGGGATTTAGCCTCCATGCTGTGGTCGGTTTGCAATCAGACTGCACCAGAATTCTTGCCTGGCACAATCAGTGCCATGCCTTGTGCCTGGACAGAGAAATGGGACGGAGCAGGGAGATGGCATGGCAAGGGCTGGGAGCAGAAAGAGCTGAGTCAGATGAGTTGCATGCTAAACTGATCTCCATTCAGACCAAGGCGATAGGTGGGCAGCACTTTCCCCATATAGCCCCAGGTGTGACTGGACGCTGAGGCCGAAGCAGTCCTCGCAGCCCCTGACAAGTGGAAGCATGAGTCACATTTCCTTAGTGTCTGCAAGAGTGATGCCGTGCACCCATGCCACAGGTCCCTTGCTGCCATCGGCAGGCCTGTTTAGCATAGATGGATCGTGGCAGCACTGCAGCCTTCAGTCTAATGCCAGATGAAGTTTATAGGAAACATAATGCCACTTGGAGAAACAATGATGAGTGGTCCTTAGTCTCTGCACAAAGTAACACAGTCACCAAACACACTCACCCTTCAGATCACAGACTTGCTCCAAATGTGCTGGAAGTTGTCCTAAACCAAAACCTCAGCAGAGATTACCTCCAGGAGCCTGGCAGAAAAAACATGGGTTTGATCTGTCTGGTAACTTGACAGGCTGCCGTATGCAAACAAGCACATTTAGGAAAGCCTGAATTTCCATGTGAACACTGCCCTTCTGATAGATAAATCCAGTACTCTCTACTGGGTAAATTCACATATACTGATGTAAATTAGCAGCAATGACTATACAAATAGTCAAATCAGCAAACTGCTCAGATGATCTACAAGTATCAGCAGCAAATCAAACCTATAAATGCCTTTGACTGTGGATCTCACTCTATTCGAAGTTATGCACCCCAGTAAGGACTCCTGGCATGATATTCTGCAGCAAATAAATACGTGTTTTTTGTTGCTAACCTGTCTTCTTGGTGACTTGCCTAGGCAGAGAGCTCCCATCTGGATTTATAAGAATAAGCAGTTTGATATGGAATTTCATAACATACTTACATGTTGCTCACATCCTTCTGTTGAGCTAAATTGATCTTTTTTCTTCTCATTTCCTGGGTAGATTGCATTTGGTCTATGAGTAAACACAGTGTAGCTGCCCCCTTTTCCCAGGCTTTCTAATGAGAATGTGCTGTCTGATCAGGTGCATGCACTCTGCTGTCATTTGCAGCCTGACCTGAAGGTCAGAGGTGATTTGAGCAGGCTCAGGGATGCATACAAATCACATCCTCTTGTCTGTCTGTTTTGTTGACTGGTTCTCCTCAGGGTCATGGCTATCTTAAGTAGCAGCCTGAAGGATAAAGTGCGCCCTGTCTGAGCTGTAAAACTTTGACTTTGGACCAATTGCATCTGACATACAGCAGCATGAGGGTTGGTTTAGCCTTTGGATTCAGAACAAATCACTGGCTATCAATAGCTGATAGTGACATGCAGTTTACTGAATGTCCCCTTTTCTCTGGCAGCTGTATATTCTTTGGGAGAAATGGATGTGTTTTTAAGTTTCTAAGGTCATGTTTTAAATATGATGTTGCACACACTCCATTAGAAAGTAAGTGTAGCAAATAAATAAATAGCTAGAAAATGTTATGCTGTTTTGAGTTTACTTTTGGGTTCCCAGGCGGTGCACAGTATGGGAGGTGGGGGGATAAACATAAAATAAGAATGACCTACTCTAAAAAAAATTGTTTTTTAGGATTAGCTCACTTACTGAAAACTTTTCAGGAATGCTATTGAAGAAAGGGCCATGCAGAATAAAGCACTCTGTCCTCAAGACTGGTGTTCTGCAGGGGGTTTCTTTGCCAACACAGCTGCACCAGCACGGTAATGGATGCACAGGGTTACGGGCAAAGGGACAGTGTGCTCTACCCATACCCTCCCACTGTGCACAGACCACCAGGCCCAGCCTCACAGCCCCCATACTGCTCCTGCCACCGTGACAGGGCTTGCCAGTGCAGCAAGCACCCACTTCCTTGGGTGCTTTTGGGTGCTGAACCCAAAAAAAGGAGAATTTTTTAAGACCACCAAGCAGGCATCAAAGAGTTACGGCTTTCAGCTGGCATCAGCCAAGGCCAGATTCAAAGCAGTGACCTGGAAGCAAGCGGCTCCGTATCACCCCCATGGGTTGCCCAGCCCCCTGACACCTTTACTTATTAAAAGGCGACTCTAGGACTATGTCAGTGCCCTTGTGCCTCTGCAGCATCATACTAAAAACCCACTCTGTCTCATATGTGTGTAAGTCAATTTTATACAAAGGAACCACTCTTATATTGGTGAAAAGGCTTTGGTGGCTTCTATTTATTATCCCATTAAGAGTCATATTACTTTTGTCAACAATTTTATCTGTTTCATTTTCTCAGCTCTGCTGTCACAGCACTGCTTGAAAATTTTTGCCAAGTTTGTGCTGGAAAATTATACTGAGGGGAACTTTGTGTTCTCATCATATTGTAACTTGGTAGAAAAAGAAAAAGGTATTATTATTATTATTATTATTATTATTATTATTATTATTATTATTATTTTTATTAAATTCAGCCATAAAACCTGAATAGTTGAGGTGCCACTCTCAGTAACTATCACATTACATTTCTCAGTTTATCCACATATAGATATCCACATATTTATCCAGGACTTATAAACTTTTCATAGGGTGCATGTGTAGGGCTCCAATGGTTGCAAGGAAACAGCCTGACCAAGAATTTTCTACCAAAGTAGAAATTTTCTACTTGAAAATTTTCTACAGTGAAAAAAAGGATTTTTTTTCACTGAACAACCTGATTATTTCTTAACTTCTTTTTTTTTCCCCACAGAAAGTTCTTCCCTATCATAATAAAAACATTTAACAATCACATTAAAAAGTTAAACATATTCAGTTTTCAGCCAAATGTGCTTTGCGTGAAAAGGATGAGAGGCAACTGTTTGCAAAGGATAATCTCATTTTTCAGACTAGTTATGAACAAGCTGTATCTAGTACAGCCTTAAACTACCATTAAATAATAAAATATTGATAGTACACAAAAAGTGGTGAATTCATTTTTGACAGGTCTCATCATAACTGAAGACTAGTCCCAAGATCTTTCAGGTCTTAGTGAAGTAAACAAAGGGTTCAACATACCATAGAATTTCAGCCGTAATGATATCATATCTGTGAATTGTGAAGTGGTGCTACAAGATGAAGAATTGATAGCAGCATAATAGGATATGTTCCTTTCCCAGCAGAATCCAGCAGAGGATTGTAATAATTCACCAGGGGAAGTAGGGTTAAAAACCTCTGACCCCTGATATCACATAAACATTGCCAAAAAAAATGAAACCCTTGATTGACAGTGAGATGCATGACTACCTCAAGTCTGCTCTGAAATCTTTGCTGATAATTACTGGGTTGAATGGTATGAGAAATGGGCAAGAAGGGTATCAGCCACATGAGTGTACAAACTCAGAGACCTGAGCATCTCTAATAAGAATTGATGTAGTGTGTCATTTGTAATTTAATCAGCAGCATTACATCTTAATAGCAAAAGGACTATATCATGAACATTTTCACAGTAAAGCAGGATTAACAGACACACACCCCAAAACTCTGCTGCCTTAAAGTAATGTCCCAGTTGTGGTGGTAGCTGATAAATACAAGAAATTGTGATTTTGTGCTGACACCTGACCCTGAGCTGGTCCCACACTGTGTAGGCATTTTGCTGCATGTGGCACTAAGTGCGAAGCACTGACCTGAGACTTCTTATGAGCACAGGCAGAGCAGTGCCAACCCTGTTCCAGATTTTGGCCTCAGTATCCCAAAGTCCTAGATCCAGGTCTGAGCCTCTCACATCCAGGTCCATTTCAAACAGACCCTTTTTTTCCTCACAATTTGTTTGTAAATTTCGGAGCCATCTGCTTTTCCTTCATGTCCAGGCTTCCCTGGAGGCATTCAGTACCTAGCATGCACCAACTGGATCCTAAATGACATGCAAGAAAGCTCCATGGGCATTTGGAATCCCTAAAGCTGATGCCTAGGAGTTAGTCATCTCAGGAAGCTCCTCAATTTAGATTTTCACTGTAATGGTGGAAAATAGGCCCCTCTAGAGGCAATTTGAGCAGCATAGCTAAAAAACTTAAGGTGAAGGGTTCACTGAAAAGATTTTTTTTTTTCTTTCTCTACCCTCACTGAAGAAAAAACAGAGTGGTTAGGATATCTGTGTTTCAGACTTCTGAAGTGAGGTGAGTTAAATCCTTACTCTGCTTGCTCTCTCCAGAAAATGCAGTCTGCAGGCTCTCCCAACATTTGTGTCAACATCTTTTTAATCAAAACTTTAAGATTTCTCACCAACTGTGTATGAGTAATATTTTTTTCTTTTTTTTTTTTTTTTCTTTTCTGTTTTTAACAATGCTCAGTTGTGAGAGCTGAAAGAATTAGCAGTAAATTTACTCATGGGAAAAAGCACATTATGACAATGAAGCAAAGGTCTCTAGTGCCTGCAGTCCCACAGTGAGTATGCATGTTCAGATGTGCATATTAATTGTCATTTATATCAGTGGCAAGAGGCAAGGAATAAATGGTGCATGGGCATCTGTTTTCAAATGCTTACCCAAGGTGCAGACTCACATCCGTAGGTCACCTGAAAGTAAAATTAGTCCCTTAGGATCCAGGCCAAATGTTCTGGGAAAATATCCCATCTCAACAGTTTTTGAGTCTTTAAAGCAACTGTTAGTGACTGATTTTTTTCCCCATTTTTTCCTTCACAAATGTAAAATAACTTCCTGCTAATAGTGTTTTCAGAGCCTTCTGTCTAGTTGTACCACAATTTCATTATGTTTTAGCCTCTCTCCTCTCATCACCAAAACAAGAAAGGTAATTCATATTGCAGTTTTGTCTTCTAGATCTATTGTTATCAATCTCATGGCACAACCTGGGTTTTTTTAAGATGTGTTATTATACTTTTTACTTCTAAATTTCATTCTCTGTTGCTCAGTAGTAATTAAACAAATATGTTAATAATGCCAAAACAGCCAACACAAGATTTTAAAAAAATTAGAATTATAACTTACCCAAATAATAAAGATCTGAATCTCAGACAATTATATTAAGTTGTGGTATTAAAGAGCTTAAAGAAAAGCTGTTGTTTTCTATTATTTACTGTAGGCTGTTTTCATGAAGGTAGTCTCCTGCACTTACAGGTTTTTTGTAACATACATATGTAATTCTTAAAGTGAGGAATGTTGGTTGCTTTCACGCTTCTCTCGATTAAAACTTCTGCTCTAATCAATGAGACCTTTGATTTCTTCAAACAGGTTTAAAAAATGTCACTTAATATCAGTTTCCATCATGGTGTATTTCAGGACCGGTGGTTTAACAATTGCTCTCCAGGAGAATTACTTATTTCTTGTTTTATTTGTGTGAGGAGCTCTACAGTGTGACAGGTCCATGAGAAAGTGAACCCAGCCGAGGAGCAGGTGGTCTGCTGCTCCTATGTTATTGCCATTATGTTGCCTTTGTTAAATTACTCCATAAACCCAAGTTTCCTCATTGCCATTTGTTAAATTTGCCTACCTCCACTCCGTGAGCACAGATAATCAGTCAAACCTTAATTGGGGTATATTTAGATCAAAGTATGCAGCCAGCGTTTGCTCCCAGTACCTGGGTTGCAAATGATAGTCACATGAGTGGCTTGCTCTATTGGACATGCTTTTTGTTTAACCATGATCATTGCTGGCAGGCGGCTTTTTGTGCAAGTGAAAAGCCCTTTAGAATTCCTCTAATTCTGACAAAGAAACTGTCTTTGGGAGGAGAAATTGAGTATTGCCTTCTTGCATCTGAATAGTCTTTCAACTCTACATTCACAGCAATATACTTAATGTTCGCAGACAAGAAGCAGAAGGTTTGGATCCATGTTATTTGTTCCTTATCTAGCTTCTAGAAAGCCTTGGAAGCTTGTATTTTTACCAGTTAAGGAGATATATGTAAGGTCTGTTAGTATAGGCATGGATTTCTCTTGAGAAGTATTGCAAAAACACTTTGCTACAAAAATCACAGAGGTTGTCTTTTTTTTATTTAAGAAGTAATAAATCAAAGCAAGGTTTGTGTAGGGATGAGTGATACATCATCTTTGCACTGCTCCTCTGAGAAAGGTAGAAAATGTTTATGGAAAGATTTCCATTTTTTACCTTATTTCTGTTCTGATTGCTGGTTTAATCAGTTGTTTTCAGATGGATTAAATTAGCTTTATTTATTACCTTTCACATCTTTCATTTTCTTTGGTGGCACCGTTTTATATTGTCTTTTATTTATCCACATCATGGTAGCACCTAAAGGCCCCTGAAGTTAAAGTCCTGGTGCTCTGAAAACTACAGAGAATAAAATGTGGCTCATTTCCCTGAAAAGCCTGCAGTTTAATCAAGACAGCAAGATGCATGCTACACTAAATTTGGGATACACCCTCAAGAGCAAAACACCTACAATTAGCTTTCAGCACTAATAGCTCTTTGGGGTTCAGTTGAGCAAGGGCATACACAGGCACAAGATTTTAGGGCATGTTGAGCAGCCCCATTTAGATCAAAGTGACAAGGACATATGCAAAGCTGATGATAAATCTTCCAGGGCAGGAGGTTAGGTTGTGTGACCAGGCCATTGGCTGGTTGAGGGGGAAAGCTGTCGTTAGGGACAGAAAGTTGACCTGCTCTTTGGATTTCTCTACATTTGAATGCTGAGTTAACAAAGCACAGATTTAGTATGTTTAAAGAGTCAATGTGAAGAAAATACTGTAAAGTAGCTCTGTTTTCCACAAAATTCCTCGCAGACCTTATTCTAAAGGAACTTTGCAAAGAGTAAAGGCCACTTCTGAAGCAACATAAAGGCCACTTTTGTCAGTGAAATAACTTGCTGGACTTTTTCCCCACAGATTTGTATAGAGCACTGGTTCACATCAGGGTCTGAAAAAAAATTAGTTTTGATTGTATATACATACATACAAAAGGGTAAACAGTCTGAATAAAGCCCTTTGTACTGGATTAGTGTCTTAGCTCTTTAACCCAAGCTGCAGGTTTGGGATGTCTTTGTTCAGTTAGGTTTTCGGGGCTGACCAAACCGGGTGTGTTTGAGTTTCATTCCTCACCCTTTTGAGGTCTGCAGGACTGATTCCTTGCATTCAGTGCCAGCAGTACTGTAAGTGCCCGATGCTTTATTCTCTAAGCTATTCATCCTTTCAACCTTTGGCTTTTTTTTTCCTTAATCCATCTACCTTACTAAGTTTTCAAGTCAAGTAAAATGTTAAATGTGCTTCAAGCAAGAGCAACACAGAAAAAACAGAGAGCTTACCAAGAATTTCTGGCCCTCTCATTTATTTGTTCTCTGTATGTGTGTGTGTGTGTGTGTGTGTGTGTGTATGTATAAATATATGTGTACACATATGAATGTGCATGGGGGTATATGAATACACCAGAAAAGAAGAATCTGCCGTGAGGCAGAAGTCATGTAAAGCACATATTCCAAAGGATATGGTACAGAGAAAGGAAAAAAAAATAAACACATATGAACAACTTCTCACTAATATCAAACACAAGTAATTGCTCTACATCACGAGTACTTTTGTGGAGAATTCAAATGCTTAATACTGCTTGTCTGAAGCCTTGATGACTTTTTTTTTTTTTGGCTGCAGGGGACAAGAGGCTTACACACATGCCACCACTTCAAAGATTTGCCTTCTATTAATTTTTTACTTAAGCTTCAGAGTGTTAAATTGTTCAGTTTAAGCCGTGAATATATTTTATAAGATCATCCTAGCCCACCATTTTTCCCAAAATAGAGAAGTTCAAGATATTTGGCAGTTTCACCTCCTCACCAACTTTCTGCAAAATATATATGAATAATTTCTTTGAACCTCAGCAGCTTGTGATACAGAGAAACACAAGTTCAAACCTTAGTCTTTCCTTAACGATGGAAATAGACTGTTCTAAAAATAAGTGCTGAATTTGATGATTTAGATTTAAAAAAAAAATAAGAAAGAAAAAAAGCACATCATAAATAGAAATGTGTTGTAACTTTTCCAATTGGAAATTAAAAATAATGGGCTATTTTCCATTTCCTTGTGGGGCTTTCATGAGCTGAATCAATATAATGAAATGTTCTAGTCAGCAAAATAAATCAGGAGCCTTTTACTGTTTTTATCACAAGAGATCCCCAGTGAGGTGAGGGAGGAGAACAGAAGAGAATGTATGACATTATGCAACTATCCTACATCAGAGTGCAAGTCCAGCTGCTGCTCCAGAGCTAAATGCTGGCTCTGCTTAGCCAAAGCTGGGGAAAAGATGGAAATGTGAGATTGCCAAGAACAGGGTACATTTTCTCTAATTTGTTTCAATTATAAAGAAAAAAATGGGAATCCAGTGATTTCCTGCGCTCCCACCATGACTTGGAGACCTCCTGTTCATGCATTCCTGGTGATGCGAGCCTGCATGACACTACTGCCCCAAAGTCAACTGAAAAGATTCCCATCTTACTTCTGTGAGACCTGTACCAGTCTGAAATGCAGGATTGAGCCTGATGGCATGCTTCAGATAGGACCCACAGTGGAGCTCCTGGAGCAGAGTCCTCCCCACACAGTGGCCCTGCCGTGCAGGCTTCCACTACTCACCATGGTCTGGGACTCAAGAGCTGCCTGTCTGCAAATACTGCTTAGAGCCCTGGGAACACATCACCAGAAAAACACTCTGGCCACTGGGTTTACATCATGTTGTGTTCTGCAGGAAATGTTTGTATTTGTTTCAGAGAGAAGTCCTGCTGTTTCAGATTAAGTGCCTTTGCCATCTGCTAAAAGAATAGTAAAACAGCACACAGTCAGCTGTTAAAGAGCCAAGATAGAAACTCAGTGCAGAGCCATGTTCTTGTTAGCTCCATGGTAAAATTCCCATTTCATAGGGTGTTCCATTATGCTTTTTTTTGTGACATTTTCACCTCTCTAAAAGTCAAAGGAATTCTAATGTCAAAAAGTACAGCTTCTGTAGCTGTCCTAGTTTATCCCAACATCCCTTTGCTCTCCATAGCCTGCACCACTTCCAGGGCAGGATCGGACATCCTGGAGGAAAGATCGCTGGGGTGCCAGCCACAAGCAGGTCACTGCAAACATATGGACACCCATGCTCTGAACCAAACTATTAAGGAGGAAAAGCTGTGAAGGCTACTGACCTATTTCTTTCTATGAACAATTTTGTTTGGTTCTTTTAGGCTTGTCCAACTGGCAGGGACTGTGGGACAATAGAACTTCAGACCTAGGCTGACTGGCAGTACTTGGGAAAAGTACCTGGAAACTTGCCACTCCTGATTGCTCGTTCAGAGCAGACCATTTCAAAGGTGGTGTAGGGAGGATATGTACATCAATCAAGAAAGTGCTATTACTCTTGCTAATAACAGGAGATGATATATAGAAGGCTATCAATGAACTTAGACTTTTGGATTCCCTAAGGCTAATGCTACCCAAGTAAATTAAACAACTTGAATGAAAATTCTCTGGCACTGAAACTCGATTGTCTGAACCATTAAATTGCTAGAAGGTTCCTTGGCACAGTTTTGACCAATCCTACTAGTGCTCTCCCAATTCCTAGACATGCTACAGAAGTTAGGTCAGTCCAGAGACCATTCCCATTAGGCAGTCTGTGTATTTATGGATTCAAGCTGTTCCAGGCCTGTTGGCCAGAAGACAGTCCTGGGCATGTTTGATTCATCCATATGGATGTATCCAAAGTGTACTGAGGTTATTAATACAGATACTCTGTGTCCTAGGCACTAGGCTTTGGACTCTGTGAGCACATTAGACCATATCCTCATCATGCAGCAAGGCTTCTCGTAGAAGGCTCACCAATACTAAGGTGTTTCAGAAGTCTGGAAATCATTTAAGATCTTAGAGAACTTCCTAGCATCAAGTCTGACCAAAGAGCCACCTTAATGAGTAGCCTGTACCAAATAGTATCCAGAAGGGGATCAGTATAAAAACAATACAAAAGCCCTCTGATACTTTCCCTAATATCAGCAATTTGTAGTTTAGGTATTTGAGAGCTTAAGATCCTTCAGTCTTGAGAAATACTGCATTGTCTGTTGCAGTGATAAAATTACCTTTTTGCTTATATTTATGGGCAGAAAAAGGAAGTACTGATATTCATCTAGCTATCCTGGAAGAGCCAGGTTGAGTTCTGCTCCTCAGGCTTTCCTGGGAGCTCTTTTTGCATATTCTGAGCACTTTGGGAGTGACAGTGCAACATGCACTGGGAAGATAGACAGGTAGATGGAGGAGGGATGTTTAGCCTGCAGGCTGGTAAAAAATGTGTGCTCCCCCTGATAGTTACTGTGTGCTGTTTTGCTCACTAGTTGAAAGGATGAAGGGAAAGCTGGTCACCTCCTACTCCTTTTCCCACTTAACAGCTTGTTCAGCTGAATGTTGTACACAGAAATGAAGAAGGCGTCTAGGAAAGGGTGAGGAACATACTTTGCTCTTAATTTTGAATAGATAGGAACATTTGGTTAATGAGTAAGGTACTGGTCACTTTATGATGAGCCCTTCCAATGCATCACAGGGGTCCTACAAGACTGTATATGATATCTACTTAGTCCATATTTGGATTTTATGGTAGTAAGCCTGGACATTTTAATTAATTCCCCCAGAAATATGCCATGAATATAAATTCAATGTCAATTAATGTTGTTTTAATTATTGACAGCAGGAAGAAATAGTGATCACTGTATGTCAATACAGTAAGTTAGAATCTTTTAGAAACCTAAAAATAAATGTTGCTTCATGTGGTTCAAGACCACATGAAGCAATGCAGATGGGAAATTAATGGATATTCTCTTCTCAGAGGTCTACCCAAGGGGACATTTGGAGCATTCCAGGACTCCCCTTGTCCTTCCTACCTTGCAGAAATAGAGGGAGATGTGTACCCCAAAATAAGGCAGTTTAACAGGCTGGACACTGTGCTACACCAAAGGCTGAGGGAGGCTTTTTGCCCTTCCCAAAAGCCACCAGGTTGGTCTGTTTGCCCCTCAGTCATCCTTATGATCTCCCACTAACCCTTCTCTGTCCTTTTCTCTCCCATTTACCATGCTTCAGAAAACATCATTGTATTCCTCTATCACTTCACCCTTCCCTTGGGATGTGTGTGAGTGTTGTCTGAACGCATCCTCTCTACTCTGGGTTCATTTTCCATCTGATGCAAATCAGAGACAGTGAGGGCCGCAATCCCTGGTCACTTCTCTATGTCTGCTCTAAAATCCAAGCAGCTTGCCCCTAAATTTTAACCTGGCCATGCAAACAGTGATAAAATTGTGATTTTTCTTTTTTTCATACATTTGGGAATGTTTCTAATCAGATTTCATTGGGCTGGTCTGTGGCAAACTGTGAGAGACATAGCTGAGGACCTCCCATTTTGGTAGACCTTCTGAGCTGTCATAAGAAGGAAACATATATGGAAAGAAAACAGAGCAGCTGTGGATGGGGATTTTCGAGGATGGGGAAAAAATGCCAGGGGTAATAGGGTTGTTAGGGACTTGGCTTGACTAGCTAAACAGAAGCAGCAGAGACAGGCCAGTAATTGTATGTGTATTTCTGGAAGGATGTGTGTTCCTTTGAAGGATGCTACTGTGCAGCACCTCCCCCCAAGGAGTAAAGAGTTCTTCAGAGAGGGGATGGGAGAAACTAAGAAAATTTACTTTCTTGCTGCTGCTTGCCTGGTGCCTCCTCTTTGCTGCAGGAACAGGAGTTATCTGCATGCCAGATTATAGCATACTCTCTAACTTATGGTCTCACTTTTTAAAATGCAGTGTACAATAACCTGCATCCTACAGCAGCCCAAAGGGATGAAAACCTCTCTTCTGTAAGACTTGGCCCATTTAGCTCATTGCCTCGAGTCTGAGGGTGCTGATGAAATTGAAAGTCAGGAAAATGATTCTAAACTTTTTATCTGACACTACAATTGAAGTGGTTGTACTTCTAACCATATGCCTTGTAACATATATAGGTATTCCTAGCTGCCCACCACTGCTTTTGCTAGTACCACTGAGCAAAGGTGAGAGAATAATAGCTACTATGACAAGAATAGAGAGTAGGAAATGACAAGTTGCATATGCATTTGCACTGCATATTGCAGTGTGATTTGTCTTTTTATCTGAACATCTCCTATTTTTACTGTAAGGTCTAGCACAGAATTAAGCAAATAGATTATCTCTGCTTCTACTTTTATTTCTGCCCTTCCTGGGGAAGGAAAAAAAAAAAAAAAAGAAGCTTTTATTCTGTATTTACCCAAAATTATTGCTTTTATTACTGCCCTTACATTCCCTGTGTCAACCAGTCCAACCTATGATTTGAGGACCTGCTGGATCTCCAGTTATCTGGCAGATTCAGGTTTTATCAGATTGAAAATCTCTGGCTTGAAAAACCTGTCTCCTGGCCTGCATTGCGCCCCACTGGGGGTACATGGAGTTGTGAAACCCTTGGCTACAGCAACTACCTAAAACATACATAGATCTCCTGAGGTCCAGAAGTCTTGTCAGACTCTGGAAGATGTTTATAAACCATTCCAAAAGCCTGCACACCCTTACTTTCATGTGTTGGTGTAACTGTGATTGATGGGGAAGAGTATCCATTGCCCCTGGACTGCTTAGAATAGAAAAAGGGTGGTTTAGGGGTTCTGAAGCAGCACTTTCTTTTAACCATCCAGTTGTCTCCCTCCAGGACAAGTCTAAGTGGAAGGGACCTTGGGAGCTGGCCAAGCAGTTCGAGAATCTAGCAGATGTGCATACAGTGAAGGAGATACAGATGGGGATATGGATGAGGTTGGGATTGCAGGCACACCTGTGGCCTTGAGGACAGGTCCTCTGTTTCAGGATTTCATGATGTGGAGCAGAACACCAAATGATTTACAACTGTGGCAAAGTTGCTTATGGGCACACAGCATTTTAGAAAGAAATAAGTTAACCCAAAAGAAATGCTGATTGTAGAACTGTTTTGAAGTACTATCCTCAAAACTGGCCTTTTGATTTTCTGCCTCAGTTTTCTTATCTGTAAATAAGCTTAATATTTAATTCAGGCATGCTATTTGGTTTAATTGGTTGATAGTTTTAGCTTAGAAAGTTAAATGCTATGTGCATTTTACTTAGTTTTGCTTACCATTAATTTAGCTGCTACTTTAATGAGTGGCCCTAAGCTTTTCCTGTGAGCAACATCTGAAGCCAGAGCTCTGGCAGTCTTTAAGCAATGAGGGACATTCCTCTGACTGTCCTTGTCAGAGCAGGGGGAATCTCGCAGCAATTTTTTCACAATGGTCTCTTGGTCTGGGCCATGGACCGGAGCACCACAGGGTGTTGCCTCAGTCACCAGCTGGGGTTAGCCCCTCTACACGTTCAGGGAAGAAGTCCCATGTAAAATAAGACTAATGAAAGTGTAAAGCAGAGAAAGTTTCTTCCTCCTCTTCTATCCCTGCCATCAGTTAGCATAGGGACTTCAGCATAATATTATTATAACATTTTTTACAGTAGGAATTATAATTGAAATTTGTTATGTATGAGGATAACTAAAATTCGATCATTTCACACTCTTTGGTCCATGCCTGAGGACGTTTTGGGGTAAATAGATTGCTTAGAAACAGCCAGTGACTACAGCTAAAATTACATTTTACCAACTGAGCTGAATGGCTTTTTAATTACAACACTGATGTCCGCATGCTGTCACCACCATCTAATACTAAGATGGTATTGATTTGATTTTTAACTTTGATGTACCAGGGGAGAAAATGCAGAGTAGGATTTTTTCTGAAATCTTTTTTCCAAAGTAGTCAAGAGCCTCAGCTCTAAAATGATGGGTTATTTTTTGTCTGTCTCCTTTTCTGTTTGCTTGTACCTTGAATATTTTTACTGACCACCTTTTTGTTCAATTGCCTACACACATTTTGAAATTAAAATTTATAATTTCATGGTAGTGGTAGAGCCTTCATCACAATTAAATTCCTGTTATATATACAAATGTTATATGAAACTGAAAAAACTACCAAGCAGACATATCCGTCACGGGAATCTACATGACCACAATCTCCTGTGATAATGCAATCCTAGTGCATTAATTTCCTTAAACAGCAATTACAAATGTTTTAGAACCAAGGTGTCAAGGATCTTCTATTTTATGAGAAAGTACATATTTTTAAGGATATATTCTGAATCTTTACTGTTGCAGAGACTGGTCACTAAGTGCTACTTAGAACAAGGCAGTCTTTTCCTTTGTGAATGCAGACCTTTCCTTCTCTGTCTAAAGAAAAATTTTAATAACTTGCCTGGGATAAACCTTTAGTTTGCAAAAGGATTGCTGCCTTGTCTGTGAGCTGTGAGGAAGCCACAGCCACAAGGCATCTCTTCCTGGGCTGCTCTGCTCCACAGGGAAGAGAAAACTAGCTCCTGCCCTGCAGACTCCTCCACTCCCAACTTTCTTAGGCTCAGATGAAGAGCTAAAAGAGTCTATTTTATATCTGTATCTGTGAACATCAAGTAATATTGGTCCAATACACAGGTTGGTGATTCAGAACTAGGAAGAGTGGAGTTGGTGCCAAATCCATTTAATTTGGATACATTTAATAACTACCAGCTGCCATGGGCTTGGCAAAAGCATTAGCAAAAGTACTGTGGAAAAGGTAATCCATTTACCATGCAGGTGGGACATTGGTCTGTACAGGTATTCCTTGTTGTCATGGTTTATCCCCAGCCTATTGGTAGACTTGGGAAAACAGCTGACATCATTAATATCTGAGCTAACAATAAAAAGGGAAATGAAAGTATATTAACTGCACCCACTGCATAGCCATAAAGGCAAAGGTCTGTCTGAGATTAACAAACAGCTTTTCAGTGGAGATGGGACTATAACTCATTTCAGGGGCTCTGATCTTTGATGAGTTTATGAATGAAAACAAAGCTCAAGTGAATGAATTACGGACATGATTCACTCAGTTGTCTCATACACTTTTTATGACCTTTTAGTGTTTTCAGTTTCGAGGAGGATGGGATGCTGAGATGCCTCCAGGAGACCTTTGCTTGAGCTCTGGCATGGTTAAAGACTTGCAGTATGTCCTTGGGAAAATCTCTTTAATATATCTTCACATCTCTGCTCCCCATCTGTAAAACAGGAATGATAATTTTGTGTCATTTGTATGTAGGTCACCTGAATGTCAAATTCAGTAATGAATAGTTCTAAGTTGTAGCCTACTGTGCTGTATTTCCCCTGTCATCAGTAGAAATACTCTTACTTACTCCAGCTAATATATATCTATGTATATATACCATTTCTAACCTAAACTATTCTGTCAAATAATCAAGCAAATAGCAAATAGAGACAAAAAAATAGGGAGAAATGAGAACATCCAAAAGGGAGACGCAGCTGTGGTAACCGACTCTAATGCCCCACTCCAAGGACCTCGTGAAGAAGCCTTGGCAGAGGCAAGAAAACAAAAGGTGAGAAATAATTTGGACTTTTTTATGATGTTTTTCAGGGTTCATAATTCTAGCCTTTTTACCACAACCCACAAGGTCACAGAACTACTTGAGAGAAGTAGTGGTTTCCATAAAACCGTGTGACTGCTGGATCTGGACCTTTCCAGATCAATCCAGTTACTGCAATAGGTGCAACAATAGCATGAGGTGTTTTATTTGCTGCTAAAGAAAAATATTGCATGAACAAACAGAGTATGCCTTGGGTTGTTTTGCTTTCTCAAGAGTAAGGGTGTGGTCAACCCATTCCCTGGAAGCTTTCCTTTCCTGCTGCTCTTAAGTCGAGCTTTGCCCCAGGCTGACTGATCTTGTAAACCCAGCTCTGCCTGAGATAGCTGATTTTGTAATGGATATTATCTAGGATTTTACCCGGTAGAAATTACAGTAAATTCCATTGCCCCTGTTGGGACCATTACCAGTGCTTTGTACGTATTATTTCAGAATGTGTATGCATATCACTTGCTATACATTAAAACAACCTCTTAGCAACATATTTTGAGTACTCGACCATCTTTTGGAGGGTGGACAAAATGAAGAAAAGACATGTGCTTTATGCAAATAGGCAGCTTCTGAAGGGTTAATGAGCAATGAGGAATTTGTGTATAGCTCATTAATTGTTATATTGCATCCCTTTATCTAAATTGTTAGTGGCCTGCTTAGTCAATTGAAACATATTACTTTGATATTAAAGCTGCAATCAAAATCTTTATTCTTGTGCATGTTCTACTTGAGAATACTAATCCTTCAGAATAGGGCAGTTGGAATTATCTTGAAAGTATTACAATTCAATAAAGCGTATGCTCAAAAATAGAGACATCAGGTTCAGCCAAATATCCTAGGAACTGATGCAGTTATTTTGACTTTCACATACAAACAGACCAATTTGAAATACTGTATGAAAAAAGCCTATTTGGATTGATATTCTGGCCTCATGTTCAAGGAAAATGAGGATTATAATTCCATGCCAGCCCATCACACAAAATTAGCTTTGCTGTGGTAGTACAACAGAGCCCTGCACAGGGAGTGTGGTTATTGTGTATCGTGATATTGTACATGGAGGTTTTTATATTTGTTACATTAGCCCACAGTATTCCAACTAGTTGATGTTCTGTGAGACTTATCTGCTCTAGATTTTCTCTCTAGATCAAGAAGTGAGAGAACTTTAAAACCTCTCCAGATTAATGAGGCTTAGTTGTCTTGAAAAAAAGGCTGTTTTCACCTCAATGGAGGTAGCAGTGTGGACACATTCCCAAATTAGGCATCTACATTGCTCCCTAGAATAAAGAAGGATGAGCATGGATGGCCCTTAGTGCCCAGATACCCTATGGATGTTGTAGAGCCACATTGCCTTTAGCCTGTGTCAGACCAGCCCAAGGTGATCCCTGTTTCAAGCCGTTTGAGTGGAAGACAAAAGCACCAGATGGAGCAGACCAAAAAGGAAGGGAAATAATGGGTAACACCAATGAGTAGAATTGGTGTTTAGTCACCTGTGCTTTCAATCATCACCAGGAGCAGAGTTTTAAAAGAGAAGAAGGGCAGTGGAATAGCCTTGAAGAGGTTTGTGAGAAAGAGGGTGCACAGGCACCTCTGCAGCCTTCATTTAAATAAGCCTAAACCCTGAGTGGCTACATTCAGCATGCTGGAGTTGGTTAGGAGTCTCACAAGTGTACTAAGACATGTAGGCTGGGCAGCAGAGTGATAAAGTTTTTGTCTTGGACAGAGGGAAGTGTTGAGAAGTTCAGTGTAACTGTGCCCATCCATTCAAGAGTGCACTCCAGCAATGAAGGCACAGAGTACCTTCAGGTGTGTAGGGGATTGAGGTGCACTGCTTAGAACATTTCCATTACATTTTATGTGACATGGTTTCCCGAAAGAGCCAGCAAGACACAGAGCTCTCTTAATTTATTTACCCTGCTAATTTAGAATGTACTGTGATCAGCATGTGTCTATGTAGGGGGGGGTGGTGCACATCCAAGTGTGGGAAATGCTATATTACTGGGAGCAATAATTTCTATAAGCAGGGAAAATTACAGACCAGTGCAGTAGGAGAATAAACAACCATATTAATATTTTGGTTATTTCCAAGACAAAGGAAGGATAAGAGTAGGAAGTGAATTAGGAATGTTCAGTCAAAAACATCTTTCTCTTTTCCAAGTTCACAGAAATCTATGGTTCATAGACATTTGTATGCTCTTGCATTTCAGACTGTTAGTGTCATGACAGCTGTTATTAAGAAATATTATGTAGTGGGTAAAAAAACATTTCACCTATTTTGCTGATAAAGTTAATTTGCTCAGCGGACATCAATTAAAACCCAGGTTTTCTAAAATGCACTTTTTAAGTATTAAATTTGATAATATCAACTCATATAAATCAAACTTGACTGCAACCTAAGAAAAACAAATGCTTGAGCATTGTTTTAAAACACATGGTAAATAGAAAGCTCAATAATGAGGAGATGGTGGCAGGAATGCCAGGATATCATCTTCTTACTATGATTCAGCTTAAGGTTGGTGACATTGATGTAACTTTGACTTCAAGAGAGGAAATATTTCATAGTAAACAGAGCAAAAATGAATCCCTTTGGAATAGTAAAGGTACAAATTGCTTTAGTTTTCATTTCTGTACTGCTAAATTTGTATTTCATGTGTGGGATTGTAATTGATGACTGCTTACTTGTCTGGATGAAGAAGGTTGAAAAAAATGCATTCTGATTGTCAAGGTTGTTTGTGTTAGTGGCTAAAATAGCAGTCATCATGCTGAAATCTTTGTAAACAACATGCAAGCAATTCTTTTCTTCTTAAGCAAAACAGAAAAGGAGAAAAGAAGCTTCCAAGCCTAAATATCCTTGTATCATCTGGCTGACATCTGGGAGTATAATGTACAAATTTTCCTGGAAATATGATTTGTATCAGCTAAGCAAACTCCAGTATACCAGTTAAAGCATTAGATCTTCAGTTAAAGCTTTGAGGGATTTGAGGAGATTTTAACACCAGGTATCCTAATTCCCTTTCTACCAAGGTTCACAGTTAAAAATAAAGAAGTTTCTTCTATAGTATTTGTCTGTAAATACTGTAAAATCTATAATTATTTTTTTATATGCCAATTTCTCAACTCTTCCAAAGATTCCCAGTCGCTTCTCATTATCTGATAGTCCTACATCTAAATTTCCCCTGATCCCTTACAGACAAGATTATGTTCCAGTTAACAGTGTAATTCATTAACATTCTCTGTGTTGTAGAGGAAGCAAAGCAAAACAAAGCTCTCTCCAGTTACCATTATTTTCACATCTTTTCTGAAAGAGGTGGAGTTTTTTCTTTATTTGTCTTTGCTGAGCTTTTATCTTGGCCATTGTTGGCTCATGAGAATTCCAATGAATTGGAGAAAGAAAATACAGTTTTCTTTCCCTATACAGTGTATGAGCATGACCCACCTTCAGCATTATTTGGGACATGTTTTGGTTTTGGTATTATAATGGAGTGAGTGACTGAGACTGAGGATGCTTGGATTTTATCCTGCCCTTGTCTTGGAACTGCCTTGAGGAAGTGACTTCTATTTGAGGGGGAAAGAGATGAAGTCTATCTAAGACATGACAATTGTCAGAGTCTGATGAGTTAATGAAAGGGAAAACACAACACTGAAATCAGTGGCAAAGTTCTCAGATCAGTGACCCAGAGACCCGATGCAGTTCTGTCTTATTTTGTTTATTAACTCTGATTAGGGTTAAACCAGAAATGGAGTTTGTGTTATCATATTCAAGAGCAATGAAATTAGCTTAGATTTGTTTATGGAAGAGTAGAATCCATGAAGAACCTGTTTCATTTCAGGAATGAATTTTCTTTTTTCATTTCATTTAAGGAAATAATGTCAAGTAATTCCTCTGGGGTCAGTTTCCAGAGCCCATAATAAAACACTTGTAGTACTTTAAGGGAGAATTATATGTAATTGGGAAATATTATGTGTAATTGAGAAACATTTGGAAGAGAAAGGAATCTGGCAAGGATCAGTAGCAAACATCCTTTTACTCTGAACTGAACCAAATTTGCAGTGTTCTATATTCACCCTTTGGTTTTTTTCTTTGTTTTGCAATATTGGATGTATACAGAGGCTCTTATACAGGTGCTTTTCTCAGCTGACCACACTGTTCATTCTAAGATGGGGTAGCTGGGTGTTGGTAAGTCTGAAAGGAGGGATGACAGGAAATTCTCTCTTATAGGCATCCAGATCCTATGGGTGATTTGGGGGTAAATCCACCACCATATCCCATAGAATCCTTCCCTTCTATGGATCTCTAGTGTGTCTCATTTTTTGTTCAAAAGGGCATCTTGTCCCTGATCCAAGAAAGCACGTGTAAGAGACTAACCATATGTTTCAAATTGAGGACAAACAACAGGTTTACAGAAAATATGTATTTGAGACTTGACCAACTCTTTTTGTTCACTGGTTAGTATTAATACAACTCCAATAGACTGCAACTGCTCAGTTGTGAGAATACATTTATGTTTTGTATGTGTGTGTAAGCTGTAATTGTTATGGAGCCTATTCCCTGGAAGAAACATGCAAATAAATCATTATGTGCTTTTTTCTGTGCTCCATTATACACTTCATTCAGTTCATTGCCTTCACAAGACCCAGGAGTTCTTTTTGTTGACTGCATTTTCCTAAGGCCTAGTAGTATCACATACACCATGATGAAAAAGGTACTGCATGACACATATGTGTTCCTGCATCACTGCTCAAACTGCAATAGATCCAGACCATTTTCTCTGGTTAGTG
This sequence comes from Certhia americana, assembly GCA_018697195.1. Classification (NCBI taxonomy): domain Eukaryota; kingdom Metazoa; phylum Chordata; class Aves; order Passeriformes; family Certhiidae; genus Certhia; species Certhia americana. The sequence continues at coordinate 38,592,207 of CM031859.1, forward strand.
TTTACCTGAAAGTCTTTGCACCCTAATCCACAAGCATGCAGCAGGCAGCCTGCTCAGGCACTGCCAATGCTGGATATATGAGCTCAAATAACCTGTAAGTTGGAACTTAGGTTACAGCATCAGAGAAAACACGGAAGACCATTTCTGCTATTGACAGTGGGTAGGTCATGATCTTGTGGACTGGACATAGTAGAATTTCTCCATGCTTTTCCATGCAGCTTTATTTTTTATTACTAGGATGTGATAAAATAGTGACAAAGGCTGTTCCATTGTTGATTTCCACAGTGCCATTTTCTCTTGTATGCAGGGAATCAAATACCCTTATGCTCACGGGGCATACAACTCAGAAGTTGTAAGGAAAAGATGCAGAAGGAGGTCTATCATCTGTCTAGTGTCTTGTCCTTTGCAGATCATGAAAGGACTCTACCTGCTGTGATTAGAAGACGTCCAAACGTACCAAACTTTAGCCTTTGCAAAACCTGTCAACAGCTATTTTTGGGAAACCAGCAGGTCTGGCTCAAATTATTTGCATCTTCTGGGGCTTACATTACAGTCCTTTCCTTTTTTTTTCAGGGGAAAAAAATAAAAGTGTATTTCCCCCAACACATACACACAGTGTTCTAGTGTTATTGTAAAATACACTCTTCTGGACTCGGTTGCTGTAATGTTGTTTCAGCTGATAAGTGTTAACAAGAAGCCAATACAATGGAATATGAAGCCAGTGTGAGAGCTCCATCAGAGCAGATCTTTACAGAGAACAACAAACACTGTAAGATGATATGTGCAATCTTTTCCACCAGGACTAGAGAAGCAATAGACTGAATGCACCAAAAGCTTTTTGAAACTCCTCTGCTGCTATCCAAGTTTTACCTCTTTGACTATTTGTATAGTCAATCGAAGCTCCATTTTCACTCCTCTCTCTTCTTTTTTGTTTCCTTTTGTGCACTTTACTTGCCATTCTAATTAGCTTTCTATTACTACTTTAAGGGGCAAAGAGTGATGCCTGTTCTATAGACGCTGAGAGCTTTTCTGCAGGCAGCTGTGCATGGGTTTGCTTACATTGTCAGGCAGGAAGGGCTGGAGCGATGATGCCTGCTTGCCTGGGCTGTGAGAGAGTGAGCATGAACCCCTTTCCAGGCTGTGTGTCTGCATCACTAGCCCCTCTGGAGGAAAGAACACTGTCTTTTCTCATCCACAGAAGAATAAGAATTATGTTCTCTGAAGAAGGGTAGTTAGAGAATAAATATATAGATGATTATAAAATGTTAAAGAGAATTAAACTTTCATGTGTTCCTGTAAAGTTTCTATGCCCTTACACTCAGCGCGAGCAGTGTTCCTGTCATTTCCCAATTCCATGTACCGGGTACAGTCTAGGACTCTTCAGAGTGGCTGAAAAGAGGCCCTAAAAGAGCACCAGGTCCCCCATAGTCTTACAGAAGTCCACCTACCTGTGTAAGGACTAAGGTCTAGTAGTTAGAAATTAAACAAGAGACTTCAGTGACCCTGGTGATGGCATTTGCTTCCTCTTCTTCATCTGGCACTGATCCCTTTTGCAAAACACTTAGAAGTCTGAGAAGTGTTACATAGGAATTAAGTACTATTTATTATGCAAAATTCTGAAGGAAAATGTGAATTCTTGGTATTGCTTTCTTGACATAGCTGAAAGGAAGCCTTGTGCCAGGGAGCTGTGTTCCTCATACAACCTTTTGGATGTGAATACTCGCATCATGCTGTTCATCTGCTGCTTTCAAAGCCTCCAGGAAGGTCTATCTCACAGGAAGTGTTCATGAGGTCCAGGGAGAGGAGCAGTCTGCTTAGGATCATCCCATTTCCATTGTAAAACCCTTGATCCATGCATGTGGTGTGCAAAGGTTGTGGTTGTTCATCAGTGAGGAGCCTTCTGAGACGTGGACTTCCTGTGAAGTGCAGGGGGACAGCCCTGCATCTGGGGAGACCCTGCAAACCTCCCCTTGCCTCCTGTTCAAGGCAGAGCCAAGTCTGGTAGCTCTAAGCTGCTGGTTGCGGATTTATGTGCATTTAGGGCTAGCCTATTTGTTCAGCTTTAGCATTATGCCCGTGGAAAATGCTGGCCAATAAAGCATAAATGCCTTTGTCCCACTAACATCGGCACTTCTTGTTTTCTAAAGGACTCCTGAGACCACTGAAATAATGCAATTAGCACAAACGTGATGTAGTAGAGCAGGGACAAAAAAGAGTAAGACAGGTTTGTTCTGCAGAAGAAAATGTAAGTGTAGTTTAATCCTACAACCCATTAGGGTGACCATGTCTACACCGTGGTCAGATGCAGGGGACTTGAGAGTTTAAGCAGGGGAGAATTATGATCCCCCAGCTAAGTAATTGAGATTACTTGCTCAAAATATAAAAGCAGAAAAATACAGTATATGAAAATACAGCTACCAGAGTAAATAGAAGCTGCTTTTGCCAATAGTTAAATATTGTTTCACAGCTATTGGCCAAGCCATTCAAAACACATTGGAAAAAGAAAAAAAAAACATTAAAATAAAAAAAAAGAAAAAAGGAAAAAGCAAACAGATTGTCTTCATGTTTCAGGAGAAAGCAAAACAATCTGGAGGTGGCAGTGGCCTACACAGAGGAATGTTGTCCTGTGTCTCAACAAGTTCCATCTGGTCTCAGACTCAGACTTCATTTTGTTTGATTTGGGGCATTTAAAATTATATTTGTTTTCCTAATTGCCAGCATACTCCTGCTGGGCTGTTCAGTAGAAGTGAGATGTCCTTGTTAGATGACATCTTCCTCTTGCCTTGCTGGTACTAGCATGCAGAGCAGGCACCCTTTCTCATTCCTTCTTGATGTTCCCAGCTAAAAACGCTAATGGTGCAATACAGTGCTAAGGCCAAGTGCTCTGCCTTTGCTGCTTCTCCACTCCTTAATGATGTAGCACATGGCAAACACAGCCATGCTTAAGTGTTCCTTCTTAGGTCTCTCACAGATAACTGTAAACGTAAAGATACCAATTCACAAAAGGATTTCCACAGTTACCAGCACATAGCTCTGATTCTGGTGGTGAATACCATGCACATTTACCCTGAGGAGTTCAGCTTCCTCTCTTGGACACTCTGGCTAAGACATTCAGACTACTCTTCGAGGAGCAATGGAACAGCTATCTGTTGTGAATACCTATATTACCACCCTTGAGTTTTTAATGCCCCTTGGAGGCTTGTACACAGTCACCTCTCTCCAGGGGGTTTTGCTGAGCCCCTGCAAGCCTGCCTGCCTGCCTGTCTGCCCCTTCTTCTGCCTCCACACACAGCTGCTGGAACAAGGGGGCTTATTCTCACTACAGCAGGCTTATAGCCATTCACTATGCTCCAGGTGTTACTCCTTACTGATACTATGAGGAAGAGTCACTATCTCACCTGATTTTAGCTTTTTCAAGATTTGGTATCTGACCTCTTTCTACAAAAAGTGGAGGCAGACAAGCATTTCTAGGTGGAGGTTCAGTCCATCCTCAGAGGTGAGTGCCACTGTACCTGATTCACTTCTGGTGGAAGCAGAGGGTTACAAATTGAGCAGCCTGTTACCACCCTTCCTTTGCATTCAGTAAGGGTGACTGGTGGAAGAAAGTTGCCCCAGGTCTTAAGCTCAATCAGCAGAGTCTCAGCAGAGAAGCACTCAGCATGGAGGAGTGCCCACCTTCCCACCTACTTCCAATTCACCAAAGCACATTGCTTCCCAACCCACAGGGTACGTCTGTGCCTGAATGACAAAACCGTCTTCTTCAAGCCTGTGTGGGCAAGAGGTATATGCATCAGTAAACAAAATGTTTAGAAACACTTTGCAATCAGTCTATTTTTAATCTCTTCCTTCTCCCTCTCATTCTGTCCTGCCCCCTTCCTCATTTTGGTTCATTTCACCAAATAAATATTAAATGTTTTACTTTCACATGCTCTGATAGTTTTCTTCAACTCTCAGATTCTTTTCTTCAGTGGAGAATATTTTAATATATTATAAAGTGTATTTTGAAAAAAGAGGGAATTTTCACCAAACAAATTGTCAGTCACAACAATATAAAATTCATCTTGTCTAACATTATAATTCTAATGCCAGGTCACTTGGAGAAGTTTTGCAGGTTCTTGATCACCCCATCATATCTCCTGCAGCAAGATGGGCCAGACAGCAGACCTCTCCTGTGTGGCCATTGCTTGTGTCAGCTCCACTCAGAGCCAGAGGCAGTCCATGCCACCCTAAGGTGCTCTGCAGGCTGCAGCCTCATAGCCCAGCACTCATAGGACCAAAACATGGCAGACACCCCCCTACAGAAGGGAGGGAGTCCATGGAAGCTCCACAACAGTCAGGGAGGCATTCCAAACTGTTGGACTCATTGCAGCACTTTCTGCAGCATGGTACAAATTGAGAGAGGAGTGGGATGCAGAGAGATGAACTTTCACTTCTTTGGGATGTACAGATGTGAAATATCTTTGATGCCTTTTCTCCAGTCATCCAAACTCTCTCACTGGTAAGAATTTCAAAATTAAGAAACATTTCATCTTCATACTTCTCCACAGAGGGTATACAAATATACAACTTTGATCCAAAAGATGCTTATAGGAAGAAGACAAAAACCATAGGCCTTTTCCAGTGCTGCTGCCCCACAATAATGACCTTAGTCCCAAGCCTGGAAGGAGTGTAAGATGCAAGGAATTTGACTGCACTTCTGGATCCCTTTAAATCCAATTGGATGTCATTTGCCAAGGCTGATTGCACCAAAGGGAGCATGTGAGTTTGACAATGCTCTTTTGTCCCCAGGCTTTAAGATTTGGTCCTCTAATTAATACATCCTTTTAACCTCAGTGTATGGGCCCACCTTTACAAATAGCTTGGCAAGTGTGTGAGCCAAAGAAGATGCTGACCTTATCAGCTAGGACGTGAGCTTGCAATGTGTCAGCTATATTGAAATTATTTCCATGCAGAAACCTCCTAGATAATTTGCTGGACATTCATGTGAGATATCCAGTGTCCATTGGGAAGGAAACACTTGGCTGAGACAGCATGTCTGTAGTCTGGGAAAAAAGACATGCTGCAATTTTGCACTCCAGCTTCCAAGAGCTTGCCCCTGTGCCTCTGCCTTTCCAAAGTCAGTTGCCCTCCTATGCTCTGCTGCTGTGACTTCCACTCTATTTCAGTCCAAGGTTTTTGTGATGGCTTCACTTTGTAATTAGAAGTGCTGTGAAGCATAGCTCAGACAGTGATAAAGGATGGGGAGGATGAAACAGCAAGAAGCTGCAGAAGGATGCTGACTGCCCCTACCTGCTCTCCTAGAGATGCAGCTGCTGGCACCACAGAGCTTCCCATGCAGCAGGGCACTGAGTAGGGCAGCACATTTTGATACTTCAGGCAGCCAGCTTTGTCCTTTCCCCACATGCCAAGAGTGGGTAGCTCACCCCACCCCAAGCTCTCGGTGAGCATTGCTCAGCAGGTGTGGCACTGGCTAACAGCCATCAGCAGAGCCTGGGCTTTGTGAGCACAAGGCCAGTGTCTTCTTTGCCTGAGCACTGGGGCTCAGGCTCGCCACAGACCAGTGAGTTCATAGGAGAGAAAAGCCACTTGCAGGGTTGGATCTTTGTCCCACTGCAAAGAGAGGAGCAGGAACAAGGAGCTAAATGATTTCTTTCCAACACACACTGGAGGGAAGAGCTGTGGGTGGGGAAAGGTAGCACAGGTCAAAAATCTTTACACAGGCCCATGGTGCAGGAAGGGGAATGCAGGTGGGGAAGGATAAGGATGCCCTGGTCCTGGACCAGCAGGCATACTTCTGGCTAGGGTGAGCACCTTTGCACTGCTATGACATATGAGATAAACGCTTTTGATCTGCTTATGTTTACTCTGGTGTCTCAAGTACTGAAGACCTTATGCCTTCCCTAATTTGTCCTGCCCATGCCAGCCATACTTTTTGTTCATCAGGAAATGTTTTCATGGCTCCACTCTACTGAAAAGACCTGTCCCAAGCAACAAAGAAAAGAAAACAATCAAGGGAATCTCCTAGACCAACTGAAAAAAAAATTGCCCAAAAACCCTTAGAAGAATCTGAGAAGAAATAAAAAACCCAACAAATTGTAACATTTCAAAAGGAAAGAAAATACTTTGAGAAGTAAGAAAATTCTTTCTACCTCCTTCTGACACATGCAGCTTGTAAGCTAGGCTGGCAGTCTGGACAGGCAGAGAGGGTAACATGCTGAAAATAGAGCCTGTTTTGATCAAGGAGAGACTGTGCACAATTAAGAATCCTTAGCATTTTCAGCCATGAACATTATTCAGCCCTTCTGTGGATAAAAATGGGCATTTCCCAAGGCCAATATTGGATTTTTGCAAGAACTGCATTCCTGCTGAAACCACACTTACTCTGAAGCCTATGTGATCTCCCATTTTTTTGCTTGGCTATGAGGAATTCAATGCCTTCCACAAGGTGTAACACCTGTCACACATCCACATAGGCATTGTTTATTTTTATGAAACATGAGCTATGCTTACAGTTACTCACTCTGACTCTGCATCCCCCAAATGAGAATCTGCAAGGAGAATCATGGCACTTAATTTCCAGTGGTTTGTAGAGGCATAATATACAAAGTGGGCCTTCTGTAGCACACTGATAATCCTACATAATTACACATATATGCAGAACTAGCGTCAACAAACTGAAATCAAAGTCTGCTTTGAAAAAAAATCCGTGTTATTACACAGAATAAATCACATAGAGGAGATGTGCAGCTGTATTCAGATGCTGTCTAGAAGATGGAGAAGAAAGGTGTGATTGAGCAAGGCTTCAGTTTTGATCCAGAGCTGCTGCTGACTCCCTCTTCACCTCCAGCAACTTTGCTGGCTGGGTTTCTCCAACTGTGAAAGGCAGAGGGGATAATGTTTATGTAAAGGTGTGCTGTGAGAGCTATTGGCTGCATCTGTGTGAATGCTAATTTATTACTGGTGAAGTATAGCCCAGATGAAAGTGTTACAGCATGCAGCCTTCAAAGTGGATCTGCTGGTTGGCACTGCAGATTTTTGTCTGAGAGGGCTGCATAACCTAGGCACAGTCTGGAGGTGATGACCACAGGGATAAATTCATAGTCTGGGCAAGTACAACCGGGAAAGAAACATGCAGGGGATGTGAGTCTGGAAAACGAGCATAGTGTGTTTTGCTCTGAATTTTTAGCTTTCTTTGTACCCTGGACTTTATCTGATTTTCTAGTAAGTGATAGTCTATTGATCCAAATTCACCTCTGATTAAGTCCAACATCCTGAGAGACATTCACCCACGCATACACCCATCAGCTCACAGCAAAGGAGCTTCTGAAAAGAGTACATGTTCTGTACTGTACATGTGAGTAGAAAGACAAAAAGTGCAATGTAAAGTATTGTTGTTTATAACTAGGAGGATTTGGCCTTTAACTAGATGCCATGTTGTGTTGACATCTGTTTTCCAATGTGATAATTTTTTGTCCCTTTTGAGCAAAATGCAGTGAATATGATGGGGCGCTTCAAGTCTTTCCACCTTAATTCAAGGAAGCAGCCTACACACAGGATTTCAGTTTCATGAACGTCCAGATGGCATATTTCTGGAGGAAGGGGTGAGTAAAAGCACACGAGTGTGTGTGTCTCTCTCTCTGTGTGTGGACACCTACACACATGTGCATTTGGCTATGAAGCCACTGATCAGTATGTTCACAGCATAGAGGCAAAAAGGAATGTGTTTATTCTGTAACTCATAAAATCATCTCTTCGTTACTGCATCTTCTGTGAGCCCTTTCCTCCTCCTTCAGGCAGATTATAGCATTTGCCACAACTCCAACCATGGCAAACCATGGAGTTCGCCAGCAGCTCACACCTCTCCAGTATCCACCTGACACACATCATTCCCTCTTGCTCCTCTTCCTTTTACACTTCAGGCAAGAGAAGGACTCAGTCTTCAATAAACTAACAGCAAATGCCCCCTTTCTCATTTCCAGTATTTGCTTACCTTAAACAGGAAATAACCAAAGTTCAGACCATTGCCTACAAGTCACTGATGAGCTGATTGGTGAATAAGCTCATACTGCACTCTAGGTAGGCCCTATAAATCCCACCCAGATCTCTTTCCCTTGCATGGGCATATAATCCACCCACCTCTTTAGCCTGGGGTATTCAATCTTCACTTTATTGAGGCTGAAATGCCAGGTCAAACAAGAAGAGCAGGCACTCTTCTCAGTGTTGCAACCTGCAGGGTGAAAATATTCATGCTCTCAAAAGTGTGGGAAGATTCTTTTGCGAGCGAGCAGAAAAACTAAAGTTGTACCTCCAGAGTGCTTAGGGGACACACAGGCCTGGAAGTAGCAGCACACGAGAGGAGAACCCCACAGAAAAGTGACAAGATTAAAGGATCTTCTCTCCCCCGCCCCCTTCTCCCATCCCTCCCCCAAACGGGTAGCAAAATCAAAGTTAAAAATGTATCTATGGAAGGGACTGATGAAAGATTAATAATTAATTTTAGAGCAGCGATACAGCATTTTTTGAAATGTAAATTTGATGCGCAAAAGTGGCATATTATGATAAGCAGGAGCAACAAGGGAGAGTGAGTACAGGAGGGCCTGTTGCTCAGAGACAGGCTAGCGAGGAGCACTTACAGCCGCCTTTATTTTTTCTCTTCCCCTCCCTCTCTCTCTTTATGCAAACTTATTATCTGAACTTAGGAGGTTCTGAAGAAGTTTAAGGGCTGCATATCTGAGGCACAGTCTTCAGAGCGCATCTCATCTGTGGTTTTGCCTTGAAAGCTAAATCTCTAGTTGTGCATTGCCATCCAGTGTCTTCCCATACTTCACTTCTCCTGACCGCTCCCGTCACCATGCTGCAAACTGTTCTATTTTATTACTAAGACTTCTGCTTCTTTCATTACTTTCCCTTCTGCTTCTAATATTTGGATCTAATTTTCTGCCCCTTCCCCTCCCTGCCCCATGCCCTCTTCCCTCACAACTCCCCTCCTCCTTAGCTCAGGCTCTTTTGAACCATCTCCTTTTGTGCTTTTTCCCGTGCATGGTGCAGGCTCTTTTACTCTCCCTTTTCCTTCCCCAGCCCTGTTTACATGAGGGCTTTGAGAGCAGCTTCACCGTGCGCTCTCATGAGAGTTGTGCAAATTGCACCAGTGCTTTCGTTGGAAGAGACACTCATCTCTGGAGCCCCATGCTGTGCAAGAGTGCATCAAGACCAAGTAAGCCCCTTGATGCTGCCTCACGCTGTGATCCTCCTTTGCACAGTGTCATGTGTCAGGATGGTTTTCCCACAATGCATTCTTTAGTTCGGTGGCAGGGAAAAAAAAAAAGAACAAATAATCTGCTGCCGTCACAGGCAAACACATTACCTGCAGAGCAGGGAGAGGAGCCAGTCTTCTTTCACTGAATCAAATTCACGCCCTAAAGTTGCCTTTGGATGTGTTTTTATTAATTATTGCCCAGGCAGTCCAGACTCTGGCCCTTCCAACTTTTTGCCCATTGCATGTTGGTTGTTTTTGCAAACAGCAGAATTTTGAAAGTTGTTGAGGAAAAAAAAGTTTTTGTACTTTCATTCCCTTCCTTGGATTCAAATGATGGTTTTATTAATGCATATCGACAGACCCAAGCTTCACAAGTACAATTAATGCCATATAAATCATTCATATCCCTGCCCTGTCATTTACGGGAATATAGCATAAACTCCATATCCTTATCTTAATTAAGCTGATAACGCACAACAGATACGGCTCCGAAGTGCAACTGCGAAGAGCCCCGAACGCCGCAGGCTGCCGCAAGCACGTGTTTGCACGGGGGTTTCACCGCCCAGCCAGATTATCACCTGCTGCCGCAGCTGGGCAGGCCCTGCAGCCCGCTGGAGAGCAGCAATAGAGCCCTGCATTGCTCCCTGGTTCGCTGGCAAGGTTTCCACGCTGCCATGAGATTTCTCCTGCGGGGAACCCGCACAGCTCCACAGCTGAGCCTCGAGTGCCGGCGGCGAAGCACTCAGGAACACCTCCAAAGAGGAGCCCCATTACACCAGCCCCTGCCGCAGCCCGGAGCGAGGCAGGGCTGGCACGGGGAGGGGGCAGGATGCAGGCAAAAGTCAGAGCAGAGCGACTGGAAGTGAGCCAGCTCTGCCGGATGCGGAGGGACGGGCTGCCGCTCTCGCCAGGGGCCATGTGTGAGCAGTGTCTCCTCAGTGTAGCTGCCCTTCTGCTCCTCCACAGCCCTCTGCCTCCCTGCTCTGCACCTCTCGCCGCGATGGGCAGTTCTGCCAGCCCCGACGTACGAGGTCAGCTGGCAGAACGATGAGGTCTGTGGATGTCTGACATCAGCCCCGGGGGACATGAGGAGGGAAGGTAAACTGGATTTGGGGAAGGAGAAGGAGTGCTCCAACTGCAGCTGGAGCAAGAGGGCAGGGTAAGGTAAGAAGAAATATTACAAAAGAGTATTTTCTCCATTTGTCCCAGAACAGCATCCCTGTTCAAGAGGAGCACATAAGCATTTGCTTATGATTAAGCACGTGCTCAGATCCTGTTGACCTAAACAGAAACGAAGCATATGTGTTTAAATGAGCATATGCTTAAGTGCATTCTTCAGACAGGAGGGATGGAGGCAATTAAGCACGTATCTATATGCAAGCTAACTATCTGTCATTTACATTTAGTCATTGTGATGCATTTTGGACAGTGAACAATTCTGGCAAGGAATTTTTTTACTAATCATTTCACAACATTTGATAGCTTTAATGAAAAGACAACATTCTCTGTTCCTTTGAAATAAGATTTTCTCCCTAAAAATACCTCAATAAATAAATAGACCAAACCATAGATTTTGCAATTGCAACTTTTCTTGAGGAGGTAACAAATAGCCCTGGAATGTAAGCTGCTGTCTGTGTCCACTCTGGGTCATTTCACCAGAGAGAGACATCTTGCATAACCATGAAAGGAGACAGAACTGTCATTTAAGTCTTGAAACACAGAATAAATTTTTCCCATCCATTGTTCCCTTGTATATGTGTAAACGTTACCTTTAGTGGACATGATTTGATTTAGGCCTTCCCCACATTGCAGCTGGTTTAATGGAATGCTATAATAGTGTCACACGGTTATTCTTTAAAAACAGCTACTAAATGTTGATGCTACTTATTGTAGCAATATTTATGTGAGAATGCTGCAAATACTTGGGAAAATGTTTTAAAGGTTGAAAGGCGAGTATAACCATAAATTATGAGAAATGCTGCAGTTGGGAAGTGACATAAAGTTCAATGGCCTCAGCTGTCGACACTGTGTGTTCATTGTTTTGGACACTCATGTGACTGCCTCTCAGCCAGCCGAGGGCTGGTTCTCTCCTTTACTGGATGGGATTTCAATGCAGGATTGTGGAGGTTTTTAAAGTGATTCTCTAATGCCTGTTGTGTAACTTTTTCATCTCTGACACAAGAATCACCCTAAAAGCCAACCTTAGTAGTCTGAGTGACTGAAACTGATGATGGGGTCCACATTAATGCTGGCTTACAAGACTAATTCATATTTATTTCCTCCTAGCACCGAACAGAGAAACAGAAGATAAAAATGCGGTGCTGACCAGTAAGGCAAATTTGTTTGTTTGAGGGTTATTTCCAGGATGTTTGAACTGCTTTTTGGGAGCCTTCCACACAGCAAAGTGTAGAGAAACCCAGAGCCAAAGCCAGCCCAAAGGGTCACAGTGCCACTGACACAGTGGGGTTTCCCTACCAGCCAGAGAACATCTGGGCCATCTCTTGCCCCAGGACTAGGAGGGAAGGAAGAAGGGATGGAGCTGGGACAAGGAGCCTGGGGGAAGATCTGCAGAGCTGGGCTGGCTGCTGCTGTCCCCTGCCGTGGCCATCTCTATTTGATCTCACACTCAGCAGCAGCCTGCTGGCTTCTCTCAGGCAGTGACACAGGCAAAGCAAGCGGCAAAGCCAGGATAACCTTTCTGCTCACAGCAGCCCACGGCATCTTTTGCCTGTATCTAGGCTAGCACAAGGGAAGCCTGGAATAGATAATGTCCTGAATTGCAAGATTGCGCCAAACTGTCCTCAGACATACTGTGCCACCCTCCTACTGACACTGTCCTTAGGCAGCTTTATGGCTTAGGTAGATTAGATTGGTCCCTTTATAAAGTTCATTTTGAAATGAAAGTATTAAGTGTTGTGGCATGCAGTGAGGCCTCCAACCTCTCCTCAAAACTTTTAAGCATGCTGTGGAGGGTGGAGGGAAGAGAGGGTTGTATGTAAACCAGAGGGTTTGCTTTGTGGACAAGGAAGAGTCCACATGCAAAACTGTGGACAAATCTCAGAGTGTCATTTGGGCTTATTAGAGTACATTCAATAAAGTCCTTAAGAAACATACCTGTAGTTCTCTGTACACACACCCCATGCTACTTGTTGCCTTGTATCCCCTCCACCCTGCCCCTGTCTGTGCAGTCCCTGAGCAGCTCAGCCAGATTCAAGATATTGTGATGTGAATGCCACTGGTGCTGCATTTGTGGCATGATCTACAGAAGTGTCCACATCTTTGAGAAACCCCACTTTTGCTTTGGTTTTACTGCTTTGCCTTAGTTATTCTCTGTTCCCATTGGTATCAGCAGGATGTTCACAAAGCCTCTGGGAAGCTTCCTCATGCCAGGACCACATTGGTGCTGTCCCAAGAGTTGTCAAGTCACCAATAAGCTATCCGATTGACAAAACCTCAGAAGTTGTCCCTGAGCTCACAAAATCCTTTAGTCCTGCTCCCTGTGGCTGGAGAAGCTCCTTCTGTTCAGTAGCAGATGGAAAAAACAGGAACTTCTGGAGCCAACTCTGTCACCTAGGGTTCATTCAACCACTTGTAGAAGCCTTGCCAGCTTGGCAACTTTTGCAGGAACAAGTGCACTTTGGAGATGGAGCACTTTGGTGCTCAGGGCTTAGAGCTTTTACAGCGTTGAATATGTTATGCAATCACATGTGGCTACAGGTGCATGCATTTGCACAGTGTTTGTGAAACATCTCTTATTCTGCATTTATAAAAAGTCTGTAATGCATGTTAAATTATTTTTCCCTGATTTGGATATTTGGTTAATAAATGGGACGGCCTGTAGCAATGTTCTCTTCTGCCAAGGCAAGGGTAACAGGGACATTGTACAGATATGCATTTAGCAAAGTTGGAAAATGTCATTAGCATATAAAACCTAAAATCATCATAAACCCATAAAAACTATGGTAAGCCACCAAGTAAAATCTCAGTAAGTCTGTAATACTTACATAACCCCTGTGATAAATTGCTATTGTGTAGTAAAAGCTGATTAAAAATTGATTAAAACAGTTCACACCATGTAGGTCTCACCTTAATGTGTCACATGGTGTTTACCCTGACTTCCAAGGAGCCCTTTACTTCCTTTCCTCTCCATACCTACCCACAGTGATAAGGGCAGACAAGTTCTGCTTACCTGTACCAGACCTGCAAATCAAAAACTTACAGTATGCAGAGATGATGCCAAATAAAAATACTCTGCTTGAACCTAGCAAAATGCAGGGCACATCACCTAAAGTATAAATATATCACTGGACAAGTTAGATGGCTGCCAACAGTACTGTCTTGCTTTCAGTGCCTTCTCCTCCTCAAAGACTGCTAGTACATGTGGTCCAAAATTCTTCCTGACAGCAGAGAGGCACCTAAAATACAGCTACTCAGGAAAAAGTTGATCCCAAATATAGATCCAAAATATGAAAGCAAGTGCCAGTACCTTGCTGCATCCATTTCTTTAGGCAGCTGCTGTAGGAAGAGGTTCAGGGCAAGCTCTGCGCACACCAGGCAGTGCCACAAAGGCCCCTTGCTTCACTTGCAAATCCTATTCTGGTTCTGGGATGACAAGAATTAACCTCAACCCATTATTTTCTCTGACACCACCAAGAAGCAGCAGCCACAGTATTTAATCATGTCACTCCAAGTCTGCCATAAACCAATCAGCTATGTCCAGCTGCTGTCTGTGTCTCAGGAAATGCTCCCAGGTGACAACCACTGGATGCTCTATGGTATAAATGCTGCTTCACTGTATCAACATCTATCCTTCTCAAAGAAACAACTCACACAAAGTTTCCATGGTCTGTCCTGTCACAACCATAGGCAGCAACAAGAGGAGAAGTTCATGTAGTTCAGGATACACAGATTTGTGACAGGGACACTCAGAGCAACCTTGTCGGGTCCCTCCACACCAAACACCTTCAGTGATGAGTGGCCTCGGCAGCTGCTCAGCTGTACTATCCATCTGGAGGGACCACTCAAAGTTCCAGTTAGAAATATGCTGTAGAGCAGCAACTGATTTGTGCTGATGGTGATGCCTTAAGTTTTTGCTTTCATATTTTCCAGATTCTGTACTGCCTTAGTGTGTAACTTTGAACCTCATATAAAATGTTAGCAGGTTTTCCTCACAGTTTAGTTAGACAAAACAATCCTTTTCCAGCCCGAGAACCAAGGACACCATTGCAGCTTCAGGCCCAAAAGGTGCAAACAATGGCAAATTGAGGACAGCAATCTGGGATGATGGCACTTCATAACTTGAAGCTGTAATTGGACAATTAACCCCAATATGTAAACGGATCAAAACATAAAAATGTGAAAAGTCATGACTGGGCATCCGTCTTGCACCCATCTTGGGTCTATCTTGGGTGTAGCCACAGCCAGGCTCTGGTGCTGCCCAAGGTGTGTCCTTTGAAGGCCTTTTAATAAATACCTACTTTACTCTTTTAACATTGTCTAGCCTCTATTCCAGGTCAGTCTCTTCATGGGGTCATCAGTAGCCCCACGAAATGCGGTGCCACATAGCCTGACCAGTAATCACTTACTTATCTTTTTATTTCTGAGAGCTTTGTTCACAGGTAATCCCAAAAGGGGGGGAAATTCACAAAATACACTGCTTATTGCAAGTCTTTTATTCTGTCCTTCCTGCAAAGGAGATACAATTCAAACAGTGAAGGGAGCATGAAACCTATTCCTGAAAGTAATGCAGAGTACCAGAACTTTGGAGCCAGAAATGTCTTTCTAAAAAGATTTGTCTCTGTATTGATAAAGGGGGATTTTCAGAAAGTTCAGTTCAGAATTTCTAAATAAAAATAAAATTTTCACTTCAACGTTCAATTTGGAAGTGCCAAAAAAATCTCTGAGAAAAGAAATTAGTTGAAAACACCCAGTCAGTGGTATGATATCTTTCTGTGAAGGGTTCAGTACACCTTGTCTTGGAGAAGGAGACACAAGGGAAGAAGGCAAGGCAAGACTAGGCAAGGAAACAAAAAAACATTTTAGGAATTACTCTATTTCTCACTAAGAAACTTTCTAACTTTTAATCTTTAACTTGGCTTTAAAAAGACTATGTTATCAATTATTCTCTGAGTTTTAAGCCATGTAGAAAATTATCAAAGATATTGATGTTAAAAGGAAATGCTTGTAATTCAGTTGCATAAGGGTGAGATGGAAAAATCCAAATGTCAAGCTAAGTCAAAAAAGGATCAAGAAGATTGAAGCTGTGGGACTTTGTCTTCAAAGTTACAATCTCTTAGACAGACAATTAAATGAAAGTTTGAAAGTGGAGGTTTGGGATGGTTTTGGAGGCTTCCAAAGAAATACCATTAGTAGCTGGCAAACCGTGAAGCCATTAAAAATAACCTTGAAGTTGATACAAGTTTCATAGAAGATCTATCCTAAAATAACTATTAAATGTGCTACGGAACTGGCCAGGAAATTGTCTATTCCTTATCATTTGCTTCATTGGACATCCATAGGATAACAGCATGTGCTGCCTCAGTAAAAGTTAAGGAATGTTGTCCATAGGGCAAACAGTTATCTATAAACTCATTTCTTCCAAACCTTTAGGGAGGCAAAATCCTTTTGATTTTATTGAATGTACATTTCTGTCTAATCTCCTGCCAGCCTCTCCTTAGCACTACCAGTGGCTGCAGAATTGACCCCAGGCTCAAGCTGAGCTCTCCCATTGGAGTGAGCCACAACTCCTGGAAACGGGATGTCACAGCATTTTTGATGCCTGCTTGAATAAAGTGGATATCAATGCAATCCATCAGAGCATTCTCAAGCCATGTGGGATCCAAAGATTGCTAGTGCCAATCATAATTTAACTTCTTACCCCATAAATGCATATTATTTCTTTTTCATGATCATCACACTCTTCATAGTCAGTTAGAGGCTTAGACAAGGGTATTTGGGGTCTTGCCTTTAAAAATCAGTATTTAAGCTCTGGTCCATCAAGGCATCTGAGTTTATTCTTAGCTTTATTTTCAGACCATTCTTCAAGGAGCATCTCTACAGCTTAACAGCTATAGTGTATTAGGAAACATGCTGGGGACAAGATTCAGACTACCAGTTTCACTTAGGAAAACCACAAGCTTGTTATTTGGAGACAAAAATTAAGAGTATTGAAGGAAAGGTTCCTTCTACCAAGACTCCATATACAGTCCATGGTGAGAAGCAAGCATCTCCAGGAAGGAATTCATGCTATATGCCTTAGCACCAGTTAAACTCAGGCTCCGTGCCTTCTTTATTCATTTCTAAGATATGTATTTGTGCTTTTTATTGTCAGTTATTGAGACTATGATATTTTTAAGAGCTCATTGTTATGTTAAGAACCCTGTTACATAAATTAGGTAGACATATTAAAGCAGTGGTGAAAGGGTAGCAGCAAATTGGGAAGGGAAAAAAAAAGATGTTTAAAGAAAAGTAATTAGTACCAAACTGTGTCCCATGATTTTATAAAAGGTCCCAGATGTAACAATCAAAGCAGAGCCAAGCATGTAAGACAGAAAGATTTTTGCACCTTAAACTACTGAAGAGACCAATCACACCAATTTCTCCCTCGGAGGCACAAGCTGAACTTAGCCTGCA
The DNA here is from genome assembly GCA_018697195.1 of Certhia americana. Taxonomy (NCBI): domain Eukaryota; kingdom Metazoa; phylum Chordata; class Aves; order Passeriformes; family Certhiidae; genus Certhia; species Certhia americana. The sequence goes on from CM031859.1 coordinate 38,609,095, forward strand.
GGTATTTGCATGAGAGGTGCCTGGATTTAGTGGGCTCCAGCACAGGTGGATTTGGGTTTATCCATGTAATGTAAAATAAGTAATGGCTCTCAAGCTCCTTAAATACTATTCTCCATCTGTCTGGGCTACCATACTTGCAAAGAGGATATTACAGAAACCAACCAGTCTTCAGTGAGCTGAAGATGCATTTATTTGTGTGTCCCTACCTCTCCAGCCGTCTTCCCATGCTTCTATACAGCAAGATCTAGCAAGATAAAACAGAAGCACATTCCCCTGCTAAGCCTCTCACTTTGCACTGAAACAAGCAGCATTTCCCAGGGGACCAGGTTATCCCAGCCTGTCATTGCCATGCTCTGAACCACGCCGATGCCTTTTTCTTGCATGATGGCTCTCTGCCAAAGCAGCAGAACTGCCTGCTGTGCTGGATCCTGACACTGCCACAGCCACATGTGCAAGCAAAATGCATCCTCTTCTCCTCCTGTTTTTGTATCCCATCACTGGTGCACGTGGACAGACAGTCCCCCAAACAAATTACAATTACATTGCAATTAGTAACCGTCAGGACTTCACAACAGCAGGCAGTTTCCAGGTAGTACTCCTGTGTAAGGGATGTCAGTCTTTCCACATCTGTGGCTGAAATGCTAAGGAGAAGCAAGGAAGTAGCTCTTGCTCAAAACCAAATCCTCTCAGCTGCAATTATCTTACTCTTTGCCTAAAAATAAAACCAACACATTCAGAGTCTTAGCACATTTGCTGTTGCTTGAGCTTCATTATGCTGTTGCTGTCAATGATGCTTGGCTTTTCTTCCCAGATCTAGGTGAAGCTGGTCCATGCTGAAGTCAGTTATCTCTGTAAGAAAAAAATTCAATATAAAGTCTCTGCCTTTGGCTTTTCTCAGCACTTGCCCTTTCACTCACAAAGCTTGTTTATGGTGCAAACGATTTACAGAAGTCTGACAGCAGTTCAACAAGGTGAAAAGCAAAAGGCAGAAGAACTCCACGTTTTTGTCATGTCATAAACATGATAGAACAACAAAAACAATTCCATTTTCTGCTTTCTCCTTTCGGTAGTGATAAAGTCAGATCTCTGAGGAGGTATTACTTTGAAACTAACACTTAAATATGTGCCTTTGAGGCTTTTTTTCCCATTGTTTTTCCTTTTAAAATGAAGTTTAAAAATACATTGGGGATTCACTAGTATCTATAATTCTAGATTTCTGTTTCTCTGAGATTTGCTTCTTTGTGTCTTTTATTCCAAAAGAATCTCTGGCATAAACAGGTGCAACTGTCTCATCTTCCATGAAGCTGCACCCATACAACCAGACACGCCAAACCAGACATTTTGGAAATGCATCCCCTGCAGTTACTTCCTTCCTTCCATACCTGCAGGTCAGTGCCAGGGTCTCTTGTCCTCTACTCCCCACAGTCATCCTCTTTGCTGGAACAAGGAGCAGAACAGAAAGCAAGCCATGACACCATCCCCCAGCACCTGGGTCACTCAGCTCGCACATGGTTTCATGGTGATCAGAACCATGAAACTGTCCCATGCCTGACATGAGGGTCTCCCACATGGAGGGGAAAAGGCATCTCAGCAGTCCCAAATCAGCTTTCTGCAAGTTTGACAACGCCTGCTTCTACAGTGAACCAGCTGAAGAGAAAGTGATATCAACCCCAGCCAATAAATTAAAATGACTGCAGCAGGATGAACTATCATCCAGATTATTATTTTTACCCTATTTCTTTCTTTTTTCCCCATAAACCTCAGCACTAATTTTATCCAGAATATACTATGGAAAGAGAAAAGGGGAGAAGAAGGGCAAAAAAGATTACTTTCCAGCTGACAGGCAGAAGTACATACAAAACAGTCTTTTGGAATATTTCAACCCAAAACCAACTCTTGTAAGCATGTGGCTACGGGACACAAACGCATCTCCAGATAAGACATGGGTATGCCTCTAAGAAGATATTGGTCTGCGACCTAGCTTTGAATTGGAAGTGTTTACAACAGCACTAAAAACTCTTGAGAAAGTCACAAATGCTCCCATACAATTGCTTCCACCATTGGATCCAAAGACCAAATCTGTGACTCTGCTCATATTCAGCCCTCTAATTTGTTTCAAAACATTGTCTATTAGTGAGTACACATGCAACCAGCAAAGCATGACTGGTATGGCTGGCTGTTGGCCAGCATGCCATGCTGTTAATCCTTCTCCAAATGAAGAAAAAAAAAAAGAAAACCAAGGTCTGCTTTTTCATCAGCTGTGCACCACAGTAAGATTTACTGAAGAAAAGAAGTCAGAATACATCAGCAACAAATGCATTTCCAACTACATCCACTGTGCACTATGTCCACTCTTCTTACCCAGGAAAGGTTAAAGGATATTTTATATTATGTGAACAAGATAATGTTTTTAAGTTGAATTAAATTTACAGAAACATACAATGACTTTCTGTTGGGTTGGCCAATGATCCTAAATAGTTCTGAGTCAAGATTAATGTTTACAATCTCTTTGCCCCAGTGTTATTGTGGGCTACTGATCATAAGCCAAACTGGGACAAGTTCACACAGCAACTTAGTCCAAGGACAGTCTTTTGACTTCAGTAGGTTTGGTAAACTTCAGTGGGTTCATGATGTTAGAAAGTGCCCTAGAAAATGTCTGCTGCAATGCAAATCTCTGAAGTTATCTGAATTAAAAGGAAACAATTATACAAATGTGAAAGGGCAGAATAATTTTAAAAATTATTCTGCTTCTTCTCTCTGCTACAGGTTTCCTGAAGTATTTGGGAAATACCTTTCATCAGCACTTAGATTACTGCCCTCCAAAATGAAGAAAGTAATACTCGCCATCTTCAGAGATGGGTTCTAAGGGAAGTAGGTGTGGAAAGTTCACAAAATGTGCTGAAATCCCCAGGTGACAGGGTTAGAAAAGTAATATTAGCTGCAGTCAGCTTATTTATTCTGCTCTAAGAATGATAAGGACCACGTTTTCAAAGGGGTGTCAATTCATCTTTCTGTTTGAACAGACCGTGTTAAACATTAAATCTCAATCGTATGCCTTTCCTCACTTGGATTCTGTCTTTGTCGCCAATGGAAAGAAAAGTCCTGCAAATGTATTTGCTTTTCGTAAGAGCAACTCTCAACTTCTCTCTGCGGCACCCAGAAGCCAGCACAGGGGTGCAGAGGGGAAGCGCGGGCGGTGAGCGCTGCTCCGTGCCCCTGCTGCGCCCCGTGAAGAGAAAGGGCTTGCTTTTCTCCCTTTTCCTCCTGCCGAAGGAATCCCGGGGGCGGGCTGGGAAAGGAATCCTGATCACTGCTGCAACGGAGAGGGGGAGGAAGCTCATTCATTCACCACCCTCTGGGCCGGGCTCGTACTTGCCTATTCCTTAACCCATTGAGCCACGTGCTTTTCCTCAGTCTGCTGACCCCAAAGGGATTATTTTCTCCCTGGTCCTTGTGACAGCTAGATGTGACATTGAAAACTACACCTGGGATGATCTCCTCTACACCAGGCCTATGCATCCCATCTCCTCCGCCCCACTATCCTGTGTCCCTGCAATGCCCTGCAGGTTTTTCCTGCACAGCCTGGAAGTACTCGTTATCTATCACAAGGATAACATCCCGTGTAAGACGCCCATCATAGGATGCTCAGCACATTTAGCGTCTCTCAGTGTAATTCTAGGATCAACCCAGCTGACCCCGTGGGAATACCTAGCAAAAATCCTGGCTTAGAGCTCTGCAAAGTTAATGGGAATTCTTGAATCTAGCTTTCTTAAGAAAAAAAAAAAAAAAGGCTCGAATGGTCATGGAGGCTTTGCACAAATTGTCTTCTTGTGGGTGTAAAAGACAGAGGTACCATTGCCCCCTCTACCCCACCTTCCTCCTGAACTCATGAGCACTTTCAGCTTAACCCAACAGAAGTGCACAATGTTCAAAGCCATTCTTGCTAAATGTTCCATGACAAGAAGCAAATGGCAGAAGAGACAGTCCTTTCCAGTGCTCTCTCTGAGAAGGCAGCTATAGGTTTCTTGTGCCCACCAAGGGATGCCAGAGCAGGTATAGAGAGAGAAAAACACCCCAACCCCCACATACACTCCATTCTTTAAGCCCTACTAGACACCATAGGATCTGGTCAGAAGACACAGCACAATAGGAAATCAATTTTTGTAAATCTCAGTGCTAACAGAGCAACTTATTAGCTTTGCTTGCAGCAAGCACCTTTTCTGGAACAATTTTCTGAAAAAAAAACAGTAACACATTTTTTGAGGATGACTGTATCTTGCTACATCTGTGTTGGGACAAACTGGAGCAGGGGTACCACTCTTTTCTGATTCTGTTTATACAGTTGCAATATTAATTGATGTTTATTGGCAAGAGATGAGATTTCTGCCTATTTTGTACTTTTCTCTGAATCAAAATTCCAGCCAATCATTTTTCTTTAAATAAAATGCAATCACAAGTTAGTAGATTTGATTTATGGATAAGATTGCTAGACTGGGGGAAGAGGTGTGGAGGTATTTCCCTATGAATTAATTACCTGGGGATTTTTTTTATTTTTTTTTTTTAAAGAGCAGCTGAACAAAATCTAAAGTCCAATGAAAATTCTACAGCAGCTGTAAACTGGATGGATAGGTACAAGCAGGAAGTCATTATGGAGCTGCCAAGCAAGTTGTTTAAGTTAGCAGCTTACGGAAACTTGGATGACCAAGATGTGAGGGTTGTATGCAGAAGAGCAGAATCATAACATCTCCAGATGTTTTCATGCTAACAACATCCTTCTCCTCCACTGGTCTTTTAAAGGTTGTAACACAGTAAGATGCTGGTGAAGGGAATGGTTTTGGTTGATCAGTATCTGTGCATTTTCCTCTTGCACTAGTAGTTGTTAGCTTCAGCTTCAGAGGATCCTTTGACTCAGAATCATTATGGAATCATGAATTATGTTACCTTTTGAACCACTTGCACCAATCTCAGATCTTATCTGTGCTCACATTTTACCATGGTCAACATCAGCAGTGAACTTGGCACACTGTGTTTGTTATGACACACCAACACTTACAGCTTTGAGACCTACATATTCCTACTAGCATCATAGGAAACTCTGTGTGAGTCTTGATGTTTTATGGGTTTGCTGGCATCAAGGTCACAACTAGGATCTTCAGTGTCCATTGTTCACTTTGGGATCTACAGCTGAAAATAATGTGCAAGGTGTCAGTAAGGATAATATGCTGTTCTGTCTACCAACAATCAGACTTATTAATCAAATTCAGCAGAAATCATTGTTTGGAATCCAACTGAATTCAGTGGAATAACTAGGACGGATGCCATTGCAACAGACATGAAATTTTGTCCTATGTCTTTCTGTATTCTACCCTGTTTAAGCTTTAATTCAAAACTAATAGTGGTATAACTCATGATTTTGGTGAAGAGATTTCTGAATTCTTCCATTCTACTCACAAATTGTTAAACTGGATTTATGCACCAATACTGAATTGGATCATTCGGTTAACGTGAATTTTTCAAGAAAATAACTAATTAAAGAGCCAACTGGATCAGAAGGGATTTTGATACACTTTCTTTTGACCTTCTCAGTGGGAGAAGCTCAGGTGGGTGTCAAAATGCATCTTTTGCTTTCATTCATACCTGCGTTGTTGATAAGACTGGCTGTAAGGTACAGTCTCCTTAAATCAGTACAGACTTACAGAATAGGGGTTTTTTTCTGTATTTTGGTTTGCTGTTTCACCTAATCATGTAAAATTAACTGAGGACAGCAAAATGGCCAGAGAGGCCCACCTGGCTTGGTGGGCCACAGGAGGCAGGGCACATTGTTGAGGCAGCATGTATCACCCCAACAACGACTCCAACCCATAGGACAAATCCAGCTCCTCCTGCTGTCTTGTGGGCCCAACAGCTGGGAAGTCAAGTGAGTAATCTCAATGATTCAATATTTCATCTTCATGGGATACTTGTATTTCTGTGTCTCTGGAACTGAATAAGGGAAAAATAAATCAAAAGCAAATTTCAATTTTGTTTTATAAAATGTAATTAGATGGCAATGCACTCGAATGTTTGCCAATGTCACCTTTAGAAAGCTGTTGTGGTTTGAATGACAGGTGTCTGCTAAGGAAGGCAGGAGCCTCCCTTGGAATGGAGAATTTAAACCCCCTCCCTCTGAATTATTGTAACTTTGAAATTAAGGGGCTCTCAGGCAAAAATATGGGAATAGGAATAACAGTTCTTTATTAGGGGAAACCAAAACACATGCAGTATTACAAAGGAGAAAAACAAACAAACCCACTGACAAAGTCAGTGAGTGACACCCTGTGTGTCAGGGTGTTAGTGGCAGTCCCATTCAATGGTGGCTGCAGTCCTAGTGACAGATTTGGCTCTGTTGAAGTGATGCTCCTGTAGAAAGAGTGGAGTTTTCTCAATGAAGGTCCAGTGGTGATAGATGGGCCTGGTCTTCCTCTGAGAATCCAGTGGAAAGGCTGCCTTGGTGCTCCAACTCCCAGATTTTTATCCAAGTAGGAATGCTTAGCTCCTCCCCCTGGCTGGAGCATTTCCCAGTGGGATGATGTAATTCTATCAGTGAGACTCACTGGCCCATGAGCAGAAGATCTCTCCCAGGAGGGAGGCTGGGTTGTGGAAGAGATAAGAAAACTGCCCCAGCAGGTTTTTGACAGCTGGCCATTGGCAGACAATTACACCACCCTACACTCCCCAGTTTCATCAGACGGTGATAGAATACAGAGTGTTGGTTGCATTTTGCACTGCAACCCATGACAAAAACAAAAGCTTAGGTAGCCTTTCAGTCCTATTAAGTTATTTCAAGTTGATAAAGATCTCTTTTTGTTACACAGCAAAACTCCTTTTTTAAATTTCTGCAGAAATTTTTGCTGCCTTTTCCTGTTGCCCTTTAACTATTTGCATACCCCATCTCTCTTCTCTGGATGAATTTTAGCTGATTATTTCAACTTGTGTTGGTCATATTCACATTACAGTCTGATGCTACAACCATCTAGGCACACGTATAATTGGATGTACTGGAGTTTCTCCATTGACATTCTCCGAGCTAATGGGAATAAATTAAGTTCATACAAAAGCTTTACATGATCCACATTCAAAATACCCCCAAGTGCAATCAATGCCTCTGTGAGTGTTTGATCCTTTTATTTCAACATGGGTAATCCTACATCTTGTTTGTGATTCTGTTTTATCTGTTTTGAATTCTGTTGCTATTATTCAGTTATCATAAGTAAATTGCCATTGTCTCATGATTATCTTGGATTATCACCTTCTCTTTAATCTCCCTCATTTAAGACCTTGGAAAATAACTGGGGGGTGGGTTGAAGGGAAAGATGGTCCTATGTCTGACCATCTAGTCACAAAAAAATTTCCCTGAAGTCCAGTTTTATTTCTGTAATACTGAAGCTGGGTTGGTTTGAATTTTTAATTATTTATTACAGTCTTCAGAGTGTGGCAATGTGACTGACCTATTGCTTTTTAATTATTTTGGTTGCTTTTGATACTATTAACCATGACATTTTGCTGATCCAGGCACATTATTCTTTTAGTTTTGGCACTTGAGATCATTCAATGTCTCTGTCCATCTCTGTCAACAAAATGTCAGCCCCTTCTTAAACGATCACTTTGTCTGATGGTGTCTGTTGGAAAAGATGATTAAATCCTCATCTCCAACTTGTAGTATGAATTTGGGTTAGATTTTTGTCTCTTCTGGCTCTGTGTAGATTTCTGGCTCAAATAAAACAGTAATATCCTAGGGTTGTTTTAATCTTGCTTAAACATGAAAAGGAACACGTAATAATTTCAATAAAGGGATGTCAGCAAGACAAGCTTTTATTAGTAGTCCCATGCCTATTACAAAAGCTTATTATCTTTCCTCCATTTAGTGACTGGAGGAGGGAGAGTTTCGAAACGAGGCAGATTCCCCAGTTACTCCTGGAAACCCCTGAGAGACCAGTGCCCACTACTCCCTGTTGTCTGTCATTATCTGCATGGGTTGCACTCCTGTTTTGCCTGGTTCCAAGATTGTTATTAGCTCCGTCTATAAATACCATTAGTAAAATGGTAAAATTCAATATGCTTTGCACTTTACAATTTTATCAACCAAGCGTAAAAAAGGCAGGAGCTGGAAGAAACTGGGCTGTGCCAGTGGGGTAGAACAAGCTGTGAAAAAATACTTCTATTTCCATAGCCAACCACTGAAAATGAAAGCTTGAACATGAAGCTTCCCTCTGGGACTATGTGGGTGAGTCTGAGCTCATGGGGCATCTCCTCATCTCTGGTTCATGCAGAACCAGCACCTAGTCACAGAACCTGGGTCAGGTTTCAGTCAGCCATTGTTCTGTGTTCATTTATAATCATGGAACCTTTTAAGTGGGAGAAGACCAAAGACCAAAAATTAAATCTAAAATTTGTCCTTCCAGATTGTATTGCTTTACGGTCTAAAAGGCTTTACAGCCTAAAAGAAGAAGGAAAATGTTGGAAAGAGAAAAACAAGAAAAACCTTTATGGGTCAATATAAGCACCAGAAAAAATAGATCTCCACAAAGTCTTTGGGGTGAGACTTATCTAACCAAAAACTAATCCTCTCCTCAAGCAGTAGTAGATAAGGGAAATCATGCCCTAAAAGTGCATTTATTTTCTGCCAAGAGAAGCAGACAATAAGTACCATCTCAGAGAAAGAATTCCTTTGCAGACACTGAAGGGTGAGATGACAGGAAACTGCTGCTGCCAGCTCTGAATGCAGGCTTTGAAGAAGCAATACCTGGGGCAGAGAACAGTTCTTGGAGGAGACAAACATTCCTTGATTTTCTTTTCTCGTTGTCGGGCAGAACCCCTTTTGCCAATGCAACGCTCCCATTCCCAAAGTACGGAGTGGTTCCTGCTATGCACAGGGTACCCCCACTCTGAACTGCCCTGCTCCACTGGGCTGTGGGCTTGCCTGGCAGAGTGAACACGAGTTCAGACTTTGCCTGTTTTCTGCAAGCTTTTGATCAACATCTTTTATATTTTTTTTCCCAGCAATGTTCAGAACGCTGGGTTCTTAATCTGGTGGAACCTTCTGATTTATTCTTTTTTGAAGGACACCCACTTAGCCCTAAAAACATTCCTTTCAAAGCTGGACAGTTTTTCAGAAACATGTCAGCTTCTTCCTTCCCCTGCAGACAGTGCTTGAGACCTGGCTGAGCCATGTACCTGCATCATGTAAAGGCACTGACAGGACATAACCCACCCCCCCCCAGACATAAAACACTGCTGAGCTGTTTTATGCATTGACAATATTAATGATTGTGACATGTCTAAGTTCTAATTCCTTTAAGAAAATCGGTGTCTCAAACTGATTTTCTGTGGAGCTTCTGACAGTGGGGAAGTAGATTTTGAATTTTCCCTTCCCTAAATGTACTTCCATGTCTTTGTATCACTACATTTCATCATTGCCAGTGCCACGTGCCTGCTGTTCTACCAGAGAAAGCACATTAAATGTACCCTCAAACTTAACAACTGTGGAAGGAAACCAAGACATGAATGATGTCTGACATGGTTAGAGTGCTGATATCACTATTTAACAGTGGAGAATTAGTGAAGTTATGGATAAATCATTATGAAGTGTGTTTTGAGCCATTTCCCGTTTGTATGTGGTGATCGCTTATAAAATCAGCATCAGTGATTGCTGGAGTCTTTACTTGTAACACCATCTCCACACTACAAAACACCATTTTTGTTCCAACTGAACTAGAAGTTGATGAGCAGTCAAGTGTAGAAAAGAGGAATGCATTATATCCCACTTAACCAAAAAGCACAAAATACCGAATTTTGTCTCATAAACAATGCATGTTCCCAATCTAACTGGATCGCAACCTCATCTGCTACAAATGAAAAGCTATCACATGTTTCATCACCATTTAATGAACTCCAAACTTGCACTGGTTTTGCTCTCAGTCTCTGCACAGAATCCCCTGGACCTCTGTACACAGACAGATTATGGTATATGGTCCAAAGCACTTATTTTGTCTTTTATCCTTCTGTCTAATATAAAAATATATTGAATGCACAAATATTTCACAAAGACATTGGTTCATTTTTCCTTGGTTTTTTCAGTGTATAGTAAAAAAACTTGCTCCAAAGCAAGGAATTGCCTATAGAAATTACAGCTTATGGAACATAATACTCATAACCAGGTAATGTACACTTCTCATATATTCATACACCAAGAAGAGTAGGAAGGAAGAGTGGAAAACAAGAGGGAGCAGTGTTAATGACAACACCAAAGCAGTAAAGCACAAAATGGAAGGAGCATCAAGAAACTACTCTGTGCTGTACTATCATTACCAGATATAAAACAGGTTGCCAATGCGAAGCTCACAAAGAAATTGGTAGCACTTGACCTAAATAGTTCTTTCCACAGATCTGTATGAGCTTACCTGGCATTTTTGAAAACCAGTTTTAAAGGAGAGGTATTTATATTCTTATATCTAATTCCAAAAGGTTAGGGCAGCACACAAATTCTCAGTTTGTTAGTGATGAGGCCTTTTTATTATCAAGATTACCAAATTATGAAAATATTTGATTGAATGTTAAAGTGACACAGTAATCTTGCCAGGGCTGTATAAACACTCTTCTCCTGTTGGGCTGTTCTCTTCTAAAGAAGCTTTCTGCAATGGTTCTTTTTTGGTTGTGAATACACACACACACAGATTCCCTCAGAAACAACTAAATCTGAATCTATTTGCGTCATCCAAATGTTAGCTATTAATATTTATACAGAAAAAGAAAGAAAAACTAATGAAGATGCTACTACTAAGTTCCTTGCAGGTCTTTTGGTTTACAGGAATTCATAGAAGATGCAAACTATTCCAGATCTGACTGAAATACAAAAGTTTTTCTTAAAGTCCAAGGGAAAAAAAGAAAACAAGCCCCCAGTCCCAATCAAGCCCATGGGAATTTTTCCATCAGCTGTGCTGTGCCAAGACTTCAAATGGGTATTTAACCTGGCGAAGAAATGAGTAGAGACGATTGCAGGATTTCCTCTCGTTTGAACGTTCTCATTAGATGAGGCCTTGGTGACCCCTGGGTTGATGGGTTGTTTCAATGTTTAATTGCTTTGACCTTCAGGGAGTTTCTTTTCATGTCCAACATAACCTTAGGGTTTTTTTAGTTTAATGTGACAAATTACTTCATAAAAACAGCCCTGGATATTTTCATTAATTCTGGACAAATTGTGTTACACATAAAAGATGTCTTTTTCACAGATGCTGTAACCATGCCAAATAGTATCGTAATTGTTCCTTTTTAGCTACTTTGGTATATGTCTGTACATATTTAGAGTAATTGGCGTGATTTAGGAGAGTATGTAAATGATGATGTAATTCTAAGAAGGGTAAGATCACAAAAAAACCCACAATTCTGACACCCTTCTCTGTAAACTAAGCCTTCTCAAGGGTCACATTTTTTGAAAATTATTCATTTATTTTTCTTCTGAGAAGGGAGCGTATTGCTTTCCACATTGCCACTGCAACACTGACAGAGCCACAGAAGCAGCCATGGTGGTGATGCAGAATAGGTGTTGGTCCTTTCCAAGTGATCCCTGTCCAACTGGGAGCTTCATCTTCCATGTCTCTGAGACCCTGTAGAGTGGTCCAGCTGCTCTAGAGCTCTGGAAGAGCCAGCCACTGGCTGCTTTCCACACAAGACAGCTGTCAACTTTCTTAGACACCCTTGGGCCAAAGCATGTCAATAAAAGCATTTCAGAGTCAAAGCACACAAGCCTGTGGATGGTTTTCCTGATTTTGCCCTCTAAACAAAGAGCAAGGAGTACTGCGCAGTGCTCCTTCGCTGCCTCCACCAGACTGGCACTCCTGAGGAGGGAGAAGGCTCTGCTCCTTCACGGTAAATCCAGGATGGTCAAATTTCCACCTGCTGCAGACCGGCCTCTTGGTTGACACAAAGTGTGCTTATGCCAGCCTGTCCCTATGGAAATGAGATGCTTAGCTGCGTGCCTCACACATGCGGATCCCCATCTGCAAATGTCACCTGTGAAAGACAGGGGCCACTCTGGAAAGTACAAAGCTTGGGATTGTTTCGGCAGAATGGAAAATGACACCCCAGCATTTACAATGGGATTTTTATTATCGATGTCACAGATATGATACTTGCTTCTGACATGCTTGAATTAGAAGAGACAAAGTAAACTGTTACAAAGAAGAGGCCATTGAACTAAATACAAGTGTAACCTGCGTGCTTATATTGCGGCATTCGATTTCCTCTTAAGTCTCAGGAAGAGGGGGCAGACAGCAAAGGGGAGACCTATGTTTCAGCTGAAATCTCTTGTGTCTACACAGGAGAGTAGGGCCTCTCCAAAAAGCAGACAAAGAGCCAGGAGCAGGCAGTTGCAAGAGGTTTCGTTACAGGAGATGGAGTTTGCAATTCCCGGCAACCTCCATCCCAGTGCAGATCTCTGCAAAGCTGCAAGAAAGGAAAAAGTCAAAAATGGTGCAGTTGGAAACATTCCTAAGGACTGAGCCGCTGATGATATGTCATGGTCAAAAGCTATATTTGTCATGTCCTAAGCATACCATTGTTGACACAGGTTTGGGATCTCTGGATTTATAAGCCGAGCAAGCAGTTATCCTGTGTCTCAGAGCCTGAAATAGGCTGTTAGAACCAAGAGGCCCTTTTTCCTTGGAGAGTTTTGGATGGGAGCTGGACTGAGAAACCAGGCAATCCAGTTGGTGCTCACACACCCATTTGATTTGGAAAGGCAGAGTAACTGGTGCTGTGTGGTGAAGTCCAGTGAAGCTTCTGAACACATCACCCAAAGGAAATGTCTCTGGTCACTCTAAGCTTTGTAAAAACTTCTTATAATAGCAATAAAGTAAGGGATTAGTAGGTTTCATCTCTGCTGGTTCTTTCTTCTTTTAAGGAAATGAAAGTCTTTTAAAAGCACTTCTGGTATTGAAGCAGAAGACCCTGTGTTAAGTGCTTCATTCCCCAAGAAGTTTGGCCCCTGAGGGCTTTTAGGATCATAGCTCAAAGGATTGAATCTGCAACAGACAGACACAGGTAGATTATGAAATGTCTTAAAAGGCCAAAAATCTGGTCCCTCCTTCTGCAAAGCTGTGTACAACTGGAAGAGTGCAGCTGAATTATCTATACTAAAAACCTTAGTGTCTTCATCCCACTCAAAGAGTCTCTTTAAACACTGTGCTGTCAGGAATAAGAAAGAACAGCAAAATAAGCCACTGTGTGATTCAAATATTCCTAAGTGGTCACTGAAACACCCTCCTCTTGGCCACAAGACCACATTCTTCAACTCTGTTTGCTGCACTATGAAACACATGAGGTCATTTTTAGCACAAGCCTTATGAATAGAGACTGGAATTTTCTACAAGGTCTTCTTTTCTTATCCCCCATTTCTCCCCCCTTTATAAACAACTCCCAGTCTGCCAGTACAAGAGGGTTCACTGTCTGGGAATTCCCTGCCCATGATACCTATAGCTTTAGAGGGGACCTGGTGGCCCCTGCCGGGTCTGCAGAAGCATTTGCCAGTTTACCTGGAAGCAACCTGATCTCCTCCTCCTGCCACCCTGCCTGGTATCATCTAGCAACAGCAAGAGGCTAAGAAACATCAGGAATAACAGATTCAATTTTCCTCTAAAGCCAAAGTTTTATGTTAAGGAGGAGAAGTGAATGATACATTGCTGGTATTTATAGCAATTAGATGCTGCCTGTAGGAACATGAGCTTGTCAGGAGGAGCAGTGACTGAAAGGCATGCAGACAGCTCCTTGATGAAGTGGTGTTCACTTGATGAAATCTGTACTCTCGGCATTTTTAAACAAAAAGCAGCTGCTTTTAGGTGAGACCTTTAGCACTTGGTCCACCAGGGGAACAATAAAGGACTCTGGCAGAGGCATCTCCCAATGTTTTGTATTTGAAACTCAGAGCTACCATTTCCTATTTTTTGCAGCCTCGATTTAGGAGCTTCATTACTTCTCTAAGTAAAAGAAGAATCTGTCCCTTAAAAACTACCTTTTCCAGAGTTATGCCAAACACAACACAAATGAGCAGCCCATACATGTGAATTGCTGACCAGCAGTGCCTTGTTACCATGATGGGTAGAGACTTCTGTGTCCAAACACCTCTCACTTCAGCAAGAAAGAAGGGTGAGACTTTCAGGTCCCCAGGGGCACTCTACCACACCTGGGGTACATCCCAGCCAAAATGAAACCACAAAACCTATGCACTGGAATTAACATCACTTCCACTAAAATGTTATGAATGGAAAAAAAATACTTTAGATTGTATATCCTTTGTTTTGACTCTAAATTTTTAAATAAATAGACCAATTCCTAATTATTGAAATCATGTACACTTACTGAGAATTAGATTCAGGGCCAGAAGACTTGGGCCCAGTCCTGAAATTCTTTCTGACACGGGTGGCAGCAGAAGGCTGGGGCTATTTCTCACAATGCACACAGCACTTGCTATTCTGTATTTCACTCTTCTAGCAGCTCCCTGAAGTCCTGCTGAAGCAAGAAAGAAGCCTTATCTAGAGAGCATGCCCCAGCTGGGATACATTTTGCAAGTTTTGCATACCATTATGAGGACTTAAATTGAGCCCTCCTGAAGTAGCACAGAACAGGGAACTCCAGTGGAAGAAAAAAAAAAAAAAAAAAAAAAAAGAACACATTTAGATTCACCCAGATTTATATCCTTTGATCAGAAGCTGCCCCTTGTGCTTATGAGAATCTCATGTAAATATCTGCAAAGTTACTCCTTTATCTGCTTTCACATTTCTTTCCAGAGAAACCTTTGCAATACTATCTGCAGCAACTGTGGTTTCTTGGGCTGCTGAAATTGTGTCTCATAGTGCTGAATATTAGAATCTCATTATCTTTTTTCTTGTTAGGGATGTATCTGCCCCTGGTTTGGAGGCTGTGACCGTATTTTATCCCTTACTTTTGCAATACCTATAAAGATGGGGTCCTGCTGCATAACTGGTCTCCAATCTGCTATGATAATGGAAAGGTTTTTTTTTATTGCCACTGTTTCACTTAGCTACATCTTTCAAAGAATGCTGCCAAGGTTGGTCCAAAGTTTAAATCTCACAGAAGCAGACTTTTACAAACATATGTCTGAATAGAAACATTGCCATTGATTTTTTTAATTGCAAATGAAAACAGTTGTATTTGATGAAATAACCATTCCCCTGAACTTTCCACCCTAAGCCTGAAAACCTAAAAGTGAAAGTGACTCAAACACAGGCAAACCTGACTTCATTGATTTCTATTGTCCACGGTGAGAAAACACAACCAGTAAACAAAGCAGAAAGAGTGACAAGTAAATTGGATTTTTAAAAATTCTTTCACTTTTAATAATGTTAAGGTGGGATTTGTAATGCAGGTAAAGGCATTTGTTTGTTCTCAATGTAGGAGCTGTAAGGTGACAGTGTCCCTTTAAGTGCCTTCCCATTGTAATTTATTTGCTTCAGGGATGATGTTGGAGAAGTTCACACTGGAAATACTTGCAGCTCCTGAAGAAGTTAAATTTGCCAGAAGTTTCACACCCTTCCTCAGAGAGAGCTTTTGCTTTCAGGTCATCCCTAAGGAAGTCTCTTTCCCTACACATTTCTCCCTCTGTGGGAGACAGGACCCAAACACATCCCAACAGGGTGCTTGTCCACACCCTGACTCTCCCTCCAAGGGAGGAAAAAGAAGATTCAGGCAGCTCAGGTGGGGCTGGGAAGGATTTCACATCCAAAGATGAAAGTCCAGTGGCTTTGGTGTCACAGCCTTCACAGGACAGAGCAGATGGTGGGGAACTAGACTTTCCTCTTCCTGCAAACCAAGAAAAACTCTGATGAGTCTCAATGGTGATTTGGCCCTCATTTTTCTCAGATGCAGCTTCTTTGGAAATTTTTTGAGTTTTGCCCAAGAGGAACCCAAGACAAAGTGGAGCAAGGATGTCAGGATCTGGCATGCTGTGGAGAGCCACATTAAGGACTTCAGCTACTCAAAACTGCCACTGTGGGATGTGAATTCCTGTACCAAACTGAAAGTCAAAATCCTGCTCAAATTGTTTATTTTGCATGTTATCACATTAAATTATGTTTCTGTAAAAATGTGAGGCTTTTCAATGCCAGAATTGTTCATGTCATAAATGCCTGAATAAAGCTACAGCAAAAGTCTCTAAATGGAGGAAAGCCTTTCCTTCCACTCATCAGCACGTCTGGATAAAAATCACCTTTCCTGCTCAGTGTTTGTCTTCCATATTTTCAAGTGTAGAGATTCAAGAAAAAAAATTGCTGCGTGGCAGCTGGCCCATTTAAGGAGGTGATACATATTATTCAAGTGATTACACGAATGGCTAAAATTGTTGCATTATTCCCTATTTTCATTTGTGCAGTGTAGCTTTGGCATGGTGATGAACTATGTCAACCAGGAACCTTGGCTGCCTTCTAATGGAGAAAGCCCCTCAAAGATCTTTGATGTGACAACGAAACTGGGAAATATTACTGACTCACAGCCTTTAAGCAATCAAGAAGTGATCAAAGCAGTGACTCAAGAATTCAAGGGAAAAATTACATGCTCAGGGAAATGAGGAAAGCTTATTACCTACTGATATTCAATAGAACAGGCAACTGAAAGTCTAATTTTGTGAAATATGCTTTTAATTGGTATTCACCGACTTATTGTATATTACTTATGTAAAAAGCAGCTTTTAATTCCAAAAAAAATTAATGGCTCGACATTCCAGTCATGATAGTGTGGGGTGGAAACACTTAGTCTCATTTCAACTCTGTCCTACTCCAACATAAAATGCAGGGGTGGGGTCTTCAGGGTTCACCTCTGTAACGTCAGCCTAGGAGCCATCAGCCTTGCACAGATTTCTCCTCTATCAGAGAGTGAAGGGCGGGTGAGGGTGTCTGAGTGTCATTCTGTGAAGTGCCTACACCTGCAAATTAGGCAGGGGCAAAGCACAAAATGCCCAGCTTTGCAGGTAGCATCACACTCTCCACCCAGTGCCTGGGGACAGCCTGGGATATGGAGGGAAGACAGCTGAAAGCACGCTGGGTTTGGGGAGAATGAAGTGCAGCCCCCTTAAGCTACCCTGTGCCACGATGTCCCAGCCCATTGCACTCTACAGGCCTTGGCCTGGCATTTGGTATGAAGGTGTGCTTGCTTTCTGGGGAGTCTCTGGTCCCCACAATGTGGCCATGGGGGGAAGAAGGGGTGTGAAACAAAAGGCAAAGCTGTGTCCTCAAACATAGAAATGCACCAGGGGAATCTCCAGTCAGTTGTCCAAAATCAATAGGATTTGATATCCAAGCATTCCAGGAAGGCTCCTACAACACATGCTAGGGTGTAGCTATTTTCCTGTGCCCTATTTTGTTCTAATCAAGTGAAATCACCATATTTCTCAGTTTCCTACTATGGCTGTGCCATCACTGAAGTTGTGATGGTCATGGGTGCTGGTCCCTGCCCAGGAGCTTAGGTGTACAGTCTGTCACCCAGCCTGAAGACTGATGACAAGGGGACATGTTTTGGAGCTGTGGCCATTGAGTGCTAGCGAGACAAGGAGAAGATTCCTTCACAGGCAGATTAAAGATGGGAATATGGGATGCAGGGGAAATTCCTTTCACCTGATCAGCATATTTTTGCTTTTGCTGAAAACACCCATTTATTTGCCTGGTGAACCACTCACTCACATTATATACATATAGTTTTCATACACCTCAGCAGAAAGACTATCAACTAACTGAGTTTTCAACTATCAGCTGGGTTTTCTGATTGCCCATTG
>CM031859.1:38626919-38657975 GCA_018697195.1 Certhia americana
TAAGACTTAAGAATGCTTTTCATTTTCTTTCCCATCTTGTTAGCCAGTAGAATGCATTTATTGTATCCTATCATCGCCATTCATTGTAGCACATCAGACTTTAAACCAAGAAGATATGTTACAGATACTGTGCATAGCTGCATAACTGGGAAACATGAGGACTTAGCTGAATGCAGGTTTTCTCTGTCTGATCTTTGCTAATAGAAACATGGGAGCACTCATATGACAAACCCAGGGACTGATCTTGCAGTGTTCATGCTGGTGATCCTTCCTCTTACAAATAACACAAAGTCCTTAGAAACTGGCTTCTAGCTGCTTGCAAGAAGCCCTCATCTTTTTCTATTGCCTGGAACTACATGGTTGGGGTCAAAAATATGCAATTAAAAGAAAATATTAACCCAACTTAAAGACTGCATCAAATGCTTTTAATAGCGTCAAACACAGAGATAGAAACAACTACAGGACTGGGGTCAAAAATATGCAATTAAAAGAAAATATTAGCCAGATTTAAGGACTGCATCAAATGCGTTTAATAGCTTCAAACACAGAGAAAGAAACATGTATAAGTTTGAAAAAAAACATCCAAAAAGGTCTGTTTTCATATCACATTATCCATTCCTGACTGGTTATAAGCAGCAGAGCCTGATCCAACTAGGTCTTATTCATGTAGGTAATCCCTTTGACCCTAGTCATAAATACATTATTCTAGTTCAAGATAATCTCCAAGTATCAATCTGAACTGATGTCTGTGCTCTTGAACACAAATGTACATTTTCTATTTCTTCCATCTCAGAGATGTAATGTTAAACAGGATGTCTTAACATAATATTTTGCCTTAAAAAAAAAAAATTTAAAAAAACAAGCAGTATCCCACCAAAACTGACTATTAAAAAGAAAAAATCCAGGTGGCTCAATTTGGAAAGAAACTTTGGATTTGTTGCAGTTCTCTTTCCGTGTGCTTTTTTTCCCAAAGGCAGACATTCATACACATATAATTCCCTCTTCTTGTCACTGGGCTTCTGGGTCAGTGAACATTCCTTTGCTGTAGTGTTTTTCAGATGAAACTCCAAGAGAAACACTGTCCTCAATGATGGGTCGGATACAGAAGAGGAGGATGGGCAAATATTCTAAGATTGGCCTGGATTCTTGCCAGGAGCAGAAGAAAAGAGCCTTTGTGTTTGGACATCTGAAGGCCAGGCATAAACATGTTAGCCGATACTTAACACCCAAAGCCAGAGCCAAAACCGTTAGACACCCTGAATAATCCCCGCTAGGCCTCCTTTGGGTTTCAACTGCCCATTACAATGGGGCAGCCTCCTCCAATTACCAAATGTGTTTCTTCTAAAAACATCCTTACAGGAACTCCCAAAATAGCAGCGATTAAAAGCAAACAGCCTGTAATTCATTGACATATGCAAACCTTTTAATGTTTTGCAGGAGACAAGTTGCAACTTTTTGTACCTACAAGACTATTTATGCATTTTTAATAATTACCCTTGTATATTATGTGATACAATTCCTTTAGGCATTTAGTTAAGAGAAGCAACAGAATTCACATTCAAAAGAAACTGTTAGTTTTGCTGCAAGAAGCGCAGCTAATTTATGTAGTGAATTTTTTATACATTTTTCCCCTGATTTCTCTTCCCTGCTGTCCTCTCTCCCCTTTCTTCTTCACTACATTAAGAAATTCTGATGTGCCTGCAGCAACATCCACTGGTGGGGAGTGTCTGCAGTGATGCCAGCCCTGACTTCCCGGCAGTGGAAGGCAGCAATGCGTGCTGCCTCAGCAGTCCGCGCTCCCTCCTGAGCCCCCTTGGGACTCGCCTCACCCCAGGGTCCTGTCTAACCACACACCTTCTGCGAGCTGCCGGGCTCCTTGTCACCTGACAGACAGCGATCCCGATCCCATCTGTTCTGCACAGAAAGCAGCACGAGGAAATCTTTCCCGCAGACCAAGAAGAAAGATGCTGTCGCAGCCAATGTGGTTCTGCAAGCTCTGACTTTTATTCGGGCTCGATCCCCCTGTTGCCACCTAACGCCTCAGCTCTCGTTTCGGAGGAGCTGGTCGAGGCGCCAAGCAGGGAAACTCAGGCACAGGGCTGGGCATGGCATGCCTGCAGTTCCCACCACCAGCACGGGCACGCACAGGTTTGGGAAAGCAGTGCCTGGCTAACAGCACAACCCGTCAAAGCAATCCAGGTTGTAGCAACAGGCAGCCTGCCTTCCTCAGGGGTAAAATGTAAGGAGTTCGTTCCTTCCTCACCAGACAGCAAAGGACCGGATCCCCAGCTGTATTCCTGCACTGATTTCATCCATTTATACCTGCCGAAAACCTGCTCCTCCCTCTCTTCTTGCAACAACAACCAAAGAAAACCAGGTCAAATACTTTTGTGATACAGTGGTTTGGCAATGTACTTGAGGAGAGATTTTCAAGTCAGCCATTGCAGATACTACACTTAAGGGAAATGCAAATAAAACCTATTTCTTAGCACGTGCAGGTCACAGTTAACTGCGCAACGACATTTCTCTTCGATTCAGTAGGCAGTTTGTCAAATCAAGGACTTCATCTTCCCATTTTAAATTAGTAGTAGATAATTAGGAACTGTCCACAATTAAATACTGATGCTAAAATAAATAAATCCCAGCGCTTCCCTGTTTAGACAGTAAGAAAAAACCTTTGCGTCAAAAAACACAGGACATGTGAGAAAGTGAATAGTTAAGAGCTCATAACAAAGAAGGATAAACTCTTCATTGTGTGCTTACAGCATTCATTTCTTTCTCTGTAACTGAGAACCTATACAAACAAATGGGATAAAAAGACAACATATACCTCGATATCAGCTGTAATCTGCCAGTTCTTCAGCCAAAACCTACTGGAACACAAAGGAAAGGGGCAAGGCTTACACAAGGTGCACACTGAGTCAGCTCTTGTCTCAACAAAACTGCTCCTCAGCTCCTAAGCTGCAGCAGGACAAGTCTAGGTAGGACTAACAAAATAACTTGCCTGGCTCTAGCCAGGCAAGCTCTTTCAGCCCAGCTCTTTGCTCATCCTCAGAGTTCACTTGAGACTGTGACTCACTGTAGGTGAATCCTTTTACAGCTGCACTCGCAGCAATTTCAAGTCCTGCATTCATCAAAATTCCTAGGCATCCTACTGCATGGGAGGTGATGATCTTTGGCTGCAGAGTACAAGGTAGTTTCATTATCTTAAGTAAAAAAACAGCAAGAAGCAACTAAGCCTGTCTCCAGTGCACAAGGCAGGACTTGGGCCATCATTAAATCTGAAGTGGAGTCCCTGAGCCTATTCCACAGAGGATACTTGCATACATGCCCACAGCCTGCTTGCAGCCGTAGCTGGGAATCCTACGCAAATGTGCTCCAAAACCCTCCTTAAGAAGTATTCTAGGTAGGAGAACAAAATCAGCCCCAGGAAACCATCTTTGTATGGCCTTATGTCCTGTGTGGTAGTCCTCTCCTGGACTTAGGTACCTCATCTGTGGGTTCCTACCTCCAAAAAAATTACCAAAGATTCCTCAGCCAGCTCTAGATCAATCCCACAGGAGGGCAGGGGGAAATCTGGGATCCATTACAGCTGAACATATAGAGCTACTGGATTGAAAAAGGACTGTTTTCCCTGACCTCACCTCAATCCCTTGGAAAAATTCCCTTCCAGCGACTTTACCTGCCAGAAGCTGGGGAGTGGAAATGCAACATTGTTCCAATGGATCACTGTGACCATGTTTGTAGCAAAGTTTGGCAAAGTTTTATTTTGAGAATAAAAAAGACTTCAGGCTAAGAAAGGTTTACCAAAATAACAGCAGCAATTCACGTAACAGTAACAATTTAGAACAAAAGTGCAAGATCATACCTGTTTCTGGCTCTGAGGCTTCAGGCAGCATTCGCTAGCAGGAGATATTGTGATAGAATTACTGAACTAACATTGCTTTCATTCATTTTATGGGCCAAAATTATTGTCTCAAATCCTTCCAAAGTACCCAGATGCTGGGGGTACTTTGCTGTACTGTCATCCCACTCCAGGTGGATTTTCTACCACGAGGGAGAAGCCAGACAGGCTTGTCTCAGTCAGCGATGCTGGCATCAGCCTTGTGAGCTTGAGTTGGCTGTGGTTAATGGATCAGGCTTGCTTATGGCACCTTCCCACCCACCCAAGTGTCACATTCCTCCAGAAGCCCTTAGAAATCAGTCACACAGCAGCTAAATGGAATAGTGGACATACATTTGGGATGGCAGCTTTCCTGCACAATTCAAGAGCTATAAGGAGGTAATTATTCAGGGGGTTTTCTCTGTGACAAAACTATTTAGAAGGGATTGCAATCCTGTGAACACAACTGAGGGAGGAGTGCCCTCCTTTAATTCCCCAGCAAAATGGAGTCACCAGCCAGAATTGTTCTAAGCCTCCTTATTTCTCATTAACCTTAGCATTTCCTTTCTTGCCCCTCAGAAAGCACTATTATGTAGACTGACAGTATCTCTCCTGCCCTAATGCCTCACTACAGTATATACCTTTTCTTTTGGCCCTCTCTCTTCAGCCAGAATTAAGCCTCTGGTAGGCTCCATGCAGACACCTCTGTAAGAAAAGCAGGAGACAGGCAGGAAAGTTATCAAATAAACTTTCCATTTTATTTACAGTTCAGGAGCCTTGCAGAATGACACACACTTATGGTTTGGGATCACTAGCAATTATTGTAAAGGTGAAAGCAGATACTGCAAATTTAACAAGCCTTTTGTATGAACTAATTGCATTAGAATACATTAGTAAGGGTGCACATTGTAGGTTTTATGTTTCATTGGAAAGGTCATCCTAGATTCTGGTTGAATAGTGAAAGAGAGGAAACCATATTAGCAGTTTATCCAGCAAGTGTCTCTAGGATGAATTTCCTTCAGGTCATTTGCATTATTTGATTGTAGCTGAATAGTTCTCCCTCTGCTAAGCAAGTAGGGGAAGACCTACGGTGACAATAGGGGAAGTTCAAAGTCTTTGAGCCTTATTAGAAGGCTCATTTTCTGCACACATTTTCATGCACTCATTTCCCAGAACTAGGCTAGCAGCTGTATAATCAGGACAGCAACTTTACATGCCTCCTGTAAAATACGCACCTCCCAGGGAAAGCTGCTGTTAGTTTTCAGGAGGCAAGAGGGTCCCTGCTTCTTCAGAGGTGCAACACCCTGTTATGCCACACCAAAAAGTCCCCGTTGCTGGTCCCTCTGCAAATGATTTGTGCCAGTTCCAGCCCTGTTTCAGCCACCTCGGGTGTCTCTAAGAAGCAGTGTTTGAGACAGTCACAAGACCAGCTCTGCCAGCTCCCAGGGCTCTAGTGGCTTTGCAAGCCTAGGGATGGTGGCAGCCCAGAAGAGGCTGCAGAGGGCAGAGGGGTGGTAGCAACAGAGCCAGCATTTAGAGAAGAGAGAGGGAGAGAGAAGCCCACAGGATCCTGATGGAGGTTGTGGGGTGGACAAGCTGAACCAAGTAAGGCACAAAGTTTTAGTTCAAAGTTTTCAAAGAGAAAACTCCTCAATCAGGCAGAACTTCTGGGAAAATATCTTCCAGTGCTGCCTCATCACATTGCTGCAGGAAGGGGACTAAGTGACAGCCAGAGAAGGCCAGATACTGTGTCCATCCAGACATTGTTGATCTGACAGTATAAAATCTTTTGGTTACCCCATGATTTCCAGAGGAGCAGCTAGTGTCCACCAGTTTTACTGAGCTGTGTATTTCAGCCAACCCCCCAAAAAACTTACTGTGTAAAAATCAGGAGGTGGCATTCCACTAGGCTAAACAGTGCCAGCAAGGTTAGAAGAGAAGCTAAAGTGATGTTAAAAATTGCTGCCATCCTCCACAAGCCCCTCTCTATTGTGTAAGCAGCAAAGAAAACACAGCACCCTCTGGGAGGCTGTAGCGGCATTTACACTGTCGCCAGCCACCTTTGCTCTGAAAGGAGGTAGGTGGCTTCTACCCATCTGCCACCCCCAGAAGATGCAAAAGAGAGGAGCATATGGTTTTGAGAAAATGAAAGGTCCTGGTATCTCAGCTTGGTAAAGCTACTGACTTACTGTCTGACCTCTGGCAAGGTGCATGCCCTCCATCTGCCTGGCTCAGGCTGGAGAGACAAGCAGAAGAGACTCTAGTGCAGAGATGCTGAGTTTGAGTTTAGCTTGTCAGAGCCACAGCAGCTGGTCACCCCTTTGATGCTGACAAGATACATTAGGGCCCATTTCAGCCAGCTCATAAAAGCTGGGTCTTCTCACCCCACAAATTCAAACTGGCTGTAAGGCTCCCAACAACTTCCCAAGCCCAGGAGCACGGGGAGTGTAAAAATATGCATAGTATGACTGCTGCAAGGGTGAGCTGGGATCCCCTGGGCCCTGTTGCTCCTCTTCCCCCAGCTCCATAGCCCATTCTCCAGCTGCTGCAGTCCCACAGGCTCTCCAGGTCTGCTGGGACTGTACACTCACTCCTCGCCTATAGCTCCTTTATACAAATGCTATCACTCAACCACGGCCAAGGGAGCGAATCAATCCACTCTGCATCGAACGTCACCTCTGGCAAGGTTAAAACTTCAGTTCAGCAAAGCCCTTGTGCATTTGGCCATGGGAACTCATCCTGTGCTGCAGCACTTTGTGTAGGAGAGCTCTGAGTGTGCAGAGGATGACTAAGCTCCATCCGAAACCAGCGGCACCTCAGCCTTCCAGAACCAAGACAGCAAAATCTTAACATGGGGATAGTAAATATTTCCCTCCTTCATTAAAGCTGCATAGCAGCCCAAACAATAATTTTTACATACTCCACATTAAAAACATAATACTTCAAATTTTAGGGTCCCATAATTTGCATATTGGATTCCAGGGAGGATATTTGATGGAATGTGTGCCATAGCTCCTGTATGTATGCGCTATATCCAAAGGACATGACAGTCTAGCATAACATCAGGTAAGTCCTAATAATAGCCATATTTCAAGGCCCATTTTAAATATTTAAAAATACAATCTGATATAAAAATGGAGTGTGAAACCTCCATATTAATAATATTATCATCAACCATTATTAAAGTCAAAGGCTTGGACATCGCTGCTACAGTCCCATTAATAACTTTATCCTAACAATTGCACCCAGAACCTCTATTTTCTTATTCTTGGCCCACTTTATCATTTCTTTTCATAGGGAGCTAAAAGATGCAAGTTCTAGAGGAGGGGTGAAAGCCTCAATATCCCATCAGGTCCTATCAGCACAAATATCCTGAAGCTGCTTCTGGGCCCTTCTTGGTGCCACTGAAACAGACCTGACAAACCCCATTACTCAGCCACCCAGCACTTTTTCTCTCTCCCATCCTACATTAATACAAACATGTTTACATTGTCTTCCAAGTTTCCTGATGAATTACTAGCCATGAAACTTACATCTGGAAAATATTGAAAAATATTTTTAAGCACCCTCCTCCAACACGACTGGTACCTGCCACCTCTGCCACTGCCTTCCTTGTTCACTTCACCCCTCTTAGATCCCTCTTGGTGTTTCTCTCCCATTCAGTAGGAATGGGAAGGCACAGTGTTCCTGACTGCTATGAATATGATGGGGATGGGAAAGAAAGGATTCATGCTGGTGGTATATAGGCTAAATACTCATTATATCAATGTCTTTACACAGCAACAAAGTAAATATAAAATTTTTAACAATGTGCTTTGAAAGGTCATGAAAATACATTGAAATACATCAAATCAATAACAAGAACTTCAAACTACTCTCAGAAAACACTAAATAGCTACATATAAGAATGATAAGCATTGGAAAGAGCTTCATATAAAATCATTTCTCACTTCAGTACCCTCTCTTGTTCTGATGGAAAGATTTTTCTGCTCTGGAAGAAAATTATTTGTTTGTAATATCAGTCTAATACTATTAGTTATATTGATTTGTGTTAGACTATAGACTGGTGGAGTTTTCAAAGCTTTAGCATTACACAGCTTATGAAAACACCTCACAGGAGGGCCTGGGCAAGGTGCAGAGCAGGGTCCCCCAGGTGGTGTATATTTTGCTGGATTATGTTTAATCAAGTCATGTAATAATTGCTATAGATTAAATTGTCTTGAGTTGTTGAAATAATTTTATTAATACATCAAAATCCTCATCATGTTTCCTTGAACTATTCTACAATTCCATTTCTCATACTATTCTCATAGTCTTCATGTGAATAATTGCAATATTCTTGGCTAACACCGGCACCAGGAACATACTTGCACAGGAAACTTCCAAAGACATTATTGTCTTCCTTATATAAGGGAAAAATGCTGTGTGGGGCTTCTGTTTGCCAAACCTTTCTGACTTTTCCAAAACTTCCTACAGTGTCATTGCAACAAATTTGTTTCTTGGGAAGACCCCTTAGCCCTCATGCTCTAATAATGCATGAACCCCAAGGACCAGACATATTGTGTAGGGGCTCTGCAAATGTAAATTATTTTTTACCTCAAAATTCATAAACAAAAAAGGTAATCTCATGTATACCTGCTTCTCTGAAGTGTTTACAGCCTTAGTTTG
This sequence comes from Certhia americana, assembly GCA_018697195.1. Classification (NCBI taxonomy): domain Eukaryota; kingdom Metazoa; phylum Chordata; class Aves; order Passeriformes; family Certhiidae; genus Certhia; species Certhia americana. The sequence goes on from CM031859.1 coordinate 38,635,471, forward strand.
TATTTAAAAAATGAATAGCATTAAAATTCCTTAAAATAAGAAAAAAGATTCCTTAAAGTCTAGAAGATTAACAAAATAGAAACACTATTTAAGGTGATGGATCATGTAAGGTAATCACTAAACTCTCAGACTGTAAAATAGGATTACACACCATTTCTTCTTTTTTTTTTTTTTTTTTTTTAATTTTCTCTCTTGGACACTGCAGTATCAACTGCTGAAGTCCTAAATTTAGCCAAACACTGCAATTATCAGATGTATTCTGTTGCAAAAGCTTTTGTCACTTTTGTGGTTGTCTGACGGTGTACGGTTCAATCATAAAAGGGCAAATGACAGGCGGGTGCAGGAAATGAATTTTCTTCTTCTTCCTGACATACCAGGGGAAGGCCCCCTGCTGTAATATGGAAAATCTTTTATGCAAAAGAGCACAGCAACTTACAGCGCACAATCACTATGCAGACTTTTGTTGGGGTATTTTTTCACAGTTCAGCAAAGGAAAGGGAAGAATATGTAGCCTTAAAATCAAGTTTAAAAGTTCAAATTTCATTTTCGCATTAGGTTATATTTATAGGTTTAGGGATCTAGTAATTAAAATGCAAATAAAGCTCTTTCTAAGTATGAACGCTGCTTCTTTAAGCAATGTTGCTTTTCTGGTGATCCTGAGGCCACAGCAGCAGAGTTTTTCACATGCTGCTGAAGCAAGGTGAGAGGCAGAGAGGGATGCTGAGTCCAGTGGGAAGCAGTCAGGGACACCCCATGTTGTCTACTTAGAAAACAAAGAGAAGGCTGTATATTTAGCATTTATACTGGTATTTCTGAGCATAATGCAAACAAGAATCTGGGAAAGCACAAGAAAAATATCCTTTCTGCAGGTTGTAAGTAGAATTGCCTTTGGAATAAAAAACATCTACTCCTTTCCACAGAAGGGACTTTAACACCTTCTGGAAATAAACAAATTTCTTAAAGAAGGGGCAAATTTAGCATTTGTCATTTTAAGGTCCTGGTGTGAAGTGGCATTATGGCAAATAAGCATCACTCAGATTGTCCACAGTGTTTCCAAATGAAAACAGGAATGGCATAAAGGCTTATTGTTTGCCAAAAATACACTTTGGCTCACCATCACTGCTCAGCTCTATGAACCACAGGTGCCAATTTTGAATTAAGAAAAAGGCCTGTTCCTTACAAAGATGCTGGCAGTGGACACCATGGCAAATTTTCTGGGGTTTCTCAAGTTGGTGACTCCTCAGCTGAAGGAAATTGGCCAAACCTCAGGGTTTGGCCAAAACTCAGGCAGTGCCTCCTGGGCTGGCCTTGCAGGCTGTGCTTGCTCAAGGAGCTTCACAGGTTCCTGTCCTGCTCAGGGTGCAGACCCTGAAAAGAGAGGCAATAAAACGTACAGAGGGAAGTAAAAGATTGACACTCCCAAACTACACTTCCAGGCATTGGCACAGCATTTACAGATCAAACATGGTGTTCCTTTCAGCTTAATTTTTTTCAGTCTTAACAAAACATAATACTTTTTTTTCCAAGACATCTATTTACTTGGCAATTTCTTTCCAAGAAAAGCTTATGCTTTGCTCCTGAAAATCTCTTTTTAGTTAAGAACCCACATTTCTAATGAAAACCAGTCTCAATGAACAATCCCTTTTGAATTGTTCACAGAAAACTGAACAAATACCAACAGCAAGACATATTAGGAAGGAATGTTCTGTTCCTTAGGGAAAAAAGTAGCCCTTCAATAACCAATGGCTAAAATACAGCAGAACTGGTCCCAGTGAGTGCAAATCAGCTACTGATTTCAATGAACTTGTGTCAGTCTACCCCAGGTGAAGTTCTGGCCCACTGAGCTCAGAGAAACAAAATGTCACCTTTACTTTCCAAACACTCTTTTTCAAATCATATTCTCCTTGTAATAATGTGCAGCGAGTGTTTAGCTCAACATGCCTCTTATAGTTTCTGTTTGGGAGATGATTTTTCTTTTTAATTTCTCTGTCAGGCACACTTATTGAAGCGCACACGCTTTAGACAGATGCAATCTGCAAAAAAGGTGTGAAAGACAGTGATTTATTTATGAAATTCCTGGTTGAGAGGGTGAGGTAAGCCACACAAAAATTTTAAAGCTTCTCACTAATGTAAGGCATATGTGTTATATATGTAAAGCATGAGGAGGGAAAACATTTAGAATATTTGGGTACAAATCCTTCACAGGGTAGAACTGTAGTGGGAGAAAAGGGGTAGTAGTTGGAGAAGAAGCTATAAGGACAAGTTCTGCTCTGCATTTAATTTCATTTTGTTACCTCAGGGCCAGCAACATTTATTATAGGGGCTTTATACATACATCAAGTTTTTGTTCTTGTGTGTTTTATGCTGTGTAGTCAACACAGCAATCAAACCTGAAGCTCCATGGTGGGAGCTTAAATTTACTAAAAGCATAAATTCACTAAAAGTCCCTGCACTAAAGTGTTTTGCTTCTAGCTAAACGCTTCTCCATGCCAAAGTCCTATGCTCCAGCTGGGAGATGTTTTACCTTGCAGATGTCTTCCAACAAAGTGGGCACAGCGGAGTCCGAGGTGTGCACTGGGGACACAATTCTTTGGCTGTGTAAGTTTGACAGCTGCCAGTGCCAGTGTCCTGAGGTAAATGTGCTCTCCCTCCAAAAGGTGGCCCTTCCTGGCACTGTGGAAGGTGGGAGGACTGGCAGACACACCCTAGCAATGCCACTCTGCAGCATCCTAAGAGGGATTTATCCCAGCCTACCTCCTACCATTGAATGTCCCTGTGACAGAGCTGGCTGAAGAGGAGGTGCATCCTAACCCCTGAGGAGCAGGTGACTGAGAGGATCCAGTGAGAGCATGCTCCCTTCCCATGCCAAGCCAGAAATCACCAGAGCTTGTCCATACTCACTGGAAAAAAAGTAATTGCAGGACACACATTTGGACAGGAAAAGCACCTGTTCCATGCAGGTTGCAGCTAAAAAGGTGCAACTAAGCAGCCTGAATTATGGGAGAGAAAATGTTGTAGGGAAGAGCAACAGGAACTGGGGTTAGAGAGACTCCTCTGGAGGCTAGAGTTAGCCAGGGATAAATCCAAACATCTTTCAAAAAAAGGAGATTTTCAAAGAGTTTAGTGGTCCTAGCTGTAAGCAGATGGCAATTTTTGCAGGCTTTTCAGATGAAATGGCATTGAGAATTGGAGAGGTGAGGTGGCAGTGGCTGAACTAGCTGTCCCAGAAAGGACAACTCCTGCATAGAGGCAGGACCATCAGACTGCTGACACTGGCAATCAGGAGCTGCTAAAGTAAGGCACAACAGCAATCAGGAAGATATTGGAGCTGCCCTACAGCTTACTGAGCACAGGAAAGTTGCAGTCAATAAGGTGGAGAGTGGGACTTTGGCAGAGACATTCAAGATGTGAGGTGGAAGGGAGAAATGAGAGGTGAAAGAGCAGTCAGAATGATGATCCTAACAGGGATAACTGGGATACATAGTCAAAGGCAGAGGCCACTCTCACCACACAAAGGGGGGAAATATGTACTCCTTGTAAAATCATGTTCTGCTCCACCATCTTGCCCATCTTCCTGGCACATAGTATGGTAAACAATGTAAAACCCTGTGGGTACAACACCAAGCCACCATCACACAGGGCACCAGCGCCAGGATAATGCAGAGCTGCCAGTGGAGAAATGGAGCCAAAAATGATCCAAGGAACTGTCTAACAGAGGACAAGCCCTTGAGTCACACAATCCTGCTCTAGGGGAGAGAAGCAAAGTCCTTTCTGCCCTCTTACCAAAAGTGCAGTGACTTAGGAGGCTGCCAGTAACTCCCCACGAGTGAAAAGGGTTAGAAAAGGAGTCTTCCTCTGCAGTGTAAGAGCTATTGCTGTCAAGATCAGAGCTGAGGAAATGAAAGTCTCAGACTAGAAAAATCATATTTGTGGTGTCTTCTCTTTCTCCCTGAGGGGTAGGAGAGTTAGATGGAGGGAAAGGTGAGGAGATCCTGAGTGTTGAGAGTTGCTGTGTGGATGTACAAAGGAAAAGATGACATTAATCAAGGTGGGAGATGAGAAGAGATTTTGCAGTGCCCACAGAGTAAAACTGGAAAGGAAGATATGGCAAGCATTAGAAAATACCCCAAGGGGATGGGACTGGGGATGGAAAGGAGATGAGAGAAGAGGCACAGAGAGATACCAGATGTAAAAGATAACCACCCAGTAGAATTTTGCCATGAATAAAGGCTTCGCAGCCATCACTTTGAATTTACATGTCCACCCTCTACTAGTAAAACCATTAGACAGACAAGAATTAAGAGGAAAGAAATCAGTCGCCTGCAAACAGCTTGCTGAAGACATGACATTCCTGAAGAAAAATGTACACAAGCCTAAGCAGCTTACAAGAGTGAGCTATCTCACCCGGCTCACCCCCCACGAACACTATTAAATCCATGAGAATCAGAACAAGGAAATTGTCAGGGAAAGGCTGCGATTAGCCAGAGTCTCGACTAGAAAAATAGTTTATGAAAAAAATGTAAAGCTCAACCTCGCACTAGCTGCTGCAGTGTCTCTGCTCCCACCTACAGTACAGTTCGTCTCCCTCTATCTTCATCACTGACTGTGCCAGTACAAGGGGGAAATCTTCTGAATGTTTCCCCAAAATTAAATGCTGAAACAGCATATCATTATTTTTGATATTCAAATCTATTATTAATAAGCTATACACTACAAAAAGATTCTGAACATGAGTGATACATCTCATAATTCTGACCTATTAACAGAAGTACATGAGTCTCCCTGGGCCAAAAAAATAGTTGTTAAAAAAGATGAATCGCTTACTCAAATCAAAATAACATGACAGTTCCATGAAAGATTTCAAAATAAAAGTTAATAAGTTAATGGATTCATTTTACTGCTCCTAAGACGCAAACAGACAATGCAGAACAGTCATCTTCCTATTAAATAATATGAATCAACAACTCCATCATATTTGTACTAAGAAACAGGCACAAACTCTCCCTTATGGTGTATTAGGGCAAGCATGTCAGTAAGAGGGCAGAGCCAAAGCACATTCTGAATCTTCTTTGCTGTCAGACACTTACAATTTTTTTTCTTTGCTGTCAGACAATTAAAATTTTGTCCTAAGTGTTATCCTGAATGCAGGGGGAGAAATGTCGCCCCATCTGATGCCAGAAAAACCTTCCCAATTTACAACTGGTCCTAATCCTCATGGTTTGTGTGAGATTCACCTTAGCAGTTGCCCTCTCATCAGCCATACTCCCGGAGTATGGGAGTGCTGGGAGCTCCCTGCATCCCTTCTCCTAAACATCTCTCCCAGGAGAGAGAGCACCCCCCCCCCCCAAGAGTACCCAATAGCTTCAGACAGAGCCCAGGCAAGTGTCTTGAACCAGGCTGCTGGCTTTTCAATAGTGAAAATGAGGGGAGAGGAATATCATGCTCAATGTGCACTTGAGGAAAATGTTTCTGAATTTTTTTTTATTTTAAAAATGTAGGGTTTTTCCAGTATGAGTAGAATAAAAATAAAATGGCATTTCCCTGATATAAAAATAATTCTTCTGTGCTGTAGCCCAGAAGTATTCCTAAGGAGAGAGAAGATACTTGGAAAGAACATTGCCCTTAGGGAGTTGTGGAGGGACTCTCTCCAGTCCCATGATGTCCTGTTCAGTTTTGGCTGCATTACGTGGGCTTGATAACCGGTTTTTATATGCACAGGAGTTACTTTAATAGAAATGGGGGGTAACAAAAAATTTTTCTATTTGAAAGTGGATTGCATTATACAGGCATAAGGGATTTCACTGCCTGCTCAGAATATATAGATGGGAGGGTTTTAATGTAAGAAATCAGCTGGTGAAAGGACAGGAAGCAAGTGACTTGTGGCTCCTGCCATTTAAGCATGAAAGGGGCATGTGAAGAGGCATTAATTTCAGCCACACTGGGCTGAAGGGTAAGGACTATTCACATAAGTAAGGCATTGGAGGACTGGGCTTGTAAACCCCAGCTGCTTAAACAAAAGTCGGAGGCACCTTTTTTCAAGAGTACCTAAGTCTGGTTTTCTAAAGGACTTTCCCCTCTTAAGTTGCTTAGGATATATCTACCCCTTCCATGTTGGATAATAGGGGGACTGCGCCTGGGCTGCTGGGGGAGGAGGGATGGGGGAGACTGCCAGTGAATGGGGCTGTGGGCTCAGCAGGACCTCCACAGGCTGCTGGTGCAGGGCTGGGTGTATCAGCACAGGCAGGGTACCAAGGTCTGAGCGCTATCCCACGTTTTTCATTCCCACTTTCAAAACTGCTACCTTAAGCCTGCAGCAGGATTTCAGCAGAGGTCTCTTAGGCTTTAAGCAGCTTCTAACTGTATTTATGTGCTTTATCCCTTGAGTAGGATAAACAGGTTAGCAATTAACTCTGGTTTTCTGACCTCTAGCTGGATAACCAGATCTCTAATTATATTTTCAGTGGCAGTGAATCTCAAGAGTTGTGTGACATTATCTGAAAGTTTCCACTCCCATGTAACATCTGCAGCTCTATGTGGAAATTGGCAGCCAAGAAATTATCGGCAAAACAGAAAGCAAATTTTTTTTCCCTCTCCTTGTCACTTCTGCCTCCTCAGCACTTCCAATCCTTCCTCTCTATTGCTTGGAAAATATTTACTCTGATAGGTGATTCCCAGTATGCCAGATATGTCATATGGAAAACCAAAAAATTCTGAGAAGTATTTTATTCAAAATACCTTTCTTTTTTTTTTCTTTTTTTTTTTTTTTTTTTTTTTTTTAAATAGGATCCTTGTGGTAGACAATATTCGCAACAGAGTCAAGAAACTAGGGGCAATGATAAGCCCCAAGCCTTGATAGGTTATTTTCTATTGTTTCTCAACGGAGCACTATTTTGTGAGAGAGGGTGTTTTTTAGGGCTATAAAAATATTATTTCTGAAGAAAGGAAAGGAAAAAAAAAGTTTAAAAAAAAAATGTAGCACTTACTGTAGAAGCACAAGTGACCTTCAGAAAGGTGAAATATTTGTAGGGACAGCTCTGGAACTGGCAGAGCACACCTCAGGAACAGAGTATCTGGATGGCCTAGTGCCGGGAGTTAACAGTGACAAAGCAGAGCAATTTGGAAAATCAGCTTGCTGTCATCCTGTATGCATGTAACTCTTGAAATAAAATAGTGATCTAATATAAAGGAAGCATATGGATTTACTCTGACAACAATGCCAAGTGTTCATTCTAATCAAGTGCCATACATATCCTTACTTTAAAAGGGGTGAAATAGACAGCAAATTAGCTGTGTTCACATCTTCAGAATGAGTGGTCTTTGCACTAATTTTTCTATGTGGATTCCTACTACCTGTACAGAAAATTCATGCCTGTGTCTAAGCCCACTTCTTATTTCACTGCCCATACAAATTATCCTTTCTGAAGACAGATGTAAAAGAACTGTTGAAGGTCTGCATCAAACCAGAAGAAAAATAAACTGCTTCTTACTTACATAGAACATGATAATTTATTGTAAAAAAGCTGGTTTGGACTCACACTACAATCACTTCCACACTTCAGGCTTCTGTGCAAAGATTATTTTGGACAGCTGTGCCAAATTTCCCTGTCATCAGGACAAATGGGCAGTCAGACACTGGTAGATTCCTTATCAAGAAGGTGGAATCTCAAGTAAGATGTGCACACCATCAGAAAATAGCTTGCAAAAGTAAAAGCCAAGAGAGGAAAATATGGTTCACAGATCAGCTGGAAAGCTAATTATACAGGTCTAGAGGACCATGACAAAGTCATTTTAGAAGGCTAATTTTGATTCTCAATGCAAAAGACAGAGGTGAGTCGATTAGTTCCTGCTTAGATCTTCCCTTCTCAGGGGCTTCCTAATTTCTCACGACTTGCCATCAATTTCAGCAAGGGCCAGTGCCTTACACTCCCAGCACCAGCCAAGTCCCTACTTTACCTGCTCTACTCCCACCACCAAGAAAGAAGTTCATAACAAAGGTTACTCACACAGTGACTATGGAGAAGAGATGCCTAGTGAGCCACTGCTGTTGTAAATTACGTTTCCTGTATTTGTGCAGACAGGAAACAGTGAGAATGTAGTATGGAAAGCAGGTGAGATGCATTCAAAGGGATGCACACCTGAAGCAGTATTCAGGAAAAGAGAAAGAGAGGGAAGATCAACTGAAATTTTAATTTGTCTCACCTTTTAAATAGTGGAGTAATTTTTTCATCGAAATTTTTCAGACAAGGGCTTAAGGAACAGCCTTAAGCATCCAACTAAATTTTGTGGAGAATATACCTAGAGTCACTGTACCCAGAACAACTTAGCAATGTATAAATAGTGCTGCATGAGGCCAGGCTTAGCAGAAAGACAAAAGCACCTATGAAGTTCATGTCTACTCCTCCTGTGTTGGGCATCCAGCCTATACAGTGCCTGCTTGGCTCACACAGCACAGCTGGAGCCATGTAGTTGCCCCTCTGCCTCACATGTAGACAGACACACAAGGAACAAGAATAGAGAAATGAAATTGTTGCAGATCGCAAATTCAGGGCACAAAACACTCTGAGTGTTCCAAATAAAGGTCTAAAAGAGTAAAAAATGTACTATAACGTACTATACTGTATAATTTATACCTCAGAGAACAAAAAGATGGGGATGATTCTGTTCTTTATATGCCTGAAAGACTCCAAATAAATCAAGACCAAATAAGCAGGCAGGCTATTCCAAGCTGAGCTTGAGGGGTAATGTGCAAAAGGAGTTGTTTCATGACTGAGCCTACCCCATAAGTATGTTCTCATCCTCTATAACCTGCTCCTAGGCTAAAAAAAGACCAGACATCCTTCCTGTTTCTAAAAGTTCTGCCCTGTTTTTGTTCTTGGAAGAGGTTATAAAGGCTGAATTCTGCAACTACCTGGCCAGCCACAAACACCTTTTTTGGTGGTAAAGCAAAGACAGGGATCCAGTGGTTGCAGTTGAATAGCCAGCAGTAACAGTGTATGCTCTCTGAGTGCATTCTTCTACAAGAAGCTTCTCTGTTTCCCTGTTCCTAAAGTGGAAAATTATTGCTTCATGAGTGTTGGCTTTTTAACTGCAAGTGATATACATACACCAATATTCAGATAGTCTGAAAATTAGTACTAATCTCTGTAGCAGTTTTACATATTTGGCTTTCCCCTTTCCAGTGTGGGTGCTAGCTTTTGCAATCCCATTAACAAATCACCTAGAAAACTAAAAGTGATCCACACACAGTTTAAAGTTAGTAATGCAAAGTGGCACTTGTCCATTGTCCAAAGATGCCATCTCACCTAATAACACTTTTAATGCATAAAAAACAATTATTTCACGTATTTATGGAGAGGAATAAAACCAGTCTGTTACTGGTACCTTTTAGTTTGGTTTAGCTTGCTCAGAAAATGATGACTTAATAAGAGTCTTCCTCACAGAAAGCATGCAAGTCTGAATTAGAAGTGTAAAACTGAATTTATGAAATAACCTTGGCAGTAAATAATAGCACACCTCAAACCAGGATTCATCACACACCTGTGTGGTAGGGAATGGAAGTCAGCTTCATCCCACTCAGAGTATCAATCACTCCCAGGATGCAAATTCCATGAGATACAGAAAGATTATTTTGCATAAACTGCAGAAAGTATTTGAATCAATGTAATAAAAGCTTCAGCACAGCATTGTACAGCCTACAAGTGTCCTTACAAACACACTTTTTTCATCATTTTACATATGAACATAAGTATGGTGTGTAGACAGATGAACTAGCTTGTAGCTGCAGATATACTACACTTCATTCAAAGATTTATTCAGAACTTTCAGTAATGAGTGCTGACTCTTCATCAGAAGAAGCCTCACCTTCCTTCAGTTAACAGCAAAAAGGTCTGTGACCTTCACTGGTCATAGGTGGGTCTTCCACCCTAAATGTATTTTGAGTGCTCTGCTTCTTTCTGACAGACTCTGGCTTTTCTGAGTGGTGCCCAAAGGAGGCTCAACCAGCAGAACACACAGCACCATTCAGGTGTGTCTGCCATCCTGGCTGGGACTGCTGTTTTGGAAGTGCTCCCTTGGGATAGTGATCAATTCATGGACTGCAGCTCTCCATAGGCGTGCCTCTGTCTACTCCAGTATAGGCACCCAAAGCAAACACCTGCATTTCCAAGCAGTCAGTAGCAAAGCTCTTCTGAAAATCCAGGACCTGAGTGAGATTTGTACATTAAAGTCAAATTCTTTTAAAAGGCCAGTCTCAAGACTTTGGCCAAGCCCTTCTAAACCCCGGTCCTTGGTGGCCATGCCAGGTGCCTGGGAAGAGGGAGCCAGCACAGCACAGTCAGTCCAGACAGCCACTGCTCCCTGTGGTCTGTGTGGCAGACTCAAAAGTTAGCCAGACATTTTGCTGGGAAGGCAAACACCACAGCCAGAAGGAGACAGACTGTCTTATTTTTAAGTTCTGCTACATAACACAGTATTTAGGTCCCATTTACTGCACATAGAGTCTCCTAAATGCTCTGTTATTTGGTAAAGCTGTGTATCACAGTAAATCCCTGTACCATGTATATTGCAAGGGATTTCTGACGCCAAGGAAAAAAAGATGTGTGGGAAATGCACAGTAGAAAAAAAAAAATAAGGTTGCTTTTTCATTCTCATGGTTTTTTGCTGTCATCAAAGAAGTATAAACACATAAACATAAAACCATAAATCTTATACCTCATTTTATATGTTTTTTATATATTAAAAAAAAGTTTACCTTCAGTTTCTTTTTTTATTACTTTTGAAAGAGACTAATATAAAAAAGTTTTTAAATTAGGCATTCCACTTTCACTTCTTTTCTATTGCACTATTTATTACTTCTTTGAGACTGCAGAAGATGGATGCAAATGACACTTTATTCCATAAGTCTCTGGGTCAAACAGAGTTTGACCATGCTGATCAGATTTCCTTTTTTTTAATTTTGGCAAGGGCTAGATATAACCTATCTTCATATTAGATTTTGCAATATAATCCTTGTTACCTAAACCCACCTATGCCTGTCAGCATATGGCTTTCAATTTTTCTTGTAATTTCTTTTTTTCTTTTTTTCTTTTTTTTTTAAGATTCACACATAGAATCCTCACCCTAACTGATATATAAAACATAGGGCAAAAGATAATAAATTTGTTTGCAGCAGTTTAGCAAAGCCTGAGAGGAAGCGTGGGGCCAGAGAGCTGGGAAGGTCCAGGTCCTGCAGTCACATCCAGAGTTAATTGAAGTCACTGCCAGCCTCAGTATAACAGAACTGGAAGTCTCTACTCAGAAAGGAAAAAAATAAAATAAAATCACTCTAAAAACGTGCTTCATTCAGGGCACATCAGATCACCAGCATCACCCACCTGCTGGAAATCAGGCCCACATCTAAACCTTGAGAGCAGATCAGCTCTCATTGCTATTACATTTCCATTCAGGGGGGCTGGGGAGGGTGAGCAGGGGCTGCACCCCAGAGCACAACAGCAACATTCATAACAGCCTTCAGTCACTCCTCTGCAATAATTCTTCTTCCTGTATTCTACAGAATAGTCATTTAATATTTGTTTCTAGGTAATTAATTTTGGAAATGCTCTTCATTAAAATTGAACAGATCACCATGTGTTCTGCATGTACTGCAGGCACCCAGGTAACCTGGGGCTTATGCTGTGCAAAGTTGGAGCTATGGGTAGGATGGAGAGAATACAGATTTATAAGATTGTTTTAAAGTGTGAATGAACTGACAAACCTAATTTTCCTTGGTGCAGCAATGGCTCATCTCTACTTAAAAATTAGTAGATGCAGAGCAGTGTTGAATATTCAGTGTGCAAGCAACACTTTGGTCTTTGCTGTGCCCTCACTGGAATTATTAAGCTTGTAAGTCCAGAAAAATGCTAAACCTCCGTTCCCACAAGTTATGTTCACTCTGCCTACCTCAAATTGTCATTTTGGAGCGTGGTTGAAAAGTGATTGAAAAGAAGGAGACGAACTGCCATCAAACCAAGGCCCTGAATAGGAGGCTCCTGCAGCTGCTCCTTGTCCATTCTCATGGACAAGTTGGACCATCAGAAACTTCTCCATCCTATTCCAGCAACCTCATATCTTGGAGGACCAGGAAGGTTAAGGTGAGCACTAGCCAACATGACAGGGAGCAATATTATATTAACTAGTGTCCATGGCTCATCTACCCTTTAGAAGTTTGGGACACATGACGAGGATTTCACAATTCTCTTCTCTATTCTCCCCAACAAATTAAAAAGGTGATGCTTTCTTTCACTTCTAGACAGAAGACTGAATATAATGAGCCTGTGTTCCAGCAAATAACAGGTTAGATTTCCTATCCTGATGAGGGCCAATAGGGCTAATACCCACATTATAAGGGGGGCTTTGGAATAAAAATAATACACAATGTCGAGTTATTGTCTATTATTGATATATAGAATTAAAACCTAAAAATAAGTCGGTAATTCCTCCCCAGAGGTCACTCCACTTTGGATGTCCAGTCTTAATCTACTGGGACCACATGTGTAATCTCACAAGCAAATTTTATTTTATATTCAGAAGAGAAGAAACATAATTCTGACATTCTGTAACTTTTGAAGGCTCAATTATTCAACCTTCATACCCCTCAAACAGATGGAGTTCAGGAGGAGGAAAACTTTGTGACTTGTTTTAAAATAAATGTATCACTGGGTAGGAGAATTAAGTCCTCCACTCACAATTAAGTCTGTGACATCATTCGTTGCTTGAAATAATGGCAGTAACAGGCTGTTATCTTTGAAGTGCTGCTCACCAGAGGTGTATTAGAGCATGGGTGTATGGGAGCATGTTTGCTACTGCATCCACTGCTACTTTCAAATCAGAACACAAATGCAGAGAGATGGCACTCTTGGATCCTGCTGTGGATCCCTTAGGGAGCTACATGTCCTTTGGCCTCTTTCCCTCAATCCCCCTTCAGCGTCATATTCTGTCCTATTTTGGGCCCTGATGTTTCCCTCATCTTCTTATTTTCACCCTGATCTTCCACCTTCCTCCTCTTTCCCCTTGTGTGAACCCCTATTCTCCCACCATCTTTCCACGCTTCTGGTAGTTCTCCCTCTCCCCCTCCCAGTACTCCTGCCTCCTCCCATAGGATGAAACACATAACATTACAAGAGAGCAACCCTTACAGGCTATTCCCCTAACCAGAAACACAGAAATATAGTCATCACAGACAGGAGTAGCAGGGAAGACTTACCCCAACCCACTCACCTGGGTTCCCTTTCTCCATCCAGAGCCTGGTCATGACAAGGTGAGGGGAGAAGCTGAAGTCTGTTAAAGGTACCTAGAGCCTGCAAGGACTGTGTCTGGTGCAGGATAAACAACTAGCTGTAAACTCACATTTTCAGAAATATCAGAGTCTGGTTAAAAGCAAAATTCTGCACTTCTGTATGAAATCTTGATGTGCTAGACTTTCACAATGAAATAATAGTGATAATTTTGAGGATGTTCAAGTGTAAGTTTCCCTTAATTTCATTCTCTGAAACCATGGAACCATGAAACTGGCTGCTTCCAGGATAGTTTGCCTTGAGTCAGAGACTAGCCTGGAAAAGCTCTTTAATTTTTATAAGTTTGACAGAGCTATAAACAAAACTGCCAGTCCTGAGCATTAAGAAAGTACAAATCAGGCCATGCACAAAAAGGCTCATAGATTAGCTGTAAAAATGAGTTGTTTGGGGTTTTTTTTAAATACCAGTAAAAGCAAACACCTGTCGTTGAGGTGCTTTAGCTTTCTCATTGCATTTGCAAGGCTCCCCTTGCAAACTTTGCAAACTCAAGAAGCTTTTCTTTTGAAATGAAAGATAGGCTGCTTATATTTTCACTTGTCTCCTGGATCTTGATCTGGATGAAAACATCAAGCACTAAAACACTCAAATCAAGACAGATGGCACAACTATATAAGCAAGAGGAAGCAGAATTTCATGATGAAAAGCATCAAGGAACATATCTATAGGTGATAGCACCAGTGTGTCTATCAAGCTCCTTGTATCTCTTATAAGATTCCAGCCAATGAATCTCAACTCTGTGGTGTTATTTTATATTTTATATATTTTATATATATGTTATGTTATGTGCTCCTTTCCAGTGTTTTGGATAAGATTTCACTGCAGGACAAAAAAAAAAAAAAAAAAGAGATTTAGGGGTAGCAGTACTCAGTACAGTAAGAAGAGAGTTCAGCTTCTTGCCCTGAACTTCTCCTTTCCTGGCATCATGTCTATTTTCCTACCTAAAGCCATGATAAAAAAAAGAGCTGTAACATTTCTAAACCAGCAGCAACCCTAACAAGCCCCTATAAAGTACAGAGGCTCACAGCTGAGCTGAGGCAGCAGCTTCCACGAGCAATGCCTGAGAGGGGTCAGGCCCTTTTGGGCCAGGTTCCACAGAGAAGTGTGCATCAGTGAGCACACCTGTGTGCAGCCCCAAGCACTCCAGGAGCTCCCTGGCACCCCAGGCTACAGTGGGGAGAAGAAACACCCCTGTCTACTGCATTTACAAGAAATGATGCTGAAGAGCTTGCTGAAAAAGCTGCTTCCAGAGATGCCATATTGGCTAACTTGGGAAGCAGGGTGAAACTCTGTGGAAGAGGGAAGAAGGGATGTCTCCTGGGTATGCCCCTCTGCAGTCCCACCCTCACACTGGCTGCTGTGGGCACTTCTGCCTCTGCTGACCCTTTTCCCAGAAAATAAACCTTTGTATAGCACTATGTGTGCTGACTTGATACCCCGGGGCTTTGTTGAGAGAAAAAACAGATATGGAAAAGGCAAGTAACTGGATGCTTGTTCCTGTACTTCTCTATTCCAGTAGCTTCCAGAAGAGTCTCCTCAGCAAGTACCTAACCCTTTTTTAAATGGCACACTGACTTTGGCCACTGCAATGCAACAATGATGCTAATATATCCAGAACTTCCTGGGACATATTTGTGTGGAACTGATAGCACTGTCAGCAAGATATGGGACAATGGTCTGGTATTAAACTGGGCTTCATGGGCATAGAGATGGAAAAAAGATGCAAAAAGTAGAAGGCAAGAATCCCAAACCTTCTTACTTTTAAAAAGGGGAACATTTCAAAGTGAGTATCAGGCACCTGTTGTTATGTGCTAATGGGGAAATCTTTCCACCAGATCCACAGGGCAGGTCTGAGATAAGCAGCTGGAGAATGATAAGTTATCTCTGTTGCAATTCAGGAAATATAGATGCTTCAGATGCTAATGGTGTGTCAGCAGGGAACCAGACACACAGTGAACTGGGGTTAAATAAGCCTAGGAAGGTGTTTATTCATGTATAACATTTGCAGAGAAGGTGACTCCCTACCTCGCTCCTGGCTGCCCAGAGGAACTGTTTAAAACCAGAAATATGCTCAGAGAAGTCAAGCGGAAAGGTCAGGCGGGGCGAGAGGTGAATCCCAGCCATGACAGCCCTGCCGTGAGCACTGGCACTCCCCAGCTCCGCGCACGTCCTGGGAAGGACAGGGGTCTGCCCCGCTGCACCTGGCAGCCAGGGCACCTCGGCACAGCCCGGCACACACCGGGCTGAGGGGCCGGGGCCGGCAGAGGGACCACACCGAGCTGCAGCTCGAAAGAATTAGAGGTCACTTGTGCATCCTTTGGCACTGGGCTGGATCGACTGTAGCTAAACCATTCCCAGCAGACGTTTGTCCAATCTATTTTCAAAATCCTCCCACTGTCACTCTAGGCAATCTATTCTTGTGCTTCCCAACTGAAAGTTAGAAAGCTGTTCTTAATGTCTAATCTAAATCATAAGTCAACTTTAAAAATGACAAGTATGGTTAAAAGTTTCAAGATTTTTCCTAATAATAAATGTGGGTTTCATTTTATTTCTCTGTTGGTTTCTGCACATTCAGGGTACTTTCAAATCACTTTTTAAAACATCCCTCTAGAATCATGATGTATAGGAACCATGTTTATTATTTTTCACAAGAGTTGAGATTGTCATTTAATTACATAAATCCAGGAGTAGGAGATTTAAGGAGGAAAAAAAATTCAATAAAGTCCTGAGAGAGATGCCAACACTTAATTTAGCTGTAAAAGGCTTTGGGTTTTTTTTTTTTTTTTTTATCTGAATGCCTCACAGACCCATTGCCCAAAAATGTTCTGAAGTGATAGCAATGTCAAGCAGAAAAGACATCTCACCCATAACTAATAGAGAAAAATATCTCAGGTATGGGAGACATATATTCCTGTGTATATGCATACATATTCCTTCATTTACCACTCATCAAAATCCCCTCGAACTATCCAAATCATGTGAACACTGTTTTTCAGTAGATACTTTGCAAGATCCCATTCAGACCAGTTCATAACAAGAGAAGTAGTTTCTTCCTGCCTCACCAAAGATGAACCCCTAGAAAACTGACACTTTGCTCTGGTGCTTGAATTCAAAAGTATTACTCAAAAAAACCTGGACTCACTTGCTGATTCAAGCTTTTTGAAAGTGCAGCCTAAGGTTGCTACCAACCCTGATTCAAATGCAGAAACCCAATAAAAACACAAATAGGAAGTCTGATCTTTTACATCAACAGCACACCAGATATGAAGGAAAACTACACTGGCTCAACTTTCTAGATACACATGGCTGGGCACTGATTCATCCCTGGAGACAAACATGCTCAAAATTTACATCCGCAAAGCTTGTTATTTATCACTGGAAATGCCTAGCTTTTTAACTAGGGTGTCACATTAATTTTGCTTAACTTTAGCATCCATGGCATAGTCAGCTGTATCTGAGTGAGTTACCCTAGGCACTGCACTTCCTCCCAGAGCAGACACAGAAGCACAGCAGATGAGCTGTGCCTCCCTTTGGCTGCCAAGGGCCCCTGCACTGCAGACATCTGAAGTTAGGCGATATTATCATCACCCTCGCTGCCTGCATCCTTCTCTCCAGAACTACCCAGGGAAGAGAAGAGAGCAATTCCTGGTAAGAGGCAAGCAACTGTCTCTGCTCACCATTTCCTATCAGCAGGCTCAGGCCAGCCAGCATGCCCTTTTCAAGGTGCCCGCTTATCAGGATTGTAATTGTGATAACCTGGAGTGCACTTCCAGGCTGAGAAATCCCTTGGAAAGCCAGGTATATAAAAATTAGATATCACAACCCTGAGTCTCAGTCTCCCTCTAAGTATCTAGCCTGAAGTGCATTGCTAGTCTCTTTTCTGTACCTTCAGCAAACACAGAGGGAAGAGGCCTTGTGGGTGTCGTAAGCTCTTTAATTTTTGCTTTTACCACATCACACTGGACCTATATGTAGGATGTGCCTTTTTCTTTATGGACACAATACATCATCTGCTAATCACATTCAAATCAAGAAACAGTGTCTGTGGTCTTGTCTTTTGCAGACCAACCTAAGACAATAAATGCAGTCCAATGAAAGGTCCAGGACTGTACACTCCTAGAAAAGCGGAACAACCATTCATACTCATTGTGTCAACCACACACTTAGAATGTGAAGACATGTAATTTCCAAATGGCCCCAGTTTCCACCTTCAGCATGCTTACAGGACATATACCATCAAGCTGGGTGATCTCAGCCTTGTCTGGAAGAGCTATTGTGCTATGTACTGCATCTGAAGCCAGTCCCTTTCAATCAGTTTCCCTCTCCCTAGACCTTTTTCTTTGCCCCACTGGAGATTAAAATCTACGAGATGAAAATTTTTGTCCTCATTCCCAAAGTGTTGTGTGACAATAGAAAATCTGGGCCTTGTTGATGCAATCTAGCAGCATTATAACCAGAAATTTTTAACTGGAAGTATCACACAAATATAACAAGGGTCAGCTCTCCCATTCCCACCTGAATGACCAGGATGCATTCAGATAGGAGGCAAAGGAAAGAGTGAGGTCTTCATCTTCTACCCTTAAAATCAAAGCTTTTTCATGATTTTTTAATGAATGCATTTAATTTTTGTCAGCAGCCATGAATATGGACCTCTTTCAAAATAATGTATGAGCACTGGATGTTGACCAAGCTTTTCTGGATAGTAACTGGATAAATATGTTTACACAATATAAAAAATTCCTATAAGAAAAAATGAAGAAAGGAAATAATGGGAGAGGAGTACAAGAAGAGCTGTAAGAAATTTGTGAGAGCTGATAGAAGCCACTACACCACCAAATTGCCCTTAAGTAGTCCAGCCTAACCATGTTTCATCATCCCAAAAGGTTTGAACCAGTAATGCCAAAACTGGAGCAAAAAATCAGAGACCCTTTTGGCTGCATGAAGATCTTTTATTTTGAGCAAAGAGCAAGTTGTCGTGAAGCCATGGCAGGGAAAACACACTGACACAGGGTCCCCCAGGATTACTGGTGCCAAACACAGAAGCTACTGTCAGCTCACAAAATGCTTTACTAACATGCCAAAGATAAAAATTCTGCATCGCCAACCACCCTTACCACACATCCCATACCCTGCCATATGGCTGAAAGTACGACAATGGATTTTGCCATTCCTCGGGTTTGGGTGTGAATTGACAATGAGTCTAACATATAAATTGCATCATCTTTTAACTTTTTGTGATATATAACATCAGACAGCTTTGTCTGGGACAATCCATCATGAACTAGTCTTGTTGACATTCTGGATTCTCTCTTCTGACCTTGTCCTTTCAGCACAGGCATAATTGTGCTTATGATAATTTTATTCCCAGTTAGGCAGTGATTTTGCACACCTTTGAGTTACAGAATAACTAAGAAGCCAGTTCTCTGTACGACTGCTGAAACAAGGCACCTTGAACCAATTTATGCTGAAGCGCAGTCCGGTAGTGTAGCAGTAAATAAAAGTGGATAAACTCACCTCTCTCAGTGAGCATAAGTAGGTTAACTCTTTAGTCCTGTTTACTGTTGACTATACCACAGGTGCGCTCTCAGCTGGGGGCTCCCCACTGAGGAAACACCAACCATATGTTTGCACAGCAGAAAGTGGAGGGGGGGAGATGTATGACCCAGTCTTCATGGTATGAAGGATCTAGCAGGCAAAGGGAAGGGATCCAGGCTCATTTCTGCCACCCAGCTCACGTGCAGAGACTCCCACTTCAGCCACAGAGCTCTAGGCTCAGTGATCATCACTAATTTTTATGTACTTGCATACCATCACATGGGCTTAGGGATTTTTTTTTAGAAATGTAACACTTTAGCAATCATCTAGGGTGATGGGCAAATCTTTTTTGTTGAAGGATCGACTGTTCAGTGTCACTTTAGCGGGAATATACAATTATTATGGTACATGAATTATTTGAGCTGTTCCCTGTGAAGACTGATTGCCTTTCATGGGCTGTGTGTGGGAGCAGCAGAGAAATCCCTGCTGTTCCAACTGGTGTCGGCACCCCCAGACAGTCAAGCATAGCTGCAGAAGTGCAACTGTCACGTCACCTGTAGCAGTGCCTGAGTCATGGTCCCTGCCCACCCTGCACTCAAAGCAAGGGAGTGATTTAGCTTGTTTCCAACCAGTGGATGTACATGAATGTGAGAAAATAAGTTGGACTGCAAGTACTTAAAACTAAACTTTGAGCTGTCACTCGGCACAGCAGAGAGAAAGGGACATCCCACCACATCCATGTCTGCATTTTCAGGGGAGAAATGGCGATGTCAGCTGTAGCCTCCTCTCAATATGAAACTTGTAGACCAATTATTATATTTTTTATAACAAATAGGGTCTTGCACTCCCACTGTGATAACTTGGTAACTAGAGGAGTGCCAGTGTGTTTTAGTTGAAGACCACTACCACCCAGTCACTTCTGCCCTCTTCAACACTTTTTTCAGCTCTGACACTGATGCTGACAGGAGGATATGGAGGAACACACATCAGCTTGACCAGAGGCAGAAAGTAAGTTCCTACAGAATCAGTTGTTCTAAAGCTGGAAAGAGTGGCAAACAGTGGGAGCTCTGCAGGCTGCTACTTTTTTAGCTGCTTGCCACAATATTCTTTTGTGTGCTTTCTGGATCTGCTTCCATGTGTTTTTCAACTGTTTCTGTGAAGGTTCTTTTTACTGGAGTGTGGACATGTTGCTGAAGATGCTGTTCAAGTTTGCAGACTGCTTGTGTGCTACAAGCTATCTTTTAATGCCCTCAGTGCCTCTGGTCCTCTCTATCCAACTTTATTTGTCATCAAATTTAAAATAAAAAGCATTCATTATTTATTGGAAAGATGAAATCCCTGGGGAATAATTACTTGTTTTTATCAATGGTCTGACTGCATGGCCTAGGCTTCAGACCTGAAGGAGAGGTGCTTCTGGAAAACAGGGCTGAAGAACAAGACAATTTACTCTTATCTCCTCCACAGCCTCCTCACCTACTCCATTTCTCAAAGCTGTTACTTAACACAGCATTAAACATAAATGGGTATCAATCCAGCCCAGAAACTGGACAAGAGACATTAATAGACAAGAAATGGATGTTTTTTACAAATGCTGAAGCTCATGGAGGAGCAGTGATGCTGCAATAGCAGAAACTGAGTTTCAATTGAGTTGAAAAAGCAATTATTTGGTACCATAGATTGAAGTGAGAACAAGGAAACGTATTATGATCCCTCTTCCTCACAGTTTTTCGAGCTTATTAGGGAGTTGTTATGACTTCTGCGTTTAACCATGAGGCTACCAAAGGCCACCTCAGCTCTGCTGCACAGTTGCTCTCCCAAAACAGCCTCTGGGTAGTAACATCTGGCTTCCTCAGACTTTTCTCCAGGAGCTTTCCGGGACGTTCAGCACAAAGGCAGGCACAACGAAGAACCATCGAGGCACAACCAAGGACGGAGACGGCAGGGTCGCCTGCCTCCGGCATCCTCCGCCCCGCGGGTGAGCACCCACGCATCCCCCCCGCCACACGCTCCCGCCTTTTTTTTTTTTTTTTTTTTTCAATTTATTTTTCCCCTGCAGAAGTCGAGGTTAAAACCCTGAAACCCGAAGCCTTGAAACCGAGCTGCTTGGCCCCGCCGATGGCACGGCCCCGCTGCACACGCCCGTGTCCGCTCCATGGCCCGGGCGCCGTCGGGATGGGAAGGGAGGCGGGGGAGCGGGGAGGGGACAGGGCCGCGGGCGAACGCAAGCAGCAGGCTGCTGACTGGGGGGACCGTGACCCGTGGGTTATGCGTGGGTGACCGCGGGGCTGGAGGGGTGAAGGAGCAGGGGAGAGGGGTTTTCTCACGGGCAGGAAAAGGCAGGATCCCGTGTGCCTGAGTGGGGGAGGGAGGGAGAACCGCTGAGGGGTTTTTTTTATTCTTGAGAGGAGCAATTAAACTCAAATTAGTTGCACTCATGAGGTGGGAAGATAGCCCCGTCTCTCTGTCCTTACTGCTCGGAGCTGCCGACGGGGGAAGCCCCTGGGGCAGTGTGGGTGCCCGGGCCGCTCCTCAGAGCATCCCCGGGAGGAGGGAGAGCCGCTCTCGCATCTCCCGCCGCACCCGCGCACCCTCGGCGCTTCCCTGCCCCGCCCGGCCTCGCCCCGCCGCCACATCCGGGGCGGTGGGTGAGGGAAATTCAAGTTAAAGAAGGGCTGACCCAGAGCTGCTCCCCGGCCCCGATCCCAAGCCCGCGGGGAGCCCCCGGGGTTCGGGAGGAGCGGGACGGGGCCGGGAGCTCTCTGTGAGGCCGCCGGCTGCCGGCGACGGAACAAGTCCGGTCTCCCCAGCCTGCATTTTAATCCTGAAATCTGGAAATGGAAATTGTTTGATGTATGAGGAGACGTTATCTAATTAGGGCGTAAGAAATTTAATCTTTCCAGCAGGCAGGTCATATAATTAATGTTAATTTAACGCTCAAATTCTCAGTCATTAATTTTTATTCTCTTAAATGTAGTTTGGCAGGGCCCCCTGATCCATGGCAATGGATTTTACTGAATGTAAGAGCACACTTGGTCTTTGGAGTGAATTACTGCAACCCTTCCTATCCCAATAACAAGATCACATCATGTATGCATTATTAAGCCATGTAATTGAATGGTCCATAGTTTGCATATCAGACTATTAAAGTAATGTGTTTTGCTTTTCTTCCAACACGTAATGTTAAAGCCTTTGCGAATATTTGGTGATTCTGATAATTATCACCAAATTACTACAAATGTTCTCTTCATTAACGTGATTTCTCTCAAGCATTTTTTAAAAAAATGTCAATAATGCATTAAGTGGTGGCTTGTAAAGTGTTTTAAAATAAAACTTGTCAACTACATTTCGAAGAGTAGAAATGAAGAAGAGAAAGAAAAGAGAAAGAGAGAAAGAAAGAGAGAAAGAGAGAAAGAAAGAAAGAAAGAAAGAAAGAAAGAAAGAAAGAAAGAAAGAAAGAAAGAAAAAGAAAGAAAGAAAGAAAAAAAGAAAAAAAGAAAGGGGGAGAGAGAATTAACAGTTGTAACAGTTGCACGGAAAGAAAACAATTCTCTAAGATTGGAAAAGACAACTTCCCTTTTTTCCCTATTTCAGATACGTGACTTAAAAGTTGCACTCCATCGAGAGCAAAAGTGCATGCAATCT
>CM031859.1:38665780-38749727 GCA_018697195.1 Certhia americana
AAGAAAGAATAATTTTTGAGCGCGGAGGAGAAGAGAAGGGAAGTGTATTTTTTGCCCGAAAGAAGGAGGACGAGGAGGAGCAGGTGCGATAGAATGAGCAACTGAGACAACAACCGTGGGGGGGGGGGCCGGGGGGGCACATCAGGGGGAGGGGTCCCTCCCTCCCCGGGACGGGAAACCCAACGGCGCCCAGGTCCGTGCTGGGGGGCGAAGACCGCACGGGGGTGGAGGCGGGCCCCGCTGGAAAACCTGGGCATTTTCTGGAAAAAATGACGCGCGAGGGGCTAGCCCCTCGTGTCTCGGTCCCACGACACCGAAAAATTTTTGGCAGCGGGGGGCCGTGAGGGGGGGGGGCGGGGGGGGATGGCGGGAAAAGGGCCGCCCCCGGCAGGAGACCGGGGCGGCCCCAGGGACGCAGGGGGTGGGGAGGGGCTTGGGGGGGCCCGGGGCGGCCGCGGAGGAGGCGGGGGCGGGCCTCTCCCAGGGGACGGTCCCCGCGACAGCCGTGGCAAGGGGGAAGGCCTGGCTGGGCGGGGACTTTGCCTGTGTTTTGGTTTTTCAAACTCCACTGGGGGGGTCTTACACCTTAATTGGGGAGGGAGACCGGAGGTGGACGAGGGAAAATTGGGCATTCAATAAATTAATACAGTTAAATTTACTGGGGTGCCCCAAGTGTTTTTGTTTTTCTACCACGGGGAAACAAAAAAAGGGGGCACAACCAGGGGGGCCTTCACTTCCCCCCCCCCAGAGGAACACCCACTGGGACTTCCCTTTCTCCGCAAAACCTCGACAAGAACCAGGGCCAGTAATTGTTCTTCCTTAGCCTGCACCCCCGGAAGAAAGGGAAAAAAAAACAAATTCACAACAAACCCACCAAAAACACCCCCAAACAAACCTAGGGGAAAAAGGGGACTCTCCACTCATTGTCCACGGGACAAAAAGTTTTGGCGGGCCCCCCTCCTTCCTCTTCCTCTTTCCTTCACTCTTCCCCTCACACACCACCCCCCGGCAGAAAGGGAGGGCTCTTGGATACGCCCGGGCTTTAATAATGAGAAAACGAAGGTAAAAACTCTGCTGGCGGGGGCCCTGTCTAGGGGGGGGGCCAAACCCCAACACCACTGGATTATTTTCCTGTTTATTGGCTTTTGATGCTGTGTATATGTTTTTATTTGTGAAAGGAAGGCCCCCATCCCACCCCACCTTCTTCTTTCCACCCAAACCCCACGCCAGGACGGACATAATTTTTTCCAGGGGCAAGGAACCCTTTTTCCCAAGCCCCGACTCACGTTTAAAATCCGATGATTATAAAAACAAACTCGCAGAAGGAAAAAAGCTGTTTACTTGGTTAGTTTCACGTAAACCAGGTAAAGTGCACCCGCGTCCGGGCCCTATTGTGGTTAATTTCGGATGAGATCAAAGCGGGGAGCCCCTGCCGGGACGCGCCCTTACCCCCCGTGGGGGCAGTTTATTTTCGGAGGACAAAAGCTTTTGGCTCTTCAGCTCAAAAAAAGGGGGCAAGCGAAAAAAAACTCTTTTCCGTTGGTTCGGGCCAGTGCCTGGGCGCGCTCATTCCTAAGGAAATCCGAATTCCAGGTTTTCCAGGGTCTTCCTTTCCTTTACTGTTCCGGGCCCGCAAATTTTTCTTTTTTCTTTTACCTTACCCCTCTTATTTTTCCCTTTTTTTTTTTTTTTTTTTTTTTTTTTTTTTTTTCCTTCTTTCCCAACCACCCTCGTGTGGCCACCATCTTCCCGCATCCATTGCAGGGGGGAGGTCGGCCAGCCAGCCGCTTGAGGGGGGCGGTTTCACCGGCAGGGGCATTTGCCTTGTCCCCGCTGGGACGGGGAACAGCGAACCAAAACCACCTCGCGCAAAGCCGAGGGTGCACGGAGCCCCCGATATCACCCGGGGAGGGGGGGAGCGGTGCGCTCCGGGCGGGGGACCACGGTGCCGGGGAGCGGGGCAGGGGGTGACCGGCGGGGGGGGTAAAGGGGGCAGGGGGCCAGCCCCCCCCCCCCCCCGGCTGGCCGCTTCCCCCCGCGCCCCCGGGGGCCGCGGGGGGCGCTCCCCGGGTCCGCTCCGGCGGGGGGGACTGGTATGCGGAGGGGCGGGCGCTTGAGAAAGTTGGGGGGGGGGCGGCGCAGGCGGTTACCCCCTGGCCCGGCACGGCCACCCAACCGGGGGGGGCGCGGGGGGGCACCGCGTTCCGCCGCAGGAAGAACCGGCACGGGCGTCGCCGGGGAACAGCGAGCAAAGGAGTCGGCGGGGTGGGGGCAGGACCGGGCCGGTCCGGACAGCCTGGCGGGGGCCCAGGCGGGCAGCCAATCAACTCCCGCCGGGGGGGCGAGTGCTAGGGGGCGGGGCGGGGGGCGGGGGGCGACGCGAGCTGGGCGGGGCCCGCGCCCCTGGCCCTCCCCTACGCTCCCCCCCGGCCCCCCCGCCGGGGCCGCCGCTCCCCCCGCGCCCCCCCCCCGTTTCCCCCTCCCCCCCCCCCCCCCCCCGGAGGTTGGGTGCCAGCGGGGGGGCGGGGCCGGGGGCGGGGGGGCCGGGGCCGGGGCGGGGCGGCCCGGACGGTGGGGCAAGCGCCAATGGCGGGGCCCGGCTGGCGGCGGCGGGTCGCCGGGAGCGCCGGGCGTCCCCCGTCCAGGGGCGCGGGGGAGCCCAAATGTCCGTTGGCCGTGCGGGCGGGGCGGGGGGCCCCGGCGCGTGTCCTTTTTTTTGCGCAGTGGGGGGCCACCCGCCGCGCGGGGGCCGCGGGGGGCGCGGGCGACCCGCCGCGGGGTGCGGGCCACGAGGGGGGCGGAAAAAAGTCGCTGTCAAAATTGGCGGCGCCTTTAAACCGGCCGCTCAGTGCCGGGCTCGGCGGGGAAGTCATGGCGGGGGGACCGCCAGGGGCCTCCAAAACCATACAAGGGCCTGCTCGCCTCGGCTCCCCCCCATGGTTTTGACACGCCGACGCCCGCCGGGCCGGGGCATTTGGGGGCACCCCGGGCCGGGCTTACCGGCGGACCCCCCCCCCCCCCCCCCGGCCGGCACCCTGGTGCAGGGGCGTGGAAACTACAGCCGCTGCAGTGCGAGCAACGGGCACCGACTTGAAGGGCGCCCCACCGCTTGCACCAGTTGATCGCGGGGGCGCTGTCCCCCCACGGGCGGGGGCCCCCTCGGCGGTTGCGGGCCGGGCGGCGGCGGGCGGGGCGGGGGGGGCCGGCGGCCCCCACCCGGGGCGGGCGGCGTGGGCGGCGGCGAGGGGGCCGCCCTGGTCGGCGGGTGCGCGGGCTGGGGGGGCCAGGCCCCCGAACATCCAAAGCCGGGCGGTGGTGGCAGGGCCGGGGGGGCGGGGGCGCGGGGGGCGAACGAGGCTTTGGGCCGCCGCCGCCGACAAGCAAAACCCAGGCCCGCGGGGGGGGCGGGGCGGGCCGGCAAACTGGGTGCACCCAGGGGGCGGGCGGCGGCGGGGGGGGGGCCACCCCACGGCGGGGCGGCGGGGGGGCCGGGCCGGCGGGGCGGGCAGCGGCCCGGGTGGGGGTGCGGGCGGGGGCGGCCGGGCCCGGCAACCTGGCCCGCCGGGGCATGGGGCCGCCGGGCCCAAAACCCGGCGCGGGCAGTTGGGCGGGGGGGCTGGGCTTCTACTCGCAAGCCCGGGCCAGGCTTTCCCTCAACGGGATGTGCTGGGGCGCCTGGGGCAAAAGGGCCGGGGCTGCCACCCCCGGCCCTGCGTGCGGGGACCGCCCACGGAGGAGGGCCGGGGCCGCCGGGGGCCCGCCCGCAACCACCGGGGGCCCCGAGGCCACCCGCCCCGCCCCGGCCCCATTACCGGGCCCCCAACCCCGGGGGCGGGCCGGGGGGGCCGGGCCCCCACCGTTCCGTGCCCGCCCCGGGGGGCCGGCCGCCGCCCCCGGGGGGGGCCGCCGCCGCACCACGACCCGCACTCCGACGAGGACACGCCGACCTCGGACGACCTGGAGCAGTTCGCCAAGCAGTTCAAGCAGCGGCGCATCAAACTGGGATTTACCCAAGCGGACGTGGGGCTGGCGCTGGGCACCCTCTACGGCAACGTCTTCTCGCAGACCACCATCTGCCGCTTCGAGGCCCTGCAGCTCAGCTTCAAGAACATGTGCAAGCTGAAGCCTTTGTTGAACAAGTGGTTGGAGGAGGCGGACTCCTCCTCGGGCAGCCCCACCAGCATAGACAAGATCGCGGCGCAGGGCCGCAAGCGGAAAAAGCGCACCTCCATCGAGGTGAGCGTCAAGGGCGCGCTGGAGAGCCACTTCCTCAAGTGCCCCAAGCCCTCCGCCCAGGAGATCACCTCGCTCGCGGACAGCCTACAGCTGGAGAAGGAGGTGGTGAGAGTGTGGTTTTGTAACAGGAGACAGAAAGAGAAGCGCATGACTCCCCCGGGAGGGACGCTGCCGGGCGCCGAGGACGTGTACGGGGCCAGCAGGGACACGCCGCCGCACCACGGGGTGCAGACCCCCGTGCAGTGAACTCGCGGCGGGGGCGCCCGGCCCCTCCTCTTCCTCTCCTCCTCCTCCTCCTCCTCCTCTCCTTCCCCCAACTTTTGATTGTCCTCCTTTTTTTTCTTTTTTTTTTTTTTTTCCTTTTTTAAAATTTTATTTCCTCCTATCTTTAAAAAAAGACAAAAAATCAAAAAAAGAAACAAACGCGAAAAAAAGAAAACAAAAAGCGAGCGAGCGAGAGGGCGAGCGCGAATCACAGCGGACAGACAGATAGACAGACAAAGCACCTGCACCACACTGTCCCTTAGACGGTAGGAGGTGTGATGCTGTATTTTGACCTTTCCAGGCGAGTGCCCGTGCACGGGAGTGGAGTGGGTACCGCGCACGGGCAGGCAGGCGGGCACCGGCAGGGCAGCGGCAGGCACCGGCAGGGCAGCGGCAGGCACCGGCGGGGCAGGCGCAGGGCGAAGCGGTTCGCACTAAACTCCCTCACTCCCTGGCCAAAACATACGGCGCTGCCCTGCCGGGGAGGGGGCGGAGGAGAAGGGGGGCACAGCCACCTCGGGTCCCCTCCTCAGCCCCCTCCCGCCACACAAAGGCAGATTGCATTGTGGAATGTCGCTCGGTGTTGGCACATGCTGCTGTGTTTATTTTCTGTGGATCCCCTGAATGAATATATGTTAAAAAAAAAAAAAGAAAAAAAAAGAAAAAAAAGGAAGATAACTGAAAAGCTATCCCTTTTGATGTAGACAGTATTTAACCGTACCAATTTGCACTGCAAGAAAATCGAAGTTTACATAAACAAAATGTTTATTTTTTTCTTTTTTCCCCCTTCCTTTCCGACCTTAATTTTGCAAATGACTTGCATTTTCCACAGTGAGCGTTAGTCAACCAGTGACCGGTCTACAATATGTTGCTGTGTTTTAGCCTTTGCTTTATGTGTATATGTGAACTTTTGTTATAAACAAGTATTCTTAAATACGTGTAACGCTTATTTTCTCCTTTTACCATAGCAAAAAGAATTAATATATGTGTGTGTCTGTATACATATGCATGAATGCATAGACATACATACATACACATATATATAATCTCTATATATACACATATATATGCACCTCCAGCTTCCATTCTCCAGAGATGTGACTCTCGTAATTGTTTAATATATGCCTTCAATGGCAAGAGTCGAGTTTGGAGAAGGAAGGATAATGCAAATCAACAAAGTAAACTTCATTTTCAGGCAGTGTGTCCGGGGGTCGAGGCGCAACCAAAGGGGGAGGTAAAAAAACATGTGCAACCCTTCCAGACTCTGTCAGTGCGGGCAAGGAAGGCCTGGTGTGGGGAAGGCGGAGAGGGAACATATTTCCAGAGTTTTCCCAGAGCAAGTGGCATTTCCTTGAGAGGGAAAGGGGATTATTTAGCTCCCCTACCACCGCCCCCTCAGCGCCCTTTCCTTCCCCTCCTCCCCCCGCGGCTCCCCTGCGTGCCTTTGGCATCCCCGGTCTCGCCGCCCGGGCCAATATCAGCCTCCAAACTTTCTTTTATTGAGAAGTTTTACGTCAAGGCAGAGCCAGGGAGAGCTTGAGGAGATGCTGGGCCCGAGGTGGGGGTCGGGTGCTTACACCTGCCTGTAAACACACGCTGCCCCCTCCTCTCCACAGAGACCGTGTGCATTTCTTTTTCACTTTACTTTCCATATTTATTTTCTTTTCTATTTGTATCCAGCCCCTCTCCCTCCCCATCCTCCCCTTGTCCTTTGGTCAGATTGTGGTATAATTTGTTGAAGGAAAGGACCAGTTTTAACTTGGGCAGCCTTGTGTCTTTCACTGGGGAATGAAATGAAGCGGGGAAAAATGCCATTTTTCAATCCGTGTTTCCCCCACCCCCGCTTCGCTAATAGTTTTAAAGTGCATTTCGTGACATTATCTTGATGAGAAATGGTTAACCTTCCAAAATAAAAAAAGAGAAAAACCCACGAGGACAAAAAGGAAAAAAAAAAGAAAAAAAAAATGGAAAACAAAAAGCTCTGAAGGGAAGCAGAGGAGCGGGACCTCGGAGCAGTGCATGTATGTGCGTGTGTCTGCGTGCGTGTTTGTGTACTTATGCACACACACAGCTATGCATATACATTAGAGGAACTTTATGATAGTTATAAATTCATAAAGGGATCATTTAGTCAGCACAAACGGGTGCTATAGAGACAAAGCATTTTTTTAATCTAAAAGTTTACCTAGTTGAGTGTTGGACAATTATGGAGAAAAAACAGTGAAGCATTCTCTCGCAGAACTCTCCTATAAATATTGCATTCAGTAGCTAAGGCTTTAGAATATGTTTCTCATTGTCTTTTAAAATGCCTGTGACACTGGGTTTTCTTTCCTTCTTTCTTTCTCCCTTTCTTTCTTGCTTGCTTGCTTTCTTTCTTTCTTCTTGGTAAGACAGATGATGATTTCTAAGAGGCATATGCATTAGCCTTTTTTCCTGGTTTTCCAAAAATTGTTAAAAAGATACGGGCACCAAGCTTTTCTCTTTTCTTTCTTTCTTTTTTTTTTTTTTTTTTTTCCTTGTTTTGGTTTGGGGTTTTTTTGTTTGTTTGTTTATGTTTGTTGAGCTGCTTGTTATTTAAAGTGTTGAGGACTAGCGCCTAGTGAAGTGAATCAGATCAGGGCAGATCCAGTGGTAAAGGGAGGAAATGAACTTTCAGACACTTATTAATATGTGTGTAAGGTCAGACAACGGAGTCGAGAGGATGTTTGAGAAAGCCTCAAACTCCAAAAAGGTTTACTAAAAAAAAAAGTTACCACACAAACCTTACCACTATGTATATATGTTTAATATTTGTCCTTTGAAATGCAGAAATAGTTTCAATGTTTTCTTTGTCTATTTTTCTTTTTTTTTTTTTTTAAATGCTACCCAGGGAAATATTTTCATATCATTTTTAAGTGGCCTGCCTCAATGTATATTTATTTCTTTTAAAGCAAACAGGTTCTGGAAACTGTTTTTCTGTAGCTTTAAATGAGTAGGTGAACAAAATCTATATGGGATGTAATTTTTTTTTGTTCAGTCTCTAAAAATACTTTGTTTTGGTACATTTGGATGTGCTTGTGGGGAAAAATAAAAACGCAGAGATCCTTATATATTTATGTTAAAGTAATATTTTATTATCTACATAAAACAGAAATGCACAATACCTTCTTAGTTTCTTCTAATTATTGAAATATCGTTATTTTATTTTTAAAGATAGCACAGATTTGCATAGTTCTTAAGATCTGGAGGGAGAAGACCCCGGTTCTTATACTGAGCTGAGTTCTGTATAAAAGCACCGCCGTTCCTTTCTATTTCGTGGAATTTTTGGAATAAATTTAATGCCTATACCGAGAGGTTCCACGCTTATAACTTTCAGGGTCTTGAAGGAGAGCCTCGGGAGCTGTGTTCATTGTGTCTTTCCGCAGATGAACCGCAGCCGTGTGTTTTGGAGCATTGATTTCTGTGCGGGTAGGGCTGTCGTGCCTTTGATGCTGGTGGGGAGATGTGCTCCTAAAGTTTGTTGCATGTTCTGGTGGAAGGCATGGCGGAGAAGAGATTCGACTCTTGGTCCCTTTTTTATAATTTAACATCTGACTCCTTAAAAAGAAAAAAAGAAAAAAAAAAAAAAAAAAAAGAGAGAGAGAGAGGGAGAGGGAAAGAAAAAAGCAAAACAAAAAGGCGGGGCTTAGTGATGGGAGTACCGTTTGCAGGAGGAAGGAAGAGCGCAGCTGCCCAGCGGGGCTGCGCACCCCCGGGCCGGGCCGGGCCCCGGGCCCCGCGGTGATGGCCCCGATTTCACGTTCGGTGTCTGCGGCTCCGTGCGGTGACGAGCGGGTCGGTTTTCCCGGAGGGGTCCCGGCTGGGCACCCGCGGGGCTGGCGTGCTGACAAGAGACATCCAACTGCGCAGTGTTCGCAGGCGCGACGGTGTGCTCAGGTCCTTCTTGGCTAGCTCGGTTTCCTAAGTGCGATATCCTGCTCTTCTGCCCCCCCCCCCTCCCCTCCTTCACGATAGTTTCTAGGCTTATTAGATTTAATCATCTTTTCTAACTTCTAGTCAATATTACACTCATCCCGAACAGATTCAGCTAAATGATCTTATCAATAGTTTCGAAGAGAAGTGACAGAAAGAAGAAGTGTTTTGTGACCGCAGACGTGCTGACGGGTAAAATGTTGAAGCTGGATATGGATTTAAAAGTCCTTGGTCAATAGCCCGCGGAGCGGGCTGCGGAAAGCGAGCAGCCTCTGCCCTCTGCAGGACACTCGGGTGGGAGCCCAGGGAATATTTCGCCTTTGACGACAGGGCCCCGCTCTCGGGGAGCGCTCCCGTGTCGGGTGGACAGGAGGTGACACCGAGCCTCTCTCGGTGGGACAGGCCCGGCGCCGAGGGTCGGGCCGGCTCAGCCGGTGGCGGGGTGGCGCAGCCGGCCACTGTTGAGGTCGGGCCGTCCCCGGTAGAGGTCCCGGGGCTGCTCCTCCGGGGCTGTCTGCCCAGCGAGAGGCTGACTTTACGGGAACCACTTCGTTCGTCCTTCCGAACTGGTTGTGGGGAGGCCGGCTGGTTCGGGGGTCATTCTTTTTCTCTCCTTCGATCTCTCTTTTAAAGAGAGAGGGGGAAATGGAGCAGCTATAAGATGCTCCTTCTGCAGGTGGATGTCAGGGTGTGCGGCAGCTTCTCGGGCTCCCTCGCTCTCATCTCCAGCAGGGACATTCTGTCGTAGGTCAGATGTCAACAACAAAAGCCCTGTTTCCTCGGTTCGCTCTCTCTCTGGTGGGGGCCGAAACTGGAAGGCGAGAGGAGACTGTATATCCTCAAGTCTGTCAGTCCTGATTGTCACCCCCAGTATCTCCAACCTCGCAGGGCGAGAGGCAGCGGTCGGTGCTGTCCGACCCGGGGAGCTCCCGCCGCCGCCCAGCTGCGCCGTCTCTCTTGAGAGTAGGCAGTGGGGGCCAGGGTTTGGAAAGAGAGAAGCGGAGGAAGGGGAAATAATCCTACAAATTCCCCAGGCTGCGGGGCAGGCCGCGATGTTGTCTGGCCAGGTGTGTTACTCTGGGGCTGGGCAGCTTGTGAGAGCCCCGGCGGGGGCAGAGGCCGCGGTTGGCCCCGGCTCCGCCCCGCCGTGTCTCTCTCTCCGTCGGGCTTTGTTGGCGGCAGTTCGGGGCTCCCCCTGTTTCTCCTTCTCCAGTACCCCGGCTTCCGAGCGCGCTTCTGGCCGTCGCCGGGACACGGGGGTGAGGCGGGACGGTCCCGGCTGCCTGCGCCTTCCCGGCCTCCTGCCCGCGGCCTCGGACCTGGGCTCAGCCTGGGGCTGCTCCCTGCCCTCCGGCTGATCCGATCGGACAAAACCCTCTCCCCCGGCTGCCTACCCCTGCCTGCCGGGCGGCCACAGGCCTCGGAATTGTCCCAAGCCGCGTTGTTGGAGGTTTGGTGGCTCTTTGTTGCTGTGCCGTCGGTGAGGGGGATAGAGGACGGGTGACCCGGCAGGGGAAAAGAGGAGACGGCCTCCAGTAGGCCATGAGGCGCGGGGGAGAGCGGTCACCGGCGGGCGGGACAGCTGGGCTTAGTCCGGCTTAGCCCTCTGGCCTTAGATACATCACTGGGGCATGGGGGGTCCCCACAGCCCGAGCCTGGGCAGCGCCTTGCGGAGCAGGGAGTGGGGGTGAGAAAAGAAGGAAACTGCCCGCGGGTTTTTGGCAGTAGATGGGGTAGCGGCGGCCTTCTGCTGCCTCCAGAACGGAGCCTGGGCGTTGGGGTCTGTCTTGGGAATCGTGGCTCTCCCGCCGCTCCTGCTCCCGCGGGGAGCATTTATTATGCGTTTCGGAAGGGACGCGGCCTGGGCTGCCTCTCTGGCTTTAAATCCCGAGACGGAAAAGATAAAAAACCAAATTTTCATAGTTGCAGACGCTAAGTTGGCACGCTGTGCTCGGAGCATGGCCGGGCTGCCGTCGGGGATGTAGGAAGATGTTCCGCAGCGAGTTTGCCCCTGGCTCGGACGGACGGTGGTGGGGGAGCGGACACTTCTCCGGGGAAAATTAGTTAGAGCAAAGCCAAAGCGTGCTTTAGCAGAAATGGTAAAACAAAAAGCAAAGACTCGTCTTCAGACCCGACTTCTCATCAAACTATAAACCAAACAAGTGGGCTTTCCGGCAGGTGAGTCCCAGCTGCAGCGCGTGGATTCCCACACCGCAGTCGGCCTCAGCCCGTGGCCTGGCCCACGCTGTGCAGGTCTTTTCTTTCGAAGCTTTTCTCTCTCCCTGCAAACTCCCTGTAAATACCTCCGAAACTCGGCCAAGTGTCCCGAGTATGTCGGGATTCCACGCAGGGGCCCCGGGGCCGGGAAGGCCGCCTGTGCCAGCGCGGACCCCCTTTTCCCGCAACCCCGGCCCCGCAGCAGCCCGGTGCCAGCACCGCCAGACCCGAGCATCCCCGCGGGACGCAGGCGTCGCATCCTGCCCTCCCGTCGGCGGGCAAAGAGAGACAGGGATGAGGCAAGGACAGCGGCAGCGGAGCAGCCGAAATTGTGCCAGCGTTGCCGGGAGGGGCGGCGGGGCGGCTGCGGGCTCTGCTCCCCGGCCGGGCGGCTGGAGAGGAGGCACCGGGACCCCCTCGCCCCAGGGAGGCGGCGGGTTTGGCCCGTGTCTGCCCGGCCCCGTCCGTGCCCTTGCCGGGGCAGAGCCGCTGCCGGCCCGGAGCAGGAGCTCTGCCTCCCTCCGCGAGTGGGGATGCAGGGCGTGGGGGCCCGGGGAGCCCCATCGCTTCTGCGGCACGGCCGGGGCGGTGTGGAGCGCAGGGCTCCAGCTCCCGTCCGGCTGCAGCTCTCCCGGCCATCTCGCAATGACCCGCCCGGCCGCGCTGAGCTGCACCGCTCCGCGTGTCCCTGGGCCTGCCCGCACAGATGTAATTTTTAAGGATTAAAAAGAGAGCAGGCCGGTAGGAAGTTGGCGGCCGGTGTTTCTCCCCCTCCTCCTCGCAAGGCGATAAATCCTGGCAGGCAGAGGCAGCTTGTAAAAGTGATGACGAGACCGCTCTCCCCCTCCTCTTCCCCGTCCTGTCTCCTTTCGTCCCGGGAGTTGTAAGAGGCGTTCGTCTAAAAGTTAGGACTTGTTTTTAGCCAGCCTGACTCATTCATTAATTCTCTTTCCCTCCTTGATTCATTCATGTCTACAGTCATTCATTGCCAAGTCCATGGAGGCATCAGCTCCTTGGTCAGTAGGGGAGACGTACAAACAAGGATGGTGCTATTTATTTCCCTCTGCCTGTGGATTTCTAAGACGTTCAAGCAGGCACAATCATTAAACTAATTTGTATTTGATTGTTTGGGCGGACGGGGGTGAATTTTATTGCACTAAGCATTCAAGCACGCACGCATCGCTGATTACCAGTATACATTAAATAAAGTTGTTTGTACACATTGTCTTACCACATATAGGCAGTCTTATTATTCTAATTACTCTAATTAGTGCATTGAAATGTTTTCTACTTGATTTGAGGAGACAGTGATTAGTTCTATTACTTCTTTTAACTCTTATTTCATGGAAAACTGTTGATGCATGTTCCAATTACCTTGTTTTTCTCTTTAATATAGCATGGGTTAAAATTATTATGAAATTATATCGTTGGTGGGTAGAAACATCCATCTATTTTCCCTTTTTAAAAAAACTTCCATTTTTTTGTATCCACCACCAGCAGATAGAACACCCCCAAAGCGTTCACAAGTAATTATTTCTAGCCAAAGCAGCACGTTTCTTCTTCACAATTTCTTTTGCTCGTGTCTTAGCACTTTGTGGTTGTAGCATTAACCTTTACCTTTTTTTTTTTTTTTTTTTTTTTTTCTTTCCTAAAAAGAAAAAAAAAGTCTGACACACTTCACGCGAAGCTATTTCATAAGTTTTAAATTAAGGTTACTATTAATTGATAGGATCAGTTCATCAAACATGTTACTTCGATAGGGAATTGTAATTAAAACTTTAATCCCGTTTGAGACTTACTTTTATCTTAAACACTTTCTTGAGGGATTTTCCCCCCCTTTTCCTTGGCGGTTGCCACTTGAAGCACGATGGGGGTACAGAGCGGAACCCAGACCCCACCAGGGCAGGGAGCTTATTTCGTTATCAAAATACCCATTTTCACTATTGAGCCAACTGAGGTTTTATGTCGTTTTGACATGAGTTTTGGGATGTGTGTGCGTGTGTGTGTGTGTGTGTGTGTGTGTGTGTGTGTATTGGCCTTTTGTGTGGATGTGGCGGCCACTTAAACCCAGACGGTGACAAAGCGGGCGGCGGGGATGGAATTTTGCCTTCCTTTCACGTTACAGACAGACTGGCTATTTCTCGGTCATAAACATACTGCTTTTTGTTGTTGTTGTTGTTGTTGTTGGCGTTTCCCCCCTCCTCTTCAGGTTAGTTTGTTCAATAAATACGAAGGGATGGGGGGAAAATAAAGAATGGGTGGGGGAAAAAGAAAGGAAGAAACGCAAACCATCCCTTAAATTCTTAGAAGTCCAGGTCTGGAGGGAAATCTATGGAGTTACATAGGTAAATATTGGACCTAGGCTGCTTATACTTTTAATATTTAAACTGGGATTATAAGGGATCTAAAGACGCCTTCCTAACCTTTGCCAATTGCCTGTGCGAGGAGAAATCCCGCAAGATGCACAAAGGGGCGAGACGGCTTCCCACTGCCTCTGATGTACGACTCCGCTGGTGTGGCTGGGGACCGACTTTCCCCCAGGGTCGAGGTTGACGGGGGGCAGGCAGCGCTAGGATTTGGAGGGTGTTTGAAGGCGGGGGTCCTGTTTCTGCTTCCCGCGGAGCGTCGTCTCACCTCGCTCCGCGGGCCGGCCTCAGCGCTGGCGATGCTCCGCTCCGGGGAAGGCGTCAAGGACCAGGGCCGGGACTGGGGCCGGGTCTGGGGTCGGGATTTGGGGTCGGGATTTGGGGTCGGGATTTGGGGTCGGGATTGGGGTCGGGATTTGGGGTCGGGATTTGGGCT
The DNA here is from genome assembly GCA_018697195.1 of Certhia americana. NCBI lineage: Eukaryota > Metazoa > Chordata > Aves > Passeriformes > Certhiidae > Certhia > Certhia americana. Next base: position 38,679,251 of record CM031859.1, read on the forward strand.
GGGACTGGGGCCGGGAGCGGGGCCGGGGCCGCGCGTGGAGCGCGGGCGCCCCCCAGCGGCTGGCGCCGCGGCGGGGACTTCCCTGGAAGGGCAGGGGCGCATCCAGCATCCCCCTCCCCGCTCCCAGACCTCTCTCTCCCTGCGCGCGAGGATGGCGGGGCTGGCCTCAGGGATACCCGCCGGAAAGGTCGCTGGAGTCGTGGTGCCTCTGGGAGGGGGATGACAGTGAGTACGCTTGTTGTCTTTCCTTCCTTTTTTTAAATTTTTTGGGTGGTTCGGTTTTGGTTTGTTTGGTTTGTTTGCTTTTGTTTTGGTTGGTTGGTTTTTGGGTTTTGTTTGATTTTTTGTTTTTGTTTTTTAATGTAAATCCCATGTTAAAAGTGTTGCTTGTCCTGTCGTCTGGATGGGATTAACACCACCACCCCCCCCCCCCCCCCCCAAAACAACAAAAAACCACCACTCAGCTAACCCATGGTTTATTTGCAAGCCCCTGAAAACTGGGAGAGATGCTATTTGTCCCCCTCCTCCTCCTGCTGAGGAGATGTGCAGTCTCTCAGACTGGCAATCCCTCTTCCAGTTCAGGCTGGATAACAGGGTAACAGGACAGAGCTCTGTTACTACTCCGTGGCACAGAAGCAGACCCGCGTGGTCCCATGGAGGGGGACAGCTGTTCCCCTGCTCGGCTGTTCTGACCACGCTGCGAGGGTCCGGTGTGGCTCCTGCTCCTGCCCTCAAGCTTGCAGGGAGGTGCGAGCCCAGTGCCAGGCAGCCCGCAGCCTCCGGGAGTTGTTCCCTGCCTGCCGCACATCCCTCGGCGAGGGAGGGCGCAGCCAGGGCAGCGGGACTGGGACAGAGCACGGATCCCGGGGCACTGAGCACGCATCTGCCAGCGCTTTCCCACAGGGAGCCCTTCTTCTGGAAAGGGCTCAAATCCTACCATTTCACCAAATGGCTTCTCTTCTTGCTGAAGGCAAACCACCCCACATGCCAGACTGGTGTCACCAAATGTCTCCAAAACAACCGTAACCCCAGAACTCTCCTCCATTGGATGAACCCCCCATTTCCCAAGAAAGGAGACCTGGGGATAGCCCTGGTCTCCTGCAGGCCTTTTTTGTGCTGGCTGGGTGCTCTCTTTTCACGCCCAGGCTCAGGACAGCCTCCCCAGGTGGTCTAAGAGGTTTTGGGAGTTTGGCTCTGTATAGGCCCAGATCCCGTCTCAGCACTGGCTGGTACGACCACACAGGTTTACATCTTGTGTTTATTTCAGTGCTGCTGGTTTGTAACTACCACTTACACGCTGTGTATGTAGGTGCTGAAAATGTTAAAATATTGTGAATATCAAGAACCCAAGACATTCAGACATTCTGCTACAGCAGACTTCATTGCACTGAAAACTGATAAGTGACATATCACGATCTCAGAGTCTCTTGTTAACTCAACAAGCAAATTGAGCTGAAACAAAACAAAACAAAACACCCAAGACAGATTAAGTTTTAGAAAGAAATAAGCATTCTGCACAGAGCTAATCACACTACAGGCAGCCAATACTGTAGCAGTGAGCAGACGTGGGAGAAAATAACTTGTTTTCCAGTGGAACATCAATGCTGGACTTATTCAGATAACAGAAACGAGATGCTGTGGGTACAGCAGGAATTGGGAAGGTAAGCCATGGCTACATCTTCAATTACAGACCAAGCCTGTGTCCATCCTACCTGTGGAAATAGCTCTGTTCACAGTAGGTGAAAAAATGTAACAAAGGTTCAGCCTTGAAAGGGAAGAGATGGCTTTGTTCCAGGGACCCTCCCCAAACCAGCTGATAAGTAAGGATTGATTTATTTGCTAATAGGTTTGAGGAGCTGGAGAACATTTTTGTTCTTCTGTACACTAATTTTGCATACCTGCTCAGTATATATATATATATATATCATATCCCAAATCAGAGGTTTTTAATTTTGGATGGAATCGAGGGCTTTATCTTAAAGCAGTCCCTCATTTAATCATGCACATGTGGCTCTTTGAATTGGGCAAGCAAGAGGACAGACCTGTCCACATGCCTTGTGTAGCCAGCCAAGAGAGGTGAGTGTTTTAGAGGACCTGCTGAGAGGCAGTCAGTCCATTTGGCTCTGGTTCTGCCTCCTCTCCAGCTGACCATTCAGAAATACTGGACCAGTAGAGGCCAGGCCACTTGAGGTTTTACATTTACACGTTCGATTTCACTCCTTTTCATTTCCCACAGGCTCTACCCACAAGGTTGAAATCAGTCTCCCTCTCCCCTGCCTAGCCCAGTACCGTGACTTTTGCCCTCCTGCCTCTGTACATCTCTATGAAAGGGCAGAAGGGAGCTCACCCCGAGAACACCCACATAACCCAGCAGCTAAGCTTCAGCTGCACCTTCAGTTAATTCCTTTGGCCTGAATCCAAGGCTTCTCACATTCCAGCACTGCTCTACTGCCAGACTTGGACCTAACTCTCACCAGAGGAAATAAGGCTAGCTGCAGTAGGCTCCTGCTAGTCCCAAACAGGCAGGCTACCTGGCCACAGGCTGTTATAAGGAGGGGAAAGCCCCATCATTTACCATGTGCTGAATGACTTCTAGTTAAGGTAAAATTCAGCAGTGACCAGAGAGTCTGGGATAAGAAGGGCACACTGTGGAGTTTGCAGGAGATCTTAGAAGCCGTGGCTGCAGCAGCTGTGTATTGTAAAACACAAAAAACAGCCTCATTGAAATGTTAAAATTCCAACCTGTTACCCGATACAGAAGAGCATCCCAAGGGAATATGGACCATTTTCTCATATCTGTTTTGAGACAAGATATAGCATTGCTATTTCTCGGCCAGAGGGAACAGCCTCTGCCTTCCCTGGATAGATCCTGCTGTTGTGTGTGAACAGAGCCACAACAGATATGAATCATTCAGCAGCAGACAGAAAGATGCAAGTAGCTGGAATTCCCTCACTCTTCCAAATTTAAGCTCATTATTTTAGGAGACTTCTGGGGAAAAGTGTTTTTTATGAGGAGACAGTGCTGTTCTGAGGAAAAAGACATGCTAGGGAGCAAGGCAGTACATGTACTTCCTCGCAAAAAGAGAGGAGACTGTATGCATTCACTTAGTCTCCTACAATATTTAAGGGAACTGAAAGATGTAAAAACGGCCTAAGGACTATATATTTAGGCAAAGGCAAAAGGGGGGTTGTAATCCCACCCCCTCACAACTGACTTCTTCCTATCAGATGACAGACAGCACTCGATCATTAGCTGGAGAACCTTAATCCCTGCCTCCTTTACAAAGATCTGCCACCTTGAGCAGAGAAGACACAGATGTGAAAGCCTCTATACCTTTTTGGAGAGCAGCAGAACACCCATCAATCAATATTTTAACTTGAAAGCTGCCATAGTTCTCTGAAAAGACTGATTTATTTAAAAGTATAGATATAAAAAAATCAGAGCGGCATTGTAGATCTCTCAGTTTGATCAGTGCCCACAGTATTTTTATCTTACAAATCCTTTCCCTTAGCCAATTCAAAGATAGTGATTTACTCTTGCACAACATTTTTCTCCTTGAGTCTCATTAGTAACAGATACAGTAAATACTACCTGATGAGACACAAATGGAAAATGAATCAGAACTGTCGTAGGACTCCTCCCCAGGTCAAGCAGAAGCCACAGCACTGCTAAAAACAAAGTCTAGGGCACCTGAAGGCTATGTCCCACCTTTTCCCTTCCACAATCACTTTGAAAAGAGGAACATCTTAGCTCTAGGTAGGAATTCTAAAAAGGATACCTGCTGGAGGAATGAAAGTTACTGCAAGGCATCCTATCATGCCTGTCAATTAATGTTATGGGGGAAAGAAATAGACATATGTTGAAAATAGCATGTCATCACCTTCAATGAACCCTGTGACAGTCAGATAATTTTGCAAACCCTCTGCAATTACTAAGCAGAAGCAATGACAAAAACACGATGAAGATTTCTCTAAGCAGAGATACCACACATTAAGTTCTCTGAAGTTTATCCCAAACACAGTAATTTTCTTCTAGATTCTTTTGTGATAGGCCTTCTTTTCTACAGTAATGTTAACACTTATTATTAGACACAGGTACTAGAGAAGATAACCTAAGTAGGTTGCCAGTCCCATCTTTCTGTCTCATTCAGTGTAGTTTTTAAATACAGACAATTTAATGCCTATAATTTATTTTTTTTTTCCATTTTAAGTATTATGCCTGTGGTGCATTTTGAGCCCTGAGATTGTAGCCAGTTAACAAAGCCGAATCTAAGCATGATTCATCCTTTTCACAAAGAACCGATGGAGACTGCATCACTGGCCTCCAACTGCATGTGGAGACCTATTGGCCTGAAGCTTCAACTGAAATTGTTTGTGCATTTGCATCCAGAGGGCTGGACATGACCTTGCTACAAATGCTGCTGCATTTATTTTAACTTTTGAAGATACTTGTCAGTTCAAAACTGCCTGGTCACGCCATCATGGAATTTTTATTTCTAGCTCCAAAAAACTGTGAGGGAAAGCATTATGTTAAAATCTGTTTGTAATAATAAATGCCTATGTTATATATAATGACATTTGATTTTACCAGTGAATAAACAATTGCAGCATGCATGGTATAAGATCTGCAGCATTCTGTTTAAATTTCAGTCAAGATGGCCAATTGCATTGCAAAGTAACAGAGAGTTTTGCATTTTTAAATGTTTTCACAGAATACTAAGATTTCCTCCTTCCATCCGGACATAGAGTAGGTGTAAGTATGGGCATGGCGAACACATAACTCCTTAAATTGCCCAAATAATGCACATCTGCCAAATAATAATGTAAAGAAGTGTATAACAGGCTCTCAGGCATTAAAGTCTGTAAATCCTGAAATATTTTGAAATCTGGCTTTATCTGTGTAGGTTTTTAAACTGTTTGCATTACCAGAAGTTCCACACAGAGGAAAGAGAGACACCTGACACATTTCAGATTTTTGTCTGAATTTTCAATACTGTGAAACAGGTATCATAGGAAACAGGATCATCAGAAACAATGCCAGAAACCGTACTTCAGCAGGTGTCAAAAGTCAGCTGTATTTTGTCCAAATGCACAGAACCCAGGTCCAGTCCTGTTCTTACACTTCTGGATAATTGTAAGCACCAGCAGCTCTAAGTTGATGCTAGAAGACAGTTTTAGCTCATTTGAAATTATACTGGCCTGAGGCAAAGCTGTGATACAAAAGCAGAACCCTTCAGGAGGTGCTGGAGATTAAAAGTCTTATTAAGAGTTTCTTTAGAGATGTTAGAAAACTCAAAGCTCTGTATCTGGTTAAGCTAATTGCCTTGAACAATTAACACTATCAGGAGAAACTAACACTCAAAAAATTTGTCTAGAAGAAAATGGGCACTGATTAAATCAACATCAATTTTGGAACCCATAAAACCACTTCAGATAACTCATCAAAAGAAGGACAAACTCTTAGCAATGCAGTTTCTCATTTTCAATTCAACATTTGGGTTGCTCTTGACAAGTAGAGTCCAGCTGATAACCTGTCCCCTTCTGGTGCCCATTTTCAAGGCTACAGAACTCTTAACAATTTTGCTAAAATCAGAGTTTATCATGTTACTTAAGTTCCACATTTAAAAGCAACTGTACCAGAACGTACATAATTAAAGGGATTAAGAAATACCTTATGGTAACATAATTTGCACTAGACTAGGAAATTATTCTTGAAAGAAATTCAACAATTATATTTTTCTTGGAGATCTCTCTTGGTACATTGTAATCTCCATATTCTGCTTTATATCCCATCTGTCTACATACATCTGTTGTCTCTTGCTCTGAACCACAAACTGTTTCAGGCAGTGAAGCATCTATTTTGTGTAACACACCTAGTTCTGTGTGCTTTCATAGAACTAGAGGAAGTTAACCATTAAACAATAATACAGTTTTCTAATACTTAAAAAAAAACCCCAAAAAACCAAAAAAAACCCCAAAACAGAACCCCTCCCCAAAAAGCTAGGTTACAAATTCATATCCAAAAAACATCCAGGGTGTCATTTCAAAATAGAACGGTGGTAAAAATATAACCAAACTGTTCCTCAGAATGCATCATATTATTTGTATTTCATTGTTTTTTAAAAGGAATGCACAAAAGGTCAATGAATGTAGACAAATAATTTATTTTTTATTTGTTATTTTATGTACACTTGGCATTTTGCAACACAGTCAAAGGGAAACAAATTGAGTGCAAAGCAAGATAAATATTATAGGTTGAATATATTTTAACACATTTCAGTCCTCTCTGAATTAGCAGACACTGACAACTCAGGGAGAACATTAATTTCAACTTCTTTATACTGGCAGTAATGGAGTAAACCACATAACACAATATTATGACATTTTAAATGATCCAACACAGCAGAAGAAAACAGGCTTAATTTCCTAAATAGAAATCATTGGTTAACATTTAAAGATAAAATTTTATCTTTGAATTAGCAATATAAGGCATTAGATGATTTCTCCATAATAAATTAAATCATTCATGAATACAGGGCTAACATCTCTGTTTTGTGTGTATGTGTGTGTTCAAGTCAACCCATACTTCATACCCAAAAGCATGAGTCAAATGAGGAAGAGCCAGGTAACCATGCCCGAGCTCTGTCTGCAAATGCAGACACCTTTGGGTTTACACACAGAAAGAAGATATAGTAGCCAAATCTGAAAAGAAGGAATACAACAGTAACATTATACCCACCTACTCTGTCAAACAGAACACAGACCAGAGGAAAACCTTGTTTTAAAATGTAATCAAATACTTGACTAAGTATAAAAGACAAATGAGTCTCAGACAGGAATATTAAAACCAAAAATAGATGTTATGATAAACACTGCTAGTATACCAAGAGGAACACAAAACTAGAAATGGGCGAATTACTGAATAGGAGCACAGAAAACAAATTTGGGGTCTAAGATTGCACATCCAGAAAGAGCTCTTGGAATACTGACTATATTTAGGACTGCAAAGGATTGGATGCTTGCTTCATGGGCCAGTGCAGCTTAAGCTCAGGAAAACAGTCCTGAAAAACACATTTGACAACTGCTACCCCTCCCTCCAGCTTAGTTTTGCTAACCACTGCCTTCACCATACTTTAAATATGCTCTTATTAGCCTTTCTAATCTAAACCTTCCAACGTCTGTTTGGAAGGAAGGTTCTTTCTAGGGAATTTATCGAAGCCAATTAGGACCTGAATGTTCTCATATGTTCACAGTGGCATTTTATACTTTAGGGCTTGAGCCACCATCACGAGGTGCAAAAAAACAACCTCACTTTGGACATTTTTGTGGCACAGTACTGAGATAAACTATGTAAAAATTAAGAAGCTTTGGATCACAATCAAGAGTGGCTATCCTCATTTATGCTAATTTGAATTAAAACATTTGCACAACCAACATGCTCCCACCTGCTGCTTGTTATTCTTTTAATTGCAGCTAAATGCCCCCTTCCTTCTGCTGGCTTTAATAGCCAAATTGGGAGGGTAAAAAAACCCCAAACAACCAAAAGGACAACTACTAGAAAAAAGGCCGTTTTCTAGTTTTAACCAAGATATTTTGTAGGGAGCAATCAGATCCAGTTCAGCTAACAGAGCAAAGCAAGTGGTGGCCTTTGGTGGAAGCAAGTCAAGCTAGGGGACTAATAGAGAGCACCAAGGGGTAAGCAACCTCTTACTCTGAATCCACTCGTGACAGCTTCCAACAGCTTTTATTTGGTCTACAGATACCTGCTTCACCAAAGGTCAATTCAAGACCTCAATTGAAAACTAATCTGATCTGAATTACCCTGTGGAAGAACCTATCTACTCAGTGAGAGGACCCTAGGAGAATAGTGTCCTAACTTTAGTATCTACTCTAGATATTTAAAATTCAATGATATAAATATCCTCCAGCTACAGAAAATGTGCTTAGAGGCAATTATCCCTTTTGTCCTTCTCAACTTGCTATTACAAAAAGGCATAACTTGCTTCTGGTGCTTACAGGCATAGCATGCACAGCACAGGTATTTACAGATAGTGTCTGGAACTATTCCCTCTATTGCTGCTCTTCCACCTTTACAGAAATTAGTTTCTTTAAAAGGTAACGCAATAGGAGTTTCTTGTTACATTACTCAAACTCCTATTGTGGCAGAAAATGGAGCCTAGTATTAAATCATAAATACAATGCAAGTATTTTGTTGCTGGTTATGTGATGGGGGCAGGGAGAGACCTATTATATTTAAATGAATCCAGGTGCTTGGTTTAGGTACTTCAATGTGAAAGGCTGGAGATGCCCTTCCTTCTCATCTGCACACATGAATAAATGTGAGCAGGAAATTTCCCCAGGCAATTCACACATCTCACTTCCAGAGATCAGGCCAATCTCCACAACCCCCAACTCCACCATCTGCCTGGAAAGGGCATGAATGCAAAATGCCACAAGATGCTGAAGAGCTACAGTAGCTTTAGGTTCACTAACAAAATCCAGAAAGATCACCATCACAGATTTCACTATGACAGCTGAAGGGCACTTGCAATTGTCTGTATGCCAATGTTAAATCAGAAGTGCGAGGTCTCCCTGTAAACACATCAACTCCTGGTTATATTAATTTACTTTTAGTAACTATTCCAAAATAACTTCAAGATTAGCCATTAGTTTCCAAATCCTAAGCAAGCCAGATATTTTTTCTGTTTGTTTCAGAACAGTGGGTACATGCAAAAATCTGTGGCACTGCCCTAAAGAAAAATCTAGAGAGACCAAGGTCTGCTAAAAGTGAACCCATCTTCTGATGGTGAGCAGAGACAACTCCTGACAATGGCAAAACAGTAAATATACAAAAAATGGCAACTCGCCACAATTATACGTGGTACCTCCCTAAAACACTCAGACATCTCAGTGTTTCATAAACTTGGTCCTCTTTCTCACCTGAATTCAAACATTCGTGATTGACACTATGAACAGGTAACTGCTATACTCAGTTTCCAATAAAATAAGCAGAAATAACTGTCATTTAAACCATGGCAATCCCAATTCAGTGTAAATACTAAAGATACCAAACTAAACTATTCCTAGTGTATTATAGACAACTCAGTTTCTAACCAGAAACTATTGCCAGTGCCCAAGAATAGGGTTATTTTTCTTAGTCTTTGGCGTAACTTTCAGGGTTTGGAGTGACAAGCATACTCCCATAAAACAGTTGCGTGTTTTGTATGTTACAGATCTGCATGTTGAAAATGTTACAAAAATTGTATTCCAGCTAAGTTGCATTTAGACTTTCCTGCTAACTTAAACAGAGATATGTTACTTCTCATAAAATAACAAAAAAAGAAAATGTACAAGATTTTTGTGTCTGGCCTCAACATGACAAGTTCCTTATGATAGTATTCTTTCTTTTCCTTTCTCCCTACCTTCTTCAGCAGTCAGTACAATGAAGCAAAGAAACCAACCACAGGTGTATCTCAGATCACAGACCAAAGAACAGACGAGGCTGGAAAGGGATCTCTGGAGGTCATCTAGTCCAGCCTCCAACAGCTCAAGTAGGGCCACCCAGTCAGTTACCCAGGACAATGAGTATCTCCATGGATGGAGGCTCCACAAGCTCTCTAGACAACCTGTGCCATAAAATATGTTATCTTGTGTGTTTCAGTTTGTGCCCATTGCCTCTTGTCCTGTTCATGGGCACCAATGAGGAAAAATCTGGCTCCCATCTTCTTCATTATTCCCCTCCATCAGGCATTCTTACTGAGTGATCAGATTTCCCTTGAACCTTCTCCAGAGACTTTACCGTTTTTATCCCCAAACTGCAGTTTGTCCTCAGGAAAGGACCAATAGCAAAAAAACCTGAACAATTAAGTGTGTACCCATGTGTATGTGCATGAAATAGTTTCACTAAGTAACAGAAAACATGATTTCACAGTGGTAGGCAAAGAAAAAATATTTTTATGTAGTTGATGAAAATTAAATGAAAAGACAGGGTGACTTACTGCACAAACATGCATAGGAAAGGTCAACGTTAAGAGCATCCACATGGTAAATGTTGATTTAGAAATATGAGCATGTGATACTATGTGGAAAGCTATGTTTCTGGGAAAGGTAACAGCCGATCTAGAGCAAAGCACTTACTTTCTTCACATCTATGAATAGCTCTGGCTAGCCTTCCATAAGTTTCCAGATAAATCTGGGTAAGTCCCCTCTTTTTCTTTTCTCAATCTTCTTAACATTTGCATTTCTTCAGAATCTAAGGAAAACGAGTTTTCAAATAGTTGAGGTTATTTTTATTCCTTTATTTTTAGAAAAGGTGAACAAAACATGCAACAGAAAAACTTCATTCCTCACAACGGATGCCCTTCAGCTTAGGACGTCTATCCTAACTGCGCCATTTAACACCTTTAAATGAAAACAAGATAAGGAGAAACCAGAGCTATGTAAATCAAACAAAAGTAACAGTTTTTAGTCCAGTAGCTGAAAAGGAAGATCTCACCTCTGCCTCCTGTTACAGAGGCTTAATCTATTTAAAGAGACTCCTTCTGCTATTGCCCTTCTCTGAAGCTCATGAGGATCTGTAACATGGAACACTCATTTCTCAGCCCTTCCAAATGTCAGTTACCACAACTTGTCCTGTGCCTGGTAATATGTATTAAAGAACACCTTCTTGCATTCCATTATCAAGTCAGAAATCTAAAAATCACAGAAATCATCATCTCAGTGAAGGACTAATGCCTTCATTTGGGAAAAAATGCTGACTGCATCTGACAGCATGTGCAGATGCATTAAACCAGGGATTTCTAGTCTGGTAATTTCAAAAGCTACAACTTACAGAATCATTGTTAAAGAGCAATAATGAACATATAAATCATATATATAAAGTCTCTCCCATAGTCCTCATAATAAAATGCTACATTTTATCTAGTTTTTGTAAATTTAGCAGTCCTGCTGATATGACATGAGAAATATATCCTGTAAGATGCGATAAGTACACACAATAAGAACCAGGACTCAGCACACAATTTTTGCAAATGCACAGTGGGTGACATTTCTGATGGCAGTAGAGCAGTTAAACTACTCAGTCTTAATTACAGCAATATGAAAGATTGTCAAAACAGTGGCAATACATTAATTATGTTTGTCCACTTCATGCATTTACACAACTATACATACAGCCAGTTAGATACATGAGATTTTGAAACATGGAAAGGGGATGCATTTCCAAAAAAAACCAAAACCCAAAAACCAAACAAAACTAACAAAATAAAACAAATTATCTACCACAGGTTATATTCTGCAAAGGGCAGAAGCAGATCCTGGCATGAAGAAAAATCCTCAAAGTTGTCAGAATTTCTTTTTTTGCTTCTCTCTGGATGGAATTTGGAGGGTTAGAGGGTTTAAGGATGGATGTTGTTTCAGTCTTGTTTTTCAAGACAGGTAGTACAGCACTGGATGGAATTAATCTCAGTTTAGTATCTAACCTGAGCTAAATCACAGCTTCCACAGCCTCCAGAGAGGCTCTCTAGAACATGATTCATTCTACTTTCCTTAAATGTCTGCCTTAGGAGATTAATAACTCTCTAGAGGTGCCTAGATTCCTCCCTTGAAGTAAATGTCTAGGTTTCAGAGAACTAATACTCAGTGAGATGAATTCTACTCACTGTGTACCACGATTACTGGACATCTTGTATCTGGAATACTTAGCATAAGAGCTCCAAGGGAATACAAAGGTTTTGGTAGGTTTTGTTGTATGTTTGTGGTTTTTTGTCTGAAACTTGGACCTCCAAGTACATGGGGGACTATAAGGTCAAAACTCCCATGCACAACTGTTCTATACAAGTCATGCTCGCTAATGGACTTCATCAGGTGTATAATTTAAAAAACAGTAACCCCATCCATTTCATAGAGCTATGTAGCCAAACAGCTCAAAATTATGAATACAAGTAAGTACACTACTGAATTAAAGCCTTGAAGAGTTAAGCAGATGCTTTAAATGGTAACATTTTGAAATCACCCAAGGAATTACAACTTTACCTACAGGCCATCCCAAATCGATTTCATACAGAGGGTATGGAATCCCTCTTTAGTTTAAAAACGGGCAATTCAGAGCAAAAACCTTTTTTTGGACATGTTAGCCATGTTTTTTAACATTTGTTGTCACAACACATCTTTTACAAAGCTTCAGAAAGACAGGTAATCAAACAACAGGCTTAAAAAAAGGAATATCCTTAACAGCAGAATTTAGGTAACATGACTGAGGGACAGTTTAGTGATGGAGATGACAACCCAATTCAAGAGTAATTAAATTCCTCCAATGGAGGAATTGACATAATTCATTTTGGATTAGATGGCGCTAGAATATAAATTTCCCTCTATACGACTGCTTCACAAGGAGACAGTCCACAGTAGTCACTGGACTTTGCATTCACACCTCATACCCTGTAACACCTTTCAATAAACCAAAAGGCACTTTGGCAAAGCAACACTGGAAATCCAGCACATCTCCTTTCAGGCTTTTCCTGCTGCATGGGTGGAGATGAACTCAGTCTCCAGGGAGAGTAAAGCAACTGCTATGAAACACCTTTTGCTATTACGCTCACTTTACATAAGTAATTCCTACATGAAAAACTTTGAGATTTATACCTATATTTTATGTATGTACACACATAAAAAAAATTTTATATATACACATGAACATATGTGTGTGTATATAAATATAATTTATGCATACATATGTATAAATAAATAGACACACTTCAGTGTAAGACATCAGAACTAAAGAGACAGTGACTTATTCTTGCTTCTTTTTGACATATGAGGAAGGCCTAAAAGCATGTTATTTTCTCTATCCTACAAGTATTACAAATGTCAAGTCTGGTCTAACTTTGTAGTGCTGGAAGACTTCTTGGACTTATAAGGCCATAGCTAAAAGAGCTTCTTAGTCTCTGACTGAAGGTTGAAGTCTACAAATATTGATGGAAGTCATTCCCAATTGTTTCTCTGCTCCTTAAATTAATTTTATGTTGAAAATATCTAAGTTTTAAACAATCCAAATAAAAAGTCAGCTTCAATTTATCTTCCAAGGGACAACAGATATTTCCTGAAGAAAACAATTTCAAACAGAAGATGCAACGTAAGAAAGAAAAAAATCCTTCAGTATGATCAAAATTTCAATTTAAACCTTCTTTAAGCTACCTAAAAAGCAACAGAGAATGAAATTCTTTACACGTACAGGATTACAAAAACACTTGATTCACTGATGAGAAGTTAAACTGTATTATCTACCAAGTTTACCAGTTTGAAGGCACAATGGCTATCACTTCATCCATATCCCATTCTATTTACAGTGAAAAACAAACAAAACTGATCTCTATAGAAAAAAAGGAGATAAACACATAGCAACCCCTGAGAATTGAAATTTTACAACAAAAACATTTGTTTTGAAACTCTGTTCTTTGTAAACTCCCATTATCTGTACCTGTGTTCTCCTGTAACTAGAATAATAATGTTTAATACTCAATTACAATGAAAAATATAGACTAAAAAAAGTTAAAAGTTCACAGAAAAACAAATGAACCCAAACATGATTGAGAGAAACGAGGTCTCACAGAGAATTATATGAAAGCTGAGGTCTTTCAGTGTGGAAAGAAGAGTAAATCAATCTGAAGTTCTCTGACAATGCCCAGATTTCTAAAGAAGAAAAAAATGGAATGGCATAAACTAGCTGGAAATCCCATAGTGCCATCTGTGTGGAGGAAAAAAAATCAAAAAACCAACTGTGCATGCCCTTCTTTGGATCTGGAATTCCCCAGAGATTCAGCAAAATTTAAAAACCTGAAGAACTAGGCCTTTCAATAAAATCAGATAAATGTTCGGTAGCTGTTTCATGACACGGTTTATAAAGTATTGGCACCAGCACAAAGAGTTCAGAGCAGTCATTCAGGAGTCACAGAGATTGTCATATTTTTAACGATTTGCAGCAGTCCTCAAGTAGCAGTTGGTAATTTACTGCATGAACTGTTCTTTGTCACTGATCTTCAGTACAATACTGTACTTCTTTCAGAAAAAGTATTTTTCTTCTTATTCCTGTAGGTAATAAGTGCCATCAATACAATAATAACAGAACCAGTATCAAAAGACAGCCTATATTTTATGGTCCATATGCATCAACAATGGCTAAAAAGGTAGAATTCTAAACAGAAGCTGTACATAGCAACATACTCTAGCAGTGATATTCAAGGGAAAAAAAGAAGAGAAAAGCTTCATCCAAGAAAGTGCAAAAGGAAGAAACTTCCAGAAATTGTCCATCAACACAGTTATCCTTCTCCAGAGGTTAAGCAGTCTTAAAGAGAGAGTGCAATAATACTTTAAGTTACTCTCTTCTTGGAAAAACAAAACAAAACAAAAACCCAAATAAAACAAATCCAGTACTAAGGTTTGGCGATCATAAAAACATCAAATCATATTGCCCTTGTTTCAAACCCATTAGATTTTCATTGCTGTTTTACTCAAAAAGATGCTTGTTTTTACACCTGACAGTAGATTTGATGCCAGTGAAAGGACAGTTGCTAGTGCTTTACTCTAAGTTCTACTTTTCATGGTACACTGCACAATCACCAGATGTAACACAAATCAAGTCTTGACCATGACAGAAATTTGAAAAAGAAAACTACTGTGGAGTTTTCTACACATTACCAGTTACAACATTAAGTACCTGGCTTAAACTTTTTATCTCAATACCACGAAGCAGCTGTCAATTTTCTCTTTTATTTCTGCTCTAAGTTCAGGTGGTCTAGGCTCTTGCACTTGTTGTGTTGCTTTACTGTAAAACATCACTACATCTATTTCAAGTGAAGGAAGGGAGAAAACTGTATCAAATACAATTCACTGTCAAAACTTGAAAAAGACAAAGTGCCTTTTCTATCTGTTCTTATACATACTTAAACTGGTTTTCAAATAATTACAGGCCAGATCATAAAATCCTATGCTGCAGGCCAAACTAGAATGCTACAATATCTGTGTATGTATATACAAATACATATGTATACATTTATATATACACACACAAACACATGAAAAGGAAGCACCCATATTTTCCTTACTGATAAATATTGAACTTCTGCTTTCACCTGGATATTAACATAGTGTATTGTATATAATACCCTGTGAAGGGACATTTAAGAAGACATTCATTTGCTTCTCATTAAAGCCAGACATATGGCTAGTATTTAAAAACATGCAGTGCCACCAATTAACAGTAAAATAATTCTTAAGTACAATATCAACTTTAAGAAACATAATACATTTAAATGTATTTTACCCATTTGTGTAGATAATTAATAGTTTCCACTATTTTATAGCAGATTTATATTCTCCTTAAAAAAAAATCAGCACAAATTTACAGGAAAACAACTCTGTCAAACGAGTTCCACAGCAGCATATGTAGGGAGTCACTGGGTGAAACTCTTTTTTATGAACACATTAGGGAAGTTGGCATTCAGTTCTAGCACAACTCTATTATCGATCTGTGAACAGAAGGACACATCGAGTAAAGAAAGATCTTTACAAGACTCCAGCAATTTTCTTAAAGAAGCAGGGCTCACCATCCTCGTTCCTGTTCAAAAACAAAACAAAACAGAATTGTAAAGTTACCAAGAATAGTGGAAGGCTTTAAGCTGTTAATATTGTGTCATGAAAAAATGCTACTACAACACAACTTTTATCTAGATTATTTACATTAGTTTTCAAATTAAAAGCTTCTCAGAGAGCACATAGAACTTTTACCTTTAAAAAGCCTAGTGTATTTTCTTAACTGCTTATGAAACCACCATTTCCTATTGCAGGGCAGCTTTATAACTTCGAGGGGAATCCCTTACTTCAGAAGCCAGGTACCCAGAGCCACAAGAGCTCCCTAGGACCAGCCACTGGGCTTAGGCAGCAGCATGGAATGCTACAGTCATGCTCTCATGATGCTCCTGTTGAGCACACAGACCATCAGCACAGCAGACAAACGATCAGCGCCTACTCCAATTCCAAAGGCATCAGCAAGGCTCCCAGGGCTCTAGGGCAAGTGTGGGTATTACACACATGCAGGGGCAGTTGTTCAAGAGACTGCTGATCATTCACACTTGTATGTACAAAAAACACTTAAACCCTGCTAAAAACAAGACCACAGTGACTGAACTCCCAAGTGCCACACAGGGTCAGATCAAGTGTAGGATTCAGTCAGATACCAAATCAATTGATGTTTGTAAGCACAAATCCACACACCCATTACAGCTGATGGACATCCAGACAGTTCAGTCCATGGTGCTTAGCACCTGATTCATCTGACTGGACAATGGGGTGTGAGCCAGCTGTCTGAAGGACTCAGTGCCCCTTGGAGACCTTACACCGTGTAAGACAACCACACGCAGCTGGCAGACAGGACACTGGGCCCAGAGGAGGAGATTCATGCCTTACAGGAAAGACTAGAAGCCTGGCAGGTTACTCTAGGCAAGTGAACTGAGCCTGGGTATCTACTAAACAAAAAAAAGTTTGGGCTAAAGTGTTCATCAAGCTTTCCCTCTAGAGAGTTTATATATTCAACACTACTGTGGAAAACTGCTGGCAGACACTTCAACTCACACAGTTTATCTTCAGCTAACTAGCACCCCAAAAGCCATCTAGTTCAGGATCTTGTCTAGGGACAGGGCCAATTATGTTCCCTACACACCTTTCCTCCCTGCAAAAAAAGAAGCAGATTTTTAAAAGTAGCTTTTCACTGGTGAATCTTCTCAGTTGCCAAGAATTATAATTTTAGGGTTTCTAAAGCTATCTTTCATGAATTCTACTACTTTCCTGCATATCTTCATACATACAGCCCCTTCATAAGTTCCACAGTTTAACTACATAATGTCAAAAAAACCCCAAACATACAAACAAAAAACTCCAGCTTATTAATTGCAATAATTAAGGTGCAACAAAAGAAGCAGTGAGATCATTCCCAGTTTACTATCTGTAAATCACTCATACTCTCATACATTATTCCCTCAAGGCCATCTGTTTTCCAGACTCCCTTGCATCTCAAGATGACGCCTGCTTGTTGTTTCTGCACTAATTTAGTACTTTTGAAACTGGATGACCAGAACAATACAGTGACCTGAGCACAGTCAGTAATTTTATAATAAGTCTTATGGTGCTTTCTCCAATTCTTGTCTAACAAACCCTAATCTTCTCTATTCCCATTAGAATGATGCTGGGCAATGAGCTGATGTTTTCTGAAAACTGTCCACAGGATCTCTCTCCTATAAAACAGTAGCTAATATAAATCCAGTCCCCTATATATTTAATTGATATTATTTTGCCTCATGTGACTACTTTCACTTGATTCATTGTTTTCCTTCTGCTTTATCACCTGTTTAATAAGTATCACAAGATCATGCTGCCATTTTTCAGTGTTAAATTCTTCAGTTTAAGATTTTTCTACCCTGAATACCTCTGTGTTACCCCCCGGCATTATTCACCCCTCTGCCTGGATCACTTATAAGAAGATCAGAACAGACCCTTGGTGATCACAGTAGTGACATAACTTCATTGTGAAAAGAGATGATACATTCTTGTCCTCTGTTGTCTCTGAAACACCCATAATCCAGGAGAAGAAAGCTAAGTTACAAAAGCAGCACAACCTTGGCTAAAGCTTTTGAAAATCCAGTCTTCTATGGACTGGAGTAATGCTCACATTCACCAGGAACTCCAAGGAACTCTAAAGGACAAGAGAAGCAAAGCTAATACCCTTGCTGGGATGCAGCTCTTCAAAAACATGTTAATGTCCTCTGTATTTCCACTGACTGACTTTCTCATGGCTGTCACTGGTTTACACAGAGCAAAAGTTGATCTTACTGTTTTGTAGCTCCTAACCCAAGCCCTTAACAGAAGGCTGTGACATGATTGTAAACCTGCATTACTCTAGCACTGAGGCTGATTTAAGAGACAGATCACACACCAGAAATAAGATTTCCACAGCCCTGTATTTGAGCTCATTTAGAGCCACTGCATAAATACCATTTAGTTCTAACAATTTATTATTGTTCAATGTATTGATCTGTTCAAAAGCTTTCTGTATTGGCATTCCAATTTAAGGCAGCTTTCCAGGCTAATCTCCTGGAAAGAATGGCTCTGCTGCAGCAGCATGCTTGATCCCCTCCACTGTGAATGCAAATGGACACACAACAGCTCTCCTGCAGTAGCCTTGTACTGGGGTAAGCCTTCACACCTGGACTATCTACTGAGCTCACTCCTGGAAACTTCTAACACAGATGAAATACAGCAACATTCACCTCTAGCCAGTGCTTCCTTAATACTTCATGCTGCCCTACTGTCATTTTGTTTCACTTTCTAGCGTTCATCTTCCTATTTTCATTCTCTGAATGGGATTCAATTTCAGAAAGACTCCAAATGGTTTCAGTAGTCTCAGTGCTCAGTACTCTTCTGCATAAGCAAGGGGGTATCTAATGTGGTCTTCAATCATCCTATGTCAGGCTCTCAGAGTAGTTGCTTTGAGACATGATTGAAAATCACCCAAGGACAGTCTTTGCTATCATGCCCCCGAATTTTATCTCCTCTACAGAGACTAAGCTTCATTATCACTGTGATTCTAACTCCCTTACCATTATATAATCACCATCATCAGAACTGTCTGGTGGTTCATGCAACAGTCCCTAAGGCTTTACAGAAAAATTCTGTAAGATGCTTTATTTATTCACTTCATTTGACCATGAACTTTACCACAGTATCACTGTTCTACCATAAGGACCTGCTCTACCATTCCAAATGCAACTCTAGGAACAACACATTATGCTACTTCTCTTTTTTTCCACCAAGCCTTAAAATTGCTACTACATCAGCACCTTCATCTAAACCCAGCCTCATTTATGCATCACAGCTTTTATGCTTCAAGATCCAAACGTGTGTTGCTACAAAAATTCTAGATTTAGATGCCTAGCCACAGATTTTTTTTGTGTAGGATGTTCTTCATTCCTTCCTACCTGAACTTTGATAGTTCTCCTACCATTTCATCCAAGACTTTTAATAGATTTGCAACTAAGTAGGTCATCCTAAATTGCATGTTTTATTGCACCTGGGGTTTTTTCTACTCAGACTTAAAATTTTATGTTAGGAAATACTTTTTTCTAAAAGCAATCCAGTTGGGGTTTGGTTATTCACACCCCAGGATAAATGAACATCATCTGTAGTCTTACTTTTATTTATACAATATACAGTTAGTGATGTATGTATCTTAAAAGCCCATTCAAAAGCATTTTGGAATTTTAATACAGCATATTTTCCTTACCTTTGAAAGACTGAAAATGTAGCCTGCTAAATAATTACTTATATAGAGCATTTTTCTTCTAGAGTTTGGAGGCTTTTGGACCTTTATTATTTACTACAACTTCTCCTCCATGGACTAATCAGCCATTTCTCAGAATACATAACAAAAAACATTAAAATCTGCTATTTAATTTTGTTGTTCAGTTTCTTCTCTAGTATCACCCTTGTAAAAGGTATCTCTGAGTAATGATCTCTTTGCTAGAACAATTATGTTTATTAGCTGTAAATAATTTAATTCATATCCATCATACATCTAAGTCCTCAAATTCTATAGTTGTTTAGGAGACCTGTGCAGGACAGCTACAAAAACTGCAGAACCCAAATTTCTAGGGCAAGGAACACTACTACACACCAAATAATATTTCAGAGTACCAACCTTGAAAATAACTAGCACTCTTCCCTCAAATATTCTTACTTTTCTTTCCCTTCTTCCCATAGACCAGCGAAACTAGCCTTTTATTCTTTACATTTTAAACAATCTATTGCACGCAACTCAAATTCAAAATTTTAATGTGCTACACATTTTCATGTTTGAATTGACTAACTACGTGTTGATGTTCTCAAGATAAAGCTGAAAACTTTGACAGCTGGCAAGGGGGCAGTTGGGTTTTCTGTTGCTCAGGAAGGTGTGGGAGGTGTTGGAATGTAGATAGGAATACATGAATTTTGTGGTAACGAGGGTGTCTACTTTTCATTACTCTTCTTGTGCAGGACAGAGGCAGTTGGAACTTTTGGGGAGCGAGGTTAATACGATTTACTCTTCACCCTTGACAGCAGCTGAGAACCCCACAGCAAGAGAACTAAGCAGCTGATGTGATGTGCAAGAAAAGCTTTTGGCACTGTCAATTCAGGTTGCCATCTGACTTGTCACATTGCTCAATGCTGATCACAGTTTGAAGATCACTAGTTTTTTAACTACTGGTCTAGAGGTGTCCACTTAACTTTTGATAGCACTGGCTGATATACTGCGTCACTATAGAACGGTCAGATGATCATAGCTGGATCATTCTGACAGAGGGTGGAAACATGCCATGTCAGTCAGTGGAAAAGATGTGGGCTGAGAAGGAAATGATACTTGTAAGCAGGCAGTTCAGGATGTAGTGGGTAAAAGAAAGCTCAGAACTAAAAGTTCGAGAGACGCACATCCTCGTGCAGTCAGTGACATACACCACACTTCCTCTTCCAAACTTATGATACAGCAGATATGGACCAGCCCATGATTTTTTTGAACAGAAATTTACTTTCTATGTTTTACACAGCACAAACACAGCCTGACATCCAACAATGCTTTACATGGGCCAGTAAGTATACAGAGTCCTTGAAAACCAGCAATTTTCATCTTCTACAGAGTCCTCCAACTATGTAACAAGGAAATTGCCAAACAATTATGGTAAAGGACAGATGGGTAGCAAGCCTCAGGACCTATCACCTTATAACAGCATCCAGGCTATATATAATGTGCATTTTGCACCCCTTACAGTTCAACAAGATTTCTTTCAGAGGCTTAGATTCCTCCACCCCTGAAGCTATTATGATGATAAATAGCCTATAACTGAAATAAGAAGTTTTCTCTGACAGGTTTATCAGTTCTAACAACTGCAGAGACACCAGTCAACACTGGTGACTACTGTGAAGGGAATACATTCTGACCCTTACTTAGCTAAGTGCTTGTATACAGCGGAAAACCTCGCTTTTACACATCTTTGTTGAAGCAAAAGAAGTTCTCTTACAGCACACAGTGCAAACCTAGCAGCAATACCCCTACACCCTTCACAATGCATAAACAAGCCAGACATTTCTTTACTTGGGAGATGACAAAGGATATAATGAGAGCACCTCTCCTTCACTGACATCACAGAGAAGACCCGCTGTTCAAGGTTACTCTTGCAAAGCTGAGCCCTGACCTCTTACAGCTTCAGACCTGTTGTCACACTTCTACTGAAGGACAAAAACATACTACACATTTATGCAGCTTAAAGTAACAGGATGGCCCTGTATCACATGCCCAAAGTAAGAGCACATTCAGAGATTTATGACTTCCCTGGTACTCCCGCACAGTGAGAGACACTCTTTAGTTCAGACAACAGAGACTTCTGCACTTACATGGGAACACCTGACAACTCTACCTCTAGATGACACAATGTGGTTCTACTTGACAGCTCTTCCTTGTAACCACAGACTGTACTGCTTACTAAATTCAAAAAAATTAACGTTTCCTCCCTCTTGCCAAAAAAGCAGTATATATATATTATCACCTTGTACTGACTTGTTTACAGCAGAGGACAACCTTTTTTTCACCCTACCAAGTATTTATCTGAAGGAAGAAAGAAGTAAATTTTTGAAGATTATTCATTTTGCAGGTAATTCAACTGGATATCCCCTAGAGGGGATTTATCTGAATGCAACATGCAGTCTCATTGGAAAAGTTTCACTACAAATCCACCTGACTCAGGAATATTGGTAAGCACCCAGGGAACAGAACAAACTTCTTTTCCACTTTCACATTATTAAAAAAAAAAAAAAATCATTAAGATGTCAAACTGAATTAAAATCTGAATTCAAACATTAAAGAAATGTGGCACCAAGCCTTCATTGCAGTCAGAGAGGCAACAGAAGTAACAGACTATGCTTAAGTTTAACAGCCAAACAATTCTTTGGGGAGCCTCTGGTGCAGTAACGAGATCTGACCACTTTGTGGGCAGACACAAGGCCTTTGTAACAGAAACACATGAAGTGGGGGGTCAGGGGCACATCTGTGCTTCTGAAAGACTTAATTCCCTACACCATTGGGCACTTTTTGTGTCTGAACAGGCCCCTGATAATTTAGCTACAAAGCAGATTCTCCTAAAGATATACAAAACACTGTACCCTGGGGGGCATAAACATAATGTATCTACAACTTGTACTAGGTGGAGCTAAGGTTTTTTCTGTTCACATCTTTCCCATGCTGGTCAGAAGGCAACTCTCTCAGTCAGAAGTGAGTCAAACTCTTTATCACTATAGAAGAGTGTACTGGAGTGCCAATCTGAAGCCATATGGTAAATACTTTGAAATGATAAATGCTGATAAGAATAAATCCTTAAACTTGCTTGGAACATTCTTCACATTGATGGCTCTCATTTCTTTGCAGAATCCCTCTCAACCTAAATGTAATATTTTCATTACAATTATTAAACACTAGAAGTACACAGAGCAACTTTCATTTAAATCTTCCTCTTTCAGCTAACCTGTGAAACTAAGTTGGTAAAACCATGAAGAATTTTCTCCCACACTGATGTCACAAACATGCTTGCTGTCCTACATTATTATAAAAAGAAAACCTCATATACCACCATGAAAGAATAAATTCAGCATCACACAAAACTACACTTCTCAAAGTCCTTATTCAAGAGTTCAAAGTATATTTACTTTAGGTCTCTAAAACTATTTTTCAACTACGGAAGCTGCAGAGGATTAGAAATTTCAGATTTGCTATGCTTTTTGACCTTCATCACTTCCTTCCCACCTTACTAGAAAGTCTATTTAGGTTTTGCTGTTAATTACCCTTTCATCTTTAATAACTCAAATCCACTTACCAATAAAAGTGATGAAAAAAATCAGTATTGCATAGTATATAATATATACATAATATATAACAAATATTTATTGCACAAAAGCAAAATCTGTTTATTGATCACAGACGCATGCTGTAAGTACACTTTGTCACACTTCACAGAAATAAACCCACAAAAGCACAAAGAATGATAAGAAACTGGATCTTTTGATAATCAAAAGAGGAAGGCTTCAATTAAAAAAACTGATGGTCATGAAAACAAAAGTGGAAAAAATCTTGCACCTAAATTCCTGTTTAAGCAATTCATACTCAGCAGTCAAATTACATGGCTGGTATAAATCCACTGGATTCTGAGCCAGAATTCATACAGTGAGTAAAATGTCCCTCTTTATTTTTCATGTGCTAAATCATAATTTTAAGAAATAATTATTTAAAAAATATGTCTAGAAGACAGTTTTGTCTTAAGGACTCCCTTTGAACTGAGAGGCTTTTGATACACAGTAAAACAAACCCCACTATTCCCACATTCTCTTACCCAATATATCCAGCTGCCGTAAGTGCGTACAGTTGGCAGCGAGCTCCTCGATGTCTGTGTCACACACAGACCTGTTGGCCGTAAGAAAGAGCTTCTGCAAATTCGGGAGTTTGCGCGCAAGGTTTGTGAAGCAGCCTGTACTGCTCTGGAGCGTGGGACACCAACCAAGATCAAGTTCTTCCAAAAGCTGGCAGCCTGAAGCCAATTCCGCTATCCCGCTTTCAGTTATGTTTTTGCATCTCCACAAATCCAGACTGCGAAGCTTTTTGCATTTTGCTCCCATCATACTTGCTATAAGGTCATAGTCTTCAATCTGCAAGGAAAGCAGACAGTCATGTGCAGCATTGCTCCAGACAGACAGAGGTGTTTCAAGGTTTGCTTCCTGACACACTTAACACATCTGTCTCAAGCCTTTGTAATTTCTAAAGAGCTTCGGAAATTGTTCATTGCATTGTACAAGTGAGATCTACTCTTATAAAAGACAAAAATAAAATAAATTTCCTATAAACCCCAGACACAGCTGTTTTAAAACTCACTTAATACTGAGGCTCAAACTGCAGCAAAAGTTGTTTCTTTGAAGAAATTTTTGTTTTGCACAGTTCTTTTCCCCTTAAAAGATGATTACAACAGCTTTTATGACCACAGGAAGTGCAACTCCTGAAGAATGATTGAGGACTATACTTATTTCCATTTTAAGCTGATCAGCTGCTGCATCTCCTTATGAAAATCTTATTAATTAATTATTAAATGATTACCCATATAGAGAACACCCAAAGACTTAGAAAAAGGCTGAAGAACTCTGAGAAAGCCTACAAGCTATTTTAGGCCTACTAAACTAGTACATAACCCTTAAATAAATGACCAAGCTGCATTCATCTTGGACCTTCCAAAAGAGTAGTCTTTATATCAACCTCGCATTTAACACAACTGACAACTAATCTTTGTGAAACAAAACCAGATTGGTTCCAAAACGAGTTCACACACACACACACACACACACACACACACACAGAGTCCCCCCCATACAGACTGATTGCTACAAGCACTCACCATGACACAGCTGCCCAGGCTGAGGTGCTGCAGCTCCGAGCAGAAGTTCAAAATGCTGAGCAGGGCTGTTTGCTGCCACAGGGGAACACATCAGAAGGAAATAAGAAAAGTGAAACAAAAGAGAAGAGGTCAATTAGACATTAAAGGCTGTCACCACATTTCCTGAGATACAGCTCAAAACTCTTTTACAGGTGCCTCAAATGCCACTTAATGAGTCTCTGGGTATTTTGCCCATTGATTAGCTTAAAGAAATGGTAATCATTACAAACCTTTATGCAAATCACTTTGGAAGGCGTTCTGTGCTGCCCTGCAGATACCCACACACCACTGACCTACCCACTCACTTCCCACAGGGGAGCTGATGAAGAAGTGTGGCAAGATCAAATAACAGGCATGGCCAGCCTGCAAACACAGAGGGCAGGACACACACCGGGAGAAACGGGCAGGCTCTGACATTCTCCGATCAGCAGCAGCCTGATGGAACTGCCAAGGGAGCTGCACAGCATCGGGGCTGGGCTGGGCACTCTAATGTCAAAGGCGGCTCTGCGCTGACAAGGATGCTGACAGCCATTGAGCACTTGTCACTACTATCACGCAGACTGAAACAGATATAATGAGTATTTCGCACTCCTGTTCCTGCCATTTAATGTTGCCATTCTTTGCAGAAAGTACTGCACATTGCCCAGCCTGAAACAGGACTGCAACATCTGATGCACCTTACAGAAGTGCACAGCTGGTCTGTTCCACAGCAAAGGAAACTTTACTGGTTTTTTACCTGTGTGTCCAAGATACATAAAAGATCCTTCTGCATTGTCTGTAGACATATTTTGTTTTGTAGCTGGAAACACATACAGTGTGAAAAAAGGAATGTAATCTGGGATTCACATCACAAATACCTTAAAACATCACTTCATTAGGACTTTGTGATCTATATGATCTTTAAAACAGGACTAGGCTTCACAACATATTAACAATAAAAATATATGGATTTCTACAGAATATACAACAGTTTCTAACAGAAAAAAACCCAAGCAATATCCAAGTGACAAAGTAACCTACTGCTATTAAGTGTAATTACAACAAGAACAGTAGTCAACAATGTTTGTATGCAAGGATAGTATAATTTATAATTTCTTTAAATACAAATGTACTTGTTTCCAGAAAGGTTATAGCTAAATGCTTTACTTAGTTTCCTCAGTTAGTTACATTCCAATGGAACTTGGCAGAAATACAATCCTTTGCCTTATCACCAAGAAGAAATACCTAATTCCTGGAAAGACTGGGAGACACAGAACATAGCATGGGGTATTCTCTGAGACCATTTTAGATATTTAATATGGGTGTCTCCTTGGAGCAATTATAAACATCCAACACTTGACATGTATGGGAATGTTAATTCCAGCCTGGCCTGCTAAGATCTGCTTTCCCAAAGGCAGCCTAAAAGTAGATGCTAAGAGTAAACCTCCCTCACACAGATCTTGGTAGAAGTCCTACAGTCATTCTACCTTGCTTGTTTGACTTTCATTCACTTTTTAAAGGAAAAGGTAGCTAGGGAATGAAACACAAGCATTAAAAAGTCATTATTCAAGAGATTAAGAATATTTTAAGGTTGGTAAATGTGTAAATATCCAGTTCATTTTAAATTGTGCATTTAATAAGCAAATGGTTCATTTGGATCATTAAAGTGGAATAAACAAATAAAGAAAATGAGACGTAGTTTTTCTTATTCATCTCAGTGAAGGCTATGAGCTTCAGAACCTACTCAGATGCAAAAATTAAAAGCAAAATCCCCAAACCCCTGTCTGCAAACCTAAAATATCGGAGCTAAACAAATCAGTCTCTGACTGCACACAGGGCTCCAAACAAGGTTTCTGCAGGTATTTGGATGTCTCCACAGGAAAGCTGAATACATTGTTGCAGTCCACCAAGTCTTTTAGCAATGGTTTCTAGATTGAAATTTAAACACTGGCCTGAAAGTACGGGAAACAGCAACCTCTTTCTTTAACTGAAACAAACAGTACAAAAGTGAACAGTCACTCTGAACAGCTTGTAGGATGTGAGATCAATTCTATGCTTCTTCAGAGAGGGGTGAAATAGAGAGGAAAACTAGTATTCATAGTTATCTTAATAGATAATTAAGCTCCACGTGTTAACTTCGACAGGAATGTCATGGATCTCTTGGAGTACCTTTTTAATCCCTCTCTTTTTAAAGACAGTCTTTCCTGTACTGCCATGAACTGAGTCCACATTTTCAAAAGTCTTTTCACAATCTATTACTTTAAACCACTACTTAAAAAACCAAAACAACTTAAAAAAAGCGCACTAGAAATCTGAGTAATAGAAGGGAGCTTGGTAGAACACCATGTCATACCATCACAAATCATGCCAAGTCAAGCCCAAGAGTAAACAACTACATACTCAACATTCATTTTACTGGCTATATTAATTCCTCTTCTGGGGCGCATACATGCCCACACACGGCAAACCAGATTTCCTTCAGACGCAGTGTCTGTTCTTCTGTAACTGAGGTGGGCTTTGCATATGTCATGTAAGAAGAAAAAACCCTTTGTGCATGCCTAGCTGTGTCTCAGTCAGTTGAGAATCCAGGTGGCAAAAGACATGAAAATAGCAGGAGAGAATGGCAGCTCACAGAATCCATATGCACTACATATAGAAGGACTATCATTGTAATAACCTGTCTGTGTCAAGCCATCTGTCAGTACAACAACATGAGCGACAACACTCCTACTTAAGCAAAGGAGAATAGCAAGGCAATCACCCGATCCTGGAGCTGTAACACAGGCCAACTTTCAAATGTTACAGTGCTTTGCAAGAGGAGCTAAGAGGCCACCTAAACTCTGGTTAAGAAAGCTTTAACCTGGAGTCTAACTTCACATTCTTGACCAAGCAGACAAAGTCAAATGAAAGACTATCCATCTAAGAACATTCTCCAGCCTCTAAAAACATTCTAAGGCATGTATAGCTTGAAGATTTTTTGAGTTTCCCCTGAAACAGTTTAGGGGCAAAGTTTAGAAAGGCAAAGTTTAGCTTCACATCTGCTCCCTTTTAAAGGGATTGAGAGAAGAGTGGATGATAAAAACCCCAAAATACACTAAAACAAAACGACACTCTGGAAACAAACTTTAGATAAGATTTACTTTTGCTTAGTGGAATGATAGCTTCAGTGGTCTAAATTTCTTTTGCCATCCAAGCCAAAACAAAACCTACCAAAATAATAAATTTTTGTAAGATGCCACAGACAACAGGAAAAGTTCAAAGTGGGCAAATAAAATGATCTTCCCTGTCCTCCATTCCCAGGAAAGATTTTTAGATGAGGAAAACATTCAGTGAAGAAGTTGTTTTCAGAGAGAAGACTTTGACGTCAAACTGATCAGAAGGATATGACAGTGCTGCTAAACACAACCTTACAGAGCAGATTTCAGAAATATTTTAAGGCATAGTAGTTAGTCATAAACCTCAGAAAAAGGGAAGATGGCCTGAAGATTCCCTGGAATCTTTATATATGGGTATACAACAAATGTCTGTCAGAAAGGACATCAATGGAGCTGATCCTGGTTTGAACAAGAGATGAGATTACCACTTGAAATCCTACTTTACTCCACACAACAGGTGACAGGTCTGTCCAAACATCCAAGTCCTCCACTCTGTAATACACACACGGATACGTATAATAACACTTACTGGAAGATAGGTATGTGCTGTCTATCCCTCAAATAAAGAGGTGGTATTGAACAAATTGTATCCTACCTGTCTTTCTAAAGGCCTTGGCCATCACACAAGTTTTGACTTTGATGTTGTAAAAGTACTGCGGGTTTGAACAGACAATACACCAGCTAATAAACCAAACACTGGTGCCAGAGCAATACACTTGGCAAGACTCTGTCTTGCTTGACTTCTTCCAGGATTTTTTTACATTCATGATCCAACAGAAAGCACAAATCATTTCGGATTGTAAGTATGATAAAGAAAGCATCCAAGTGATAGCCTGAACTTAATATCTGTTCAAACAGAAAACCCTTCTGGTCTGTGGCAGATGTGACTCACCGGTGAGAGATGCGCTTAGAACATTTAACTATTTACTCACTGCAGTTTCATTGTCAAGCAAAGATAAGGAAAAAAAGGGTTTAAAAATACAAATGATGCCCTATGACTATCACATAACAGCTGCTCTACCATACAAGGAATGAAAATAATTGCACCACAGTATGACTCTGGAAGATTAAAGGAAGACCTTAAGAAAACCAACAAAGTTTTGCTTTGGGGCTGGATAGGGAAGAAATAGTCTGCAACTTTTAATCAACTTGTAATAGATAAATCTTAAAAGATACTTTTAAATTTGTTACTTTTTTACTGGAGACAAACAACCGGTTGTTTTTTCCCCTTCTCAGAAGAACAGTGTCTGACATAAATTGGGAATTCTTCCAGCCCCTCAATAAAACAAGAGCCTGAGTCTTTTAAAAGACTTTCATTCTTCTGCAATTGTTTCTTCAAATTTTTCAGTGAAGCTAATGCTAAGACAAAGGAATCTAAAAATTATCTTAAGATAATTAAAGACTGCTTCCTCCCTTCTCTTGCTTGCTATGTTCTTAATCAGGGTTACTAATTCTCCAGTTCACCTTTTTGTTGAAGAAAAAATTGAATTATGCAGGATTTAATTTTGTATTTTTAACATTAAAAACCCAAGTTACTAGTAGAAAATATTTCCTTCAATACCCATCCCCACACCCCTGCCTCAATGAGGAGTAGTAAATGTGGTAAAGAGGAGGTAACTGCAAGGTGCTCTAAGTATCCTGTCTCCCTAAAAATTATCAAAGAACTCCTTAAAATTCTTGGAGCCTGAGATACTGAAATAAAGAAGAACCAGAGAACTGCAGATAAAGGCCAGGCCAATGAAATCTGTGTCCTTCTCAAGCCCACCAATCATATCCATCATTTTCAAAAGCTGATTCTTTAGCAGAAAAAACATAATATTCTTAGAACTTCTGTTCATGATCTGGGCAGAAGCTTCCCTTTTGTTCCTAAAAGGTTTAAATTTACAGGAAGAGATGTCAGCACTGTCTGACTCAGCCAGAGAAACACACAACTGTGGGAACAGATTAGCCCAAAACATCTCTAACTTCAGCACACGAGTGCTACTTATTGTTGTTAAATTAAAATGTATTTTCAAATAGTTGATGCATCAGTCTACCTAAAGTGAGTGAAATAGTATTTCATAGGTACCACACCAAAAAAAATTTAGGCATACTAGAACTACATGTAGTAAAAAACCCAACCAAACAAACAAGGAAATCCTCAGAAGAAACCACTTCTATTCAATCTGAGTACCATTATTGCTATAAATATTTGTAATTACAGACACCCCATACAAATGTAAAAGATTATCTTGTTAAGACTGTCAAAAGTAATTAAAAATCTACAAAAATTCACGATACTTATTTTTTCCTCCCTTTGGCATTATACAGCACTAGAAGAAAGCCAAAAATCAACTGTTTGGGTGAAGGGATTTTCTTGGCACAATCTGTGAAAGAACTAAGTCAGAAATTACTTGGCATCTGCTATTCTACCACAACGATTAAAATCGTCATTGGATGCGAAGCCAGAATTCTGTAAAATTCTATTGAACCATGCCTTTTGGAAGGTACAACAGGGCAAACCAATATTGCCTGTAAGTAAAAAAAAAAGGTCAACTTCATGAATTTCAAGGTATTATACCTCCGCAGCTAAAAATCTGCAATCACGCTGCAGTAGTGCCCAAAAGCAATTTTTTTTTTACAGAATGGAGAACATAATACATTAATAATGCAGAAAACCCAACGCAGGGTAATGGTGAAATACAATTTTCATCTAAATCTGCTCCAACAAAGAAATTGTAAAATATTATTCCAGGATTATTTTCCCTCTCATTCCTCCCCACACTCACAGTATTTGAAGGCATCAAGATAATTTCAGTTACGGACTTCTTGGTTTAATGATACTTCAAAACAATTATGAGTCAGTGGTTTAACCAGATAAAAACCCCACAAAATTAATTTTGGACACCTATAAAGTACTAGATTTAGTTTTCAGAAGAAGTTTTCATACCTGCTGGTTGCCCAGAAAGCACTCATTTTCAGACTGCTTCTAAGATTTTGAGTTCTGAAGATAAATACCTATTCTCAGTAGCTTATTTTCTACAGAAAAACCCCACATCTGGGGACAGTACACAAACATTCAATAATACACAAAATATATAACACACTATTTCTTGAAACTATACTTGGATCTAGAGGTCTACAGAGCTATTGAAGTTTTTCACCTTCTACTGGCCTGTTTTTCACTATATGTTAATTTTCAGCTAAATTAAATGTTACAGAAAATGTCAGTTATAGAAACTGGCAAGGAATCATATGTCAAATTAGAACTAAACTGTGGCCAAATATGTTCAATGCTTAAGTCCTTCAGTTCCCTGAGCTACTTCATGAGGAAACAAATAGAAGAGGTCACTTCACCCTTTACAATGCAGTCTTTGTGGCCTTTTGGAATAACAAGACCCCCATGTAGTCCCAGAGAGAGATATCCCCTGCAAGTAACCAACCACTTTGTGCCCAGAAATTATTACATCTCTTAAACAAGCTTAAACGATAATTTTCTCAAATTTACCGGATGAAAAAAGGTTGAGCTTTGTAACAAACTGAACTTTCTGCAACTTAGAAAAGCATGTTATGTTAGGCACAGCAGTTCAAGTCCTTACACACACCCCTATGTAGAGCATCTTATAAAATATCAGAGAATCTCAGTCTTCTTTACATCTATCCTCATACCACAGCTACAAAATGAGTAAGTTGCTACTGCACAAATTTTATTGATGGAAGAAGTGTAGCACAAAGAAACTGTCAGAGATAAGAAAACAAAGCTCCCAGGCCACATCCTCAGTTAGTCTCATCAGCACTAAGAGAATCACAGAAGAGCCAAGCCTGGGAAGGAACTTCTGGAAACTTTAGCCCAGACCACCCTGCTCAGCTGGCATCTCCAAACCAACTGACAAATGCTGTCAAGAGACAAATGACCCAGTCGCTTTCCAGGATGAGGCCCCCACGCTTTCCTAAGATACCCAATCACCATTTGAGTGATGCCTTCTGACGTTAATGCAGACAATTTTCTTTTATAGATTCAAAATAAACATGGCAGCAAATCATTTTTCTCCATACTAGAAACTGGCATTAGAACGGGAATTCTGTTCTCCCCCAAGTATCCATCAGCTATCACCTTGGAAGATACAGCATGGAAAGAAACATGATGAAAAAGGAGTCAATTGAAATCTATTTGTTAAAAATCAGCTCTTCAACTCCCCCTAATGCACATGGATTACAGCATCATTTTTGAGACAGTGATAAAACTTTTGTCTCCAAAACTTAACGATACATTTAAAGACCACTGATGCAATGTGAACACTTGTGAGCGTGAGGTAAGAGAAGAACGAGGTAGAATGAGCCTTATTAATGAACGCAGGTGTAGCCTTTCAAAAGACAGAACAACTTGGCTCTTCAGAAACAGACACAGTATAATTTGCAAGCTGGGATTCAGAATATACAGGGGCACCTTTTTGTTCTCTACAGCTACTTGGCAGTGCCAGGGGCACAGCAGGGTCTGGGACACAGCAACACAGCAATTACTGAATTAATTCAATGAAAGTAATAGTCTCTGCGGTTAATTAAATTACTGTATTTTGAATTTGCTTTATTTGGTCAAATTATGTCCTCCCTTATGTCTGCAAATCTGTTTTACACCTTCATTCTTCCCCCTCACTTCACATTACAGGCTCAAACAACCAAATTCCATGCTGTGAGCCTGACATGGAATCAAAAAGCACCATCAAGGCCCTGTATCACACGATTGTCACTGACTCAACTTGATTTAAAGAATCCACATTCCAGCTAGAGGCTTTCACCCTTTTTTTTCCCACTATCTGCTTGCAACTCTTCAAGAGATTCATACCAAAGCCAACGGAATTCTGCCCAAACTAAAAACCTTTTAAACAATAGCTCTCAAAGGTATGACATTATCCATAACAGTTTTTTTCTGAAAACTCTGTAAAACATTTTTATGGCAGCATTAACTGTTATGCTGCTCATGGCATAAGAAAATAAGAGTTATTACATTTATTGCTACAATTCTTCTGCTTCTTCCTGGTATCCAAGATTTCCAGTGTCCTCACTTGCAGCTGCCCAGGTTCCAAATTTGCTTTTGGTCAAAATTATCAAAGATAAAATCTATAAATACAACACTTGCTCTAAAATGTGTGAAAAACAAAATCTTTTGTCCAATGTAATTAGATTTGAATTTATTTCATTCTGTATCTCAAATATAATTGCAATACAAACTTTAATTTTTTTTCTTTACACATTAGAAAGACTCCAGAATATCATGCAACATGAAATATATAACCTTATGGTGAAATTTACACCCATCAATAAGAAGACTGACAAGTTCTCTTACTGTAATTGTGGCTGTGGTTTCCTCAAAACACAATTTTGGCTGCATTATTTATATGGACTAAATACTTCACAATAAGCATTAAATTAAATAATATTCACACTCAAGGATAAAGATGTGCATTGCCAACTACTGTATACAATATTACTTCTGCTGTTCATTGTATTTTTCAAATGTATCAATGCCAAGAAGCGCTTAAGTTATGCTGTGAATACACTCTCAACATTAAGGAGTTTAGTATGTATCAGTAAATACCAAAACCACCAGCCCAAAAATCTGACATGCATAATAGTGGTGCTGAGCACAAAGAAATTACACTTATAAATTATAAGTTGTAATTAGTTTCTCAAAGCAAGATACAAATCATTCAAACATATACATAATCAAACAACCTTTGAGAACCATTATTAATGAAGCACTGGAATGTATAATTATAGCACTGGAAAAATGCAGGACACTTTTTTAGTAAATGAAAAGTTACTGCAAGTCACTGGACTTTCCTTCTTCTAACAAAAAGGTTGAAATAATTCAAAGGCAGTGGAAGCTACAATTCAGACGTTAGAAAACTTTATACACACAACTTCACACTTATTGTGTCAAGGAAATAACATTATATATGGCTTTAAGAATCAGCAGGGTTTAGACAAAAGACTACAACATTCTCCAGATGGCACAGCAATCTTCCAAAGTAGCAGTGCGCTAAGTAGCAAAACACCAGCCTTGCCCATTTCACTAAAAACATACACTTAAAAATTGGAGCTTTGATTGCAGAAATGGCAACATTTTTACATACAAAACCTATTGAAAGAAAATAGCTAAAATAAGAAGAAACTGTAAATACAAATCCTCAGACAACATAACGTTATCAATTTTATTAAGTTTCCATTGTCCTCAAAATCTATGCACCTAAAATAAATCATTAGAGTAGTCAATTTTTTGGCGGAGTGTTTATTTGAACTTCTCTCTTGGTGTCCAAGTAATCATATACATGGAAAAAGTACAACAAATACTTTGTTAAATTAAGATGCTGAAAGAACTTTTTCCCTCTTTTTTTAGCATTAAAAGGCAAAAAAGTAAAGGGAAAAGCTACAGCAAGATGTAGACTGCACAAGAAAATCCTGTATCTGGGCAGGTATTTGAGAGTGTATATGGGAGAAATACCATTTCTTTCATTAAAATGTTGTATTTTTTTAATTAAGCATATTGAAAAACCAGAAACAGCATTATCACATACTGACAAACAGGATGGAGAATCTTCATCTCTTCCTACATTATTTAATCACATGTCCAAATCCACAACCAAAATAAAAAATTGTACTATTTACCCATGTGTTAGACATGCTCTAACACATGAAAATTTTGTGGTTTATTTTGCTCATTGCTTGGTTTAAATGAAAAAAGCAAGCCCCCGAATTATTTAGGAAAACAGGCTAAATGAAATGAATATATTTTCTTTTGACTTTTTCTTCTTGGGTTTTGAGACAGAACTTTAACACAACACCGTATCAGCTCTGTTCTTCTCACCTTCTTATTTTCTCATAATAAATACATACTTGTTATCAGTTTGCATTTTTTTCTTAGTGGATTCACAGCCTCAGATTCTTCTCACTGAGCAGACCCAGTTGGCAACAATACAATGCCAAGTTCTTGATTAATCATTAGCATTGTTCCTCTGTTTGCTCCTCAGAAGCTCCAACAATGAAGACAGCAGTAGAAATTTAACAAAAATCAAGAACACTAACAGCTCCTTGACAAGTTTTAGAGAAGTCTCAATCATTTGATAGCATGCTTGATCAATCTACCCTTTTTTTGCATATAGCCACCACTTACTAACAAGCATTTCTGTACCAGCTGAAAAGCATGGAAGGAATGGCAGCTTATTTTGTACAGATAACCAAAGATTTGCACTAAGAGAAGCTCATGTTGAGAAAGATGATGTTATTTCTACAAATCTGTGACTTTTGTAGTTCTAATGCTCTAATTCAAATCCTATGCCATGTGTTCATTCTTTCCCTTTTATTTTTTGACCTGTGATAAACCATGTATATTAAGTGGCTTCATATTAACAACTAACACCCATGCATCGTCTCCAATTTGCCTATTTACATTTCTAGAAATTTCTCTTCCTCTGTTAGCAACAGTGCCTTTTCTTCACACTTATATATAAAATGGAAGAACAATCTTAAATAAACTTGATTATGAATAAATGTTCTTGTCAGCTACAAGCAGAGGCATGTCCATACACATGAAAGGCAGAAGTGAATCTTCACAATGTAAGGGCTGCAAAGTCAAGAAATATTTACCACCTATATTCAATCTTATTTCAAGCTCTGCTTAGCAAAGTGATAGCAGAGGGATGACAGCTACCAGTCACCTCAGAGCACATCAGCTGCACCATTACAAGCATGAAGTCTCAAACTTCAGAAGTTACATGGGGATAGTATCAAGAAGGTTCTAATCAACCAACAGTAAAAAGTAATAAAATTATACAATCACTACCTCTGCTAGAATGATCTTTCCAGGATCTGAAAACGTTTTGTGAATTAGAGCCAACAGTCAAAATGAAATAAAGAGATTTATCCAAGATTAACCGAAAGACCAGTATTGTAGAAACAGAACAGATACACCCAAGGCACCAATACAGCTCTATTAAAAAAATGCAGGGCTCACCAATTTTCTTTTTGGGTTGAAGAAAATAATAATTGCTTCAGTACAGAAAGCAGTTACCACAAAGTAGCAAGTTACTGAGGGGCACTGGCTTCATGGTGACTGCACACTCCAGAGCAAGCCCCACAGTAAGCACCACTCACACCAGGTAGATTACCCTATAATCTACCTACCTTGTGTTACCCACTCACCATTGCAGACACCTAGCTGGAACAAACAAACTTTGGACTCAGCAAATAAAGGACAAGACCCAACTAACACCAACATGTGTGTCAGGTGTGAACTGCTTACGAATGCAATATCGTAGTCTTAACTTCAGATGTCCCTTGCACATCTAGCTGACAAAACCTACTGTTCCAGGTTCATTTCCTTCATTTCACTACAGATTAGAGCCCCGCAAAATCCAGCATCATAGCCTGACTTCTGTGAACCAAAAGCACAAACGCAAGTAACACATGCAGCCAAACCCTTCTTACAATGTTTAATCTAGAATTAGAAGCGAGGAAAAAGACATGGGTTTGCCCCCACTTTAGCACAGCTTTTGCAACTACAGAAGTAGGACAGCTTCCAGGTAAACGCGGTAGTCA
Organism: Certhia americana; assembly: GCA_018697195.1. Lineage (NCBI taxonomy): Eukaryota > Metazoa > Chordata > Aves > Passeriformes > Certhiidae > Certhia > Certhia americana. The sequence continues at coordinate 38,715,504 of CM031859.1, forward strand.
GGTTGTAACACATAACTGTAGCTACTGAGAGGGAACAGAATTCTTCTGATTCAAACTGCTGAATTTATAAGGATACAACATTTGTAAAATGTAGCAAACCACATCATACTTGTGAGCTGTACCACACAAACTCATTCCATCTTAGAGGAAGAAATGTGCTGCAGCAAGCAGCAACAACTCTGATACCGGCAGTTAAGTAACTGCATAAAGAAGTAATTTTTACACCATAAATGAAAAGTTGTATAAAAAAACTTGTGTTTTGTGTCTCAAATACTGCTAACATACAAAGACTGTAGCAATCTAGTAATTAGCAAGTCATTTTAAAGGAAAGAATATTGAGAATTAAAAAATTACTAAACATGATAATTTTATAATTGTATTTGCCAATAGTTTGTCTAAAGTACACTTCAAAATACAAGAAAAGCTTTAATGTGTAATTCTACCACATTGTTTAAAACAGCTGGTGGAAAGTCACCAACCTACCATGAAAGTCAAAACATGCAGGCCAAAAGCTATTTTGAAAATTAAAAAACATCCTAAGGTTTTTGAAGCTCCCTTTGGATTTTCTGAATTTACCTCTGAATTTACATTCAAAATTCTAATTTACTTCTTCATTATTGAAAAAACACCAAAACAAACCCCAGCCAACTTTATCAGGATTGAAAATACTTATTGTGAAGGTTAAAAATAACTGCTCCTACCTCCACTTTCGTTCTGTAGAGAATGAGACGCTTTAGGCTGCCCACTTTGGCTATGTGGTTGAAAGCCTGAGGTGGTATTTTATCACATGATGAGAGATTTAATTCCTGAAGATTTGGACACATTTCAGTGATGACCTCCAAGCATGTTTCATTGAGGAAATGGCCACAAGACAACTCAAGACGTACTAATTCAGAGCCACAGACTTTCAAGAACCTGTAAAAGAACCCCATGTGTTAAGAGAAAAATTAACACGCTTTCAGGTTTGAATATTATAAAAACCATGCAAACTACAAAATAACTCCTTTCAACAAAGAAAAGACAATAGTCTTGATAATTCTGTTTTGGCTTAGGAAGTTAAAACATGTACCGTTATTAATATTAACTCTGAAACAATGGAGCAAAGTAAAACACTGGTCATGTCTGAAATGTTTCTAAACAGTCTAAAGCCAATTTTTACAATGGACTGCAAGTTTACACCAATAATTTCATATTTATCTCAGAAAAATCTGCAAATATAAAAATGAGGTTAAACAAATACTTTTAAATGGATGATATATTCAGAAGTGTTCTAAGACTTTCAGGAAAAAAAATCTCACTCTTTTCATTAACAAGTCAGAATCAACACTTGCTAGCTGTTCTAGAACAAAAATTCCTGAGGAATATTTTACTTTCATTGGAATTATAAAAAATTAATAAATCACATGATAAAAAGCTCAAAATTTAGAACTTTGATCGTCTCTGTATTTTGCTTTCCTATCAGAAATCTCGTGTCAGAAACTCGAGCTCTTTTATCTTGAATCCAAAGTTTTACCAAAAACACAAACTTAGTCCCTTTTCATTTCAAAGATAACCTCCAAACCATAAATTAACGAAGCTTGTAATTATCAAGCTTGTAAGCTTGATATTTAATAAGATAAAAAGCCCACACATTGGCCATGCTTATGTTATATTTTGATAGCTCCTCAAGTAGAAAAACTAGTTTCTTAAACTACAGGCTGTAATGAGTTTCCCATGTTACTTCCTAGAATAATGGAGCTACTTGTGAAAGAGCATGGATTAGTTTCTCTTAATAAATATTTTGATCTGCTCTCTTACAAATTCTACTCTACAAAAATGTTCATGCAGACAAAGCAGCTTCAGGTTCTGACACTTCCACCATGAAGTCAATACTACTATTTGGGTTTAACTGATGTAATAGAAATGCCAGACAAACACAAGGCTCCTGCTTGCACAAAACCTCCTATTATTACAATGAAAGAGTTATTAACTTTTCCAAGCATTTGTTCATGCTGAAGCTTAATATGAAATTGCTGCTGGTCTTAGAAGAAGACATTCCTCAATAACACCAACAGTAGTCCAAGACTTGAAATCCGTATTTCAAGCTCCAAGTTTTCAAGCTGCCTCCTTTCCTTATTTTTCCACTACTCACTCAAGTCAGACTTGCCATTCATTATCACCTTTCTTTATTCCTTTCACCTTGCATATTATGCGGCCTTAGTGTGATTATGCAGATCCTATGTAATGCAGAGGGAAAAGGAGATTCCAGGGTGGCATCTCCATCCATGGATGTTTCCAAGAGTCACCTGAAACCTTGACTGACCTGATCTAGCGTTGGGGACACTGGCACTTCAAGTGGGAGCTTGGAGTAGACGACCTTCAGAGGTCCCTAACATCCAACATTTCTATGAGCCTAAGCAAACAGAAACAAAGAGAGGGTCTGAGACACGAAAGGGGAGACATAAGCCCCAGAGTCACAGGAGTTCTGCCATGTATGGTCTTCAAGTCTACTCCTCCACTGTTTTGTTCTAACTCTGCAGTCTCTATGTAGAATCTATTTTAGCTTCTTTTAAAGTCAGAGTTTAATCAAACACCAAGCAGTTTCCATACTGGATACAGTGAAATCACAGAGACTGGTAAGCCTTCCTGTGGGAATGTCAGAGCTGAAATGACATGACAAGTCACAACAATTAACATTGGGTATTTAAACATTTAAGTGCTATTTTAGACTAGCAATAGAGTTCAACACTGTTATGGAGAAATGCAGGATGGAAATCCCCTGGAAATCAGAGTACAGATATATGGATACATTGCTGATTACCAATTAGCCAATTCGTCTGTTTAATGAGTGCTTTAACAATACATTCACACAGCTTCTTTCATCAACAAATTATCAGGTTTGTTTGAATGATGGTATTTTCCATAAAACTTTGTCAGTCACCACTTATTATACCTCTAGCTTTTAATTTGCTAACAAATAAATATTTTATGAATTACTCCATTACAATAATGGATGTTAGTTTAACTGCCATATAATTTAACAGGGCTTGGCTGTTATAAATGTTAGTAGAGATCAATGCTTTTTTCTTTCTAGACTATTGAAAGTTAACATTACCAGGTCAGGGAAACACTCAGTTAATCCCCTAGACATGGAGAAGAACTCCAGGCTCACCAGCTTGAGGAGTTATTATCCTCATAACAGTTTATTTAAAGTCATTACCCTTGAAACACACAGGCAGAGACCAAACACTGTGACAGCAACAAGCACTGCCCTTCATGGCTTTGCTGCCTTGCTGGAAAAGCTTATTTAGGAGGCATGAAACAGATACAAAAGGGGGATAAGGTACATGCAGCAGCAGGGTACAAGGATGAGCAGTGAGGAACAGGAAGAAGGAGGAATCTGAGGAGATCACCAATCAGCACAGGGCAGAGAACATCAGGCAGAAATGCACAGTCCTCTGAATGATGGGGACACCCCCACCTTTGTTCGCATTAAACAGACAGCTCAGGATAGAGGTATTTGCTGCTGTCTTTTTAAATGGATCTCCACGTAGAGCTATATGGCAAGGTAGAATATGAGTTCTCATGCTTTCAAAACAGATGTGGCATGGTCGTCATACTTCTGAGACTTAGGAGGCTCTGAGTGACTGGTTCAATTTAGCTAATCTGAAAACAAACAACACCCAAAAAAGCACCTTCTACCCAAATCAAAATTTCTTCCCATTTCTTTACATACCTCTCCTTTAATCTCTGAGGATTGACTGGTTCCTGTTCTCAGTCTATCCTCTGTTCTGCAGTCATCTATCCCTTTAGTTTTGTTTTTATTATCAATATTTTATACACACCATTTCTGAAGTGATTTCATCCCTTCATGTTTGCTATAAAATATGACTGAACAACCTAGGATAATACAAACACGTACATTTCTTTTGCTAGACACTGTATTGGGCCTTTCCCTTGAAGTTTATCCTCACTCTAGACAGCAGTATTTCAGGCCTTTTAGTTGTTCAGTTTTGTTTTTTCCTGGTATTTGGTTTGGTTTTTGGAGGGGGCAGGGGGCCCCTGTTTTGTTTAATTTCTTTTTCCAGTGGGGAGAGGACTGTTGTTTTAATAAAAAAAGGAATCTCACTTTCCATCCACTTCTGCCTACTCTCAAGAACTGCTGCTTATTTTCAACCCCTTCAGCTTCTGGGAAGCAAGTTCTAGGGAAGTGTTTTTGAAACATCAAATACACCTATTAGCAGGTGGGATGATATTTGCTCAAGGTAATGTTAAACCCATCACAATCACAGGGCCACTTAGCCCATGAACGATTTCCAGTCCTGTAATTCAAGTGTACATCATAAGCATATCTCATGATCCAAAATTAAAATCCAAGGTTCAAGAGATAGTACTCTTCACATCAGAATAGAAGACCTCCCAAACAAAATTCTCAAAATACGTTTAGACATGTGCTTATGCAGGTACTGAACACATCACATTTCCTCCAATGGTTTCTGGTGGATCTAGAACCTACCCTTCACTCTTAGCTTAATGATCCTCACTTACCTTATATTCCCCAGCTAAAAATTACTGAAAACTCTACAAGTAGTGATCACAGTCCTGTTCTCTTTCATATACTCATCCTCCCTAAACACAATTAACTACCTGGTTTTATATTCCTTTTGTGCAATTAACACAATGTTTTTTTATCATGCTGATTTTATCCATTTTTTTTCAATTAAAATCTTCAGTACTGATTTTATACTCACTGACATATACTTGAGTTTGGCATCCAAGGGAAAGGGTGGAAAAGGGAAGCAAGTCCCATTTACGAGCAACACAGGGCTGGACAGAATTGTTTTTCTTTAGCATCTTCCCTTCTACTGTTACTTTACATTAGCATCCACGTTAGGGATGTTACCTCTGTTACCTGACAGATATAATATTGCCCCATTTCCCAGGCTTTCCTTGGTATCAGCCCCCTAGAATCAGTTTTTCATAAAAACAACCATTTCTGTCTATTTCCAGCCAACTACATGCTCCTTCCAGCTACTGAGGTCTATTTCCAGAGCCTGCCACCAGACAAGAAAAATGTCAAAACCCACTTGGATTTTATTCTTCCTCATTTCACTTCCAAGATCTCAAGGTCCCCTCTTTCTTACTTAGTTCTATCTACATGATTACTTGCACAAACTCACAGAGGACTTTCTGCCTTACAATTACATTTAATAAAATGGTTTGTGGAATTCCATCTAAATATCCTTCTTAAAGACATGTTCATATATTTCTAAACTCACAGTGATGCTTTTCCTTTCAAGACTGCCATGTTACATGACAGCAGCAGCATTTAGCACAGGTAATTGTAACAAGAGTGTCATGGTTGGTATGAGTGGAGAACAGCCAGATACACAGAGGTGTAGAAGCACAAGAAAGAACAAATGGCAGTATGAGGGCTGGAACTCAGGTGTGCATTGGTGGATGTCAGATGAGCAGGTCACTGACATCCTTGAACACTTGTGCAGGCAGTTTCTCAGGGCACATGGAGTAGGAGTGAAGGACAGGTGCAGCACAGGATGGTGAGGCCACACGCCAGAAAAATTGATTTGGACACACATCTTGGTTGTCCTGGCGCATGCAAGTGTTCATGCTTGAGAGCAAGACTTTGTAAGGTAATTTGGTTTTAAAATTAAGCCACTTCCCCTTCCTCTAGCTATCCTAATTGGTACAATGTTATTTTCTACTCCAGCATGTCTTACACCTCGTTTTTGGCAAGCAAATCCTAAAACATGGCATGTAAGTAAGTAGAATATTAAGTACCTGATCTTGAGCTTTTCTCAACACAGATCAAACTATTTCAAGAAAAACATTCAAAACAAACATTGTAGCTTACTCTCAGTTACAGCCAACCCTAGTTTTACTAAAAACTTCTGGAAATCAAACCAAGAGACAGCCCTGATTATTAAACTGAGAATCCCTGTAAAGTCACACATTACTCCTATTTTCTGTGACTGGTGTATATTTGATGCATATTACAGTGTATATGACCCTCCTGCTACTTTGACTTCTAAGAAGCAAAGCCTCACCAAACTAAACATTGTCAAAATACACCTGTACTAAAGGTAATGAAAGCCTTCAAACATGAACAACAACAAAACTGAAAGAAGTATTCCTGGATGTGCCTGCCATGCAAATACTGCATCACTAACCTGAAAATAAAACACTAATTCATTTTCACAGTGTAAAATGTCAGATGTAAATAAAAATCCTAATTCCTCAGATATCCAAAGCAAAAGAGTTTAAACAAGTTAATGACATTATCAGTGATCCAAGGAAATCTGCATGCAGAACTCAGTTTTTAAACTGTCATTGTCCTTGAGCTGTTTAAACCTCACAGCATTTATTCAGCATCTCAATGTTTAGTACTCCCCCAATCAACTCCCCTCACTCTTCCTATATAGGTCTCACCCTCCCACACTTATATTTCCCCTGGCATGAAGAGATTCACCAGACCTCCAAAGCCAAGAGAAATGCAGTGCTGCTTATGTAATGCTTGCCGTGAAATCTTCGCTTATTCCCTGTCATTTTGCATTTCAGACTCCTGAGACTACTCAGATACTCCTTTCACTTTTTTTATACACTTTTAGTTCAATCTAATATAAAGTTTAGTTAATTTATATTATATGCTGAAATGAAAAATTTATGATAGTAATTTTTAGCCCTAAGGAGTAGATGTTATCAATAAGTTAAACTACCTTCAGCTTTGCCTCAGGATCTTCATATGCCTGAAGCATTCTGTCTTCTCATGATAATACAGTATTTGCTACAGTCACATTTCCTAAAATTACTTCTAACTTCTTTTTACTTTAATACATTTTTGAAGAAAATATGTAATCCAAATAATTTCTGAGTATTTTCAATCATTTCATGCATATATGAACATTTTAAAATGACAGATTTATACAAGCCACTACTTTTAAGACTATCATAAGAAACAACAGATAAAAACATTTTTGAAAGATATTTTCCAAAATAAGATTTAAGCAAGAGTAGCATTTAAATAAAGCCCGACTTGTAGAAATCATAACTTAAACTGTACAACTGTAAGAATTAAACCAACTCTACCGGTTTTGAATTCAACACTGCCAACTGTAACAAGTGCTGAGAAAAATGCAAAAATATATGTGTCCTGGTTTTGGACAAAAGCAAAAATGTTGTGAGTTCTTGATTAAGTGTTCTGGATGGTGTAATATTCCCTGGGTGGTGGTATCTTAATGACAACCAGGGCAATAGAACTAAAGAATTTATTGACAGATTTATCTGTCAAGGAACAGTATCTCTTACCAGGAAGCTCCTTTTTCAACAACAGTTAGATTAATCCTTTTGAAAAGCAAGTCTTGTTCTAATGAGTGTCCTCTATTAGTAGAGACTTTCACAGTAAATGAACAGCAAATTTTCCTCTCCTGGAGGCCAACCAATTTGACAAACATGCTGATGAAGACTGTCAAAATAAAACTTGTATTGGGGATTTTACCGGAAAAGGTTTTTACAGAACAAAGGGTTGCAAAATTATTTCTGTAATAGAAAATAGTTTAAAACCAGACCTAGGTACAGTGGAGAATTTTTGTTTCAGAAGGGAAAATGATAAACACAGTTTAGAAATGCAAATTATTTAGCTTGTAACTTTGCTTCTAAAATTTACGATTGAACTGCATCTCCCATTCCCAGACTGCATCCATCTCTTCCAAGAAAACACTTTTTCCTAAAACTAAGATAATTTCAGAATTGCAACAATGTCAAAAAAATTTCCAATTTTTAACAAATAAATATAATTCCTCATAAGAAATATAAACTCAAAACATTTACCCACAGACTATTAATAGAAAGATGAATATTTATTATTTAAATACTGTACACACATAAATGTTACTAGTAGTTCAGCAACGAAGAAAAAGAAAATTAGTAATAATAGTTATTGTCAACTAAGTAGAAGTCAGAAATGCCAGAACTGTAAAGTTTATAAGGTTCTGAATCTGGCAATAATTTCTTCCAAGACTATAAAGATTTTTAGCAGTACAGTATGCTAAAAAAAAACCAAAAAACAAAAACATGGAAATGAAAAAAAGTTGCCACGAAGATTCATCTATATTAAGTTTTCAAAAGACAGACTGAATAGCTAAGCATCAAAAAGCAGGCACTTCATGATTTCAGAGTTGAATTCTCAATTAAAGCTTGTATATTAATCCTCTGCACAGAGTATTTAACATGAAAAAAACAAATTAATGAGAAATTTTTGCACCGAATTCAACAACTACCCGATGTCTATTTTTTTTTTTTAACCAATAAGCACAAAAAAGGCATAGGATTCTTGCACTATACTGGAGGATCTGGAAAAGCAGAAGCCACATTCCCATCTTGACGAAGTATTTCTTCAAAATATTTTACTTCCTCAGGTAAGGAGCTTAGGCATGAAAGGAAAGAAAATGTCTGCATACTTGAGTTAACCTTTTTATTCAGAAAACAAATGAGAGTTAAGACAACTTTTTCAGATATATTAAACATTTCTGTTTCTTATCAGTCAATTCCTGCTTTCACCTGCCATTGCTGATTACCCCTTAGTTGAAGTAACAACTTTTGCTTAAATGAAATGCATTGATAGAAGCTGTTTAACTAATGCAAATGAGCAAAGAAGCAAGAAATGATATCTTAAGAAAGCAGAGAACATGGTTGTTATACAGAGAAGAATCCCTGCAAATTTGCTATTTTAATGACCTACACCACAGTCATATTTTCAGCTCATTGGAATATGCACATGCAACCCCCCTGTTTTCCAACAGGGCTAATGTTTTAAATCATTTTTATGAAAATATTTGCATTTACATTGGACTCCAGTGATTACTTGGCTCATATCATGTGAGCATGCAATCAGTTTATTACTGCAGCCATTCTAATACAGTCCTACTGATGACTCATCTGTACAAAGAACAACCACAAACATTTTCCTTGCAAGATGAATTTTTGATAGTTCAGTTCTAGCAGAGTGTTTTAAAAGCCCAGAAGAAAGCAAAACACTGCTCCCCCTGGAAGAAGCCTTTCAGTCACAAGCAGCTTGGAACATGCAGACTCTACAGACTGCTATGGACTTCTGCTGCTATATTTAGTATCTCCTACTGTTTTAGCTGCTCCTTTTTTCTATGTCGTAACAAACACACCCTTTATAGTAAATCCAAGACTTTTTTTTGCCTTTTAATAAAGTTTCAAATACTTAGTGAAACTACTGTGCAGCAGCTCTGCAAACAGAGCTTGTCAAAACATTTCTGTGCTTTTAACACTGACCTGCTAAATCCAGAAACAGAGATGGCTCCCCTGTTTCCAGTCCAAGATAAATTCAGCCACTGGATGAGAGTGCAGCGAGACTGTAGATACTCCAGGGATGTGTCATTAATCCTCGCCCAGTAAGGTTGTAAACTGAGATGAATGTACTGTAGAGGATCACAGCAATGTTGATAGAGTAGCTTACAAGTTTGTGCTAGTCTACACAGGTCTGGTACTGTAAGGTGACTCAAAATCAACTGGATGAGCTATATTAAAAACAGGGGAAAAAAAGACACAGATGGTCACACAGCACTTAAAAAGTTAAGGGAAAAACTGCAAAGGAATAAGAAACCATGTTCTAATTTCAAAGAAAGTAAAACCTTTTACTTTAAAGTATCTTCTCAAATCAATTAACGACTAAATAAAAGTGCACTGCCTTCTCAATTTGACAACATGCTAAACAAGAATGGAAAAAACAGATCAGCATATGAAAGTGACAAGGAAGCTTTCAAATCGGAAGTTTTTTATCCATGCTAATTTAAACAGTGATATATATGTAAACACTATGTTTATATATTTCCTTTCACTAAGTCTACTCTTTCATTGAACAGAACACAGAACTGGCATCCTCCTTCTTCTCTGTATTTGTTTTTTAAGATGGGAGATATTTACGAAGTACATGGAAAATACATACCATATCCCAGTTTCCCCACACCCTGAATCAATTTCAGATTTATTCCTCTTCTGCCTGCTTTAAAAATCAGTGTTTTGTCTTCTTTTATCCCCTCCTCTGGATTATGTAACCAGGTAAAAAAAGCCACATAATCAGATCTCCTTTTACAACCTCTTCCTTGCTGTAATACTTTGCGAGCATTTTTGTTCTACACCAGACTCAAACCTCAAAGGCAAACTCCCTTCTTAATGGTATCAGTTGAATCACCTCAACTTCAGAATAATCACCAGCCTTTCTGACTAGCATCACTGTAACAGTTTTTGTAATAACTTATGTCACACTCAGAAACTAAGAAATATCCCTCCTCTCCTACCACACTCTCTTTTCCTTTCCAAGGAAAGATCAACACACAGAGAGACATAAATACTCGCTTTAGGAAATAACAAAAACGCCCAACAAAATAAATAAATCTCCTTTAGCTTAGGAACTGAGAGAAAATGCACTTGAAAAATGAAATCTAAAAATTAATGTTTACTTTACTAGAGCTGTCTCTAGCAGATATAAGTACCTGCACTCAAGTTACATAACTTAGATTGACTGTTTTCAAGCTGAGTGGGAAACAGTATCTCACTGAATGAATCAGTGTAAATTAAAAAAAACACAACTCACAAATCAACTCAAACGGAAGAGAATCCTGTGGTCCTTTCAAAATACCAACATGTTTCATTCTAATGTCTTAGAAGGATTCCTAAGACAAATCCACCAAAAATCAGAATAAAATCCGTGACGTAAAACAAAAATGGAGTTATCCAAATGGAACGTACTTCCAATGCACCACTTTATTATGCAGCTACCTTCCACCCCCCCTCCTCCCCCCTTCATTTTTGGAACAACAAAATAATTCAACTTCCTGCAAAATGGAAAATGTTACTTCCTACTCAGCTCCAGATTTAGTATTTAGATTTCCAACGAGATCTATGAATCTTAAAAAATTTTAGTTCAATGCAGAAATACAGTGTTTGATATACTCCAGCTTCTTTCCTGCTTGGTTTCAAGCCTTTCCTTTTCTCTTCTCCTTGCTTGTGCTTTCCCCTGAAAACAGCCCAGGCTTTTGTCTCTGCAGGTGTCTGGAACTCAGATTGATGCAGAGGACCAGTCACAGACATTTCAATGTAACAGCATATCTGTATATATATAAAAATATATATGCATATGTAAAAACTGCAGTTATATTATAATCAGCAAAGTTTAGGACATTTAGGAACCTGTTGATATTTTGAAACCTAAAATATCCAAAATAACTAGGAGCTAACAAAGACAATCCCAAGTCAATAACTTGATTTTTGCAAACTTTCAGCTAATCCACACTAAGTACGTCAGCTAAGTATCTGTTTTATTAATGCCTTTTCCCTCAGATTTTTCTCCCATGGTTACTAAGTTTTCTAGAGCTGAAAGCTCAGCAGAGGCTGCACAATAAGCAGAATTTACATCTATAATGTGACATAATGTCTGACAAAAGCAAGTAACACAGATTTCATTCAATGAGAAAAAATGTATTTTGTAACTTCTGAGCAACACAGAATGCTGAATAAAACTATAAATGACTGAACAATGTCCACTTACACTAGCAGATGACTACGATGAGTATTTTGTAACACACAGGATCTTTCCACACCTGAGATGAAATTTCCCATGTCTCAAAGAAATCCATCTTTATTTTTTACTGAACTTATGCTACTTCATAATATATAGAATGAAAACTTACAGTGAAATGTCACTCCTATGACATTATGCTATAAAGCACTTTTTCCCTGGCTTTTGATTAAACAAAGATAACAGGTTCAAAACATACAGGCTAATGATCATTAATCACCATTAGCCTGGAGCCTGGTATCTGTCAAGAACACATTTTTTGTGTCTGTGTACCCTAGCATAAAGTACAATTTGAGATCATAATGAGTATGTGACATGATGTGCTTTACTGTCCTACACTGCATCCGTGGTGATTCCAAGAATGCTACAGAACTGAGTGGCTGCTTTGAAAGTTAATTTCATAATGCAGTTTCTCACGAACAATTCTTTTACTGTGATTTTATGAAAAAATATGGCAATCATTATTATTTCACACTTTCTTATAAATCAATCAATAAAAACAAAGTTTATTGGAAAAAACAACAGAAAGAGGAAAACAAAATATAATTTATACAACACTGATTAACTTTTTAGGCTATGATGGACTAAAAATACAAAAGTACTTTCTCTCCCATTTCCAGGGGAAACATGGCACATGCCAGCTTTAAATGCACGGTGAGATCAATGCCCACTACAATGAACATCTCCAAGAACAGATTTCCAAATCAGAATTCTCCACAATTCAACAACCAGAAGTACACAAAATCACTTTGTGCTGAGCACAAAAAGGATCCTGATTCCTACCCAATCCATATTTTTAAAATCATGGTAGTCCCTGATTGCAGCATCTCACATACAGGCATATTTTTTAATTACCAAATAAAAATATAAATTATAAAAAAAAAAAAAGAAGAAAAGGGGGGGAAAAACCAAGAGGTTCTTACCCACTGCACAATTTGCTTTATAAGCCCAGACAGAGCTTCAACTACTCAGTACAGGGAGTAAAACTTTACCAATGGTGTAGTTAATAAAACTTATTGAACCAAAACTTTCTCTAGCTTTTTAAGCTTTTTTGCTGAAAAACAGCAAGCATCAACCATTTGTACTAATAAAATAATTTCTGTGGCTGGAGCACAATAACGCTCAACTTGGTATCATCAGAAAAGAATGCTTGGATGCTGGTCAAAACTACCATATTCGTACTTCCTACAAATTTCCCTTTTCAGTTCTTCCACATGAAGATGCAATGGTTTTCCAACAAAAAAAATTACACTGGCCTATGCAAACCACTCATTCAGAAACAGACAAATGAACAACTTGCAATTTTTTGACTGTTGCAGCTAGAGCTGCTACAGCTTCGAATCCATTAAATTAGAACTGATATTGAAACATGCTCAGGCAAAGGACAAAGAGACAAAGAGAGAAGGCAAGAAGAAGATGGTATTCTCGGGCTTTTGACATTTCAAAGCGTAGTTTAAGAAAACACATATCCCTGGTTCCTCAACAGCATGACTTGCACCAGCAAATGCACAAACATTTAACAGTGCATTTGAACACCAGCAAACGTGAACAGCTCATAAAGCTTGTAGGCAGCTTTCAGAAAAATCAGCTTTAAGGAATGACAAAGACGTCATTGATGTCTTTCTATGCCAAAATTTTTGCAAAAAATATATTTTGGATTGCGGCACGCAGAGTCTTCTGACTCTCCTCTCTGGAGAAAAATAAGCTGGGTTTTTAGTAGCCAGCACATCTTGGTGAGTCTCAAACTGCACAACACGTATGCTGTGGCAGGTATTCCTCAGCTTTCCCAAAAGCTTTGAATTTGTTCAGTCCTCAAGTATTCCTGCAAAGCCAACTAAGACTAAGGCCTTACTCCTTCCACTTTACAAGCAGCACACGCTAGTCAATGAACTGGGAAGGAAGACAAGGACATGAAGTCTCACCTCTAAAATCCTTCCTCAATTTTAAGTTAGTTCTGGAGAACATATCAGAGATAGTACAAGCACTTCACAGCTAATAAGTGCTTGTTAACACCATACAAGATTAGGGAAGGAAAATTCTCTCACTCGGTCATCCAAAAATTTACAGTTTCTTCTACAGAAGTCTGTGCCCCAGGAAGCTGAACATTTTTCTCTTTTTTAGACAGGAGCAATCTTAAAATGTCTTTAGAGTTCACAGTGCAGCAAACCATTTCTAACGCCATTTTGAAAAACAACATACTCTATGAAAGAATTGTCTATGGAAGTTTCAGAAACACAACAAAGACAGAAAAAAAAAAAAGGCTGGAGGAACTGCTGCCTACTTAGCAAAACCCACTCACCCTGTATATTTTGTGAATTACAGAGGGTAGTATGAAAAAGCTTCAAACAGCTGAAATAAGGAATGGGAATGTTCATGAAAACTTAGGACAGTTACACACTGACAATCAAAATACACCTACAGAAATTTTTCATAAAATTTTTCATGTAATTCATCAATCAGAATGGGAAGGAGTCAGCAATTGCCTTACTTCATCCACAGTTTGAACACTTCCCACAAAAATCTGACATTTGTCAGTCTTAAATACAGCATGCAGAGTATAGCTTCTGTATCCAATGTGATAAAAAACTGTCACATTACCAAGTACAACATTTTTGTTGTTCCGATGCCTAACCCTTCCAGCTGGACTAGAAAGTAGGAAACTGGGATTTCTGCTGTCATAAAACCAATACAGAAATAGTCTTTTAGAGTTTTCTGACGAATATTCCACCCATATTTTCAGTTTCTTTAAATCAAAGCAGAAGAAAAAAAATGTTCTTGGTATTGACAGACCATATACATTTATTCATGAAACCAAACGTTAAAAAACCAAACATGTTTAAAAATGGATAAAAAAGGAAGCTGGTAGACAAACAGGAGAACAGAAAAACACAATAAAGTACAAGGAGACAGAAGTTCATAGGAGTAACAAGACTACACAAATACTTCCTAAATTAAAATTTTAATCTATGTAATCAACCGTTTATGGTTTGGTTCAATGATCTTGGAGGTCTTTTCCAACCTTCATGATTCCTTGATCATGTGGAACAGGAAAGAGATTAATCAATCTCTCTGATATTCTAGTACACTACAAATCAATTCATCCAGTCTTTTCATACAAAAAAAAAAATCCTACATTTAAATGAAGCTTTATCTACAATTAATTTCCTTGAATTACTAAAACCAACATGTTTTCACACTTTCAAACAATTACATGAAGTAGTTTCTTTACTTCAATGCTGCTATGCAAGCATCAACAGTGAAATATATTAAACACCATGTGTACTCCGGGGAAAGGAAGAAAGAAACAAACACCACTAGAGCTAACTTTATCACTAAAGTTAGTATCCTCATTTATTATTCCACTGCATCAAAAACAACAAAAAAAATTAAACTAGATTATAGAAACTAAAAAAAAAAAAAAAACCCAAACCAAACTCAGGGGGTTTGGTTTCAAGAGAAGTTTCAAGAGAAGACAGTAAGAGTTCTTACACTCTCCTCTTTACCAGCACACCAAACTTCTGCAGGCTACTAGGGCACATGGTGACCCAACCATGGCCTTTATGTGTCAAACTGGGGTACTTAGAGTCTGTATATACTGATAGATATACTGAAATATAAGATATACTGAAATACTATTTGATTAGATCAGGTACTTCGGCAAGCACCCTTCAATCCATGGCAGCACCTCACCACACCCCCTTCTCTTTCAAAAGTGGGTCTGGTTCAAGCCCCAAGCACTCTGAGCACTTGCTGATTTACCACAGTGAATGAACACCTGCTGCCTCTGCCAGATTGCAGCACACTGAAAAGCAGGAATAATCTCGTCTCTGCCCAAGTCCAAAGGTCTGACGAGCAAGTAAAGGCTTCTTTCCACTATGTGCCAACATAGTTGACTTCAGGAGAGGTGAAGGTAACTGTTTCATCTCTCAATTCTTACTCCAGTCAGAGTACCAGCCTTCATAAACACCTGCACACCATTGAGAACTGCCTGGCCTGCACATGGTATTCAGCAGTCATACTCCACAATTTCATTATACTGGAAATTACAGGAAAGAAAATACTCATCTACAGACTCTGAGCACACTCACAACCATCGTGCTGCCAGGGGATCTGAAAGGAATTTATTTACAATGATTTTCAGTGCTAAAGACAGAATAAAAAGTAGCAATCATAAAAAGAAGACAGTGTGAAGAAGTCCAGCTATTAGATATTTTACCTGCACTACAATTCAAAACTTAGCTGGATGGAAAAAGCTCATTTAATAATAATATAAAAATATTATAGCACTTTCAAGAACAAAGCTCTGTAAGTTTGCCAAGAGAGAAAACAGGAAAACAAACTTTAAACAAACTGTTGAAAACTCTTTCCACTTCCAGATGTTGTCTGAATCTTTTCCTACCTCTTCTGCATACTTTCTTTGTCAAGCATAAGGACTAAAAACCAGGAAACTGCTAAAAGCTTCTAAATTCAAGAGCTGGAAATTCAAGGCTAGAATAACTGGTGTAAAAACTGTGTGTGAACACACAGATTCTTGAGAAGTAAGAGTGCAATAATGATGCAAATACCAAACATCCAACCATGGAAACAGACAGACTTACAGAATTCAGACATACTTATGCAGTAAATGCAGAAGATTCACAAGGAATGGAAGGAACTGAGAAAAAAACAACACTCCTGACCAATACCCTGTAAGGCACCTTTGCACCCTTAATGGTCAAGACAATGATTGAGCGTAAAAATGCTTTCCTTACCTCATAAGGCAGTTTATCAAAATATCCATTAGTTGGCCATTCCCTGAGGGTAACAATGCTGAACTGTTTATTAAGGGTGTCCATTCCACAGGCAAATTTTTCTTCATCCTCTTCTTCATCTATATCATTCATATCAATCATTGAAGTCTTAAGTGAAAGCACAGGCCTCTCTTTCACACCATGTAGCACTACTGCATCCAATTCAGTGTAATAGTCCAGAAGAGAGCTGTTCACTTCCAGTCGAATTAGGTTTGTGGGAAAGTTTATCTGTTTGATACAGGGTGTGAACTGCCGAGCCTGAGGACCATTCACCTTCATAGGTGCCTCAGACCAAAGTATTTCCCATCTGCGAAAAAGGCACACATACAGTACAGGAATTAAAATCAGTTACTAAACCAACTCCTGAGCACAGTAAGAGGGGAACATCATCTGTCAAAAGTATTTAACAAGCATGAAAAATGGCTGAAAAGATGATTTATAAATTCTGTGGTTTTCCTAGATTTGATAAATATCCTATGGATGAATTTTACAGGACACACTAATTCATGACCTTAGCATATTTTCTCTGCATCGCTGAATAACAAAACAAGCTGCAAATTCATAATCACTTGTGTTAGTGTTATCTGTGCCCAAGTTCTTCTAACATCTCACAGACAAGGTTATTGAAACAAATGGATTGCTGATGTCTTCACAATGATGGCATGTTAGTGTTAGTACACAAGGAACAGTCTTGCCATGTAACTCAAAGAGTCATCTGACCTCTTATTTCCTACAAAACAAAAGAAAAAAAACCCTCAAATTCAGACTCTTTTACTATCAAGTCTGTTGAAATTACACTATTACAAATTACTAAAAAAATTTATATTTTCCTTTGTTTATCTGCCTAGGCAAGCAAAATGTTCCTTTTGGAAGTAATTCACTGACAAATTAGCGAAGAAAGTAGAAACTTGAAGTCATTTTTAAAGGGTCTTTTGCAAAAGACATCAGAATTTCTGAGCTGCCAAACTGAAAAGCCTTTCTCCTCTTTGACGCAGTGACAGACAGAAGTTCAGGGCATGCACAGAACTGCTAAACAGACATCCTTACTTTCACACACAGACCCAAAATCTCCTCCAGCAAGTGACAGGGAAACCTGCTGCCAACTGAATAATCTGGAGGAACCAAGTCTTAGATTCCTTAGATCTTCCCCACTCCCAAATTTGCCTAAAGGCCTGGAAACAGAAACATGCTCTTTATATCTGCATGGGTCCTCACTCTGTGAACGGAGATCCTTCAGTCACTTATGTCCATGTTTTTCCTCCCTCAAGTTGAATTAATTCCTAAAGAAGAAAGCCTCCAGCAGCTACTACTGCTACTCCCTTTGCCAATATACTTACCTTTATACTAATCCAGACACTTCCACATGTACACCATCTATTTCTGATCACCCTAGTCCCAACTTCAAGGACTTCTCTCAGACTTCTTGTCCTGTCACACGAATCTCAGAAACACTATCCACTTCCCAGTATGTCAGCATCTTGGCTTTCCCTATCTCACACCACTTTTTTTGAACTTACAAGTATTGCTGAACATTGGTACCTACCACAGAACATTTGTGGGGATAAGAGGAGAAATATAAATTAGAAAATAAAATCAATCATGCTTTACTTTCAGAACCAAATGCTTAAACTTTTTCCATCACAACAGAAAGCAAAACAAATATAGGGATTTTCATTAAAACACTGCACACAGCATAAATAAGGTTTAGAAGTTTGACATTTGCTAGTAGGAAAATCAAGAAAATTAATCCATATTGGCCATAACTTCCATTTCACAATGGACATTTTCAGGTATGCACAGATAAATTTTCCTATCCTACATCATGCTGCTCTCCAAGTACCTTATAGTAGAATGGGAGACTTGAAGAACTCTTATGTCCAAAGGAAAAAAAAAAACAAAAATGTCATGAACTAAAAATAAACATACAAGAGTAGTGAGCATACGGCACATCAAAGTACTACATAGCAGAGTGGACGGCTCTTCCCTAAAATAACAGTTTTCATAAGAGAGACATAGTATTAAGAAAAGATTTCATTAATTTACAAAATGAATGTCAACTCATGGCAAAGTAACAGCTGTAGTCCCACTGTCACATCCTCTCACATAGGTCGATTCTCTAAGCAAATACTTAGTGCTGGCAAGGCACATGACCTTCCTTGAACACATCCAGATCACCATCTGACATTTTGCTTAGACACTTCCATGTACCCAGTTGAAGTACCCTTAGGGAAACTCAAGGCTATTTTTTCTCTAATCTAATACACATTGGACCATCAACTTCCAGCAGAATGTGTCTGTTATTGACTTCTCCTTTTAGACCCTGGAGAGAGGATTATCTAGCAGCAGCAGAGCTCTGGAAGAAAAATAACGCATCTGAAGATTTGGGCTCTTGAAATTGCAGTGCAATAACCAGCTCCAGCAAGCAGTAGCCAGTTTCCAGTCTTTGTAATAAACTAGAGAAAATGGAAGACACATAGAAAGACTTCACAGTCTTGTGAAGCTCCACCTTGCATACCAAATGCTGATGAACAATACAACCAGTGAAAATTTTCCACTGTCGTTGTCATACTGTTTACTTTTCATCAACAGCCCACCAATTTAATTTCAAAGGAGTTAGCTCTTAGTTTATCTGAAAAACCTCAAGTCTATCATCAGGTTGATTTGATGATGTTCTCTGCCTTGGTGGCACCACACACAAAAGCAGGCAATAGCAATTGCTCTGACTCAGGGCTGGTAAATGTTTTCCATGAGTAAGCATGGTAAATCCTTCCCATGCTCCACTACAAGTGGAAGTGATCTCCTCCTCTAGGATCACCACTGTGATACTTAAACAGCCTGCATGTGATCGGAATGGGAGTGAAGAATTCACATCAGGATCAAAAAAGGCTAAATTTCCAAGAGGCTGCAGCAAGAACTTAATTCTTCTCTTCTGGAACATTCTTTTGTTATGGTAATCCACTTAAAAATCTTTTATAAGAAACACACTTTTACAGTCAGTCCTGGTTTGAGGGTACGTATCAAAATTAAGTTTCCCTAAGAAGGTTGCCTGCATCTGTTTCAGGATTACCATGTTCAATAAACTGTTTAACTCAAAACAAAGAGAAACTGAATTCCAATTAATACCTTTAAAGAAGCCAAAGGATTTCTGCATGTCCCACACCCCAAGTTAATTAGGTAGCTCTCAAAAAACCAAGTAGAATCAAATGAATTCAGGTAGTACACTTTTTGTCCTCCAGTCTTGCAGATACATAGTAACAGCTGATCAAAGATGCCACAATGAGAATGCTTTCATAAGATTTCATCAGCAGTGCGCTAGAAAGCCTCAGTCTTTCCACCAAGGAGTGCCAGGCAAAGCCTGAAGAAGATTCAGCACCATCTGTATTATTTTCTCTAGTGACTGAAGAAAAGGAGGACATTAAGTGACTTTTGCCATTCAGTCATGGACTGTTTTCCCATTAAATTTCTCTCTGTCTCATGAAGACAGACAGGAACTCAATTTTCTCTGATACTAAAGACTATATACACCTATGTGGTAAAAAATAAAAAATATTCCCATTCCTCTTCCTTCACCGTGAAGGAAAATACAGTCTGGTGATTTCTATGCCGAGAATCATACTTGTAAGGTCAAGTATGATAGCACATATTTAAAGCTTGCCTAATATTTTGTTGACCTAATGCTGTTGGAAAGGTTTTTAATGGTTAAGATGATGCCTGAGCAGACCTGGTTACTTCTGAAGAAATATATGTAATAAGAGAGAATCTTTGGAAAAGGGGCTTCTAGGAAAAGTAATCATATTTCTCTCCACCAATACAACGTTAAACTTTGCTTGCAATTGCTGAGGTTTCTTGTATTGTCAAATCGAGACAGGTGTGGAAAGTAAAGAAAGCACTACAAACAATCCAGTAAATGCCTTGCCTCAAGAAACTAATAGCTGAGTTAAAAGCCAATAGAAGGGAGAGTTCCAGACAGACCAACAAGGAGATTCCAATAAGGAATCTCAGAGAATATAATCACACCTTTGATGAAAATACAACTTCTGCAACAATTAAAATCACATGCTGCTCTCAGCCAAGCAATTGCACAAATTAGCAAAAATCTGTAGATTACCCTTAAGAAAACATCTAGCCAGGAAAACATCCCTGCAAACATGCCAGGGATGCTTCAGCACACTGGCTCAAACCAACCTGGAAAGTGTACCCCTGGCCTCAGCTGTGCACTCAAACACAAAAGGCAGGGAAGACTGGGAAGATCATGAGCACAATTTAAGAATCATTCAGATTAAGTTGATAAGCAGAGTTCACAGCAATCTAATAATTATCGGAAAATACATAGCATATTTTCATTTCTACCAGGAGTTCAATTCTGAAATACCAGAGACAGCAGACAGGACTCCAAGAATACTCAGGACATCTGAAAGAGCAAAAGGTATTTCAAGTAACTGTTCTGCCTACATGAGCTTTTTAGGAGTTTCTCAAAAATTACTGTATTCCATGAACCCAGAATTCATTTTTCTTTGACAGGCATCTGAACAAGAAAAAGCTGTTTGCCTGATGTCAAAACAAGTTTTAAGTAAGGATGCAAATGTCTAGAACTTGTGTGTTACACATAGGTGAGATACAGGCCTGAAGGTTCTTTATCACACTCTAATGTGTTGATGGTATCAGCAGTGTTTTGGGTGTTTTCCTCTGAGATTCTCAGGGAATAAAAGGTAGAGTGAAAGAACCATCTGAATGCCACTCTCTACAAGTAAGAACTCACGATATTTTACATTCAGTCCACTGCCTTTCTGGTTTCATTCCCTTTCTTTAAAATGGGAAAGGGGAGGTTCCATCAAACATGTTGACTCCTGGCCAAGCTGCTTAAACACAATAAATTTCTTGTTGGAAGAAGAGGGAGCTGTTTATTTTGTCCATCTTCATTAGCCTGCTCCTCTGGTTTGTAGCAGCTTCTGCCTCTACAGGCTTTAAGACTCTCAGAAACAGAAAGAAACTTTGCATACAGCAAACACAGTTAAGCTTGGATATACTGAGCTATGCTCAATTTTCTAGCAAAACTCTAAACAATATGAAATTAAACAAATTAAACAGAAATAAACAACAGGAATACACAAAGCAGAATGAAGTGGTCCCAGATAAATGATCATGGTAACTCATCCGTGAGAAAAAACCTAGTAAGTGTCACACCTTATCTGCAGAAAACAAGAAAAAATTAATCACAAGATAATCTCTAATTATTGAAGAAACAATCACTGCATAGCAGGAAGAACATACTCTATGAAATATCACCCCAAGTACAGCCACAGATTCCAGACTAGTTAAGAATCTCTGATTTTGAGCTTTCATAAAAACACATGAATATACAGTATCATTATAACACACATGATATAAAAACAGCAGTCAAATTAAATTTGACAAGACCACAACAGGAGAATAGGGACCAATTTTTTGTTTCATATTCCAAACTTAAAAACCAAAGTTATTTTTATAAAAGGAAAAAGTCAAAAAACTTCGGAAAAAATTATTTTTGACTTGCTAACTCCCATTTAAACAAAGACTAACAACAACTAACTATTGAGAATATCAAAATGTATTAAAAGGGTTGACACTGAAGAAGCCATTAGGGAATCATAAAGAGTAAGCCTTCTGGGTAAAAAAGGAGGAAAAAAAATCAGGAAAAAACCCCATTTTTCTCATCACAGAAGCTAGATATATCTTATCTATCAATCTAATACACTATGAAAAACAAAGAAAGCTCTCTTGGTTGGATTCAGCTCATGCTGCATTTGTCCCCACCATACGTGTAGAGCTCTGCCTCTTCTACTGGCTGAAGCTGGGTGACAACTCAGCATTGTCACCAAACCCTACAAACACAGAATGTGCACTGCAGTACAAAGTCCCAGGGCCACACTATTATAATAGTCATAACACAACACAATCAGTGTGTTTATGTTACAACATTTCCCTAATCTCAGACTATTAATTTTTTCTTGGATTTTCTGTACTCAGGTAATTCACATAACAAATCTGTATATGGAATATTAATTAGGATAGTTTAAGGAATTACCTACACTTCTCACCAGGTATGAGAGGCACAAATAAAAAGCACAAAAGGTTTCCATGTGTTAGAACAGCAGTTTCTCTGACATTTATGATTTTTAAAAATTGTTTTATGTGGAGAAAAGTGATGTAATGCATTCTGTGTTTAAAGCAGCAAAATATATGAGATGACAGAGAATCCTCTAGTTGCGGGATGCCAGTTAAACCATAATGGAAAAAAAACTTTAACTGTCGTGTTCTAAGCATGAGGATTACTTAGAAGCAATTGCATACCCTCTGAGAAGCAAATGCTTGCTCCCATTCCATGAAGATCTGACCTCACCTCTAAAGACACTGAATAAAGTTCACCTGAGACAGCATCATACAAAGCTGTGATAGCTGTACTCACTGCTCCAACAGCAAAAGAACATGACCAAAGATCATTTTTTGAACACCTGCAGGAGTTGTTCTTTCATGAACAACTGAAGCATAAAGCAAGTAATACACTGACCAAGTGTATGGGTGTTAGGCATCTTTTAAGAAAAATATATAAAATTCTCTTGAGCAAGAACTGTGATACACTAGCTCCTCACAAAGACCGTTGTAGCCTAGAAGTTTCTGTACACAGCAAAGTTTTGAATGAGCTGATGTTTTCAATACTAACCAAAAAGAAAAAATATTATATAGTTGGAGCAGTATGATCCACTAAACATAACATTTAAGCAAGTCAGAACAGATTTTTTCCCTCTCAGCAGCTTTGACTTCACTGATTGTTTGGCCTTTGTATATCAAAAGTAGGAACTGGTGAAAAAGAACTTTCCAAATTACCTGCCCTTTCTAAACTGGTGTTCTGAAACAGATACAGCATCAGCTGATAAAACAAAGCAGCACTGAAAGGTTTCATTGGTAATAAAACAAGTATCAAAAACCCAAGTATCAAAATAGTCAGAAGAGGAAAACAAGTTTCTAAGTGCCTTTTTGAGTAAGTAGGTCATGGCCTTTCTTAACAGAAGAGAATAGTATGCCAGTGCTTCAGGACCAAAACATCAGTTAAACAAGGAATCACCTGAGATTACAGCAGCATTCCATCTTCAAAAAAAAAAGATTTCTTAGCTGATATCTCAGAGAATTTTTGGAAGTAAAAACAAGAGACCAAGAAGAGAAGCATTAAAGAGACTGCACTCTTGCAACTCATCAGTTCCCCCTCATAAAGGTGAGCAAATGAACAGAGAAAAAATATTGTGCCACTCATGTGGAGAAAGGGTTCCTTCATCTTCCTTTCAAGACAAGATACATAAGACATTTGACTCCTTCAGAAGAAAAGAGACAACACCTTCGAACAGACAAGTCCTGCTAAGGAAAGGTAAGCAGACAGAAGAAAGCATCTCTCTAACACTTCTCTAGCATCAAGACTAACAAGTATTAAAGAGGCAGCACAGACAACTCCTTCCAAGGATGCCTGAGACAACCTTTTTCAAACCAGAAATGTTAACCTATGCAGGCAGGAGAGAATTAAAAAGCAAGATCCTACAGAAACTTCATCTTTTATAATAAAAGAGGGCATCTGAGCTCTCATTCTGACCACACCTCAATGGAAGTCATAAAGCAAATAACCCTAACAAAGTTTTATATTAATATTTTCAATTCCATTCAATTTGAGTTCTTCGTATAATTTTCTTTTTTTTTTTTCGATGTACATAACTAAACAGGCCCTTCCGTCAACTATTTTTGACCTTTTCTCCATTCTGTGCTCCACCATAAAGAAATAAAACCTACATCATAAAATAAAAAAGTAAAATGCAAGTTCTCAGAGTAATTACCCAGAAGTTATTTCACATTAGATTCTGAATTTGAAAGTCTTAAAGCTGCCTCCACCACACACCATTCTGTAAATAAGTTCTGTATTACAGTTCCAAAAGCACTCCTACTTCTAAAGTTAGGTGGCCTATTATTATTACTTTGACCTATCACTGTTCCTTGAATTCAGATGCCTACTTTAGAGCTACACAACATATGCTCATCAGACCTGTAAAACAAGCAATGGCACTTAACCCCCATAGACGACAAAATCATATAAAATATATTAACTGGGAATTTTGAATATAAACCATGACACCTGATTTTCCAAGGGTTTTTGAAAGAGCATCAATGGCCTAGTATTAGGAAGCAAGGAATAATGAGTTAGACCTAAAAATACATTTTAGCAGCATCTGTAAAAGGCAAGTCAATAAAAAAATCACCCGATATCCATGCTAGCACTGCTTATACCACCAAAGTATATCATAGCAATATAGTATTTGTTGGCATATTTATCTTTACATGATACATTTTTGTTAAGTATTTCTTCTATGAGCTCTCCCCTCCTTTCTATCTTTGGTATCACTTAATCTCTTTTGATATGGAACACTTCAGTTGCATATACTGATGGCTTTTCCCATTGTTTTTCCCCACTATGTGCTTTGACCTGTTCACTTTCTCCATTCCTATTTCCTCACCTCCTCATTAAGAGCTTTTCACCGCACACACAGTGTTTTTCTTTACTATCTTACCATTCCCCAGGTTACCACACTCCTGATCCTGCAACTGGAATTTCATCAAAACCTCCTAATATAAGGAAAACCAACAGAATCAAATCTGCTTCTTTTAGCTGAAGTGAGTGCAAAAACAAGTGCAGCTCACACCCTTCGACCAGACCAAAAAAAACAAGATCAGACAAATGGCATCACCTTTGTGACTGTTCTGTGCTTCTGGTTTCAGCTCCATTTCCATATGAATAGCTACAGTGCCTGATTGTCCTACACATGCAACCTAAAGCATGCAGAGAAGAAAGTCTGTGGCTACTTGAAGAGGATGATACAGCAGCCATGAATCCTCAACTTCTTTTACACGATTTCCTCTTCCTATTGGAGGAAGAGCTCAGACCCACCATTTCAAAAGTAGTGTTTTATACAGACATGGTAATTATTGCCCACAAAAATTCCAACACCTAAACTATCATTACATAAATTAAATTTGATATTTGGAGACACATTAATTCCTACAAAACATCTACATCGCTGAAGCTGCTATCAAAATAAGTCACCACAGTTTAAAAACATGAAGAAATAAAGAAAATTTTAGTGGGTCAGATACAAGACTAATAAATACTAGGAAGTAAAGTTCACTAAACAGCCCTATTTGTAGCATTTAACATCTTACAGGAAAGCATAAAGAAAAAAATTACCTTACTTCAGCTGGTGGATTTTGTGAGTAAGGGTTTGCAGAGCATGCCAAAATCCTGACTACAGCTCCAGGATGATAGGTTTCCAGAATGTGCACTGCAGTGGGATAAACTGGCTCTTCAAAAGCAAGTTCCACATAGTCTTGGCTACAGAAGGTGGATGGTGTCCTCTTGAAAGGCAGCCGAGCGCTTGGGCAACGATCCCACCAGGTCCCGTAAGTTCGAAAGACAGCAGTCTGGGTGAAGTCACCAGAACTAGGGTACACGTTGGGAATACCTGCTAAATTCCACATGGTATACGACATGCTGTTTTCACTGCCATAGTGAGAGCTGAAATCCAACACTTCTTTGGCATACTGAACTATTTCAACATTGATAGGTAAGGCTCGGGTGTTCGATTCAATAGCCCTCCGACTGTTCATTTCTCCTCTCGTCGCTGTCCTAGCTCGGCGCCGAAGGCACATGTAGTAAAACATGCTCAGAACTGTTAACATGGGAAACACTGGTGGCATCTAGATAGGAAGATGCAAAAAGTCAGGAGTCCTTGGTAAGTTGCATTAACTGCCTGTGGTGTTTTGAAAAAGAGCTGATAAAACAGAATGAATAAGCACAGTGAGCAGATGCAGCATTCTAAGAAAGCAAATTGTGCTGGTTTAAATATCATCTTATACAAAGTACTGCTACTAAAATATTAATAAATTATTGTATTTTATTGTAGGACAATTGTTTAGTTGGAAGCTACTAAATGTAGCTTCTCATTTACTTTTCACCTTACTTTCCATTTATTTTTTGTTTAAAAAAGGAAACAACTATGAAGAAACATTAGCCAAAACCAGCCCTCAAGCAACAAAAAAACTAATGATCAAAATAAGCATTATCTATAGAGATTTATTACAAGAAAAAAAAATTTGCACTGACTCAGGGAAATGAATTCAAGTATGAAATGCAATTTGGCCCATGCTGTAAACAACTGTGAAAGTGTATCTGAAGATACACCTTCCCATTGTGAAGATACAGCTTCTTAACACCACTGTTAATGGTTTTACTTTCTTTAAAAAACAGTGTAAATGGTTTTAAGAGTGAAAAGAACAAGCTTTTGGGGCTGTTAATCTAAACTTAACCCACTGCTTCCTCTATCAGAGTGCTAATCTGAAGCAGTCACAAAAATACTGCCTTTACCGTTTGAAGCTGTCCATGACAGCACACACCAATGACACAGAAGGGTCACCAGCCTCCTCAAGGGTGCTCAGAATTCACTAACAACATCATCTTCCTTTAAACCATGCAACAAACGAGGTCTTCAAAAGAGTCCTGGCATCAGAAGCAGAAGTCCCCATAGAAAGCATTTTAATTCTGACAAGAGAAAATATTTTCATTAAAGTTACAGTTCAGTTAAACACAAAATGTACTAGATCTGTATACTTAAAAAACACAAAAAAACTCCAACCCTAAGTACTGATTAAGGATACCAATGTGTTTTACACAGCCTACACCAACACAAGTAAAACAATCAAACAAGCAGGTTTAACAATTAGAAAAAGCTAAATTAAAGGTAAGTTACTTTACTAAAGTTTTCTGTTTACAACAGTGAAGAAACATTTATAGCTGAATGCTCCCTACAGGACACAGGAGGGCTGTATCATATTCCCTACTAATAAAGATCCTCTTACATATGCTTGTCCCATATTGAGCAGCTGCTCCATACCTGCGTGATGTAAACTGTGAGTTTTACCAACACACAACAAAATGTGCAGTGTGCTCTTCGACTTCCACTGGCACTTCACAACACACTCGGGCTATGAATTCACATCCTCCAGTACCACAAACTGCTTCCCACAAATTGGCCTTCTCATTAACTTGTCCATCAGCTTTACTAAGAGAGATTAAGGACTAGTGACTGTAACCCATTAGAGGCCAAAAGAGGAATGACTAAGCATGTCTCAAAATAGAATAAACATTTCTTCAACAGCCTGTGCTAGAGTTGCCGCTTAGTTTACCACAGGATAAACACTGTGGTAATCTCTGAACAAACAGATGTGACCCTTCTATTGCAGAAGACACCTCAATTAACAACACGATGCTCCACACTTTCACGCAGACAAACCACATATTTAATGTCTGCAGTGGGTACAAGTGAGACCCTACTATAGTGTTTTTGGAACTGTAAGTTTAAAGTAGGGTAAATAATTAAACAAATGGAAACTTTAATTTAAAGTCTCTACACAGATCCACAGTGTATATTTTTTGGGTCAGTTGCCAGCTCCCATACTCACAAACACACAGATATGTACAAACAGCTCTCTTTCACATGAACTTTTCCACCAAGAAGGCACTTGTGGTAACAGATAAGGACAGGCTGCACTATTTACCCATTTTACTCACAACAGAAAGAAAGTTTACTAATGAAGTGCTCAATTCTCACTTTCCTGCCTCTTGCATTACTGGCTTTTTCTTTAGTTTCACATATTAATGTAGCTGTCAAGAATATGAATTACTCTTGATAATCAGTGCAGAAGGGAAACATAAAACAGTATGCCGGATTTACTTCAAGCTCCCCTGGAATGCCAACAACCAATAATGTCACATTTCCCTCAAACAACATGAGCCACCTTTCAGAAAAGACACTGGGAAAAAAAATGTAGCACAACCCTAAACCTCTCCTCCTTAAAAGGAAAACAAGCAAACAAACAAACAAACAAAAACCCCTCCAAACTGAAAATTGTTATTTTATTTTTTCAAAGCAGAGGTGCTTTGATGTAAGATGTAAGTAAAGATTACAAATACATTCTCCTTCTGGATTTTCCCCCTCTTAAAAAGAAAGAGCTAGTTAAATAACATGAGAGATTAAACTTCAATAAACGTTCTGCTATCAAGCCATGGAATCATGGCTAGATCAGCATATACACCACCTTCAAACTCAAAATTTTACTGATTAACATGATTTGAAGGCTGCTCCACAGAAATTATGGCTTTATAGATCTCAATTTTACGAATTGAGTACCACAGCTGTGGTACTTCAAGATCAGGTGGGAATCACTTATCTCACATATACAACCCACACAACTTCACATCTGCACTGCAAACTCCAGGCTTCCTCTGGCCACAGCCTGCAGCTCTTGTGGCACTGCTGTAAAGCCCAGCTGTGCTCCTTATCTAAGCTACTCCAAGAGCAGCAAAACCATCCAACCATTCAGAGCTGTACATCAGCTAGCTGGTCAGTTTAAGCCAGGTCTAACAGAGGAAACAACCTGAAATCACACTGCAGATTTTCCATTAGCAGTAATGTTAATTTGGGTCATTCTCCCTCCAGCAACTTGATTTCGTAAAACATGTAAAAATTTGAAATCCTTGACACTGACACAAATTCATCAATTTTGGCTGGCATTGGTCAACAGGATCAAAAGTAAGAAAGTAGGAAGAGAAAGCTTCCATGAAAACTTATTAGCCTAAACAACAGAAGTGAAGGCAAATTAATTTTAAAGAGTTAAGAACAATATCAGATACAGTAGTTTATAACAAGTAAGACAAAACTATTATAAAAGGATTAAATAACTGTTAGGACTACAATACAAATAGGAAATCTTCTGACATTTTAAAAGAAGCATTAAGAATTGTGTGGAGTTAAAAGACGAATGAAAAATTGCTCCAGAGGTTAAAGGATAATAAGGTAGTGAAAGAATTACATTAAATACAGATCAGTAGGGCCAAATGATACAAAGAGATTTTTTCAGGAGCGACCAGAAGTCAAGCTGATTTCTAATTAAAAGGATTTAACTTTGCAAAAAAAAAAAAAGGTAAAATGCAGACTCAGGTCTATGCAAAGCATCAAGATAAACAGCTCTAAGTTCATGTACTTGCAAAGTTTATGTCGAAAGCTCCCTCCTCCCTCAAACTGCTTGGTAATTTTAAAGAGATTCACTATGCCTTCTGATCTCTGGCTGGCTCTTTGGCCTGTTGTATATTTGGTTGGGGGTTTTTTGGTACAGGCACAATTATGCCAAACTAAAGCCTAATAAAGGTTTTTTACAAGTGTGTCTTTTTATCCTCCTCCTAAGCAGCAGCCCTCTGTGTCTTTTGTTTGTTTTACATAATTTTTTTTTCTGTCAATTCCATTAAATGGTCTGAAATAGTGCTATTAAATACCAGAACCTTCAGTGGCCACCAGAGACTAGCACAGAAGGTGCCAACCATTTGGTTAGAAACAAAAAACAGTATGCTATGAACACACAATGACACTGTGAGCTGCTGTCCTATGCCTACGTGCCCATTTTGCACTTTTGAGACTGGATCCAGCTCCCAGCCGCCCTCTGGGGCTGCACTGAGCCCTGTTCTCCCATCTCGTGCACCATGCAGCCCATCCCTCTTGCTTCCCAAATGCCTTTCCAGCCAGCACTGCTGGGGAGCCAGAGGAGTCCTGAGGCTTTCCCAGCCAGACATTAAACACTCTTGCAAGAACGTGTAGTTTTCTGTCTGTTCTTCTCCCCAAACCATCTCGGGTCAGTGCTGGCTTGAGAGGGGAGCAAGTCCGTACAGGCCCAAGTCAGACCAGCTCAAAGGGCTACCAAAATGTTACCTCTACTTTTACAAGACAGACAGGGCTCCAGAAAACCACTCTGGACTAGACCTGGAATAAAACTTTTTTAAGAGATACTTTCTTTCAAAATACATTAGAGTCCATCACATTATTTACAATATCTCCTACCCAGACTATTATTTAATTGATAACTATTTCAATTATATGGGCAAACTCCCTTTTTCTAATTTGAAGAACCCTTCTTCTCTTCATGCTATACATACAGAAAGGCTTCTAAGACTGTCACTATTTCCTTCTTCCAAGCACAGCAAACCTTGATAAAGTAAAACATCTTACAGCTTCCGTACAGATTTCATGGGAAAAGGCACTAATTAAGATAAAGCATTCAAAAGCACTA
Source organism: Certhia americana (assembly GCA_018697195.1). Lineage (NCBI taxonomy): Eukaryota > Metazoa > Chordata > Aves > Passeriformes > Certhiidae > Certhia > Certhia americana. The sequence continues at coordinate 38,746,080 of CM031859.1, forward strand.
GATCACTTCAATCTATTTTGTCTCTTTTACAGGGGGGTTTTGTATACAAATCTATTTTCCAGCTTTGAAGCAACCCATCCAATTAATGATTACTGTACTTGAAAAAACAGCATGAAGCTGAATCAGGGCAGGTGTAGGCTGGGTATTGTTGCATCCCTTTGGGAATGCTCTCAGGAAAAGGGAATCATCAGGGCATGAGGAAAATGTTTTTCACCCAGAGGATGGCTGAGCACTGGAGCAGGCTCTCCAGAGAAGTGGTGACAGCACCAATCCTGTCCAAGTTCAAGAAGCATTTGGACAATCCTCTCAGCCACACGCTGTGAATGTTGGAGTGTTCTGTGCAGGGCCAGAAGTTGGACTCAATGACACTGATGGGTCTCTTCCAACTCAGGATATTCTATAATTCTACCTATTCATTTTGGTTAGTTTGGCAAATGCAACTCCTCAATAACCACAATTTTATCCCATACAAGCAGAAACAGGACAGAGTTATTCACCAACCCGACTGCAGAGAAAAGGTGGGAAGTACACAGAAAAATACTTGAGATTTCAAGGGGCTGTGAAGTGAAGGATGTGTGTGAAAACATAACAAGTAACAGATACTAGATTTAGGGAAAAAAAAAAAAAAAAAGAAATATGGCACATTTCATCCCTGAGCCATCCCTGGAAAAGCACATGACAGGCAAGAGTTTGTACTATTTCAAGAGAAGCAAATGTTGTACATGCAAGTCATGCATACACCAGGTTTGATTTTTAAAGCCAGTGAAGTAATAATTCCTGTTTACACCAGTTTTGCTAATCTCACATTTGGGAGCAGTGAGCAGTTTTCTTTCATACGACTATAAAAGAAACAGCAACACTGACAAATTGCAAAGAATGCATAAATGACAAAAGCAATGGATTGTATGATCTCTGAAGAACGGTTAATGCAATTTAATATGTGTGTCTAAGATAAAAGACAGTAAATGGGAAATCTCTTCATTATCTTTGTACACTAATGCACAGAGGGAATACTGGATCCTTATATTACAGTCTAAAACAGAATACTTTTACCACAGGTTAGCATCTCTTGCTGTTAATTACCAACATCTACACTCACGTAAATTCAACTGAAACTAGAAGCCATTATTAATTAAAAACTAATAAGCTCTTACTGTATACTTTAAACTCAGGCTCCAATTGCTCTGTTTCTTCCCATAATATATTCTAGCACTAAACCACCATTTTACACATTTCTAACCTATAATTTTATTGTTTGAAAAAAATTGGAATATATGGCAATTTTATTTATCTAGAATCTTGTGCTGCCTTCGTGAGTACCAAAACATGCAAAATCCAAGAATTTCAGATTACTTCACTGACTGCATTTCTGCTAGAACCAGACTCATCGTGGTTTAGCATTGAAATACAATGGAGACAAAAGTTCCTTCGGCACCTATTACACATTCAAAGTGGCCACCCTGTCTTATGGAGGCAACTTTCCCAGATAACAGAATTTGTTTCTCAACATGAGTAAATCATCAGGTAGCCCTTTCTATTAATAGCCTAAAGCTACCAGCATTATACCACTTCATTCTGACCAACTACCCTTCTAGCTGCAGGGAAACTCTCCTCTTCATGTAAAAAAAAGAAATAAAGATTTTAAAATCCCCACACTACTTTTAAAAAGGAATTTTTGTGGGTTTGCCTTATTTGTCTTTTCACTTTTCTCTTGAGATATCATTCTGCCTCTCCATGCAGGCATACTCTGTACAGCATTTACTTGCTGGTCAGCTGCTTCTTCACTGCATGGATCACAGTATTAGGCCATGGTTGTTATCTCCCACTGTCACAGTTACTCAATCAACTGGATTGGGAAAGGCCTCAAGTTCAACCTGTGACCTAAACCCACCATGTCATCTAGACCACAGCACTAGGTGCCGTGTTTCCTTAAACACCTCCAAGGAGACTGACTCCATCACCTCCCTGTGCAGCCCATTCCAGTGTCCAGTCACCCCTTCTGTGAAGAAATCCCTCCTCATGGCCAACCTAAATCTCCCCTGGCACAGCTTAAGACCGTGTTCTCTCGTCCTAGTCGTGTCCGTTCACTTCCAATTGATGTCCATTTGTCAGCCTGCACTGGCAGCAAATAACAATCCACAAGAAGTGAAACACCCCAAAGTACACACCTGAAATATAAAATTAAATACTATCCCGAGTTCAGCTCCTATCCTGCTTTCAGTTGTGTTGTGATGGGGCAACTGGGTGAAGCCGTGTAAGTGTGTAACACGGCAGGGACCGAGCAAGGGCAGAGGAGCCCAACCCGTGCCCAGCCCTGCCCGCTTTGTCTGGCCCCAGCACTGTTGCTCCCCTCCATTCTGCTCCATCCCAGCCCTAGCCTGCTCCCTCCCCACTCCTTGGGCGCCCGCGCTCTCTACCGACACGGGTACCCCCCTTCCCCCGGGGGCAATTCCGCACAGAGGCCCAGGGACAGACGGCGGGCACTGCGGTCGGGACTCCCTTGCCGCCGCTGCACTTCCGCGTCCCTCCCCGACAGCAGTCAGCAGCACCGGGGCCCGGCCTCGGCCCGGCCCGCGCCAGCCTCCCGCGGGGCGGGCTGACCGGGGAGCGCACTACCCGCGGCCGCCCGCACCGCGCCGCGCAGGTGCCGGCCCCGCACCGGGGCTGCTGCAGGTCCCGGCGCCTGCGGCCCCCCCCCGCGCCCGCCCGCGGCAGCAACCGCCGCACCGCAGCCTACCCGTCCGGAGGGCGGAGGCCGCCGTCTGCCGTAGCCGCCGCCGCGCCGGCGCCGCCGGAAGCGCGCGCAAGGATGGTCGGCGGGGCGGGAACCGGTGAATCGGCGCACGGGGCGGTGGCGGGGCCGCAGGCTGCGCCTGCCCGAGCCCCGGCGTGGGGCGGGCCCGGCGGACAGCGGGGCGACGGAGGGCTTGTGTGTGGGCGGGATGCCTGGATTAAAGGGGTGGAAGAAGCATAAGGATCAATCTAGCCCCAGCCCCTCACCCACCCCCCCCACCATCCGCTGCCGTGGGGAGGGCCCCTAGCACTAGACCAGGGTTTGCTCAAGGCGCTATTCACAAATGGCCTTGATATGGCCAGGGGGATGGGGCTATCCAAGCTTCTGCTGTGCTGACCTGTTCCTCTGCTATCACCGGGCATCACAGTTAAGAATTTCTTTCTAACATAGATGTTCTAACAATCAGTTTCCCCTCTTTCGGTGGGGGTGCCCGTTCCTCTATGTCTCTATCCCACAAGGACGATATCAGATTCACTCTCTGCTTCCTGTCGAACTCTTCAATACTGGAAGGTTGCTATGAGGTCTCCACGAACCATTTCTTCTCCAGGCTGCACGGCCCCCAACCTGCTCACACTCGCTGGGGAGATGCTCTAGTCTGGTCTTCAGAACTTTCATATCCTCCTTACCCCCGGACACAATAACTGTTCTACAGCCTACTGGTGGGGATCTCACCAGAACAGAGTAGAGGGGGAAATCACCTCCCTAACGCCTGCTGTCTGGCCGCGCGCTTTTGATGGACTCCATGGGTCCTGGCCTTGGAGTGCACACTGCCAGCTCGGTTGAGTTTTTCATCAGCATCACACCTAGGTCTTTCTCCCCAGTGTGGGCTCTCAGTCAGATTCTCTGCCCGTGTC
>CM031859.1:38749856-38894272 GCA_018697195.1 Certhia americana
GCTAGCGGAAATCCCCAGAGGCTTCCCAGCCAACATTAAACACTCTTCGCCAAGGAACGTGTGAGGTTATTTCTGGTCTGTTATTCCTCAGGGGCCACAACCATCTCGCGGGTCAGTGCTGGCTGAGAGGGAGGCAAGTCCGTTCCAGGAAGCCACAAGTCAGACTCAGCTCAAAGGCAGCCAAATGTTTACCGACTCTACTTCTTACAAGACAGACAGGGCTTCCAAGACACCCACGAACTACTGGGACTAGACAACCTGGAATAGAAACTTGTTTTAAGAGATAACTTTCTAGTCAAAATGCATTATAGTCCCATCACACAAGTTATTTACAATATCTCCTACCCCGACCTAATTATCGATTTAATTGATAACATATTATAATATAGGGGGCACAACCTCCACTTTTTCTAAATCGATGAAGAACCCTTCTTCTCTTCAATGCTATCACATACAGAAAGGCCTTCTAAGACGTGTCACTATTTTCCTTCTTTCCAAGCACGCATAACCTTGATAAAGTAAAACATCTTGACAGGTCTTCCGTACAGATTTCTGGAAAAAAGGCACTAATAAGATAAAGCCATTCAAAAGCCACTATATCAAGCTTCAATTCTATTTTGTCTCTTTTACAGGGTTTGTGTATAACAAACTATTTCCAGCTTTGCAGACACACACCATCCAATTAATGATTATTGTCACTTGAAAAAAACAGCTGAAGCTGAAATCAGGGCGTAGGTGCACGGCTGGGTAATGGTGTGGCATCCCTTTTGGGATGCTTCTCCAGGAAAAGGGAATCAGCAGGGCATGAGGAAAATGCCTTTTTCACCAGAGGCATGCTAGAGCACATGGGCAGGCGCTCACATACGAACGTTGTGACAGCAACCATACGCGTCCAAGTGTCAAGACGCATATTGGACCAATCCTCCTCACAAGCACACGGCCTGTGACATGTTGGAGTGTTCTGTGCAGAGGCCAACGAAGTTGGACTCAATTGACAGACTGAAATGAGGTCTCTTCCCAACATCAGATATAAATTCTATAATTCTAGCCATATCTCATTTTGGGGTATAGTTTGGAGCAAACTGCAACTGCCCAAGTAACCCACAATTTTAGAGCCCAATAGCAAGCAAAACAGGACAGAAGTTATTTGCACCAAGACCCTGACTGCAGAATAAAGAGGGGGGAAGATTAAGCACCAGAAAAATACTATGCGATTTCAAGGGAGCTGTGGACAGATGAACGGGATGTGTGTGAAAACAATAAACGCTGCTGGTGTGAACAAATACTCAAGATTTAGGCTGAAAAAACAGAAAAAAAAAATATGGGGACACATATGGTGGCATCCCTGAAGCCCAATCCCTTGGAAAAGCACATGACAGTCAAGAGTTTGTCAACTATTTCAAAGAAGAGACATTTGCGTAGCCATGCAAGTCATGCAAACCCAGGTTTTTGATTTTTAAAGACGACAGTGACAGCATAATAATATCCTGTTCTACAACCAACTATTTTGCTAAAATACTCGACACATTGTGGGAGCAGTGAGCAGTTTGTCTTTCATATACTATGAAAAAGAAAGCAGGCAACCATGTACAAATTGAAGAACAGCATAAATGACAAAAGTCACCCAGATAGCCCGAATTGCTAGTGGAGCTCTGTGCTAAACGGTTAAATGCGTAATTTAATATGTGGTCTAGAGATCAAAGACAGTAAAATTGGAAATCATCTTCATTATCTTTGTACCCTAATGCCCGCGAAAGTAAGGGAGAGTAACTGGAATCCTGTAAATAACTTACAGATCGAAAACGAATGATACTCTTTACCACAGGTTAGCACATCTCCTTGCACTGTGTTAATGTCACCAACGCAGGCTCCACGCTACCAGCCCTCAAGACAAGTAGCAATGATCAGCTGCAACTCGAAGCCATTATTAATTAAAAACTAATAAGCTCTGACTGTATAACTTTAAACAATCAGGCTCCAATTGCCGCTCTGTTTTCTAACCTTCGGAGCCCATAGCTGTACCATTCTAGCACGAAACCCCATTCGTTCCCAGACCTGTTCGTACCCTATATGTTTATTGTTTGAAAAACAATTTTTGTGGCACCATATTGGCAATTTTATTTTTATCCGACTAGATCTTGTGCTCGGCCGGCATTCCATGAGTACCAAACCTCTCAAAATCCAGAATTTCAATTATTCACTGACTGCATTTTCTGCAGAACCAGACTGCATCGTGGTTTAGCATTAGAAATACAATGGAGGACACAAAGTTCCTTCGGGCAGCCTTTACACATTACAAAGATGGCCACCACTACCTCGTCGTATGGAGGCAACCTTTCCCCAGATAAAACGAGAATTTGTTTCTCCGAACATGAAGTAAAATCATCAGGTAGCCCATTGCCATATTTAATTACGCCTCAAGCTACCGACATTTCCCCACTCTCAGTTCTGTACACCAAAACTACCTCTTTCCTAGCTTGCAGGGACACTCATCCCTCCTTCATAAAAATAAAAATACAGGTGTTAAAAGCGCCCACCCTACATGAACTGGTTTAAAACAGGAAATTTTTGTGGTAGGTTGACCCTTATTTGTGTTTTTTCACGTTTATCTCTTGGGAGATATCATTCGCCTCTCCATGCAGGCATACGTCTGTACGTGCATTTACTTGCTGGTTCAGCTGCTCTTCTTCATGCATGGACTCACAGTATTAGGCCATGGTTTTATCACTCGGCCCACATGTCACACTGTTACTACAATTATCAACTGGATTTGGTGGAAAAGGCCTCAGTTCAACTGTGACCTAGAACCCACCATGTCATCTAGACCCAGCCTTAGTGCCGTCGTTTTCCCGTCTAAACAGCGCATAAGGGTCCGTCGCAGGGAGACTGACTCCATCCACCTCCCTGTGCACATCCCAGGATACCGTGTCCAGTCGCACCCCCTTCTGTGAAGAAATCCCTACACTCGATGGCCAACCTAAATCTCGATCAACCCTGGCAACCGCTTAAGAGCCGGTTTTGCTCCATCGTCCTAGTCGTTGTCCGTGCACGCCTCGTTCCAATTGATGTTCATAACAACCATTGCTCAGGCCCCTGCACCGGCAGCAAATAAAAATCCCAAAGAAAGTGAAAACACCCCAAATACACGGCACCTAAATTAAAATTTATACTATCGACCGAAGTTCAGCTCCTATCCATGCTTTTCAGTTGTGGTTTGTGATGGGGTCAACTGGTGAAGCGTGTAAGTGTGTAACACGCGCAGGAGCCGAGCAAGCGGCAGAGAGCCCAACGCCGTGCCCAGTCCCTGCCCGCTTTACTGTCGGCCCCAGCACTGATTTGCTCCCCCACCATCCTGGCTGCCAATCCCAGCCCTAGCCTTGCTCCCATCCAACAAGGGGAACGACGAGGAATCCCCCACGTCCCTGGGCGCCCGCGCTCTCTACCAACACGGGTACCCCCTTCCCCCGGGGTGCAATTCCCACAAAGGCCCAGTGACAGCGGCCCCGGGCACAGTGCGGGCGGGACTCGTGTCCCTAGCCGCCGCTGGGGCCTTCCGCGTCCGCCTCCCCGACGGGCCGCAGCAGCACCGGTCCCGTGGCCTCGGCCGTGCCCCGCCAGCCTCCCCGGTGCGGGCTGACGGGGACGCACAACACCGTCGGCGGCCGCCCGCCACCCGCCGCGCAGGCCGGCCCCGCAACCGTGGCTGCTAGCACGGGCCCGGCGCTGTGCGCGCCCCCACCGCGCCCCTGCCCGGCGGTGCACACCGCCCTCCAACGCAGCCGCCTACCCCGCCGGGGGCGAGCCGCCCGTGCTGCCGGATCCGCCGCCGGAGCGCCAGGGCGCCGCCGGAGCACGCGCACGGAGGCGGCGGGGGCGTGGAAACCGTGGGGAAAGCTTCGTCGTGCGGGGCTTGGTCCCGCCGGCTGCGCCTCCCGAAGCTCGCCCGGCGGTCGGGGCGTGCGCCGGCGGACAGCGGGCACGGAGGGCTTGTGGTTGGTAATAGAGGGAGTGTCCTGGGATTAAAAGGGGTGGAAGAAGCATTAAGGATCATCTAACCCCAGCCCCGCTGCCGTGGGGAGGGACCCCTAGCACTAGACCAGGTTGCTCAAGGCGCTATCCACAAATGGCCTTGAATAATGCCAGGGATGGGGCATCCACAGCTTCTCTGGGCGACCTGTTCCTCTGCATCACCGTGCTCACAGTTAAGAATTTCTTTCTAACATCAGTTTCCCCTCTTGCGGTTTGTGCCCGTTCCTCCTTGTCCTATCACCACAAGGACAGATACAGAGTCCCTCTCTGGCTTCCCTGTCGAACTCTTCAGATACTGGAAGGTTGCTATGAGGTCTCCACGAAACCATTTCTTCTCCAGCCCCAACCTGCTCAGCACTCGCTGGGGAGATGCTCTAGTCTGGTCTTCAGAACTTTCATGTCTTCCTTACGCCCCGGACACCATAACTGTTCACAGCACTACTGGTGGGATCTCACCAGAACAGAGTAGAGGGGGAAAATCACCTCCCTAACCCTGCTGCTGGCCGCGCTGCTTTTGATGGACTCCATGGGTCTGGACTGTGAGTGCACACTGCCAGCTCAGGTTGAGTTTTTCATCAGCCACCACACCTAGGTCTTTCTCCCCAGCGTGGCTCTCAGTCACTTCTCTGCCCGTGTAGGTGTCTGTGATTCCCACAATCCAGGTGCAGGACCTTGCACTTTGCTTGGTTGAGCTTCGTGAGGTTCACACCAGCCCACCTCTCCAGTGTGTCAGGGTCCCTCTGGAGGGCATCCCTTCCCTCCAGGGTGCCGAATTATTGCAGTGTTGTAGTTTGTGACTCGGGCCCACTCTGCTCTCTGTTACCTCTGCAGACATGAAGGCCATGGTGAGGTGGGTGCTGTGAGCCCACCTGTTCCTGATGAGCCCCAGCTTGGTTTCTCACAGAGCTTTTTACCAGGCAGTGTGTCTCGCCCTAGCCTCAGGTCAGTTGGATTATGCTTTCAGTGTCATGTGTGAGTTCCTAGCATGTCATAAGGGCAGCCCTGTTTTTAATTGATCTTAATGAGTACTTACTCCAGCACACTGTGGTGCCTCTTGGTTGCTACCTGGCATATTGCAAAGCAAGTGTCATATAATTTAATTTGGTACATGTGTCCAAGCACGAGTGCTTTCTCTCCCAACCACCCATCCCAGAGCTTCTGCAATGACCACCAAAATTGATGTTACTCTTTCTGGCTTCCTCAGGTCTCCAGCAAGGCTCCATGTTAGATGGTACCTGGAATCGTTCAGTTACAGTAGAAAACATAGTTGCTGACTTGTACTAGGTGGCCAAATATAATTCTAAAAATCCAGAAAATATGCAAATAATTGCTGTGTAAAGTGCTTGTTGTATAATGCTTTAATATAAATTCTATGCATTTATAATAAATTTCAAATATAGAAATCTGTAAGTTTAGTATAGAATACATCTTGGATGCTAACTGCAGTGGCAGACAAGCCACCAAACAACCCTGATTTCCACAAGAGGCATTCCAGGATGACCTGTTTATAGGTGATTTGTACACCTGCATGCACCTGTGTGCACACATACAGAAATGCACATATATACAAACATGTTTTATGTGCCTCAGATACCACTGTACTAATTTAAAATAACAGTTTAAGCCCCAAATTTTAAAGCACTGCTTCCATGGAAGAGGAAGCTAGACTCTTCAGGTTTCAGTGACAGCAATGTAGAGCGCCTTCTGGCATCATTTATCATCACCTCAATCCTACAATTGGATGCAAGCTACAAAAATGTTTATAAAGGTGCTTTTAATAACCATCTTCCCAAGGAGTGTCCAATTCAAAGTTTGAATTTTTAATACAAAATAAAATTGGAAACAAGATTATGAATAAGTTTGGTGAGTCAGGTAATAGGTTAGGCATGAAAATGAATTTTTGTAGTTTATTTTGTTTATGGTATTGGTTTCATTTTGGGTTTTGTACCTCTCATGCTATCCTCCCTTTTCAAATTAAATGAGGAGAGAGGGAATACTTGGAAGGCACAATTTATCTAACCCATTTAATTGGTTAAGTTAACAAATTATCTAACCCCTTTTATATTAGCATTCAATCTATCACCTAAGAACAGGAATGCCAAAGTTTCTATTTCTGTCTATTGTCAGCTATAAAGAGAAAGCAAGCAAGAGACATCTGTACAAGAGGTCTGTGTTTGGCCAAATCATTCCTCTGTTTTGTTTGTTTTTAATACTGTATGGAGATTGTATTCCGTATCAGTGCAAAAGGTAGATGGATATGAAAAGCTTTTTTCTCAGTCCACTCACCTGCCAGCTCACAGTCTGGAACAAATTGCTCTTAAATTTAACATTGTCAAAATTCTGTGTTTGGTCTAGTCTACTGGGCTTATTCTATAAATCACAGGGAGACATGGATACCTCCAGGTGATCCAACGTATCCCCTTCACTCCTATGATAGGTGCCTAAGGGGCACAGAAGTTGTCACTGTTTGGAGGTACATCTCTCTTCACACAGACCATCCTCAAGCTTTCAGACAGAAAATATAATGTGCTATGTGTGAACACATCCTTAACAACCTAGAGAAATTACAAAACCAACTCCATCATCATTCACAGAGGCTGCCCAATGGCATGTAGCCTTTTAAAACTGCAGAGAGACTAGTATTTATTGAAGGGGATAGAGGACATTGGGTGACAGTGTCCTTTTTGTCTAGGCTGCTGTCTCAAAGTCATGCTACGTGCATTCAAGATGTGCTCCAAATTACTGTCAAATTGTCATTCTACAGCCTTTGCAAAAATCAATTGATGATCTGTTTTTATTCAACAGCTATCCACATCTGGACCTGACAGATAATTTCCAGTGAGCTATGGCACATGAACATTTTATACATATTTCTATATCCGCATCAGCAGTAAAACTAGGCATAGAATATGTCCCAGAAATAGTCCACTGTGTTGAAAGAAAATGCTCTGGTAGAGCAGTACAAGAAACCTTCTGTTTGTAACATAAGTGTGAGACTTGGGTTCTGTGTGTTAATCAAACTTCGTAATCACTAAATTCATGTCTTGACAGCATCCTGCTTTGTAGATTCTCCTGTCCCTTTACCCCCCCACAAGCTGCCAGCCCAGATTTAGGGGGAGTATTGGAAGAGGGAACTACAGAATAGGGTAGAGAGAGTTACAAAAGAGGCCCCCTTACCCCAGGATGTATTCCAAGGCCTTTATTCCTTGAAGGGATTCCGGAGGCGAGAGAGCGGGATCACATGGGGGAGAGGGGTTTTTATCACCTTTGGGGTCCGGGTCAAGTTACCTATCCGATCCTATAGGTCAGGAGACCAGGGGGCAGGTAACCCAGGCCCGGTTACAGTTTCTGGGGGAGGGGTTTTGGGGGAAAAACATTCCTAAAGGGAATACAACACTGCTTCTCCTTCAGGTTTTTCTCATTATTATAAGCAGTGGTATGTCTTGTTCATGAGGGGAAATCTTAACTGAAGTTGGTAGGAATACTGTTTCAAAAATAGGTATAGAGCATGGAAAGACCATTTTAGTGGCATGGATAAATGCAACCAAGTTATGTCTGTGTCTATACCAAAGGTACATAAGGGAGTGATATGACTGGTGACATTTCAATTACTTTTGGCTCCCAAGACAGGTGACTAGGCCTTGAGCACAGTTGGGTGCTTTAACTCATCCCAAGGCACCATTGTGATGACCAACTAAAATGTACAGAGGGAAACTTTTCACAGGAGGAGGTAAAGATCCCACACACCAGCTATTGGTCGTTGGAGGTCGAAGGCTCGTTTATATTCTGCACCCACAAAAGATGTCCAGGTCCACTTTTCCAGGCAAAATAGTTGTTGGAAAACCATATGTAGCAGAGGGATTTATAGTGAGAAATATAAATAAATAACTAATAACTAAAGAATCTGCTGATGAAGCAGTGAGGCTTACCTGAGCCTTGTGTAAAAACTTAAAAGACAGCTCCTACTGGAAACAGGGTAACACTTTAGTAAAAGTTTGCAAACAAAGGAGGCCTGTGTTGCTATTTCTAACATATCGTTTGAGAAAACATTTTGTAAGTAAATCATTCATGCAGGGAACTAACTGACCTTTAAGTCACCAGGTCCTGCTCACAGCAGAGAACTGATCTGAATTTTGTTATCACTTTGCAGAGCTTTGTATGTTAAAGTGTTAAACTGAACCCTAAAAATAATGAAATCATTTTAATCAGTGAGTTATTTTTAATACAACAAACTTAGCCAAGTGCTAACTGCAAAGCAGCACTGGGTGCGTATGCATAACACCATTGCCACTGGTGTGAGTTGTTCTTTCTGGCTTCCTCTGCATCCCAGGATATTAACCCAGCATAGAAAATCTCACTGCCTTTTGGACCAGCATTACTGCTTTTTGATATGTGAAATTACATATATTCCTTGAAATGGAAGAGAAAGTATACTTATTCAATGAGACTGAGTAAGTCTGTAGGTGTTTCCATGAGCCAGGCCTAACAATTCTTTTGTTAAGTTAGATGGAACTCTCTTTTTGAAAGGAAATTTTTTATTCCCTGTGGGGTTTTTTTCCCACGTAACAATATTTTGTGTAGCATTCTCTCGCTCTCTGCTATACTTTACGAAAATGCTGTATTGTGTAATTGATCATATTTACTGCATTTTATCTTTATTTTCTTGTATTTTGTCAAAAGATAAAAGAGAAGAATGAGCCACAGTACAAGTATGTACTTAAATTTTATATGGTATTAAACAACTGCTGTGTTTCATCTGTGTCTCTGCTACTTGTTACTAGTTCTTGGCAGATCACATAGAATTTAGGCTATAGATTCATTGAGCAAGGGTGATGTCTTGCTTTGTCTTCTGTAAAATCCCTAGTACACATGATTTTATATATTTATAAATCATACAATGGTAACAGATTCAGCATTTAAATAGCTAAGCACTGCCCTTACTGTGTAAATACTCCACATGATATGTAATTAAGCTTTAAGAAAAAAAGCACAAAGAGTGAGAAAATCCTGATTTATCAAAATACAGTATTACCTGGACATATCATGGTTAAACATCTTCCTTCTTTCCTTTTTGTCTTTTTGCAGAAATGTAAGCATAATAATCCTGAAGCCTGGAAAGGATGTGCTGACTGAAGTCTTTATGTGATTTTAAATTAGGATTAGGGAATCTGAGATAGCAAAATCTACTGTATACAAGGAGGTTGTTGTGAAAGAATCTTCAGACAAGTTTTAGACCAGAATCCTTTGTCAGCAGTAGTAGGATCCAGTAAGGATAATATGCTAATTTTAACCAGCAATAGGCTTCATATAGGGATCTAAAGAGACAGAGATAGATACAATCTTATTAAGCTTTTGTGTTGACACTGCACAGCTTGTTACTGCATTCAATTGAAATTTAAGAGCAGGACTGTAAAACCTACATAACATTTTAGGAAGATATACAGTAACATTGAAACCTGAATAACAATTGAAAGAATAAGTAGAAAATTCCCTTAGCCCTTGGGCTACCACTATTTTTCTATTTCAGCAGACAAGTAAATGCTCTAGGTGTCTATGCCATAAAAAATTTTCCCAGAGGCAGTTCTGGCAAAGCACCTACTTTCTTCAAACCAGACCTGCTGCTTTAACCTTCTGAATGTCAGATTTCTAAAACTAAGTGCTCCTGGTGTACTGCTGGCTGTCTCTAGTCTAGGCTTTCCTTGCAGCCTGCTACGAGTGCAGAGAGGTATCACAGGCAGGTACACTCAAGGAACAGGGACAATTGATTCTTTTCTTTTAACAAGAGAGCTGTAAGGTACATTTAAACAATGTCTCATTCTAATTTCATGATGAAAAGAAAGTTCTAACAATTAGAAGGACGATTAGTGTTTTATCAGACTTGTGATATTGATTGGTTGTAATTGTTAATCAGCCTAAGTATCATTTATCATGCTATTAATTTTTCTTTAGAAATTTATCAGTAATTTAATATTTTAATGTATAATGGCTGTATGAACTGCCTGGCAGCAAGGAGCAGAGGATGGGTAGTTTTGAGATAGATGTGTATAATGTCCACACTGCATTTTTTAGCACAAAAACCAGGGGAATAGATACAGCAGCAATGCAGTACTTCAGTGTTTGCACATTTGAGTCATATTGATCTCAACAGAGATGTCTCATTTAGCCTCACCAAAAGACAATGTCATCCTCTCATCAAGCATCACATAACTATTTTAAACTCTCTACAATACGTTCTGATGACCAGAGAGATTTATATAGGTCAGTTGTGTTCCATAGCTACAAAACAGACTGTGGCTCATCCACTGCTGCCACATTTCACAATGGCATGATCAGTCAAATCAGAACTCAGCAGAGCTGAAGAGTTACAGGTGCTAAACAGTAAAACGATTCCATGGGGGGCTTAGAAAGCTGGAAGGCATTGAAAATACTGTGAAGTTCCTATTGCTGTTCGACTTGGATCAATGTTAGTATTGTTACCAGCAGCACTGAGTGCAGAAGCTGGAGGTGGTTCTTTGCAACTGATGTCTTAGGCTTCTGATATGATAGATCAGATGGGCAAAAGTTTTCTTTCAGAAAGAGCATGTGCATCCACAGATGCAGAAAAGCTGCTTTCTGCCATGTAAATATGCCAACAGTAAAACCATATGGTTATTTAGTATCTTTCTCCATTGCTAGGGATATCATATGTATGAAAAGTAAAACTGATGGATCAAAAGAAAATATAAGAAAAGGTATCTATGAAAAGTTAAGGTTATAGTGCTTGCTGTATTTTACTAAGAAAAAAAGAGAAGAGGAGATATACAAAGCACTTTGAAAAGCTTATTTTGTGATGCAACAGTTCAGAATATTTATTAGAATTCAGCATCCTATTTTGTTGCCTTCTTTTAAAATTATTCCTGAATTTTAGTGAAGGAAAGTCTAGAAGGTCAAAATGTATGCAAGCTTTTAAAAGTCATGGGAAATCTACCACAACTTGGGCAGTTAATGACCTAATGACCTCTTGGTTAATCTAATGAGCGTTCTTCAGCAAGCAAGGGCACAGAAGAGGATGCTATCTTCTCAAATAGATAAGGTCAATTTGCCAGCAGAAATTATCCTCCTCTCAGAGTTGAGGATAAATGGTTTCCGGTTGTCCATCTGAGCTTGTCATTCAAGTGTTTTTCCAGACTGTAGAGCAAACTAGGGAAATGGTTTGAGAAGGAGGGCTCATCTTGCTAGAGCAGGTGTGTAAAGCTGGCCAGAAGTCTCTTGTTTTGATCTTTGTCCTTTTTGTTTCGAGCAGATAATGTGTAAGTAAAGAAACTGACACTTCCCTAAATACATAAGCTTTTAGCAGCCAATTTTGGGAAAGACTTAATGAGGTTCAGCTTCTAAATAGAAGTTTGTATCCACCTTCTTTTCCCTGCTATACCAACAGCTAAAACATACATTGTGTATGTGTGCTTGTAAATTCCATATGTGTAGACACACACACTCAGGAAACACTTCTGATCTCCTTAATTTGTGAAAGTCCCTTAAGTGTGGATGTGGTACAAATGCAAAACAGCACAGCCAAATGTCTGACCCAAGCATTCTCTGCTTAGTAATCAACTTGCTACAGCTATAGAAACAAATGACCAGAATATAAAAGCCATGGGTGGGTCTGGGTCTTTTCCATTCTTGGCTAATAATTATACTGGAATTTTCTACCTCTATCCAGTGGGCTGGATGCACTATTTCCATCTTACAGCTGGTTAGAAATTAGCAAGCTGTTAGGTACAAGTAAATTGGGTCAGTTTATTTAGCTGTCTCCTATGTTGCAACCTTTTAACTTTTGAAATTGTCATATTTTCTTGTGAGAATTTGGCGGGTTTCCCTAATTGATAAAGTAGGTTCATGATCTAGGTAATATTTATAGAGAGTGTTAATGGGAGGCAATATCAAGCAACATGGTGTCATATTGGTACACAGAGGAATTGTAATGGGCAGAACATCTATATCTAAGTTCTCCTTTCAGCATTGCCAGGAAGAAATACAGGAAAGTGGGAGTAAATACTAGGTGATCCCAAGAAAAAATAGGCATAATTTTAAAAATAATTATTTTTCTACATCCATTCATCATGATTACTTTGGAGAGGTCTTATAGCATAATGGGAGGTGATGTTTTCCTAGCTATAAAATTGCCAGCACTGAGAAATTTAAAGACCACAGGTATGTTCAGGCTGAGTCAAACACAACAGAGTCACACACCGTTAAACCTGCATGGTCTCTGATTTTATCAGCTGTGGGTTGATTCCTGGTGTGTTAATGAAGACCTAGGTACAGTTTTCCTGATCAATGTAAGGCTTATAACTTGTTACTTAAGCACTAAACAGGATTTAGTTTTTTGAGCTGTTGCATCTGATACCTCAATTATTCATCCTGCAAATTAATGTACAATTAGCATGAATTCGTGCTCTCATGGAAATCAATGGTTATGTTAATTTGGATGCAATTGTTGGAAGAATTCTGAATAATGAAAAGGCTGATAATAATATCTTTGTATTGGACAATCTCGGACTGTGTAAGGAAAAATTTTTTTTATATAGAAATATCTTCAGAGTTTGTTTTATTTGTTCCATTATCCCTTCAGTTTCAGGCTATTAGGCACATGTGCCAATGACTTCCCCTAATTTTGACCATTCAATAGTTTTTGGCTACGAGTATGTATAAAAGAATCAGCCTGCTTCTATACTGATTTTTACACTTTGAAGTGACTGGAATTAACCCATTATAAAGTACCATAAGGAAGATCCTAGGTAGGTCAGTTCTTCCTGGAGGTTTTTCCTCCAGCATATCATGAGATTTGTCAGTGAGTTACTGGTAATGCAATTAATTAGTTCATCAAAAAACAAGGTAACAGTGTGCAGTTGCTAAGAACGCTGGAATATACTTTTCAAGGCAGAATGATTTTATTCTTAGTTTTTAAACAGAGCAGTTTCACAAGAAGAGTGGTGTTTGTTTTGAATCTGTTGGTTTGGGGTTTTCTTCATCTGTTGATTTCTTTGTTCCCACATCGAAAGCTTTCCTTACTGTTTGGAGGACATAGCTAGGGATCACCAGTCCAAGCATGAAGCTGCAATGACATCTGCAGCTCCTGCATGGGTTTGGGATGCACAGAAAACTGCTTATGTGCAAGCAGCCCACTCACCTCCACACAGAGGACACCAAATTACTTGGAATAACCAGCAAAATTAAACAGGATTGGGGTTTTTTTTCTGCCTGCTTTTGGCTTCCAGTACTCATTAATGCAAGATTTTTAGCATTTTTAATGACATTTTCCCCTATTCTATTACTATAATCCTTTAGACTGAGCGTTGTCCTGTCCCTGGCTTCCTGATGATCGCTTATTCTGGGCACATAGTTCTGAAGGTGGCATTGTTATTGACTGAACCTACTAACTGCTTGAGAAAATGTTGATTACTTCACATTCCTGAAAATTAATCCTGAAACCTTCCTGAACTATATTAATCAACTCCTTTAACTTTTTCTCCAGTGGAGAAGGTGGAGGCCAGCAATGTCATTGAAGAGCAGGTGCTCCTCCCTGCCTCATTAGCACCTTGCCTTCTTCAGCTGCAAAATCCTCAAACCCAAGAAGGCTATTTATAGCTTTTACAAAGCTCCCTTGGCCTGCCCTGTGTCTGCAGCTAACCATTTGTCTGCCTCTTCCACTGTGTTAAATCAGCCCCTTGTGACAGCACCCTCAAGACGTGCAGAAGCAACGACTCTGGAATGTCGTGGCAGGTCTGAAGGAGATGGATGGCAGCTGGAATGGGGGACCGATGGGAGCATTTAAACACACCAACTTCTGAGAGTCCGAGTCAGAAATCAGGAGAATGAGGATGATCAAAGGGGAATGTGGGTGTAGG
This sequence comes from Certhia americana, assembly GCA_018697195.1. Taxonomy (NCBI): domain Eukaryota; kingdom Metazoa; phylum Chordata; class Aves; order Passeriformes; family Certhiidae; genus Certhia; species Certhia americana. The sequence goes on from CM031859.1 coordinate 38,763,773, forward strand.
AGGGGGGAGGAGCAGGGACTCCTATGAATAAGAGCTGGATGTATCCCAAGACAGGAGGGTAATGTCAAAATGCCTACAAAGCAGATGCTGGTAACAAATTACTTTTAATTTTTTAGTATGCGTATCCAGAATGTATTATGATCAGGGTGAGAGAGGGCACTTAGCCCTAATAATAGAAGCCATACTCGAAAAAAATGGGAATATTTTCTTCCCTGTGTTTATAATAATTACCTTCTGACAGTTATCCTTGCACAATGTCTCAAAATGAAATACTACTGTTGGATTGTGATGTTCAAGAATCTTTGTAGTCCTCTGTCTGCAAGGCATATCTCAACAGATGTCCTTGTGGTTTCAGGATATCTGTGGATGATTTTTCCTTCCATAAGCAAGGCAATACAGCCTGACTAGCCAAGGGTATTGCTCTCAAGCACCAGGCTGACCTACCTCCATACACACTGGATACTGAGAATAAGAATCAGTATTTCAGGTTGGAATGAAAAATCCCGTATTTCTAATGACAGTAGTGATAACCATGATGACGGGTGGTTTGGGTTTTTTTTTTTGTGACATTAAAAAGCAGGAACCTTTAAATGTTGATAGCAGAGGTGTGCAGTGCAAGTTAATTTTCAGCACATAGGAAATGTCTCTGTACATACTCCTGCTGGCAGTAATAGCTGTGCATACACGTGGAAATCAAATGCTCTAGGTAGTAACACCCAGGTCAGCTGCAGCCAGCTGAGTGACCTTAAATATCTATCACTTATCTATGCATGCAGATGCTCCCCCATCACAACAGAGGATTAATGATGTTACTTCATAGAGATAATGAGAGAATGAACCACTTAATGTTTGATTCACATGAGTTGTAAAGCATTATATAGGCACTGTTTGTTTTTAAATCCTCCCTCTATCATTCTGGCTAATAGGTAGTATTTTTCATATTCATACCATTATTAAAATCACATTATGTTTCCTAGATAATCCAAAACATCTTTCTGATATCCTTTTCCTTGCTTCTTTTCCACTTAGCATTTCTCTTTCAGGCTACCTGGGTTGCAGAATCTCAGTTCAATAATATGCATTGGTTAGAAGATACAGGCGGGTAGGGTCATGTGTGTGTCCCCATTCCCCCTTCCCTCAAGAGTCACAATCAAAGTGCCTTATTCTCCTCTTATAATACCTAATGATCTCTGATTTTTCTTCCGTTTCAGGATCTCATTCTTGAGATCCAGTTTACTCTTCTGGATGGAAAGTGTTTAAAGGATCTGGCTCAAAATTTTTCCTCCCACTTCTATAAATCCAAATGAGGTCATTCTCAAACAGTGTATGTCCACATTTGGATAGAGCATACATGCTTTTCCATCTGGTTCTTGCACCAGCTAACAAACATGAAAAGACATCATCTGCAAATGATATGAAGCATCATGTGTCATTTCTTTGTTATTTAATACCAGAGGATGTAGGATTTCATAAATATTTTTACAGGGTCTTAGAACCACCTGTATAAAAATTGGTTCATATTCAAAAATGACAGATCACCTGTGCAAGCCTGTGCTTGTTAAAATATAAGGTAGCAGCAATTGCACGCTTGTGATACAAATAATAATCCTGATCTAGGTTCTTCTGCTTTTTTTTTTTTTTTCATTTTTTCCAGTAAAATTTCTGATTGTCAAATGTATACATTCCTCGAACAAATCAGGCTGTGTCCTGTTCTATTACAAGCTTGAGTGTTCTAGGAGCATAGTTTAAGGATGAGACAGGTCCTGTTTAGAACTCCCGAATGGCTGTTGTATTTCCTTCAAGAAAAAAAGAAGAAGTCTTTCTTTTATTTCCTTCTTTTACATGCTATTAGCCTTGCCAATGTGAAATGCTTTCTTGAAGCAACCGAGACAGCAGTTCATTTAAAGCATGCATTAAAAAATATCTTTCCACACTACTCTCTTTCCAGTCCACCCAGATAAACAGTTTCTTTAACTTTCCATCTTGATTCAGAGCATTCTGAAAAATCAGTTCTCATTCTTCCAGGGGTTAAATTTCTGCTAACAAATATGGACTATTTGATATGAAAACCATTATTGTTTGATATGTCAAATAAAACATTTGTCAATCAAAAGTCTTTAAGCACTGGGCTATGTGACATTTACTCTTTTATAAACCGACATAGTCCCTGGTGGCATGCCTTTCTTCCTCTCATTTAAATAGTGGTAGGAGAACAAATCACACTTCAGGGCAAGTTGATAACTGCCAGTCACGATTTCTGCCTTGTTTACTATAATGAGCAGGGTAATAAATGCATCTGACCATTTCAGCTGGCATTTGCATAGATGAATGATTTGTCCAGTCAGTCGCTCTCCAGTGATTTGGGCCTTTTTGTCAGCACAAAGAGCATTCAGTCTCCCTGGAATTTACAGCAGCCAAGCTCTCATTAGCAAACATCCTTTACCATGAATGATTCAAATAATTACCACTGAAATAATAAACTGTTTCACAAAAACATTTTATTTGATGGCTCCAAACATCAACTTTTCTGAATTGTTGACATTCAAATAAGCCAGAGAGCTTTATTGTTGAGCAACAATGATCCCCTTGTAAAAGGGTGGGCATTGTTTTACCTCCAACAGACCTTTAAACTTGGCCAGATATCAAATGTGTCCCTCAAACAGCCAGCCAACGTGCTGGGTAATTGGAGGGCACGTACCAGATGGAGCTATAGTAAAACTGTATGTTCAGGCTCCCAACTAATTTTCACTAGATTTACTGAGGATATTGTGAGTGTAAAATTCCAGACTAATTAGCAGCAAGTTATCTCTTTGCTTCTACAGGAGTTTTGTAATTATTAAATGCTTCTGCTTGCACTGAGTGCTCAGTTCTGAGTTCTCTCCTGTAATGGTATTCTAGTGCATAATTAAGTGTTATTTGATATAGTTTTGGAGTTCAATCAAATGAGCAAGCAACAATTATATCCCATTATGATCTCCTCTAGTGCCTGGCAATAGGAATGATGTCACTCTATTTCCAAGCCCATAGCATGAGGCAAAAGGAATTTCCTGCTATCGTTCTCCTTTACCCTTTTAGCATGCATAATTAGGAAAGTTTTATTAGTTAATTTAGAGTAAAGACTTTTACTACAGGTTTTCATAGGCTGCAGGAATGTATTCAGTTTTCATTGCAGCGTTGTTTGTATAGGTATGTGCATGAAATTATTATCTTAATATCAAGCAAACGGGATTCAATTGCACATTTTATGCTTCTCTTAACTGTAAGAAAACAAAATAGAGCAACAGAAGGGGGAAATATTTTACTCATTCTAGCACATTCTTCATTGCATGATTTCACTTTTACATTATGGTTGGGTAGGTAACAGTAATCTCAAACAGCCTAATACCTGAGAACTTGATATTCAGAAATAGAATAACTAAGCCCTGATTTTCATTTACAGGCCCTTTATATTCCTCTGGCAAGATAAATTTCTTCTGCTGCCAAGGAGAGGTAGAGAACTCTTAAAATATGTGAAAGTCAGGCCAGTAAAATTAAATACATTAGAACACATGACTGTTATTTGCAAGCCATAAAGCATAGTCCCTAAGATATAATGTCTAATAATTGTCCTGAGTCAGGAAGGCAAATATTTAGAACTCAACTTTTCATACTTACATATTTGCAATAGAATGAACAAAATCTGCCTCATTTTTATTCACCCAAGGGTAGTTGCCCATTACAACATCCAAATTTGGGACTATATATTCTATTTAAGCACCAAGCTTTGTGAGCTGAATCCAAGTGAAAAACGTTACTTAGATAAATTGAACACCATCTTTGATTTTTCCAAATTTGTCCATGGGCATTTCTTCTTCATCCAGCCAAGATCATTCAAGTCTAGTTCAGTTATTTTTTATTTCTTCCTGCTGTTCCTCTAATCTATAGTCAGTACCTAGTTCAAATAGACTATTTCTCATCCTCTTTTTTGACTTTTCAAGTGCAACATCAGAAGGAAATTAAGAAATCCCCTAATGATTCACTTTTGACAGATATATAGGGGGTTTTTTTGCTTAAATTTCTATTCCATTGTGGTGTTGATTGGCTGGAGCCATTTACAGATGACCAAGTGTGAAGAATATTTTCTATACCTCCTGGTAGTCCCATGTTCTTTTAGACTGAGAGGAGCTTGCTCTCATGCAATGAAGAAGAGCAAATGCTCAGTTAAAAGCAATGCTGCTTTCCAGAGCAGTCCACTGAACACGTCAGCAGGAAGATAACCTGCATGCTCATATTTAACTCACAGTTTGTTCTCTGTAGTCTTCTGTAGTAAATTGTTCACACTGTTACCATCTTGCCAGTGTGGCACAGGTGAATATTCTGCTTCTGTCACCACCAAGCTGGACTTTAAAGTTGAGTTAATTAATGACCTATTCTATCTCAAACTGCAGACATCTTAGACATTGCCACAATTTAAGCAGCAGTAAAAAAATGTCCAGTATCAGTGAGAACAAAAAAACCCCAGAATTCAAGCCAGAATTTAGAGTGGGATTCAGCTCCAAATATAGGTGTGTAGGAGGCAGGTAAGTTGAGACCTTGTCAATACTGTCTGAGGACCACAGAGAACAAAGTCTCTGTTGACTGTAAAGAGTAGAACTCCACAGGTTACGAAAGAAGATGAGATATCTTGTTCACCTGTAGATCTCTCCATGTGGACACCTAAGTCTCAGTTTAGTTACCTAAATATAAGCACTTTGTAGTATTTGAAATATTCTGTGGAATCTAAGTCATCTGCATAGGGCTATGAGCAATTTCCACACCTCTGGAATAGCAGCTGGAGGCTTAGTGCAAGCAAAATACCACTAAAACTCATGTCTGCCCCTCTAAAAAAAGGTATCATAATCCTTTCTCAGGCCTAAAAATCCATAAATGCTGAAAATGCTAGCTGTGACAAAACTGGGGCACACACCCAGAGTACAGCTGATTTTAGACAGAGGCAGAATAGCCTGATAGAACCCTGCCTAATGCTGCACACTGCTGCAGGCAGGAAAATAGCATGCAAAGGACCATTTACATATTCCTTAGCTTCCTGGGAATGTAGTGTCTTCCTCACATCTCCCCAGTCAACCTCCACTGCTGCTCCCATTTCTACCTGGTAGTAGAGTACAAGGTATGATCCCAGTACAAAAACTATTTACAGAAAGGTTGTATTTTATTTTTCCTGCTCACCTTGTTGTGCTTAGACTAGCAACATGATTTGTCTCATCAAGGCATTAAAATTCCTTGTAATTGTAAAATGCAGCTGCAGTTTATTAGTAAGAGGTTTTTAAAATTTCTTATGGATGTTTTTCTTTCTAATTAGAAGACCCTACACTATGTCTGACTTTTGTTTGCTTTTACAGCAGACAAACATAGTAATATTAAGCAAGCCTAGTGAAATGAGTAAATCAGGCCAGCACTAGTAGTGAAAGTGCCATCTGTAAGCACTGGGATGTGTATTATAAGAAGTTTCTTCAGATCACCTTCTGTATAACCCTTCATTGTGACAAGGAAATCCCAACTAAGATCCAAGTAACAGAAAAATACCAATTTTTTTTTCTTTTTTAATGCACTGATGTGTGCAAGGTTTTAGCTGGTAAATTTAAAACTCTAAACACAGAAAGCTTTCTGTTAAATGCGTTCTGTTTGCAATTATATTATCTGTAGCAAAATTGCCTAGTGAAAAATGGACTTGCAAAGTACCCAAAATCTGTCAGTCTGGAACTGTTGTTTTTTGAGTTTAATTCAGACTATTTCAAGTCATATTTTAGTGAAGCAGACCCTAAATTTATTACGAGCAGGTATGAAATAATTTTCTGTCCCACATAAAAGAGATTGTTCTGAATGTGGAAGTGTTACATAACAAAATGCCTACCAAAATTTTTATATGACTTCTCAAATGGAAATAAATATCAATTTATTTTAAGCCATTTCCTATCCTTTTAATTTACTGATGAGGTTCTTCTTGAGAAAAAACAGTTATATGACAAAAGTAAACTTTTCATAAGAACTATCACAAATTATAATATTCTCAGTTTCAGACAGGCAAACAAACGTAATTGACAGAATTAGTTTCAGTGATTCTGAAACTCCTTAACCCGGTAAGTTAGGAGTTTAATGTGACACATGTAGTTCATACTGAAGTAAATGCTAGAATGACTTTAGGTATAAACTATTGCACAATATGTGAAGAATTTCAAGGGAATGTAACTTTAGAGTTATGCTCCAGTTAGCCCATCTTATTATACCTTAGTCTGTGTCTGGCTGTTTGTACTGGGTGTTCATACTTTTATCAGCGTGGTCTTTTCCTGGACCTCCTGGCCCTTCTTTGGCAATATATTTAGAAACTGTCAGAGTTAGGAATACACTAAAGTACATTAGGTGACTCAGTTTTGTGAGACTGCTCTCTACTTGAACTCTTTGGCAAAGCTTCAATGAGACCTGAGGGGTAAAAAAAGAGACAGTTCTCATAAGAAGCAAACTTCTGTCTTTCAGGATGGGTGCTTTCACAACTAATGTGTTTATAACCAGAGGCAAATGCTCAGCTTGCTATTGTCACATAAACAAGCACCAGGGTCTCCTGATCTGGGCAAAAATAAGATGCCAAAACCCTGCTTTTTCTTCCTTTGTGGGTAAGTCACAACAAGTGACCATTTATGAAGTCTGTCCTCAAACCTCATGACTCTGAAGTCTGTGTTCTTTGTGTACGCAGATTTACTGTTTAAGAGCTAAAAAAAGCTCAACAGGCCCTGAACAATAAATAAATCCCAGCTACTGAATCTCCTTGTAAGTCATGTCCTCTGAAAAACTGTCCGACTCCTCCAGAGGTGAGTCATTTGGCCTGAAATCTCTTTGTCAGTGAGCCAGATCCTGCCTTCTTTTATGTCCCTTCTGTAATGATCTCTGGCAATTCCCCAGTGCAGAAAGAGTAAATCAGCCCCACGGCTGTGCCTTTGCCACAGGGCAAATATACTCAGAGGCCCTGCTAGAGAGCATTTTAGCTTCCTTGCTTCTATGCAGTCCAGGCCTTGGTAGGAGGCTAAGCCAGTTTTCTAGTGCTGCAGAATCTGCATTTCCTACATTTGTACTGCTCTTATGCCTGTGCCATATTGCCTCAAATGAACAAATATAGTGAAGAGGAGATGGTGGCTCATGAGTGTGAAAAGATGTATTTAATGTGCAAACTGTACATGGAGGCACAGACCATAGACAGTACACAAGGTTGTTGTTGGGGGTTGGGTTTAACCAAGACAGTTGTCAAAGCAGAACAGCTACAGATGGCAGGGAATGGAGGAGACCCTGTGGCACCCAGATAGACCAAAATTAAGAAGGTAACAAAATCACAATATTGTTTATTTCCAAATACCCAATACTTTCACATCAGCTTCTACAGCCTTTAATCTGACTCTGAAGTTGGAGAAGTATTGGAAAATAAAAGAGGAGCCGTGCAAAAAGCTTAACATAGAGATATTGCACTTTATCCTTTGGATCTATAACAACCAAAAATTCAGCCTGTTAAGCCTGCAGAGCCCTCCAGCCTCAGAAAGCTAAGTGCTTCCAGGGAATCCTCCCTATCCAGTACCAAAATTATAGCTGCTGTGCAGCGTTTTGCAATGGTAAGAGGGGTGCTCTGCCTTTCTGGGACACAGCACTGTGAGCACAAATAGAGTTTCTTCCCTTTCCCTCTCATCTGCCCTTTTTCCAGGACAGCAGAAGCTGCTGGGCTTTCCCTTGAAACCTTCCCCCTGCACTAAGCATCTACACTACAAGTTCCTTCAGCTTGACTTAATTTTGCTGGAGACAACAAGGAGTTAAACTCCCACTGTACTAAATGAAACTGTACAAAAAGGATATGACTCCCACATATCCCAAACTTTCAGATGCCGAGCATATTTTCTTCAATGAGAGCTCTTTTGGTATTTTTCATTGGAGGGGGAAAATGCATTTCAGAAGAATCAAAACCAACAAAGAGATTACAGATAGCAAATATAACACTGCACATATTATGATGGATAAGTACAGTAAACATGGATAGCTAATTAAGGGAATTCTTGAGAATGTCTTGGAACAGTATTGCTGTATACATTTCTGATGAGCCATCCTTTAAAGGCATCACATTCAAGAAGTATAATGGAAAAGTCTTGTTACTTCCTACCAGAACTACTTTCTTGTCAAAATGCTAGCCTCATTTTTATTATTTACTGAGCTTACAGTAGTGCTTAGTGTTTCCAGGTGTTAATCTTGCTGCTTAACAAATCTTGTTAAAGACAGCTGCTAACTCAGATTTTTCAGGGGGAAAAGCAGAAGGAGATACTCCTCTCATCTCTTTCCAGATCATCCACTTGGGTGTCTTAAGGTCCAAGTAGCATCTCTGCAGATCTTAGATATAGTCATGACTTCCTCCATGTATTTCTTCAGTTTGAACCACTGGATTAGCATGAAACTTGTGCTGCAGCTCACTAGAGCAGTGTTTTTACAAAACTGAGTGCAAAATCTTCCATCCTGTCTTTCAGGAACAGACCTGAGGGTGAATCCAACCAGGAAATGCCTTGTCTGTCATTGACTTGCCTGCAGTGACCCCAAGCAAAGCCATCAGTGGGAGGGCAATTTAGAGGGTGCATAACTGGGGCCAATAGTGCCCTTCTTTGCTCTTTGTTCCTTTAGTGGCACAATTTGACTCTTACAGGAATGAGAGCAATTGCTGGGACAGAGTAAAAACCGAAGCTGCATGTCCTGAATCTGAGCCCAGTTAACATATCCGCTAGAGAATCTCTTCCTCGCTTGATCTAAAAAGCCACCATCCATTATATATGTTTTAAAAAATCAAACCAAACAAACAAACAAAAACCAAAAAACAAAACCAAAAAACCCCAACAGCTCTAGTTTCTTATTTAGTATTTAGTGCTCTCAAAGGGATAAAACTCTTTCCCCCTTGCTGCTGTCACCACTTTCAGCTCCCCACTTCTGTCTTGTAGAGTTACAGCAGAAAATCTGTGCACAGAATGGGTTTGCTAAAGGTAAATGATGTTTGACCAACCTGGTCATTAGAAAAGAGCAAAAAAATCAGAATCTAAAACACACTGAGAAATCAGCAAACATTCCACTTACATAAGAACTTTTAGAATTTTAGTTGGTCTGCTTCTAGCTCCTTTGAATCTAATGAATATAAGGGCCATCTAGACCAAGACGGTTTTTTCAGCAGATTGGAGGGCAGATGGCTACAGAATAGTATGAGAATATCGAAAACACATAGTGATATTTCCCAAAAATACTCTCCTAGCAACCACAAATTGTCATCTCAGAGGCTTTCTGAACCAGAGAGAGTGTTTGGTTTTTAACAGCCATTGGTGGATTTCTTTTCCATGAATGGCTCTGAAATAGAAGCAAGGAACAAGCCAGACACTACTGCGTTTACCTATCTAAATGCAGGGGTCAATGGAATAAAAATGTAACAAAACAAAATTCAGCTTTTTTGTCTTAATGCAAAATGCACTTTTTCATGCTGATGGTACCACAGTACATGGTCAGCAGAAAATTTATGTTTTTTTAATCTCCATAATGTGGATACACCAGAGTAGTCATGCTGTAGTAGTATAAATTACAAGAGTCTTCATGAGGTCAGTGAGTTTCCCTGCATAAACCACAGGAAAATTTGGTTCACCATAGTTCCCCCTGCTTGAGATTCTCTTGATAAACAAGGCTGTAAAGAAATACTGCATGTATTCTTGAGTTGCAAATAAAAATGATGGAGGTTTTTGAAGAGAAATTGTTCAAAAAATGTCAAAGAAAAAGAACTGCGTGCTCTAGGTTGTAATTAAAGGAGTTAAAGAGTATCTTGGATAGCCTTGTATAATGTTAGATAGTGCAATTTTATTCTGCTTAGGAAAGTTTGCTATCCAACTTTATCAGGCTTCACAAAATTTCAGTATGATATTTAAAGATCTATCTAAAACAGCAAGAACACAGATATGTGCAACACCATGAATATAAATGCAAGCCATTTAAAATATATCTAAGCGAGCAATCCAGTAACAGTCTGATCATGCAGGAGAAAAACAGATAATCTGAATTTGTCTATATCCATGTCTCTCTCTGTAAATATCTATCTATGCCTACTCATAAATATTTCATCTGGATCTAGTTTGAATTTGGATTCAGCTCCTAACTTAGATGGGCAGAGTTCACAAATTGCCTGTTCAGTGATCCTGCTTTGTTTTGTAAGTGTGTAAGGATGTGATTCTCACAACTGATGGAGACTCAAAAATCCTCAAAGAAGAAAAACTCGTGAAGGACAATACCTTTTGTTCTGATAAGTCAGACACCCTAGGTTCTTGCTGCAAGGAGCATTACGGAAAGTAGTCAATTCACTGCTCAATTTCATATTAGAGGGACTGAAGTGAGGGCCTGGTTTCTAAATAGCTTTTTCTATTGCAGCTGACCACCCAGGGTACTCAGTTGTAACACTGTTGAGCACCTATAGCATGTTTGTTCTGTGCTTGGGAAGATTTTTCTTAAATCAGGAGCAGTATGAATAAGATATTTTTATCACAATAGAGGTTTGGGGGGAGGGGGGATTGTAATACATAAAAATTAAGCACACCTGTGACATTTTTTATTTGCTTATATAAAATTAGTTTTCATTAGTATGAAATACAGAAAAAAGAACCAAATATCTTTAGCTCATCTTTTCTATAAAGTTTTTCTGTTAAAAAATTGTCTGCTTCAACATGCATGTTTGCATATCTGGATTCCAGGAAATGCAATGGTTTTGCCTGTGAAAAGAATTTTAGGGTGAAAATCACTGGTTTTCTATATTCTGTCCATTTTAAACATTTCAGCTTCAGCTGAGAAGAAATGCTTGAATTTCTTTCTAAAAGGTAAATCTTCAGGTAGATGTTAGATCTTGAAAGCAAGAACTTGGCAATAACTGTCTGCTCAAACATAAGTGTAGCATTGCTACTGTGATGTCGTAGAAAACCTTTCAGCCCTACATGGCCAGCCTGACTTGAACTGTCAGCACCTGCAGTGCTGCCCCCCAGTGCATTGCCTTGGCTGAGCTAACAATTTTTTTTCTGAAGACTTCCACCAGATCTGTTTTTATACATCACCTAGATGTGTAGCACTAATCAAAAGTATAAATATCTGGAAAAATTAACTCAAATCTTAATTGTGTCCTCATAAAGCTTCACAGAGAAAAGCACTTGAAAAAAGATTGCCCAGTTGCCTTTTTATGGACCAATTTTTAATGAACTTTTTTCTCTTCTTACACTTTAAATCAGTTGAAAACAGACTGTGTGAAATGTACCTCCTGTTACATAGTACTACCAAGCTCTGGAGTAGCTGAAATGACAGCATGCATGGGTAGCTGCAGCACAGAGAACTCCAGGCAAATGTGCACGCAACACAAATTTCACAAATTCGGGTCCCGATTCAGCGAGGTCCCTAAAACATGAACATAATACCAAGGATACGAATAGTCCCAGTGAAGCCAGTGGAATTATGTTCCTTCTAGTTCAGCGCTGTATTCTGAGGCACATGTGCACAAACAAAGCCATATAAACCCCCATCTATCTTTCAAATAGCTGCCGCTGACAGCTGCTGAATGCGGACAAGTATGCCCAGTGCCACTCTGGCTTCTGCCGGCGTTATTGCTCGTGTCACCCCGGCGTGAGGCCAAGGGAGCACTGGCAGCTGCTCTCGAGGGCCAAAGGAGACTGTAATGAACAGGAGGGAAGCAGGCAGAAGGGCCACATAGAGCTGTAAGGAGCAAGGGAGAGAGATGTGTTGGCTGCAATAAATCCCCTCGCTGGAGCCATAAAACTTGGATTTTTCTGTTAATAGGGCTCTGAGTTCCTCTGTAATGTCATCAGAAAAAAAAATTACAGCATTTGAGATGAACAAAAGGAAGCATCTTGAAGGTCTAGGCTTATTCAAACTAATTTGACCAGACTGTTTCTTCAGTAAGACAATATACTCCCCTTAATACATCAGACAATACTGATTTCAGTATTCTGTTCCCTTAAAAGCATACAGTCTCTTCCTAAGCTCATCTACATACACTAGGAGAGGAGGACTGGAACGTAGATCTACCACAGTAATCTCTGAAGAGATACCTGATGTAGGGTTGTATTTCACCACAGCATGGAGCAGTTACCCATGCACCTCTAGCATCCCTGTCCCCTTAGGGAAGAATTAGATAAGGCTGCCAGGGCCTCTACAGTCAGACTCAATCTAATCTGAAGATTGTACATATATGTCTTAAATGTATAGTGTGAAGAAACTCTACCCATGCTGTATTACCCTTGTTTTCAAAGGAAATGAGGTCAATGTTGTTACATTTTGTAATTGCATGTGCATCCACACCTTCTCTCCATGCACCAGCGCCATCTGAACCTAAACCTTTGGCTAGTTCTGACCAAATTTAACAGAGGGGCAATAGGCCCAAAGTTGCAAGCTCCTGAGGTTCTGTGAAGGAAGGTAGCTGCCCAAGGAAGGGAGAAACAGCTGAAAGAAAGGCAGGCATGTGTGTTCAGCCCTTCAACATGGAGAATTCGTGTGACAGAGGCTTGCTCAGTGCAAGTCCCTCAGTGGACACGTGAGAATCCAACCAGAGACACCCACCAGTCTGTAGGAAACCAAGCTCCTGCAGTCCTACTGACCAGGAAGCCACCCTGCTTCCAAACAGGAGAGCAAGGCACTGGCTGGAAGATAATGGTACTTATCAACTGATTTAATTTAATTTTACTAGTAAAATCTTAGCACTTGTCACGGTTTTAACTTCTAAGGTAGGTCCCGGGCTCCACCTGACAGTGCTGCTCAGCCTGCCCACTGTACAGCTAGGGGAAGATAAAAGCAAGCATATTCTGCACATCAAGCTGGTTCAGTTCCAGTGCCGAGCGTGGACCTGCCTGAGTGCAAGTGGAGCTGTCAGCTCATACAGGCTTCACTGTCAAGGGCTGTGTCATCTGTCAGTGTCGGTTCCAGCTCACTGTACCACATAGAGGCAATGCACTGGTGCCTCCCAATTGATAACACGCTGCCAGAAGCATGTTACTTTCTCATCTGTCTTCTTGTAGCTGTCAAAACTGGAATCCATTAATTAGTTTGTTGTTGTGAATTTTATTTGTTCTGAAGACATGTAAATTTCAAAGTAAGACACGAAAAAAAAAGGCAAAAAAAGCAGCCAGCAAACTACGAGGAAGGTGCCAATGGGGGGTTCACAAACCCTAAGTGGCAGCTATTATGAATGGTAAGTGCTGGCTACAAGAGCCCCTTCTAAGTGAATATAATGATGTGGCTAGTTTCACCACGTTGCTTTTAATGAGACTGAGCTGCTTACAGGGGGTGAGATGTAGTGACAGCTAAGGAAAGGCAAGAAAGCAAGGCACAAGCTAGGAAAGTCAGCTGGGTTAAGAAAACACTGCTTATTGTTTGGGTGAGGGGTTTTTCATCATTTACATTGTTACTTACTGGAGGAAAGGTTTGACTGAGCTTCATTTCCCCATATTTTACATCCCATGAAAGACATACCATGATTTCAGAATGAGATTTTGCCAGCTCTGTGTGTTCAAAATGAGATGCTAGCACTTGAGTGTACAATGCCATCTCAAAGCAGAATAGCAGTTTCACTGAAATTTCAAATATTTAATAAGTTTATTTTTATTTTACATGTGTGCTTTTGTCCACTCTCTCACTTTTTCATGGTGTCAGCGAAGAGACTTAAGGTAAAAGTTTCGGAAGCTCCCTAAGTGAGCCTTCAAAAATGAGTAGGGGACTGGAGAGCCTGCATGACTGGAGAATCAATGGGACCTTAAGTGCAGCTAAGTGCGGTGCAGCAATCCCTGAAATGGCAGCACATGAGCACAGCCTTGGAACCAGCCTCACCAGGGGCATCAGGAGGGCTTGCTAGCTCCATCACAGGCACACAGACACCACCAGGCAGAGGCAGCCTCAGGCAGATGCCGCTGCAGCCTGAGCTGAAGCAGCCATCAGAATTTTCCAAGCCGTCGCTGCCACATGCTCTCTCGTTTGTAAGCTCAGTCACTTTCAAACTGGTAATTAAGATCATGCACTACTAAGTATTTCTGAAGTTCCCGTCATAAGGAATAACACACACAAGCTGACTTCAACTTGGCTGTCTCTCTTTCTACAAAACCCGACAACGGAAAATACCTGTGGGAAACCATGTGCTAAAAGTTTTGGTACTCTAATTCCCTCTACTGGGAGGATAATTTGCTGATACAATGACTAGACATGTTTTGTTTTAACATTTTCTTTAAAGAAACGCCAAAAAACTTTCCTAGACTCTGTCCTCAAAATAGCTGATTCTCTCTGAAAAATCAAGATATCTCCTTCTTTTTGTCCCAAATTATGGCAACCAAGGGCATATAAATATATTGGCCCAATGTAAAAGGTGGGACTATATATTAACAGATAAGACAAACCTGCTTCCAGGAAATCAGATCCTTTCTTTGCTTTTGCACTGGTTACAGAAAAGGAAATGAAGTCCAAATTTGCAATTCAACAAGGTTACTTCAGTGTCAATAAAATACCTTTCATCAACGCTTTATGGCCATTGTACTTGGATATCTTCATTTGCATGCATTTGCTTCGTGTGGCAATGCTCACTTTCCTAGGTATGTGTTCATCTTTTTTAATATCCATTGAAAATTTGGCTCAGAATCAGCTCTTTAGCGGTTTAAGTTCATCCACTCACACAGGTAATCCATGAAAGAACAGGTATTTTAAATGCTCCTCAGAGAAATAAATAGCTGCTTTATGTGTGGTTTGGGTGTTTTAGGTACTCCCATAAAGAAAAATAAATACTCTTTATGATCACTGGTTGTATATCTGAAGTCCCAAAATCTCACAGCCTGGATGATGATCTCAATGTTATATGCAGGAATGGAGATCTATGTTGTTTAGCAGTGCTTGAACTTTGTCAGAGCTGTTGCTGTTTCCTGTGCCTTCAAAGCCCCCCAAATCTGGCCAGAGCAGCAGATTGCACACAGTCAGACCCGGGGCTGGAAGAAAAAGACTAAAAACCTAATATTTGCACTGTGCCAGGAGGAAAGGGACAGGCAAATGCCGCCCTCTTGGTTCTGCTTTTTGCTTCTGCACTCAGGGGTATCAGTGCTCCCCTTCTCCTCACCTGCACACTTGGAAGACAAGGAAAGTGCCCACCTGCCTGTGTCTTCCAGCTCAGCTTCAGCAGGCTGGCAGGCAGGGTCCTTCCCAGGCTATTCATCTGCTTAGAAAAGGGACTTAGAAAAAGCAGCAAGCTGAATCCTCCTGGCTGGGGGACAAGGGTTACCCCTCTAGGTGGGGAGAAAGCACCAAGGACAACTGTGAGGAAGTGAGCAGTAAAATGCCTCTCTATAGAGCTGCCTAGACTTGGTCTGTTATAAGCACCTACATTTTTATGCACTGCAGTCATGATGTGGGGCCCCTGTATTGCAGGTGCTCATAAAAATAAGCAATAGCTACTGTGGATATTTATTGCCTTATTTTGGGAATCTTATCTCTCAAGTAGCAGCAAACAGAGTCATTTGAATACAGTTGCTTGCTGAGATGCACATGAAATCAGAAGTATTTGTTAGACAGAGTCTTTTTAGTGTTCATAGCACCACAGGACTTTCTGGAGAGGGCTGGGACAGAGGTGCACTTGAGGAGTGACTGGTGATCTGCGACCACCTGGCAGGGTGCTTTGATGAGAGCCCCCAGTGCTGGCAGCCATGACCTAGAGCTGTAAGGCTGCTGCTTCATCCCTGATGCCCCAAAGGCACAAGGGCATGATGTCTTACCTATGGGTCTCATACAGATCCTGAAGTCTGTGGCCATCTCTCGTTGTCCAGAGTCAGTGTCAAGCTTTGAATGTCTGCAATGGAAGATTTTCAAGTGAATCCTCTTCAGTGGGATTTGTCCTGGGGCATTCTGCAACATGGAAATGATAACATTTACAGCTAGGTTAGAGATAATCTCCTGATGGTCAAATTGTATTGCATAGGGCAGCTATCAATGATATAACCAATTGTTTTATTGCAGAAGGTGGAAAATAGATTGCCTTAAAACAGCCTCACCTCACTTCCCCCAGGAATGGAGAAGTATATACACCCAGCTGGTAGTTTATAATAAAGTCCTTCAGGAGTACATTTGCCTATGAATACTTACAGAAAGCTTCTGCTTTCTACGGTGGATAGAAATTCATACTTTTATTCACACTTTTTTCTTAATGACCTTCTGCCATAAGAGCAATTTGCTTAGTCCACTCCAGGTGATTTTGCATGATTTGCAAATCTAATTTTTATCTCCACGTCTCACATTTGAAAATTTTTTGCCACCATATTAATTTAACATTTTTATCTTTTACCTACTCAGACAGCTCATCGTGACCTTTAAATTCACTTACAAAGGATAACCCATTGGTTAATCTGGACCAATTGGCCTCAGTTACACACTTGGTGACAAATCATTATTTCTACTCCAGTTCTTTAATTGGCCAGAATGCTCTTTTTTATCAGATATATTAGCTGTCAGAAGTGTCTGCTAGCCTTTGCGTACTTCCTGGATGATGTCCAGGTCATTAAAGCAACATCTTCTGTTCAAGTCTGGAATATTTATCCTGTGCCAAAATCCTAACTTTCTCCCTGCTTTTAATTAATTAAAGCCTGAAGAATGCTGGATGGGTCATTCTACAGGCAAGCCTTTTGAAATGGGAAAACTGATACGAAATGTTTCATGCTCCTTTTTCTTTTACTCGTTCAGCAGTTTTGCTTCACAAATCACAATTTTATACTATTTAAATTTCATCTGGTTGAAGTATTTTACTTTTATTTCTGCTGAATTATTTTGCATGACAATAAGGCAGGCACAGTTTCATGGGCAAAGAGGGAACAGCAGGAGCTGAAGGGGCTGTAACCCCCAGCATATGATGGGAGAGCAGCATCCCTTTCTGTAGTCATTCCCCCCATGCATAAAGGGATGAAGTCTCATCAGGAATAAATCCTCTGAGAATCAGAACCAGCTTTTGAGGGAAGAGAACACCCCACAACTCTGGCCAGTTCTCACAAACCTCTACACACCTGCCTTCAGGGAGCAGCCAGACAGCTGAATCTCACCTCCCATGTGGTGCAGCACCTGATACACCTCTGCAAGGTGCTCAGGAAGTATGTGCACAACTAGGATACATGACCCACTACCTTCCTGTATTTAATCTCTAACAGGAATGCTGGTAACATTAATAGTCCTTCATCCTTTGCACTCCCAGAGCAGAAACATCAGGATTTTGATTGCCTTGGTACCATAAATATTGTATTCACCAGCCAAGGAGATTTGGCTTAAAATAAGCTTTTACAATGAAAATTTATTTATTATTTTATACCATTGTGTTTATTGCCATTCATAATCTGTATTCTCTGTCAGTGACTCACAAGAGAACAAAGGACTTCTTGAAAAGAGATGTGGTTAAGTGTGGTGATTTCGTCATTTCTATGTAGTAAAATACTGTTCATTGAAGACAGGTCTTGTGATATCTCTTGATATTTCCTTTATGCCAGTCTTCAACCTAAAATTCCAAAGTCATCCTATGATAAAAATGGATTGGCAGTCTTCAAAATGTCAAAAGTTTATTCCAGTTTTGTCACTGTTATGTGAATTTAAAAACAGACCTACCTCGGTGAAAATCTGTTTTGTTACAAGTATTTCTTACAGCTTCATGTTCTTCCAGCTGTAATATTAACACTCTGTGAAGTGTAAGACTGGTGTCTAAAGGTATGCCAAATGGAGATGTTATTTGAATGGCAAATGATGAAAAATTAATGTACTTCTTCTATTTTTGCTTCATGATTTTGGCTTATGGAGCAAAATCAATGTATTTTTAAAGTTGTTTGTGTTTTTTTTTTTTTTGTTTTGTTTTTTTTTTTTTTTTTTTTTTTTTTTTTTTTTTTTTTTTGTTGGTTCTCTGCTTTCTGTGTATGTCCCTTTTCATATTTATTTCTTATTTGGATTTAGATAATCTTTGAATAGTTGAAGAACATTTCTGGGGGAGCAATGTTCCTGCTTTGCTGTTTGACTTCACTATTGTTCGGATTTTTTCCCACCAAAAAAAAAAAAATTGTTTTTCAGGGAAAACAACAACCCTTAAGTAAAGTCGTGGGAGCCGCAGACCTGAACGAGGCCGAAGGGCTCTAGCAGACGTGCTCCCTGTTGAAACCTGCAGTGTCACCTATCAGCAAGCTCTTCAATCTCCAGCATACAGTATGTTTAAATGCTGTGTAAATACAGCTTCTGCACTTCCACTTATCTTTGTCTGGCTTCTGCCGCGGCGCTGCCCAACAATGCTGGGAGCAGCGGGGGCTGGTACGGGAGCGCATCTGCCAGCGGGCTGATTGAAACATTCAGGAGGTGAGCACCGATGGACAGCGAGTCCTGCGGATCGCAGGGTCTGGCTCACGCCGGCTGGGATAGGCTGCTCGGATTTTCAAGCCTCCTGGAGGTTTTTGTGAGGTGAGGGCTCATGTTTGCAAAGGGTCAGAAGATGCATAGATGCCATCCAGGAGGAGGCCCTTGATGTGAATTTCTTCTTAAGGAATGATTTTGCTGTAGCTCAGAAGGAACTGTGTCTTGGCCGTGTTTTTTGATTTTTCTCCCATACGTTGTAGTAAATGTAAGCCTCTCAGGTCTGCCTCTCGTTTGGGCATCTAAACCTGATGCAGACGTTTCTTCTGAAACCTTAAATTCTATATCTGTTCTGTTTTCTGATTTTTTTTTTTGATGGATAAACAGTTTACTTAATAAGACTCTTTCAAAGGTGGCAAGATCAGACTTTAAAAATTAGTATTGTAAAAATAAAGCTTGTGTTTGAATTATGAAGATGCACCCAAGGAGCATCTTGCAAGCTAGGAAAAAATCAAAAAAATTGCCTTTGGACCAAAGTACCAATGTGAACAACATTTAGAAAACACAGCAATACATAGAAAATAAAGCATCCCAAACCCAGAAAAAAACCTAAAATGCACATAGATGCTGAGTTACTTGGTTTGCTTCACACAGTTCCTTATGTACATTGGGTAGGCAAGGAAAAATTAAACTTGGGTTATTGTTTAAATTTTGAATTTGTAGCTTAATAGTCCTTCATATATTCTCTTTGGAAGTAAAATAGTTATAGCCACTCTAGCTCATTGGTACCCAAAATCCAAGTAGAGAATGAATAAAAAAGAAAATTAAGAAGTCTCAAGGAAATCCCCATGTCAACATAGTTAACAATTCAGTTTCATAAAACCAGACTTGTATATACAAGGATATGTATTAATTACACTTTTAAAAGGTTTTGCATGAGAATATTCAGAATAACTGCAAAAAGCAAATCTTGTGCAGAAAAGTCATTCATCCTGCCAAATATGAAGGCACCAATCCAGAGAATTTGCATTAGAGAGTTCCTCAAATAATTTTTTTTTAACATCAGAAGACAGTCATTCTACTAACCTGTCCTCAGAATCAGCTGAGTCATTTTTAATTAAATTCTTTCAGATCAGCCATCCTGAAATAAGCCACTGAATGAAAAAAAATTCTACTCACATGGTTGGAGCTTGTCAGCTGAAAACAGATTGCCCATAGAGAGGATCAGTGTACCCTAAGCGTAGCAGGAGCTTATCCTCTTATGTTCCTGCAGGTGATGAGCATGTGGGACACAGCACCATTCAGGCATCATCTCCAAAAAGGCTTTCTTCCAGAAACTGAGGAACAGTACTTCCCATGGCAGCACCTTTGCTTTCCAAGGAGCTGAACACAGTGCTATATCTGTGAAACAAGACAGGTAGAGGACTATGACTCAAAATGTCCATTTTAGCACCAAGTCTAGAACTCAGGTTTTGGCTCAAGCTGAGTTCATCAATATTTTTACTACACAAACTAATCAGAAATTGAATTGAGGAGACTCTCATAGGCAATTATGAACTATCTTCTAACTTATCTGCTTGCAAAGAAGAGGAATAAACCTTCTGAAAAGCAAGATTACACTAGGTTTAATTTTATGCCATCTGAGTCCACAATAGTTTACTCTTCTGCTTGTCAGCTGAACTTCTAAGTTCTGTGTAACATATTAATATTGCAACCTCTCAGGATATGTAGATACATTGTCCTGGGTGTTCCAGCACTGCATTTGGTGTAAAACAATCTCTGGATAAAACCAGCACTAAAAGCAGGAATGGCAGCAGCGTTTGTCAGTGCCAAGCTCACTGTCTACAGCCTCCTCAACATTGTTAGCTGTTGAGCTCTTGGCTTGTTTGGCTGCTTTTTAAACATGTTCAGCCTATGAACTCCTCTGGATGTCAAACTGCCGCCAATGATCTGCTGCTTGGAATTGGCAACATTTGGTGGGATTTTACAGGGACCTGATGTAAGTAAAGCACCATGGAAATCAGGTGCAAGCCACTGCCTTTGCCAAGAAAACTGCTTTAAAGCTTATTGTAAGGCAGAAGCGGAGGATGTAATCTGGGGGCAATCTTTGTCCATTTCTCTGTTTGTCATTTCTGATCTGTATTAATATTCATCCTAACCCGACCCCAGTGGGAAATTACTATGCGTTTGTTCTAAATCGGTCAAAACTCCTGAACCAGCCATATGGTGTGAATCCCTGTTTGTCTGGTAGAGCGGAGTCTATCTTTCACAGCCCTGATGCACATACAAAACTGTCTGCTTTCACTGCTCATAGCAGTGTTGTAAATATAACTGAACTTGTGAAAGAAACAAGGTGTTAATTGATGGTGTACATATTCATCCTCATAAACGTCTGCTCCTAAACTACTTTTCACGGTTTCTAAGGAAACCCTTATTTCCTTAAAATGGCCAAGGTTCTTGCTCATAATACAGTTTAAAATCTTAATTATCTAAAGCACTTTTTGCTGCGAGGGGAAAGGTGTAGATATGGCCCATCTGTATATTCAACAGTTACTTTGAACTTGGAGGAAGGGAAGATTTTTGTTAGCACTGACTGTAGGAAACCATCAATTCTCACATTATGGGATATGTGATGCCGTATTTTCAACTCCAGCTCCTGACTTTCTCAATTAAGACCGTGTGAGACATGCCAGAAGAAGGGGACTGCGTGTCTGATCATGTGCAGGCAGTTGAAAAAAGTTGTCTGTGGTTGCTTCACTTGTCATACCTGTTTATTTTATCTGACTGTGCCCAGGTAGATTGGCATCCCATGAAGGAAAGGTCACTGCCAATAACCACAGTGCCTTCCCTTCCCTGGTTCTTGTTGCTTTGCTCCCCCACTGCAACCCACCAGCCACGCTGGAGCACAGGTATCAAACCCAAGCGACAAAAGCTGGAGACCAGCTGTCTGTTGATGCATCCCTGGGCAATGGATCCTCCTGGATTTTTTCCCCAGCCTACAGCACACTAACTTACTAAATTCCCTGGGATCATGTTCTTTTCATACAAGAGAAATTGCTGTGTTGGTCAAAACAAGATTAATGTTTCTAAATCAAAGCACGTGTCTATTATGGTATGTTTGATTTGCATTTAAAATGTATACAGGTACCTCTGTAACTCACAGAATGTAACCACTGTAGCAGAAGCCACGTAAGAAAATCCCCAGATCTGAACAGACCTGGTAGGATACCTGAGCATCAGGTGTGAGTCATGTATCTGCTGACTTACACTCTGCACTGCAGTTATCTGCCCCTCTCGAAACACTGCATATCCTCCAGCTGCCTGGACAGGTACTGATCCCTTCCCTTAATAGAGGAAAAGGAAGCGATGTTCAGGGAAGCTCAAAAGTGACCATTCCTGTCATATCGATCCCTCTCACAAGCCTGTATGACATAACCTAAAAATCATCTCTTTACTTGCTTTTAAGCAAGAAAAGCTTCAGAAGAAAAAAATTGAAAAACTGGGATTTTGTATTTATAAATCATTATTGAATTAACAGACTTCTAGATCTGCCAAATTCTTGGCTCTGCTAATATCCTAAAGCGTCCCAGGGCTGTACAAGGATGTGTTCTCTGGCCCTCAAAATTCTCACAGTTTCAAGGCATAAAATGAAGTGTCCTGTATTTCTGAGGCACAGAATCCAACTGGCATTGTTTTATTACCCCCATGCACTGCTAGTCCTTTCCAATTCATTTTTAGATGGGATTGCATTTTCCCCCAGAAAGAAAAGGGAATTGCCCAGACAGTATTGTAACATCTGAGTCACTGCCAAAGATTACTAAACCATGTGGCTAAAGCTGCCCAATTGCAGGTAGACAACTTGTTGTTGTTATCAAATAACTCTCCATCAGTCCTGTCTTTCAGCCACTCAACAACTGCCTTGGTAGAAATTACTGAACACATTTTCACTGCCATAAAAATTGGCCAGGGCTATATTTCTGGATTCTAAGAAAGCTTCTGACAGCCAACCATGATACTTTATGTAATAAGTTGTCAGCACACTGTGTATCACCTAACGCTGTCACTTGGCTTAGGTCAAAGCTGTCAAATTGCCAACAAAATATTGTTACTAGAAGCACTAAATCTTCTTTTCAGCCTAGTCCTGTTGGGGTCCATCAGACATAGTCCTTGGCCTGTTATTGTTTATGCTGTGTTTAAATGACCTACCACATGAATATGCATGAAAAACAAATCTTACATATATGTAGACAACATTGCCAGCAGGTGCTGTGGTCACATTTGAAAAAGATCTGTGAACCACCAGGGAAGGACCACTTATGATCTGCTTATGGTTCTAAGGGCACACATATAAAATGTGCCAGATCACCATCATCATCAAAGAGCTAAGAGCTTCTGTGTTATATGTGCAGTTTACATTTATGTTGTACATTAAATTGATATCTGAGTTATAGATGACCCTTTGACTATAAAAAGAGATGAATTTTGGAAAACTCATGCAACCCTGAGGTGAGAGGTCCAGAGACAAGAGAGACACCTGGGAAGGGGATTTGGAAGCTATCCTGGCTGGAATGCAGATGTAAACTGTCCCAATGCAGCTGAACTCTGAAGGCTTCTTCTCCTTTCCTTTCTTCTGGGTTGTGGTGTAACAACTACTCAGATGATCCTAGAGGTGGAGAAAGAATAGAGTGACAAGATAGAGCCTATAGTCAGGACAAGATCTCTGTTGAGAATGTGAGACCATTGTGGGTGTGATGCTCACACACCAAGGATGGCCTTGAAAAATGGAAACTATTTTGTCTCTGTTATATAAAAAGAAGGCTTGAAGGGACCAAAGCAGTTCTTTGTCTTCTGTTTTCTCAAATATCTTGAGTCAGCCTTGTAAAAACACAGCCTTCCTAAAGCACTGCACACAAATAGTTTCAAAAACATGGAGGTGTTTTAAGGGTGTGCACATGTCCATCATTGTCAATACATGCTGCAGAGTGCAAAACAATATCGGGCTGTCATATCTGCTTGGCAGCAAGTAGAGGGAGGTCAGCCACAGTGTGGGTGTGATTTCTTCTTGACCCCTGAAACATCTGTGCAACTTCACATTGATGAAACCCCTTTACCATTAGTGAGAGTAATTCTCCTTATATTGGAACCAGCAAGAACTGAGTCAAGCCCTTGGAGAAAGTAGAGCAGTGAGATATTCTTACAAGTCATGATGAGGTATCATACAGATATAGAGAAGATAGGAGACCTCAGTGAGGCATTATAGTACTTAAAGGGAGCTTACAAAAAAAAAGAAAGAGTGACTTTTTACATGGGCAGATAGTGAGAGGACAATAGGGAACAGTTAAACCAAAGGAGCAGAGATTTAGATTAAGTTCTGTAAAGAAATTCTTCCAGTGAGGCACTTGAAAAGGTTGTCCAGAAAAGTTGTAAATGCCCTATCCCTGGAAGGGTGCAAGGCCAGGCTGAATGGGGTTTTGCACAACCTGGTCTAGTGGGTGGCAAGGATTGAAAACTTTAAGGTCTTTTCAAACCCTAGCCATTCTGTGATTTAGCAAACCAGAGATTCAGACCAGAAATTTCAAAAGTAACCTATGAGTTGAGGCGCCTCAGTTCCTAGATGCTTAGTGTAAATCTTAGTTTCCATGATGCTGAGAATTAACAATGTCTAAAACTAAAGACATCAACATTCTATGCAAAAAGGCTGCTCTAGCCTGAAAAAACAGCTTTGCAAATGGGATGAGAGGGCTCTGTGTATCACCTTAAAACAGCCTTTGCAGAAGTATCTCCACTGGAGATGTTTGCACTCCTTGCCAAAGCAGGAGTACTGCTAAATTAAATGGAGGACCTGTTCTCTGGCTCTCTGGCTCAGACAGGTACAGCCTTTCCAGCTGCATATCACTAGGTTCTCACTCTCCCATGTGCCCTGCAGGATGCTCCCACAGGCCTGAGATATAAAGGTGATATTCTGGCTTTGTCATTGCTGTATTTGGCGATGAATCATGAGGGTTGCAGACCATGACGGGGATGTTTTCCTAGCAGGACCCCCAGGCTGTGCTGTGACTGCATAGGATGAGGCACTGAAGAGAGCACCCTGGATGCCTGCAGGAGAAAAGCAGCAGAACCTGGTGTGCCCTCACTGACTGTGCCAGCTGCATCCCGGTGTTCCCTGAGGGAGGGAAGTCTGCACATCTCAAGAGCTCTGAGCTCACAGCTAATGGCTAAGCAGCCCGGATGGCCAGCAGTCAAGCCTGCTGCCTAGCTCTGTGTAATTTAGCAGTGCAGACACAGCCTGTGACAGCTTGATTTTTGCATTGAGAGCGAGCGCCAGGCTCATCCGTGGGGTGTAATGTGTGACTGTGGCTCCTGGGTCACTCTGCCAGTGCAATCCAGGCATGACACAGCCTGCAGTCCCCTCCTCTGCTGCCCTTCACTTTCTGGGAGCCCAGCCTGACACTTGTGGTAATTTGTGCCTAGTTCTGTGTTGCTCGAGAGACGAACAAAAGGATGAAATCATTCTATTTGGCAGCTTTATGTAGGACTAGGAGGGAAAAAAGACCCCAAACTTGAGTCCCTTTTTTCCCTTTAATATAAAGCAACTGTTAGGAACATTTACAGATCTATACATTTAGGTTCTTATTGCTTTGGTTAATGATTTGATTTAAATGGCAGCAATGGTTCAACCAACTCTGCACTATTGATTATTTGGTCAATAACTGGATACAATTATTATGCCAAAATGCGTTCTTATATTAATGCTGATGTGAAGACATTTCAAAATATAAAGCAGCAGTGGATATGTTGTGACTCAGAACAGAGAATCAAAGTCACAGCATGGGATGGCAATAAAGAAAAGAACACAGTAATGAGGAAAAAAGTCTAAGAGAGAAAAAAAGGCAGCACTTGACAGACTCTTTGCAAGTTAGAAA
Source organism: Certhia americana (assembly GCA_018697195.1). NCBI lineage: Eukaryota > Metazoa > Chordata > Aves > Passeriformes > Certhiidae > Certhia > Certhia americana. The sequence goes on from CM031859.1 coordinate 38,789,107, forward strand.
ACAAGCAGTTCTGAGAGCTGCATCGTTAATGAAGCCTAGTTTACTATGAAACTGTGTCCTATATTCCTGTTCCACTCCTCCTCCCCACCAACCATCCCAAATCCTCACCACATTCCCTACGGCTTTGATGGCCTCCCACAGCATCCTGCCCCCATCCCCTAGTCCTCTCCCAGCACTGTCACCTCTCTGCCATTCCCCCAGGTTGCCTGAGTGATAGCATGTGCCCTGGCCTGTCCCAAGGGATGAGGGTGCCGGTTGTCTGGCCAGTGATCACCTCCTGCTTGGCCAGCTGGCAACCAAACCCCGCAGATAACTGCTGGGCTCAAGCTCCTGCCACTGAGCTCCTCCCGGAGGAAATCTCCAGCACAGCATTGCCGTCGATCCTTCTTCCTTTTGCAGATGCTGCTTTTCACAGTTTCTGATAAAGTTGTGTTTCTGAGAGCTACAGTCTGTAAAACTTTTTTACATCAATCATCAGTGGATTAAAGAAGTTATGAGGAGAGGGATGGAATAAATTCAGGGATTGAGTCTTAGGAAGTAAAGGTTTAAGTCTTTCTTTTCCTTGCAAAACAGGGAAACTTTGTCAGAATTCCTTTCCTATGTCTACTTTTCCAAATGAGAGCTACAACAAATAGCTCTGATCAAAAGTCTCAGTTACAGCCTCTTTCAAAAGCTCATTTTCCCTTTAATAAAATAGGTTAGCTACATTTTGGCATAACATAAAGTCCACATAAATAAGATCAACAACTACAACAGCCTCAGTTTTCCTCAGCCATTGGTATGCCATGGAAAATGTAATGCTGACCTCTAAAAAAACTGCAGCTGCATGTTCAGCTCAGCCTGAGCTTTGGCTCATAGCCATATTCCTCATTTTAACTGTGACTTGTGGAGTCATGAGGCTCCCTCTCTTTCATCCCAGGGTGTCTGGGGATAACTGAGGCAGATATTACGCGAGAAGTAATCAAGAGGTTTCAGCGTTCACAGCGACCCAGGATTCTGCACAGGACTGCTTGATGGCATAATTAAAAGCCTAATTCAGAGACCAGAATTAAAGTTCATATGCTGCTTTAAGCTTTTTCCCTGATTTTGGACCTTTATTTTTTCTTCTTTAGAAATTATTTTCTTATTATTTTCTTCTTCTTTAGTAATATTCTAAGAGAATGCATATGGATATTTTTCATTTCTTTAAAATGACTGGAATAGATCTAGTATGCCACTTATACAGATCCATTAGCACCAGGAGGTACAACCTGGGATTTAACTTTCTGTTTCATTTAATGTAAAATTTCCTGAGTTATATGGATAAATTTCCTCAGCTGTATGGATAAAACTTGGACACTAGCAATGACAAGCATCTCTCTGGCAGCTTATTGGAAAGATTTCCATACAACTCCAACAACCATTGAGAAAAGCAAAGTGTGATTTATATACTCCTACACTAGGCATTCCCACAGAACCACTAGACTGTGATCACAGCACATTATTAAATGCAGAGAATATGACAAAACCAGGACATTTTATAAAAACCCTTACCATTTTTTCAAATCACAGCTAATTTCCACCAGCTGACAGGAAGCCCATTTTGCTCTTCTACACATCCTCTTTCTCAGAAATGTCCAGTATATGTTTGTTTTGACAAGTTTGGTCTCATTTTAAAAAAGTGTTAGGTTTTCTTAAGTTTAAAATATGCCTAGGCCAACCACCTTCCCAAATAAATAGATAAAGAAATAATTACAGAACTGAGAAAATGCTGTCAATTGCAAAGGAAGAGGTAAAGAGTAACAAACCAGGAGCAGGTGAGAAGGAGAAATGGTTATATGGTCCTAACTGCAGGCATTGAAGTTGTGTTTATGAACAGAGTTGTGTTTATGAACAAGTTCAACACACACACAACGTGTCACACATTTAGGGTAATGACAGCCATATGGCAGAGCATGGAACTGCCAGGAGTGACAGTGTGACTAAATCATGCCTGTGTATTTGACCACCTCATTGACTCCCTGACCATCCATCCATCTCTGCTGAAGCTCTTGAGATGTTCCAAACCTCTGAACAGATAAAAGCTTTTCTTCTAAACTAATTTGCTAGCTCATTTCTTTTGTATTTCCTGCTCAAGCATCAGGACAGATGCTTTATATCACTGGGAAGGAAACCTCTCCTTCCCAAAGATGTATAGGTTACCAGAGCCACAGAGGAGGCTGAGACTCCCTTTGAGACTGGGAAGAATGTGAGAGTATGGACTTTCAATGCAGTACAGTTCTCTGGGTTAAAATGTTTTGTAGGCTATTTCAAGAAGCTTTTATGGCTTCTTCTGGATTGTGGATACACATTACTTCCTTCCTGGCAAAAAAATAGTTCAAGGTTATGGATCCATATTGAAGTTTAATAGTTACTTCAACATCAGAAATATTTGTTTCACTTGTATCTCCCAATGTCATAAAAGTTCAAATACTGCTGCAGCAATATTTTAAGGGAGAAAACTAAGTAAAAAATTTGAGGCCAATAGGTCAAATATTCTATCATTAAAAAAAAAAGGGATGGAAGCTAAGTGTCTGTTTCTTAAAAAAATATTCAGAAGACCACCAGATCTTATGCAGAAATTTGCTTTTTAGAAGATGTGTGTTTTAAAAATGCAAAAGAAGAATCTTAATCAAAGAAACTTCATTCATTCCCTATCCCCCCCTTTTGAAAGAAAATAAAATATGAAAATTCAAATTGAAGAGTATATCTGTGAGACACTGGAAGATGCTACCCAAGGGTGTTCACTGCAGAGAGGAGGATAGCTGTATTAAAATGAATAATTTTGTGGGGAAAGGATAGAGAGTTGTTGCTGTAAGAAAAAAATCTTTTTGATTGACATGAGAAATTGCTGCCACATGAAACAGTTCATCTTCTTTGAAGGGCTCTTTTGTCAGTGAGGTCAGGTCAAAGAGGTTTGAAAGGTCCTCATCAAAGGAAGTTGCCCTTCTAGGCCCAGTGCATTCCCTTGCTGGAGTAGTCTTGGCTTCAGGATCTGTATGGAGATGTGGAAAGCCGGGGGATGGCAGCTGCATAGCTAAGCAACCAGGGATGGCTGAGCCATGAATCAACACTGTCACCTGCTGTGGGCAAGATAATCTCCTCCTCATCCAGGCTGGTGTATAACTGCTGCACACAGGAGAGTGCCCCACAGCCGTGGTCTGACCACAGCACTGTCCTGCTCAGGCTGTGTTTGTAAATACAGAGCAGGAGGGGGTCCCTGTGCTCACCACCCTGTGCCCCAGAGCCAGACTCTGGGTTTTCAGCTGAAATAGCAATGTGAGCCCCTTCCCACCTTTCCTGTCTCAGTGCTATTCCTTGGATATCCTCCCTTATCTAGGAGCGGGACAGTCCAGGTTTTTCCACTCAGTGAAAGAGCACCATCCCTGGGGTGGGCACAACACCTCTTTGCAATATGAAGGAACAACAAACATTAAATTCTAGCCCTAACCCTCTAGTCCAACATACCTCTGTCAGCTCTGTGCCCTGATGCCACTTAGCCACTAGTCTCTAGCTTTGTAAGTGTCTTTGTAAGTGTCCCCCACCACCCCACCTGATGACAAAGATGCTGAATAACCAAACCAGGGTGTAGGGTGTCAGACCCAACCTAGCCAGTGACAGTGTTGCACTGGGCTTAGCCAAAACCAAGCCAATGCTGCAGCCTGAGGGTCCCATTCCTCACTTTCACCCTTCTCCCACAGCCTCCTGCTCCAGTGCGACCTGGTGTCTCCCTGCAGAAAGAGAGTAAAGGCATTAGCATCTCATTGAGATGAGAGATGCAGCTCCCACTTCTGCCAGTGATGTGCAGAGCCCAGCCCTGGTAAAGGTCAGTTCATTTTTTTAATTTTTTATATTTTTTTTTCAGAGTAATTTTTAGGAAGGCTCAAAAATATGGGGGGTTTCTGTTTGTTCTCTGAAAGGAAGCTGCCCTTCTGATATAATCGTGCGACTCCAGGCTCCGGTTCCTTGAGTAGGAATTTCAGATGCTCAGTGCCTTAAAGCCTCACTCAGCTGATTGCAGGCAGTTTTCCCCACTGCTTGCTCAGCTCACATCTCAAGCTATATGAAAAATCACCTCTGTTGATTAGGACAGGGCTTTCCTTCCTGATTGCATCGCCCTGTTTACTGTCATTGAATTCTTGAATCAGGAGGATGTTTTGTTTGTTTCTCAAATTTTAATTGCTGTATGACTTTCCTCTTCTTTGCTAACCTGCTCTTATGTTTTAGCAAACAGTTCCAGAGGTAATTGCTGAATTTATATATTCATGGAAATCCAGCAGATATGTACAATAATAGCACAATCTGATATTTATGAAGTGCCACTTTTCTATAAAGGTAGAATTTCAGTTAATTATCACTAGCCTGTTTATTAACACTTGGAAATGGAAAAATAATGAATGGGCACATCCTTTATTCATTAAAATGCTGCTGATGAGTTGCCCCATTCATAAATTAGTCTTGCATTTCACTCCAGCATAGCACTGCCTGTGCTGGTGGGTTTTGAAGGTCAATTGTACATTAACCCATGGCTTCCTGCAAAGGGGGAATCTGTCACCTTGGACTGTGATTACAGTGACTCTTGTCAACCAAACAGAGTCATTCTGTGAGCAGTTTGGCTGGCAGGGTGTGACGGCAAAGAAGGAGACCTGCAGCAAGCAGCACTGCTCAGGACATAATTCTCTTTCACTTGGAAGCAGTGCATCTGTCTCTATCAGACAGCGAGGATTGATACACACTGGGTTGGGAAGGCACTCCTGTGGACATTCTGATATGTCTTCTGAAATCAATGCCTTTTCCTCCCACAGACAAAATTCAAGCTCTTCTTGGGGAAAGTGCCACTTTGCTGTTGTCCCTCTGATGAGAAATCCCACCCCTCTGACTGGCAGAGCTATGTGGACAGTGAATTTTAATATAGGTGCAGGTGAATTTCAGAGCAAGTATCTGAATATTTTGGGCCAACTATTACTCTTTTTATTTGGGAGACCCCTCTTCCATCCCTGGGAGGAGTGTGTGAGGGCATGCAGAGCCCTGTGGGAGAAGAGGGACAGCAGGAGCAGAGAGGCTGGGCAAAGGACACCTCCTCACTGCTGTTTGCTATACAGGGAAGCATTGAGAAGATGCTACACTAGAATGTGATCTAGCACAGAGACTTTTTCCTGAATTGCTACAGTCATTAAAATTATCAAAGACTTCTTTACAGTATAATGTTAGCCCTGGGGTAAATATATAATTGTGTATTTCATTCTGCCCTTTCTCAGGCTGGGTGTTGCCTGGTGCAGTTGAGAAACCACAGAAAACTGCTGCCCTGGAGGCAGCTGGACATTTTCTGCAAAGTTTTCTGGATGCCTTTGTGCAGGAATGCCACTGAAATGTCAGTGGTTATGAGTGCAACCACTCTGCCAGATGTGCTAAACATGACAAAGATGAGAAAGTAGGTGCCGAAATATTCCATGATGTTTAAGTGGAGAAAATGTCTTTGAAACCATCTTGAGCTGATGCCCATTTACAATAGGTTTGGAGTAATCCACAACACAGCTGGAGCTTGAGAGAGACCCGAGGTGTGAAATGACACAATGAATAGCTAATAGTGGCTGCTTCCTGGACAAAATACCTGCCAATATCAAAAGCAAAGCAAGCACTTCTGGCTGCGGGCTCTGCTACTGAGCACAGTAGCTCCAGGTCTGTAGGTGAGCCTCCCTCCCAGGTGTCCGGGTCAAGCTCTGCTAGCAGACCCAGGATGTCCAGTTCCTCTGAGTGTGGTCAGTAGAGATCTTAGCTGGGTGCTAACATCACCCTCTGCCACTAAGGCATTTTTAGAGGATTCTATTCCTTTCTGATAGCATGATCACTACTTGCTCAGGTAAGGAGGAATAAAAGTTGTTTTAGGAATGATAGCAAGGCAAAAGAATGATCCCAAAAGGCCACAGAAGGACAGATGTGGTTATCTAAACATGAAGCCACCTATAAACAAGGTGGGTTTTCTAAATAATAGTTGACCTTTAATGAGACCAACATCTCTCAAGTGTCCATGCTGCACAGAGCTGTTCAGAGAAAAATCCAGGCTGCTAACACTGGTTGCTAAGACTATATATTGGCCGATTTTTCCAGTGGCATGTTTGAAAACAAGAAAGCAAGTATCAAGTTGAGGGTGGGTTTTTTTTAGCTGTCTTTAAAAATGCATAAAGTTTTGCTTCAAGTGTCACTGTTGGAGTTTTACTATTATGCTAACAATCCAGGCTACCCGCTGAATGCAACGGGCTACAGGCTTCATTTGGGGATTTTGCCTACTGTGAGCATTTTTTCGTTTCTTTTAAAATAAAATACCATTCTCAAGTGCCCACCTTTCAGGGTTTCTTTCATATTTTTTTAAATAAAAGGAAGTTTAGAGAAATTATCTCTGCATTCATACATGAAGTTGCTTATGAAGTCAAAGGAAAGTATTTCTCCATTGTTTTTTCCCTCATCAGCTACAACTAAAATGCAGAACCTGGCCAAAATTTTACACAGTTCAAGGTACACTGCATTCTTTTAAACACTGTCTTTCTTCATGAAATAAGCAACTTAATTTTAAAATATATGTCAAATAAAATGACTAGCAAGGACAAACTAAAGTTAGCATTTGACTTTTTCTTTTGAAGTACAACTAATTTTCTTGCAAAAGTACAGCATCAGTTCCTGCAAAGCAGTTCTTTTGTTATTGATTGGAGAGATATAATATATAAAGCTGCTGCCTGTACCACTCTACAATAATTAAAAGTACTTAATCATGCAGCTTGGAGATTTATTTTAAAAGCACAAAATATGTTCCTTATTGTGATTCACAGGAATTTACTGGTCTAATTTCTTTAGAGACCAGCAGGAATATATATTGACTCTGGTTTATTTATAAACCAACTATTTAAATTACCAAGTTATTTACATTGTTATTGTCTCCATCATTTAGTCACCATTTGCAGGGATTTCACATTGCTCTTAATTTGGCACTCCCTAGTGCTGGTAGTACTTATGGGAGAGGGTTATTTAGGAGGTAGTCAAGCAAACCATCTTGGTACAGATCTTCTCCTTGCCCCAGACAGGTTTGTTCTCTTGGTGACCTCATTTGAGAGGAGACAACATGCAGAACTGCACCCTGGAGGGTGTTGCAGCGACTTGTCATTATAGTGCCAGAAGGAAATAAGGCAAATTGTGAGGACATGTAGATCCAGGAGGTTTGGTTGCCCTCAAGGTCTGGATTAAAAAACCTCTGGCCAGATGTTTACAACATTACCCAGCTGTAAATTGTTCTATTGGGGAGGACAGGGAGCACCAGGGTGGAGCATGGTGACTGAAGTCCCCTGAGATCCTGATTTGATTCTGGGATTTTGTGAAGGAAAGAACAGACTTAGTCTGCCAAAAATAAATGTAAAACATCAAGAACACAAGTCTCTAAAGTTGCTCTAGGACTACCTGAGGAAAACAGTTATTAAAGGAATATTTCATTCCTGATGGTGAGTACATTACCTGCTCTTTATTTTCATTTCTAGCAGCATTTTTTTTTGTCAAAGCCTAAAGCACACAGAACACTACTTATTTTCACAGCACTCACTCTCCGTTTCTTCTTTTCTTTTCTCCCTTAAAGTCTGTGTGTAGAGGAGTGAGAATAGCAGCTATTATTTAACATGTAGCTTTTATCCCATGGCTGGGTCTCACACTGAAGGGCCTCCCTGAATGTTTCCAGTCGAGAGACAACTGTTGACTAGACCGTGTTGAAGAGCAACCCCAGTGGCCCCTGTGGGGAGAAGGGCAGCAGGTGCCTCCCACTTTTGGAGGCTGTGGGAGGAGAGGATGAAGTGCCCTGGTGAGCCAGCCAGCCCCTGCACGGCTGCAAAGCTGCCAGGCACTGGCAGGGCCGGGAGGTGCCATCTGACATCGCGCCAAACGCCTTTCAGAGCAGATGAAAGGGACTGCAACTCAAGTGTTTGCACGGGGCTCTGTTTTCAGTCGGCTTTAGGATTATTGTCTCCAGGGTGAGCTTGGAGAGGCAACTCATGTTTTAGCTTGGGTTGACCTCAGCACTGCAGGGACTGGGAGCTGTGAACAATTATACAACTCAGTTTTCATTTTCAGCAGCAAAAGAACGAATGGATCCAAAACACCCAAGCAGAAATAAAACCCACAGATGTTTGCAGGCACTGAGGTTTATTTCCTTCTAGATGCTTCAAGGAGGAGTCTCAAACAGAGGGAAAAGCACCATGAACACCATGCCATCCTTATGCAAGGGCAGCTTCAGGACAAAATTGTCAAAGCATCACCTTAAAAACACAGCTTGGTGCAGTGCCCAACCAACATGTTTACCTGCCATCCCATGTTTTGCTGTGGTTGCTGCTGTGATGAAAAAGCCAACAACAACAAATAAACTCTGAAATAATGGGTCTCTTCCACAAGGAGATGATTGATTCTTTCTTAAAGAGGAGATTGTGAGGTGCATGCTGCTTTGTTGCCTTGTATTTCTAAACAGCCCATTCCACTTAAGGGATGAATCCCTTCCCTTGCACAATGCAGCCAGATTCATTTTGGAATAAGGAGAATTTTTGGGGTTTTTTTCTGTGGTCTTTGGATCATAGCATTGGAGCTTTTATATTCAGAACAGTTTTAAGGGAGCTGAAAGAGTTTCAGAGGTATGGGTCCGTTCTCAAGCCAAAACAAACTGATCCAGAAATTTTACAACACTGTACTTTATTTCAAGGTACCCAAAATGCCATGAATTATGTATCCAACCTTGAAATGTTGTTAAAAATATAATAGAAAGTCACACATTGTGCATATTTAAGTTTTTTCAATACTTATACTTCATAGTTTTGAGCCAGATTTCTTCCCCTCCATGACATTTGTCCACACTGAGAACTGAGTCCAAAATATGTTTAAGGGCAATTGAAAGTTGTTTGGAATTTTTCTGATTCGAAACATTTACTTACTGTGCAAGCTGCCAAAAATCCAAACAGTTTTAAAACACTGGGCACCTCATTTTCAGTTTTTCTCAGCAGTCATCCCATTTATTTCTTTGGTGCTTTAATATTCTTGCAGGTTTTATTTAATTTTCACATTGTGCATTTGAAGTTCATTTCTGTGGAGTGCCTTTAATAGACATAGTTTTAATTCCCAGCATACAGATCTTCATCGTTATTTATTGTTAATGTTTCCTCTTGGACTAAACCCAAGAAACTGAAGAACTTGGCTCCAGAATATGGCAGACACATAGAGGGAGTGCTCTGACAAGTGAATTTGGGATTTAATTGGCATGTACCACTAGATGCTGGATTTGAAATGTATTGACAGAAAAAGACTGAAAGAAAAGCCTTGAAGAGTGCAAGCATTATTACCCTGATAAAATGGAGAGCAAAATGAGTAGTGACATTCCTTTTTCTGGTTGTTATCGGCCATCCAGCCTTCCCCAAACCAGCAGAGAAGCTGCTCTTCAGTAAATCTTCACCTGGTGTAAAGCAATTTCCTTTTTCAGTCAAGGCAGGTATGTCTTTTTATACCACCCATGCATGTTCGCTGCCACATTTGCAAGGGAAAAACAGATAGCAAGACGAATATTAGAACTGCATCTGGCAATAAAAGAGAGTATCCAGACCAGAATCTGACTGATCTTAAAAAGAAGTACATAACAGCTTCATTTCGACCCACATGAACAGTAGATATAGTCATTCACTTGCAGATAGGACAGAGGATAATATCTCCCCATTCTCTGAACTCTATAAACTGAACTCTGGAGAGATTAAAAAAGGTTAAAGAACTCCCCAAACCCCCCCCCCAAAAAAAGATCGAAGACATGTTAGGGGAAATTCCAGAAGAATCTCTGCTAAGAGCACCAGTTGCAGTCAAGGATTCTGATATTCATCCATCTTCCCTCTTAAAACCTTTCATTATCAATAATAAAGATAATTCAAATATGGGTAGATCCTATTTTACACTGAGAAGAGCTAACTATAGTCAAGGGCAAGTCATGAAAAAAATCTATTCTGAATTTTCAAATCGTGAGAAAAGGAGACCTTGTGTCACACTAAAAAGAAACCTTCATTCACATAGGTATTGAAATCCTGACCTTTCCTGCTCTGAACCACATTACTCAGAGAGGAGGATGGAGGGAGTGAGAGAGGGGCAGAAAATGAGAGGTACAGATTGCCTTATGTCATCAATTTGTGCATTGTAAATGAAACTAGAATACATACTTTTATGACACTAAGTGCTAATTCTTCAGATCTTAATTGATGCAGGGGGGGGATTTACGTGATTAAAGACAGTAAAACCTAAACCAGCAGAGATTTCTGCTTAAAAGAAACAGGCATGTTATGGTCTGTAAAGGAACCTAAGAACTGGAAAATTAAATACACTAGTATATTTCTTAGAAGAGATAAGTTTATTCCTTCATGGAATGTATTTAATTATTACCAAATCCATTTTCTCTGAAACTCTTAGTTTCAATAACCTTTCACAGTGAAACAATACCTACATTAAGGAGTCCTAATGTAATGTTTGTTCTGGTGCAGTGAAAGATAGTGCTACAAACAGCTCTCAGATTTAGCAAATTACTAATTTGTTCTTCCCCTTCTAAGTCAAATTATGTGCAGCTTTTCTGAGAAAGATATTTCTTGTCACTTGGATTAGCATAGGTGTACACAGCAGATTGCCTTTGTCAAATATCAGGTAGCTTAAAAGGCAGCATTTACTTCTACAGGGAGTATTTGCCAGTCTGCTTTGCAATTGCCTCCTGATTCACTTACACATGTTGCTAGAAGCATCCCGATCACCTACTACTGCTGTTTATTATTGGAGGGGGTTTTTTAGTCTTTCTTCTGGCTCTCCATATAGGTCATACTGTATGTATGCAATTCAGATGTGATTACACAACTAAACTGCAGATTTAGAGACATTTTGTTTGGTGGCTAGTGAGGCAAGAGAGGAGGGTACTGGCTTGTAGTGCTTCTTTGTCCTGCAGGCATCAGCCAGTGCAGCAGATGGATCAATCCTTAAGCAGAGACCCTTGATAAATCCTAGTGCTTGTCTAAGTGTCAGTGGGGACATAACAGTGTCCTGTCATGCTTAGAGTTTAGGATTATATTAGAGAGGAACATAATAAATTTATTCATCTGTTTGAAATTGCATATCCATAACTCTATATGTGAGCGCAATAAATGCAAATCTGTTCCTGCAAAGCCCTTCCCGTAGGCTTTAACACAGATGCAATTTTTGCACAAACCTGGGTCCGTAGAATCACATTGGCAAATCACTGTTTCACTAATTACCTGCAGATTGTATCACAAATGAGATCCTGACACTCCCCCAGGACAAGGGAGAGACAAAGGTGGGAGAGCAAGGGATGGGTGCAAGTCTCCCTCTGCTTCCCACTCCACCAAGCCTCACTTTCCCAGCCCTGGGAAGGGGCTGTGTGTGCCAGTCACTGCTCTGTTGAGTCAACAAGCAGCAGTGCTAGTCCAGCCCTCAGCCTTCATAATGAAGACATTTTCTCCTGAAACAGGAGAAAATTTATTTCAAGCAGAATTCTAAATAGTCTTTAACTTATAAAGACTAGTCATGCCAGGGACAGATTTTAACCAGTAACCTACATAGAAAAAGGCTTTATATCATGTGTTTTTTCCCTTAGCAAATAAGTCACCTACAGCCCAAACATTGGTCCTTGGATTTAAAAATACTTTGCTGCATATTTATAATCTGCTTTTTGTATATTTATGCCTCTAATATTTGTAAATTCTTATTATGCATCCCTCTCCCACTCTTAATCATCACCTAGCAAAGATAACTAGCTATCTTTCCCCTTGTAAATGAATTCACTCCATGCCCCTAATTATTTTTGTAGGTCTCGTTTCTCCTGTAAGACAGAATCTTATGATTAAGGAAGTGCCTCAAATGAATTCGTTTTTCCTGAATTATTTCTGCAACAAAATCCTTCTGAAAGGATCTGAGACTCTACTTCAGGTGCTGGTCTACTGTATATTCAATTTCAGCTTCCAGAGATGATTTTGTTCTCGTTTTCATAGCTAAGTTGCCTTTTGCCATTCCTGAGAGTTCTGTTTTATTTTCATTTCTTTCTACTTTATCTGCTTTCCAGAATATATATATTATATATAATTTTTCATTAGCAGATTTTGGGTTTTTTTAATCCAGGTTAAATATATGTCACAATTAGTGAAATATGTGTTTGGGCTGCTTACAGATTTTTTGATGGGGAGGGCTTTGAGCAGTCTGGTCAGATAAAAGGTGCCCCTTTGGGACCAGATGATCTTTAGTGTCCCTTCCAACCCAAACTATTCTATGATTCTGTGATTTTTTTGTGCATTTGTGTCAGACAGAGAAAACCCTCTAGAAGATAGAATTTGTTCACCTTCTCAGCTGTCTTTTGCATCTTGGTGGGTTAAAACTTACACAGGTGACAAGAGTCACTCATGTTCCTGACTCAACTTCATCCCCTCTTACGGCTGATGTTTTGCAAAGGGTTTACTGTCACAGGTAGGCTAAATATTATTTTCTCTAAAACAAAGGCTTCCCTTTGCCACTCACTACTATTTGTCCCAGTCTTCTTCTGTAAGCAACATGACATGTTTTCCAATTCATATACAGATCCAGTAGCTCCAGTCCCATTTCCATCTGTTGCACTCTATCTGTTGCTTAAATGAAAGGCCCGACAGAGACCACAGGCCTGAGGAACAACTGGCATTCAAAACCAAACATGTTTGAAGACTGAAGGAAAAGTGATGAAGGAAACACAGGCAGGGGTAGGAAAGAACAAAAGATAAAAGACTATGAAGAGTGAGAAACATAGAGATGGCACCTGATTTCATGATTTCAATTTGTTTTAAAGCCATTCAGTTGTCATTTACACAGATAATTACTGGCAACTGCAAGAGAAATATTTACAGGAATTTTGATGCTCATCTGTTACAGTAATATGAAAGAGCATTGATCCAAACCTGCTATCCTGCTTCAACAGATTCGATCCAAACCTTTTATATCACATCAGCCAGGAAATTTAAATTGCGATAGGGTCAGTTATATTCATCAGCTCTTGCTTTGGCTTCTCAGAGGGACATGGGGTTTATGAGTTACTGGGAACCCACATGAAAGACAACAGCAGTACCTTTATATGTTTGTTCAGAGTCATCTTTATTTCACTGTGCAGTATACTCTCTCATTCAAGTCTGTATTACTTTTTTCTTGTAAAAACATAAGAAAAGGTTATGACTTCATCAAAACATTTACATCATCAGTCATATTGTTGGTTCCCTCCTTGGTAGAGCATTTTCTGGAAAAAACAGGATCCCATCAACATTTTTATATGAGTAAAAATGGAAACATATTAAGCTTTTAGAAGGCTTATGGTAACTCTGCTTGTTCTTTGGTGCCACAGTAAAGAGAAACAACCTGACACCTGAACTGCAAATGGTGTACTTCCTAACGCTTATCAAGGAGCCTGTTTTTTCATGGCCTTAAAAATATGCTATTCAATGAAATTAAACTATTTGAATACATGCCAGATTGAGTCTTCCAAAAGCAATGTGTTACCCTTGTGTATACAAGTCTGAAACTAGTTAAAAATTTCACTGAAAGACAACCTTTTAATTTAAATTTCCTCGTAGGTATAGACCTATGAAAATTAAGGGAACCATTACTACCTGTGTAATCTTCAAATAAAATAAGACACTTATTAATAAAAAAATTGTTACAAATCAACTTTTTTTTTCAATTTTTTTTCATTCAGCCTGTGAGCAGGATGCATGCTCGGCTATAGGATGTGCCCTGTGTAAACAGGTAAAAAGAACAATCAACAAGAAGTCCATAGCAAGGAATATTACATACAGAAGAGGTTTCAATTAGTCAGAGTTTTAATGGGATGGGGAAGAAAATCAAAAATTGGTAATGAGGGAGGTATTAAACTATATTAGAGACAATCCCTTGATCCCCAGGGTGAGAAAACACAACAAGAAGAGAGAGATTAGGCTGAGCTGCAACAGAAAGAAACTATGAGGAAAACAAGGCAATTACAATTATTGAATTTACTCAAAATACTTGCAAACACATGAAATTGAGAACAATCCTGCATATTCTATGGTTAGATGAGCAGAGATGCATATTTCATCTGGGAGAGTTACCTGCCACACACCAGAACTAAAACAAGCATTTTTCAGAGGGTTTGATAATCCCCACACTCAATTTATGTGGATTAGATAACATTTCCTCTTTCTTTTCAGCAATTTTGGCAGACCACTGCACATTACCAAGGGCTGCCATTATCTTCCTCTGAACACCAGCAAAATGGTTTGTAATTTTATCTCAGAATTACCAAAGAAACCTGTAATCTCTAGCTACGTTATTTTAAATTATGCAGCCCAGCAATCACATCAACCAGAAGAATCCTCACAAATTAGGAAGATTTTATCTGAAAGAAAATAACGTTATTTATTTTCTATCACTTGCCTTCAAAATAAAATCACTCAGGCATCTCAAGAATGCAAACAACAAGTGTAAATTCTATTTTTTTGTTTTCCCTACAGAAAAAACACATTGGATAGATACAAAAAGCCCTGTACTAAAAGTAAAATGTTTTGGTAGAACTGCTGTAACTGGTAGTGTGTTCAGCACAGTTAATATGTTGTAATCTGTCATTACACACTGGCCTGCTATCAAAATGCCCTCTGATAACTGGGCATATAAATGGATATTTACTAGATTTAATCTCCTTCTCTAGTAGAGGTTTGGAATACAACAAATTTGGTCAACATTTCTAAACAGGTTATTGGCTAGTATTAGTTTCAGCAGAAAACCCTCTAACCTAGGTATTTTTCATTTTTTCTGTAAGTGTAAACCTTTTACCGAAAAAAGATTTCTGGCTTCCATTAAAAACAGTACAGTAATTCAAATTAACCCGTTCTGGTCACATCCCAAGAGATTTTTCCAGGGTCCTAAATGGGCAAAGGATCACAATGCCAAGTAGAGTAGGAATTTATGGGAAGATCAGTGTATTACATAGCAGTCCATCAGTATTAGCTACTTAGATCAATGCTTTTTAGAAAACAGTAAGTTAAAAAGTTATTAGAAATAGTCTTTTTCAGATGTGAACATTTTAGCTCACAACTATTAGCATCAACAACAAAAATAATGCTTTATATGGGTTATAGTAGTAAATCAAAAATAGGACTGAAGTGTTATCTCTTGATGTTGCATAATGAGCTCTGTGAACTAATGAATCCTAAAGTAATTCAGGGACATTTTTATTTTCACTGACACAGAGAATTCCTGCCTATGTGCTTTTTTTTTTTTTTTTTCTTTTGTGTGTGTGTGTGTGTGTGTGTGTGTGTGTGTACGTGTGCCCGTGTCATTATAAATTGTGCTTATTATTTCTGTTCACCACCTTAATGATGGAGCCACTTCAGCATTTCAATACAGTCAGCAAGAACGCTCACTCAGGAAACTGGAGGGAGGTTTTTTATGGGCATTCATATTCCTCTTGCTAGAATTATACCTGTACAAATATATATTTCACTGACCTTTCCCTTACTTAACATTAGTGTGATGTTTCTATTTCCACAGGTGACCTGCAGGGGCTGGGGATAGTTTTTCCTTTCCTCACCATATGGTTTGGCTTCTGGCAGGCTTTTTTTTACTTTACTCTGAATCAGCTTAGACTGGCTATAGCTGGACAAAACACTGTGCTGGATACATCCATTACCTGAGAGCTTTGGTGCTGCACATCACATTGGCAGAGACTGAAGAAAAGCAGGTAGCCAACTTGTCCGTGGCTTGTAAGAGTGATCCACATCTTAGAGTTGCTGAGATGCTTCCATGTAATTCACTCACTGTTGTGGGACTTCACATAAAGGTTCTGCCTTTCAGTGTCACAGGTCTCTTCTGGTCCTTTTCAGCTTTCTTGAATCTTGTATTGAATTGCTTGAAAGGGTTGCATGACTGGCAGCTCGTGGGGCACACAAATTAGGTGCTCTGCTCACCCATCCTCCTGGGCACAAATGCGTCACCTTGCTGCTTATCACTGGGCACGAGTCTTGTTAACCTGTGCAGCCTTTCTTTGCAAGCAGTTAGTGGGAGCACAAGAGAATTGTTTGCAAATTCAAGATAATTACACTGAAAGTATCTCAACTCTAGGCGTTTGCAAACTCTCAAGCATTTTCTTCGTGAGCTGCTTTGGGCTGGAAAATCCTATAAAATTATGAGGTCTTGTTAATAAACTTTCCTTACCATTCTTTTCTGGGTAGGAGCATAGATAACATGGTTTGGCTAATGATTTCCAAGGAAAGCAGCTGTACTAATAACGAGATGTATACACTCAGGCTGGCATCCTTCTTGGCCACTGTGATTGCTCCCCCCTACCCAAGGCATTTTGTAAAATATGGTAATTAACGCAGCATCTTCAGACAATCTAAATTTATTGCGATTTATGTGTTCAGGAGTGTTGGTAAAAGGCCAGTGCTGGCATTTCTTTAACTAATAATTATTGTGTTTTATTGTTGTTGTTCTCTAACACATTAACGAGCAAGGACCCAGCTTTATTAGAATTCACTTGGCCCTACTGTTCCATGCATATTTATTATGCGAGAGAATAGGATTCTCTTCCTCTAGCCTTCACTAATTTAAAAGAAGATATCCTCAATGAAATGTATTCAAATATTTTGACATTTTGCTTCACCTCACTTACAGAGCAGAAATTGTTTCTGACAGTTATTATACAGTACGGGAATCCTGCTGTTTCACTCTGCTGAAGCGCAGGTTGAAAAGACACAGCAATTGCATTTTGTTCAAAGAGTGATTCTCTGGCCTAGAAATAGCAACACTGTCAGCTGTGATTCACTGGAAGTTTAGATAATATCCACTCTGTACCTCTCCACCAAAAACATGGAATATTTTTTTTCCTCTTCTTCTACTTCTTAAAACAGAAGAAAAATGAATCAAAGTGTTGGGTTGGAAGGGAAATTTAGTGCCTCCAACTTTGGGATCTGAAGTAGAGGGATGTGTAGATTTTGAAATTTGAGTGGAATCTGGGAGAAATAGGAGTGGGAATATTTTCCTTCGTTCATGTGCTTTCAGTTCTGCGATGTAAGCAGACCTATTTACAAGACAAATTAGAAGAGGAAAAAATATGAATACCTGAGTATTTTCAAAGATTTAAAATTACCAAAACAATTATGGGCAGCACCTGCCTGGTATTTTTTTTTTGTAGTCATACTACATGTGTGGTAACGCCTTTTTTAAGCACAATAACTTCGTATGTAAAGCACAATGGCAGATTTCTTAGCTAATGCTCCCCAAATTGCCTTGTAACGTGAAAACCTCAACCTTTTTTCTTCCCATTTTAGAATGTATTTTGGTGCTCACTTGAATATATATAGGTTGAAAAAAGAATTTTACCTTTAGATCTGTATAGTCAACTCTGAGCAAAGTTAAGAAGGGTTGTAGTAGCATATTTAACACTTTAATTAAGCCCGAAGTTTCACAAGCGTTGTTTATTCAGTGGCAAGTAGAAGGAGATGGAGAATCCAAAGCAGGAGCAGGAGGAAGACAGAAAAATACAACAAAAAAACTGTGAAAGGCTCTCCCACATGCTTTGCTGCTCCCCTTATTGTTCATGTTATGCAGATCCTATATCAGAACTGAGGGTTCTCTTTTCAGAATAAGAAAGAGGAAGCCAAATGCTCAGTGAAAGGAAATCACAATAGTGGTATTTAATACAGTTCTTTAAGATTTCAGAAACTGAGTTTCTGTCAAAACCACAGAATATTGCAGAAGAGGGTAGGAGAGAGTGATAAAGGGCCTGTTCTTGTAAAAGGGGATTGTTCAACTGTAATCTCTGTTCATGCTCCTGTCGTATCATGGGAGAATCTGACTAGTACATTGATGAGAAAATAATGAATGTAATATCTGAGAAAATCACAGGACTTGAGTTGCTTCCTAACTTTTCCATTAAAAAAAGCCTACCATACAGAGACAGACATTATTAACTGGAGTGAAATAATGAGAGCAACTACAGGATGTGGCCCTCCTAGCTCCTAGTCCTGGAGGTGCAAGTCTGGACTGTCAGATGCAATGAGCAGCAAGGCGTGTGAGCCTGGATCACACCCTGGTCTATTAAGGCGAGCGAATGGAAGCTGTAAATCAGATTTTAGTTTCTGCCACTTTGTCAGGGGGCTGGAGGAAATAGGACATGTGTGAAGAGTTCCCCAGAAGGCTTGGAAGGGAGCGACACGCTGCCACTCTCTTCTGCCAGTCGCTCAGGCATGAGGCACACTCACCCTTGCAGAGCTGTGCAGGCATGGGGTGGTCACAGCCAGGGCAGTCACCCACTAAGGAATCACCCCAGTTTAAGCATGGGCATCTCTGCCCAGAGTGTCTGTTCTCCTCTCATCAGAGCCACATCCAGCCTTCCTCCAGGCACAGAAGCTTTCTCAGCCTCTCCACCTCACGTTAAAGCTCTTCTTCACATGAGCCTGTCCATATTCCTGATCAGGTCCAGCTCCTGGCCCCCACCATCCCTCAAGAAGTGATCTTCTTGAACACCTTGTCCCGTAGAAATAGTCATCACACACACAGACATAACAGGGTGTCAAAGCCTGGGATGAATGGGTTGATCTTAATTGCACAGCCTGCTCTTGGGACCTCTGCTTCCACATCATATTCCAAGAGAATCACACTTTGTAGATGGCAAAATCTCTCAGGAACAGTTGCCGGCAGAACAGGGTGTCTTCTGGAATCATGATTTCATAATTTCATAGTCAAAGAAAAACTTGCATTTCTTTTGATGGCCCTATTTATGTGAAATGTCAGCTGATATTTATATAACTATATGTGCCAGCTTGTGCAGTGGATGACACCATGGGAATGGATGATTTAAGGGCATTGGCTGTGAGGGCTTAGAGACAGACACAGTACATGTGTACAGTGCCTAGCATCATGCAGATATGTAATTAATCAACTGTATGTACTGCCTGGACTCAGCCCTCTTAGTGGGACACGCCATGATCCTGCTTTTCACAGCGCCTGGAAATGTCCCTATCAACTTCTTTGTGCTCTCTCAGCTGTTCTCCTATGCTTTCACTAAGCCTAGGACTGACAGAAACAGCAAGGTAAACTGCTTGCAGACAGGGTTTAATGAGCACTGTTCACACACCGTAGTTCTCCATAGGTCAAGAAAATAAGCAGTGGCAGAATTAAGACTCGTTCAATATCAGCACAATACCAGTATGATAGTAAAAATTGATTATGCAAAACCAAAATTCAATTCTAATAAATGAGGACTCATAGACTTCATAAAGCATGTGGAAGCATAAAAAAACTGAACCAAAACAAAAAAATACGATTGCATTAATAAATACACTTTTTGAAGCCCAAGCAAAGAGTACACACGAAGAGTCCCAGCAGCTGGTGCTACAGGGAATCACCTGCCACAGCAGTAGCAGCAGCAGCCTGTAGTGGTTGCCAGGGCTGCTCCACTCACCTGAGACATTGTTAACAAGACAAGGTGTGGGCAGTGACTGAGCTCAGGTCCTAGGGCCTCAAGCTGCCCCTGACCCATACGAGAAGAGGTGCCACAAGATTTCAGGGTGTCTCAACACAGGAAGTCTGGTAACTCGAGTCAGACTCGTGACAGGATGCAAAAGAGCTTAGGAGAGTGGAAATGGAGCAATGCAGACAGTGATCACAAGTCATAATATTTGTACCTTCTGTTCTGCTGATTTAAAAATTATGTTCATTTCTAAGAGCCACTGCACTAAGATTTCTAGCCAGTTTCTTTTGACCATCTGTTTCCACAGCTGACCCTTAGTGACAGCAACACTAGTGGGCTATGCAATTCCTCCTCAAATCTCAAGCAAATTCTGCTGCTCGTATTTCAGCACTGATTTCTCCATAAAAGACCATGCTAACCATTCCAGGCTTGTGATTGTTCGGGTGCAACCTTTTCTATTCATATTAATTGGCACTGGGTTTATTTAAACACATCACCAGAGGTCTCAGAGATTACTCCTATTTTGTAAACCATTGGATAATAAAAGCAACTGAATGTATCAGAGAATTCTACTACTTAATTACAAAATCTGCAGTTTTTCTCATTTAAGCAGAGTAAAATCCAATAGTTCAGTTTTACTCCTACTTAGTAAGTTGGAACTATGGCCTTTTCTTATTTTAATTGTTCAGAGGGCAATTAAATCCCTCCCAATACCTTTACCAGCTGTTTCCCTAAGAGATCTAGCTGGGTATTTCTGTGATCCCAATCATCACTGTCTTCCTGCTAATCCCAAGGACTATATTCATAGATTTCTGTTTGCAAAATCCCTGTGGGATGTGGTAGTGTCGTTATCTCCACTGTACAAATAAGAAACAGACACACAGAGAGATGAAGGGTTCCCAGCTGGGAGAGAAGGGCCAGATTCCTTTGGGATTAGTGCAGTGAAAGGCTTAGTACCCCAGTGGTTCCTTCCACCAGAAAAGTCTGCAATGCAGATTCTCTGCCCATGTGCAGAGGAAGACCAGAGAAATCCAGCAGCAGAAAATCAGGGGCTTCTCTCAGGGTACCTGGAGGCTGAGGAAGGTGTTCTTGGCCCAATGGGCCAGGCCCCCTCAGTACAGAACAAAAATGATCAGCAATAGCAAAAAGTGTGCTATTTTTCTTTGCCTGGAAAACCAGGTGGGATGGATCTTTCTTTCTGTGAGATAGAGATGTCTTGCATAGAGCAGAAGCTGTTGCTTAGATGAGCCACAGCAAACTGAGGCCAGTTTCAGCTGGGGTTAATGTACCCTTTTACAAATTTGGTCCTGTGATTATTCTGGGTCATATATGAAATCTGTAAGGCTGGCAAGGCACCAAATTCAGGTCTCCTAATCGATGTGCAGTTTCCTAATTGCTGAGCAGTCTATGTTTTTAAGCTTTCAGGCTCCATATTAACATAAAGTCCTAGCATCAGTTGCAGCTCTTCTTAATGGAATAGCACTTAGAGCAAAATTGATACCTCTTTAAGAGCAAATCAGTCCTGAAATGACAGGTTTCTGCCAGGTGTTGGGCATGTTCTTGGAAAGCAGTGTGCTCACTGGGCATCATAACCAGAGAACTGCTGAAGTCATTGCAACAAATCCTGGTGTGGTCACTATTTCTTCCCAGAAGTACTCCAGACCACAGTTTTGCCTATGTAAGGGGTTCAGGATTTAGCCCAAAAATAATAAAGAAGAAAACCAAATCCCTTATATACCTCATTTTGAAATGCAAAAAAGCATTTTTCCCCAAATTATTGAAACAGGTCTTAAAAGTTTACCAAAAATTTCATGTTCTCCTTTTAGCTAACAGGGAATTGGCAGCCAAGGAGTTGAGCTTTCTGCCTGGGTCATAAAGGAGAAGTCAGCAGTAGGCTTTGGGATGGGCTCCAGACCTTTGCAGAATGGTAACTAACTGAATTAAAGCACATTGTTAGTAA
The DNA here is from genome assembly GCA_018697195.1 of Certhia americana. Taxonomy (NCBI): domain Eukaryota; kingdom Metazoa; phylum Chordata; class Aves; order Passeriformes; family Certhiidae; genus Certhia; species Certhia americana. The sequence continues at coordinate 38,810,595 of CM031859.1, forward strand.
GACAAGACTGCAGCACGGCAGTCAATGAGTACATTAAAATCTAGGATGTGCAAAGCAGCTCACTGGGCTTCTTCACTGAACGTTTCAAGTACATTTTGATTGTGCCTACATTAGTCACCATTGCAGACCAGGGTGAAACCTTTCAGACCATAGAGAGAAACAGGTGGTTCAAAGAATCTGATCTCAATCCCATGCAAGTTCTTGAGTGCCCATTTGTGGCTGAGGTGCTTTCCTACTGCAGATACATTCTTAATTTCTGCCCATTTTGGGACTGGCTGTAAACTGTTGCTATTTGTTCTCAATTTGTTTAAAGAAAGAAACTGCTTCCAGGCTGGAGGAGTCACTTGGGTCATTATGAGGGGTCATAATTCTGCCATGGTCACTTTGTTTTAAAAGTTTTGGACTGTGTTTTCCCACTGATTAGTGAGAACAGAAGTCTTTCACCACTGCATACCTCAGAAATTTTAAATACCTTCTTTTCAGTCTTGTAGAGCATTAATTCTGTATGTCACATAGCCCTGCATCAGTTTCAACTTTGCTCTTGAGAAACCACTCAAAGCAGAGACTAGTATTTAAATCTAATGTCTTTATTAGTTCACTCTTGTTCAACTTCCAAACAGAGTATCTTGTAGACTTTCATACCAAGTGTTGGGATGCCAATGGCGTGGGTACAGAGTGATGTGATGTGTACAATCATCCACAGCTAACAGAAAACACAATGACCTTGATTTGAACACAGGCACCTTAGGTGACAGACCTATGCTAAAGGGCAATCAGATCTCACGCTGTCATTTCAAAGTGTGTATTCAGTGTAACTTTTTAGAAAACAAGATGAAATATAATTCTTTAGCTTCAAAGGAGTCTTTTTGAAAGTTGTGATATTTCAACAAAAGATGACAACGTGCCACCACAGAATAACTCGTGAATGCAAATACAGCTCACCTCATTGTTCCTGGCTTTCTTCAGAAGCTGCACATCTTACTTTTCTAAAAAATGTAGGCTGGAGAACTAACAGAATTTAAAAGAACTTCCTTTCAATGTGAAGAGTTGTAAGAGTGTTAGTTCTACAAGTCTTTAAGGAAATCCAATTATAAGTTCCTTTATATTCATACACCTTGCCAAAAGAGGAACTTTTTTCTCCATCAGTGTCATATTCTCAGTGGGGACTCTGCCGTGACATCGGTGCTGAGTTTCAGTGCCTTTCTCATTAGGAGACGACTGCCATCAATTCCCAAGGGACTGGGGTGGGACCCTGCCATGCTATCCTAGCCAGCAGCATGTTGTAAAAAGGGCTTAATGTTCACAAGCTGTGCATAAAGGTTCTCTAAGGCCACTGGCTTCAAATTTTTAAATGTGTCCTCTGCTGAGAAAGGCACAGTCTAAAAGTAATTGTTCCCATATTGTACTGTGAACCTCTGAGCAAAACGTTTTCACTTTCCCTCCTTTCACAGCAGTACATAATCACAGGTGGTTACTAACATTATCATTACTACTATTATCATCATCATCATCATCATTATTTTGTACCAAGCGGTTTAAAACAGGTCTCCGTTTACCAGACTTTTAATGAAATAATAGCATCACACTGATGATATCTGATGTAATGCCTACAATTTTACAAGCAACAGTGAATTTGGGGAAATCTGGAGTTACAAAAGATCAAGAGAGTAATAGAAGAAGTATTAATTCTATCTGCTGTATGTCAATCTTACAAAAGACTCTTTTAATGCCCTCAAGTATTCAAAATACTTTCAAATCAAGAACTTCCTATCTCCTTTGCCAATCCCATTTGCTGCAGTATTTCTGGTAGGAATCCCCTCCTGGATGCCCTACTGCTGTGATGACAAATTTTACTTCTCTTTATTAGTGAGGGTTTAGACACTTATATTTCCAGCAGACATGACAGAAATACACCAAGCCCTAGACAGTCTTTGTGCCACTGCACAAGCATTCCAGGACAAAGGCCCCTCTGGACCTACGAGAATACTGAGCTAAGGGGATGTAGAACATCACAGATGGGAGGATGCCTGCACCACCAACTTGGCAGAAAAAGGATGAGTCCACATCAGCCTCTCCATTGAGGTCCAGAGGGTGGTTTCACCATAAGCCTTCCCACTCCACTCCACTTACAGTGCTCTGGCTCTCACCACAGCTCATGCCCAGAGCAGATTTGCTCTATGGGAAAGGTACTTCATGTTCTCCAGGACTGTGGGCATACAGTCCATGGTACTAGACCTGGTAATGCTCTCTAAACCTGTATAGGCTGAATGGAAGGCTTTGGCACCACTGAGTTAATGTTACCTACCTGCTTCTGCCAAACCTACCAGCCTACTGGCACAGATACAGCCAAGGAGGGTGAACTGGGGTGAAATCTGTGACTGCTGCCACCAGTCATCAGCTCCACAAGCTTTATATTCTCTTTAAACCTCAGAATTGTGCAAAATGTTTCCTCTATGGCTGTTTTATACAAAGTGGCTGGACAATCCAGAGCTGTTCCATCAGATGACTTTCATGGTCCTTATGGCTCCACCAAGCCACTGCTCTCCTTCAATGCATTTTAAAAAAATCTATCATGCTGCCACTGCTCACTTAATCACAGATAACATGCTATTATTATTAGAGATTTCATTTTAAATAATTAAGGACATTTCCTGAGGCTTCTCTAGGATCTACAGTTGATAGCAGTAAATTTTAAGGCTTTTGTATCAGTATATCAGAGACACACAACATGTGGCTGAGGCAGAAGGGAGAACATCACACTTAAATGGCAGGAAGGAAGTGGGAGACTCTAAAGCACTCTTCTGGATCAGCTGGAGCTATGGATGACTTTGTTCCTCTCCCATCACAGCTACTTGAAGCAGCTGGCAGCAGCAGTGCTGGTTGGAACAGACAGAATGCCCTGCCTGGAGGCTCTGCCACCTCCAGGGTGGTCCCACTAGGAAATGAACATTTTAGAAACATGTTTTGCCTCTTACATTTCCAAAGCACCAGACAAACAACAGCTAATTATAATCCATAGGAAAGGATTATATGTTCGGCAGTTTGTGGTAATGCCTTTTAGGTAATTGGTCAGGAATTTTAGAAATCTAATACTTTGTTACTAAATCACCTAACCAGGATTTCTGAGCCTAGACAATGGAGATTCATAAGAAGGATCAAGCCCCATTTATCCCTTTCCTGTGGGTACAATTAAATTACAATTGCCAAAATATTCATTCAAGTATCAGTGACCACTCTACTGCAAACAGCAATCTTAGCCTCTGTCGCTCATGGAAACAGGACCTCTCTTCAGAGAACCTTAGCATGCATGCCTAGCACCTAATTCTTCATTGCAAGCACCTTATAAATGCACGGGGCTGAGGTCTTATTGCTGGGAGCTGATCAAGGCCACAGATGGCAGCTTTAGATCTGGCCCATAACCTATAAACTGGCATAGAAAAGCACTATTCTTAAAATCAAAGTAAATGCTGCAAAGTTCAGGAAAAGAAACACATAGCCACCCATTAAAAACCTGCTATTATCTTTTAAATCTCATAGTTACATATATAGTAATTAGAACTGGAAGAGAATACAGAGAAAGCCTCTTTGAATGGGATGTTTTCAAAGAATTACAAAGTTTTGTGCTTAGAAAGAATACTGTAATTTTTCTGATAATCCTCCTCCAATGCACAAAAGGCTTAAACTGTGATGGCAATGAGTGCCATCTTCAGCAGCACTCAATTTGGCCTCTACAACAAATAAGGAGCATTTACAGCTACAGCTCTATAGCCTTCCTGGGAAACCCCATAGAGCTGACACAAATGTACTGAAGGATGAGAGGTGGGACCAGAGCCAGGGAAGCAGATGTGGAGCAGCACACCCTGTCAGCAGCCATTTCTCAGTCAGCCCGTAAGTCAGCCACAGTTTTTTACAGCCAAACTGTGCCCTAACTGGATAAAGCCACCCTTGGTGTCCCCCAAACCAGCAAACCCAACCATGTGGGAAACAGCAGTCCCTGCCCATCACTGACCTAACAGGTATGAAAAAACAGGCAAACATTACTAGAGAAAGTGGTGTGAACATCTGCCTCACTTTGGGAACCAGCTGAAGCATAGCCAACAAGTCTAATGAACAGTTTCACTTCTGAAGTTGAGATGCTTTGTTAAAGCAGTTATTGTGGTCAGACGCATTTCTGCAGTCAATATTCAGCACTAGCAGAAACTGTACTGATGATGTTGAAATGTTTACTGTGCCATCTACCTTTGTTCAAAGGAATAAGACACTTTGTTTCAAAGCCTTTCATCTGCCTGGTTCCAGGTTTTCAGGATTACTGTTTTAGTGGAAACCTTTGGTCTTACACTGCAGGAATGTAAAACAGACTGAAGAGTGTGGGCAGTGCTAGAAAAGCCCCGTATTGTGCAAGGGGCAAGGTGTGTGCTGCCCTTAGGAAGGAGGGCAGGTTGCTCTGGGACAAAGAGTGGGGACTCCACATGCCAAGGAAAAGTATTAAGAACTTCATCAGGCAGGTGTGCACTAACTGAGCATGGAAGCCTGTGCAAATTACAGCCTCTAAATGTCACGGTAGCTGAGACAGATACATTTCACACAGAGCAATGCTCTTCAGGTGCAAAGCAAAGGACCCTTGGCCTTTCTGTTCCTTGGCAGTGACCAGGATTAGGGCCTAGCAAGAAGAGTAAGAAAAGAACCTATCAAAGCCCTACCCAGTAATTTTCCATTCCTCCTACTCCATTTTCTACATGTCCTATACTTGTCTCCATTCAGGAGAAAGTCACTGCACCACACTTTCTGACAATGTCAGTTATTCCAGCTGTTGAAATCTTCTTGTGTAGCAGAAGGATTTTACCAACAGCTGTTTCAGAGAACAATAGCTAAGCACAGTTCCTACTACATAGCAATGAAATCTATTTCTCTCCCTCAGTCACACTGGTGACCAGCATTTTGTCTGATAAGTGATGAGTGTATAATACTAAATTCAGAAGCATGTTTAAAAAAGCATTGGCCTAGTAAAAACTTGGTTTATTCTCCCCTCCCTCCCTCTGGCACATACCCTAGAACACAATCATCAAATGTTAAAGATATTGCTTTTGATTCTTTTAACTATTACTTGTGCCTTTTGCTTAGCATGAAGATATTTTGCGGGAGAGAGGTTCTAGGGACCCTAGACAATGTATCCTCCCTCAGCTTGGAATGCCTTCAGTGGTTTATTTTCCATTGTTTTACAACTGAATGATAAGTAAAAAAATCTTCATACCTAAATACTTAGCACTGCAGATGCACAGTGCCAATGTTTCTGCTTTGTTTATTTTTGGTACAGTTTCATGCACTATGAATGCTGTGGCCAAATTTGGCCAAGTGGTGTAAGCCTTGAGTATTCCCACTATCTGGGAGCAGACCCCTGCCTGCAGTATTTTCAAGAAGTAGCACTCTTGCTGTACTGTTTTATATGATTTGTGGGGTAATCGTAACAGATCAGTGCAAGGGTTAACAAGTTGAAAGAAACTATGTCAACACCTAGCCATGGACTTGCTGCCTTCTTGGCAATATGGTGAAATGGCAAAGGAAACACAATACCCAAACGGTCTTGGTTCTTCTATTTTAAGAAACACTCAAAATAGCCTGTGGACTCATGTCCTTCCCTTTAGAAGCCAGGAATTAGGGCATGATTGCACCAGCTTTTATATATCACACAATTGTAAGGATCATCATTTTACTTTTTATTTCAGAGTTATTGTCCTAAAATGGCATTTTGTACTTTTGACTTTCTAATTTTCTTCCCCTCAAGTGCTCCTCCCTAGCACTCATTCATGTTTTTAGCCACTCCTCTTTGCCTATTGGCTTTGCATTAGTACCATGGGGTCCCAGTTCTGCTCAGGGGACGATGAAGCCCTCAGTGCAGTGCACGGTGCTTTCATCCATCTGTAGCATTGACAGGAGGAGAATTGCTTTGGAAATGGCTGGGAAAGGATGTTACTTATGGAAGAATACATTTCAGCTCTGCAAACTACTTTGTCTTTGTAAAACAGCTGTGGGGTAACTGTGGTGAAGTCAACTAAAGTGGAAAAAGAATAAATTATATAAAGGGTTTAAGAAGAAATTGCCTGAATAGTGTTTCTTCCTCGTTACTGTGCAAGAAGAGAATATGAGGAACAGCTACCACATGAGAAACAGAAAACAGCACAAACAAGTGACAAAATGCCCTGTTTCTAATAATCAAGATTACCTTTCCCCTATAATCAAGACAGCATTGCCAAGCTGTCAATGCTATTTCAACAAAAACAGAGGATTTCCACCAAAAAAATCTCTTAAAAGCCCTCATATAGAAACAGAAAATCAAAAAAGCTTTCTGGAATGCTTTCTGCACAGAGCCAGCACCTTAATACTTAAATCACAGCTCTTCATTGAGACTCTTTCCCCAGAGAAAAAGAAGCTGTGACCAAAAAGTACCACAAAAGACAAATGTCTGGTGAATGGTTGAGCTTTTAATGATGCTTGAGAACAAGGAACAGAGACTGTGAATTAAATCATGAGCGAAATTTTGATGTCTATACCACAAAACCAAGAATGGGTTCAAATGACAGCAGTCATGAGGCCTTCACAGAAAACACAAAAGATTTTAAAATATGAACTTGAATCAAGTCTAAATTTATCAGACAGACTTAGTATCTGCTATAAACTGATAATAAAGGAGGAAAGATCAAGCACGCTATTATTGCTAGGACAAACTCATAAATTCTTAAGGAAATAAAGAGAGGTACTGTATTGGGTTTGCATAGCCAGGTTTCAGTAGTGGTTTCTGTGAGAAGCTGCCAGAAGCCTCCCCCATGTCCTACAGACCAATGCCATCTGGCTCCAGGATGGACCCACCTCTGGCCAAGTCCAATCCTGTCAGCAGTGATGGTGGCACCTCTGGGATGGCAAATTTAAGAACGGGGGGAAAGTTACCATACAACAGTGACTGCAGCCAGAGAGGAGTGGGTGTGTGTGTGAGAAACACCTCTGCAGGCACCAAGGTCAGTGGACCAAGAGGAGGAGGAGGAGGAAGAGGAGGAGGTGCTCCAGCCCCAGACCAGAGATTGCCCTGCAGCCCCTGGTGCAGATCATGGTGAGGCAACTGAGCCCCTGCAGCCTATGAAAATCCTCAACGGAGAAGATTCCCACTGCAGCCCATAGAGGATCCCTTGCTGGAGCAGGTGGATACTCAAAGGAGAGTGTGACCTATGGGAAGCCTGTGCAGGAGCAGGCTCCTGGCAGGACCTGTGTACCCATGGAGAGAGGAGTCCATGCTGGAACAGGCTCCTGGAAGGACTTGTGGCCCCATAGGGAACCCATGTTGGAGCAGTCTGTTCCTCTACTGTTCCAGAGCAGTAGAGCAGTTTGTGAGGAACTGCAGCCAGTGGGAGGGACTCACAGTGAAGAAATCTGTGGAGGGCTGTTTCTTGTGGAAGGGACCCCATTCTGGAGCAGCGAAAGAGTGTAAGGAGTGAGGAGGAAGGAATGGCAGAGACAACCTGTGATGAACTGACCACAGCCTCCATTACCACTGAGTGAGAAAGTAGAGAATTTGGGAGTAAAGTTGAGCCTGGGAAGAATTCAGGGGTGCAGAGAACGTGTATTAAGATGTAGTTTTACTTTCTCATTATCTTACTTTGATTTTTCTGTTAATAAATTAAACTAATTTCTCTAAGCTGAGTCTGTTTTACTCATGATGGTAACTGATCTCTCCTTGTCTTTATCTTAACCCACTCGCCATCCTTATATTATCACTCTTTGCCCTGCAAAGAGGGGGGAGATCGAGCAGCTTGGGTGGGCACCTGGTGCTCACTATGGCTATAAAAAGATTTGTAAAAAAATTTCCTCCTTTATATGTGCTCATGTACCTTTCCTTTGTGTATTCAGTCACTGCATTAGGTCAATAGGATCTCTAAATCCAGGCTCAGCATCCTCACCAGAAGACTGTGCCTGCTTTCTGCCCCATCGACCCCAGCCAGAAAAGTAGTAAGAGATCTGTGAGCATCAGGCAGTGAAGTTCAGACCAGGGAGCATCCCTCAAAGATGCTTATGCTGCCTTATTAAGGATGCAGAGAAGGAAGAGTGGACAATATGTAAATGGACAGGCACCCTCAAAGAAAAAGGCTGGAACCTGCCTTTTCTTTTCCTTCCTTTTCTTTTGTGGCTTCTTTTTTTTCTTGTTTTTGATTGGTTGGTTTTGTTTCGTTTGGTTTTTTTTTAGTGGGGGAGAACCACAGCTCTGTAAGCTTTGATGTTGTGAACCAGAAATGGAAAAGCTGGGAGAGAAGAAAAAAGTGAGGGCTGTTCCCTGCCAGGGAGGGAGGAAATACATGCAGAGACTACCTTTGACATTGCCTGCAATTAAACAGGGAATATCTCCATTTTAAATGTGTTGCTCTGACTCAATTGTTTTAATTTGCTTAGCTCCTCAAGAATTTTTCTTTTTTTTTTTCTTTTCTTGTAGAGCAACTTGCAATCTGGTAATACAGACAAAAGGTAAGTGTAACAAATCTTCAGTGCCACTGGTCCTTGAGAGCTGCAATTCTCCCTCTCCAGGAGTGATGCAAAACCATCACACCACTCTCTCCCTCCATCCAGCAGACCTCCTCCTCCCACTCAGCAGGGCCCAGTTGCACTGATGAGAAGTGAATGCTATAGGGTTAAAAATGAGCTATCAGATCTTAAGTTGTTTACCAATTTCTCTTGAATCTCAAGGATCTTTGTGGTGGCTCAGGCACAGATGAGACAGAAATCCTTGCTTTAGGGGCAGCCTCAAGAGTTGAGAAAAAACATGATGAGCCCACCCAGAGATCCAGCCCACCTCTCCTGCATTCTGCAGCACCTCCCTTGCCACGTGAAGAAGGAGCTAACTGCTGTTTCCTTGACCCTCACCTGGTCACCCAAAGGAGGGAACAGCGCTTGTGTTGCCCTTTCCCACCTACTCCGGCGGAAAAGGGCTTGGAGCACTGATGTGATTTACATCACCCCCAGAAGGGTCTCAGTAGAACCCCACCAGTGGCAAGGCATTGCATTGTGTCTGAGAGTGAAGGAGAGGGAAATGCTTGCACTGAGCTCTCCACTTCACTTTGCAGAGGACTGTCAGCAGCACCATCTTGTACTGTTCCCTGCCAACATCCTTTCCTGACTGACAGCAGAGCACTCACTGCTGAACAGAACACAAAATGAAGACCCAAGTTTATAGTCCATGATAAAAAAAGGAAGTCACACTGGAGAGCATGCCTTAGAAATCAGCTACTGCCATCCTCATATTTATTAAAGTGATGTTGAAAAATAAATCTGGGTACAGTTGTTTTATGTGCTGAGAGCCTTCTGCACAGCACTGAAAGGATTAGAGGGGTGATTGAGGGATTTATTGTGTTCACCTCACCTAAGTCTGTACCTTTGGGAACATGTAGGATGAAATCACTGTGTCAGGGATGGACTTCCACGCAACTGTTCATCTGGAGGCCCAGTTAGAAATGGTAATGGACACTCAGGTGTTGGACAATCCCTAAACCCAGAGTAGGTTTCATCCAAAATGCTGCCAAAATAAGACAACTACAAACACAGGGTATCTAATCTTGTTTTCTCCTCTGTGGCTTCATGAGCACATTTGTGTTATTCCTTTCTTGCTGCTGCGTGCCTGCATGAAGGTGGCTCTGACCCAGAAGGCTCTAATCCTGCCCCTTGCTCCCAAAGGGGCAGTGCCAGTGGCCCAGGCAGACCTGGGGTGGGGTCCATCAGTGTGGGGAATGCTGCTACACCACTACACAAATGGGCTGGCTCACAGGGGGACCAGTGCTGGAACCCACTCCTGCCAAGCAGCTCCTGCACTGCTGGTGGAGGCACCCTAGCTCCTCTGAGGATGGTTTCCTGCAGCAGCAATCTCTCCTCCTGAGACAAGCTGCACCCATGAGTAATGGTATGTGGATGCAGCAAGAAAAACCTGCTCTGCCAGGCAGGGCAGTGGCTCTATTGCACTGCTCAGCAGCAATGGCAGTGACAGAATCTGGCACTAAATTATTTGTATTGAACACAGAATCCATAAAGGTAGCATAGCAGTCAGGGCCAGGCAGAAATTATAAGTGCATCATCTCTGTCTCTTGGCTTTGTTTTTATCATTGAGACATGAATCTTGGAAGTGTTTACCCCAGAACTGAGTGGGTTTGTCTTTGGTATGAGCCTCAGTACATAGGATGATGTTTACACATCAATTGTTCCTTTGCAGCTTATGATCCCAATGGCCAGAGCAGAGAGATTTTGCAAAGATGTGCTATTCTGACAAGCTTTGAGAAAATATGTGGCTAAAGAAGGTAAAGAGGAGAGGCACAAATTGCTGACACACAGAGCGTGAGTTCTGAAGCCAGCAACTGGCCAGAAATCCCAGCAGCCTGTGGCTGACCTGGCACTGAGGGGACTGTGGGACACAAGGAGGAGCAGTGGTAACATGACTCAGTGACACTTTGAGAGAGATACAAGGGAGTTGTAGGAGAGGGAAGCAAGATGTCTGTAGGAAATCCACCTCTGCTAGGGATAACTGCCTTTCCAGGGCCTATGATCACAGAAAAACGCTGGAAACATGATCTTGGAAAATTGCAAAGTATTTGAAACTAAGTCCTTTATATGTGTTATTTTTAAAATCTCAATAATCTTAAACTAACTTCATTATTTTGGGAACACAGATTATATTTTCTGGGTACTTTACACCAAGCCAGGCTTTTACATGAATGTCAGTGTGTGTGACAATTCTCAGGTATGTCTCTTAAACATTGTACCCTGTAAGTTCCCCTTCGTCTTCATCAGCACATGCTGGAGTGGTTGGCTTCAACACAGACATCTGAGGATATCTAAATCCAGGCAATATCCCTCTTTCTAGTGCTTTCCAAAGCCCCTCAGGTATTAGTGTCTGTTTGTACACAGCCAAATTTCCAAGCTACTGGCCACATTGCGACTGTGGCTTCTTGTTTTCTCTGAGTCCCTTGCTTGAAAGGTACCTAAGGCATGGTGTCCTGAAAACTCAGGGGATCAGATGGCAATTTGCAGAACTATAATTTCTGGGCTCAAATATGTGTTCTGGGTCCCTTAGAAGTGTGGGATCCGAGGGGTGAAGTTTGTGGGGTACCACAGCCATTCAGAGCTTCAACACTGTGTGTCAAGACAGCCAGCACTGCTTTCTGAAAATTTCAGGGAAAAAAAGAATGCAAAGCTGGAGCCGTTGTCTGTTCCTATCAATTTATTGGCATTGCTTGTTTGTTTCCTCTCCCCCCAAATTTTTAAATGTGAGGCAAGTAGCAGAAAAGTCTAGAAGAGATCTTGTGACATTTCTGATTTGTTCTGCATGAGAACTGTTTAGAACAGTCACAGTTTAAAAGAAAACACAAGTATAAACAAAACAATATTTATATGGGTATTACAGTAAGGAAAATAATACTCTGCTCCGTCTTTTTTCCCTTAGTAAAGAATATTTTACATCTGTCCTTTGCCTGTCTTTATTATTTGAGTCTTCAAGTATTCTGGTGAGTGAGCACCAAAGATAGAGGTGCCAGCATGGGACCCTAGTTTACACCTGGTTTACACCAAAACCTCTGCCTTACTCTTTGTACAGCTCATAAGGCAAGAAACCCTTGCCTCTGATCAAACTGGAATACATTTCATACGCTGTGTACGTCTATCCACTGTTCCCACCAGGCACAATTTTCATAGCACTGCCATAAGCTATTGAGGGTCTTTTTACCTTCCTGTAATCATTCCTGACACTTTTTTTCAACAACATAAAGACTATGAAGATAGCTAGGAGTGGGTGGTATTCCTGTTTTTAAGCTGAATGGAGGAAGGAGAGAGTTTGTTTATTCTAGGTTTCCAGTCTCAAGTGGCACCGGTTGTTTTATCGTATTGTTTTTTTCTGACAAGTTATTTTGAATAAACAGAGCTGCTGTTACTGCTGTTTCAGGTGGCACTTGCAACATCCTCAGCTTACAGGCTCCTTAGGCTCCTTTCATGTCCCCTGTGGTTGTTTCTCAGTTCCCTCTTCCTTTTGAGATACCTCTGGGTCCTTGTTTCATTATGTTGAGTCACGAATAAGACAGACCGATGTGCTTGTGGTGCAATGATGAGGCTGGTACTGAGCCTGCACTGTCTGTAGTAGTTTATTATTGCTGCCAGTGAAAAAGAAATCTAAACCTGGCAGCTCAGCCTGCTGTGAATCAATATTTTACAGGTAGTGTACTTTGAAGAGATGTCACAAAGACAGACTTGAAGGAGTAGAGATGGGGGGAAGGGAGGAAGAAGAGGAAGAGAAGAATTTACCTTGACATCCGTTGACATACTTTTCCACCAAAAATGAAGGAAAACAAGCACCAGACACTGGTGCTGAGCCTCTCTCACATTACAGGACTTTGCAGCCTTTACAGAAGCATTTATTCCCTGGTTGTCTTCCCTGCTATTTTTCTGCTGCAAACAGTATAAAACCCAGAAGCGATCAAGTTAGCAGAGACAGAATCTGCACTTTGGGATGAGTACAGAGACAGAGAACACAAAGGTACCCCCTTGGGGGGATCCTCAGAGCCAGTTTCTGTGCAGCAAAGGATGAGGGAGGGAAGGGACCTCCTGTGATGCAACAGCCTGTGCCTTTTTCTACTTCTGTCTTCAAGCTCTTGGCAAAGTTTGGGGTTTTTTTTTTTTACTTTTTTTCTCCTTTTTAGATTGATCTGATTAAGCAATTTTTAGTTCTTTGTCACTGTACAATGAAGGAGCTTTCTAAGGTACCGTATGGTAATAAAGCCTTTCATTACTTTGTGCTGGCCACCCATTTTCTTCCTGGAGAAAATCAAGATATCAGTTACAATCTGCTAAGGCCTAAATGGCCTGACTCCAGATTATCAGAGAAATGATCTCTCCCTACCCGCCTCATTTTTACATCTGCTTTTAAATAGGACACTTTGGCTGTTTAACTCAAAGGTAAAGCTGGCAGGAGCCAGACTCAGACAGCCCCTCACACTCTGCAATTCTCTGCCCCTGGAAAAAAAGCTTGAATCTTTTTTTTAAAAGTACATCATACTGGCTTCTCTTATTTGCCCTCGTTGTTATGACACGCATAAGACTTAAATATCCTGTTGGCTGGCACCTAAAATCCAGCAGTCTGACCAGCTGCAGGCTTCAACCTCCAGGGTCTGCTCATCCACTATCAGAGGACTGCAAAAGCCCAGGGGGGACCCCAGAGTAGAAGCCTTATCAAAAATATGCAAGGTATAATGTCACAGTGACAGATACATCTCATAAACACATATGGGCATGTCAGTCGTGCATTGAAATGAATATAGTGGTTAAAATTACAAAATGGTTTGTAATTTACAGGATTTGGATCAACATGTGAATGGAAGGGGGATGGAAAAGTCTACACCTCAGTGTTCATTAGCACAGGGACAATAAATTACAAAATTTTGACTAGCACACCAACAGTTACTATGTTTTATGTTGAAGTCTGAGTAAAGTGAAGCTTTCCAAAAGAAACTAGAATCATATTTCTCCACCTGTGCAGAATGATGCCCCAAATGAGAAACATGGCTGGGAGATTTAATGCAGCAAGAAATCCCTAGGGACAGAGACACAACTTTACAATGATTAAGAAGTTTGCCCACAGTTTTACAAAAAAACCCCAAACAAACAAAAACAAACAAACAAACAAACAAACAAACAAAAACTAAAGTGTAAGTTCACACTTTCACACAGTAATTTAGAGATCCTGCATTCTTACTTTGACACAATGTGTATCAGAATTAAAAAGACAATGGACAGTTAAATACCAGATTACCTGGGTTTTAGAGTTATTTATTATCCTTATTAAAAGAAGTCAGTAAGACTAAATCAAACCAAGTGGATACCTGCAGCAGAAGAAGGAGGCTGGGGTCATAAAGGTACCATGACATCTTTCTGAACTTGAAGGCTGACTTGTAGTTTGCAAGAGATTCCAATAGTGGACACACTTGTGTCCAATTTAGGAAAAGTACTTGTGTTTCAGGGAATCCATCAAAAAGAAACATAAGGTCTCTAGTTCTAACACCCTCATCACAAAAATATGTATAACATAATGCCTAATAGTTCAAAGACACACTATGGTGATAATTATTAGCAATAGTACATGAACCCTACAAAGCAATTTTGGTCAGGTATAAAAGGATTATTTGATCTGATCACAGAGAGTTACAAACCAAATTACTTCTGATACAAGAGATGTTATTAGTGATCTCCATGGCCTCCCCGACTCATCTAAAAATTATTTTACAAATTTGAATAATGGAAAGTGAAACAATATAGATCTCTGCTCCGCTTTCCCAAACTATATAGATGAAAGGACCCTTAATCCGCATGTGTGTACCTAGAATAATGACTGATCCAGGCTTACTTTTAAGTCTGCACTCCCTGATGAGGTTGATAATGAGCTGACATGAATAAAAGTAAATAAAACCCATGAGACCTATAACCCGGAACCTCTGTGCCTTGGAATTGAGGTCTTGATAATTGCTTAACTAACACCACCATATCATTTTAAATGCTGAATTACAAACAATTTGAGAGAATGCTATGCTGTGCCCATGACATAACAGCTGTGAAGTCTTACATGCAGAAATGAATACATCCCTGCTGCAAGTTAGTTTGACTCAATCTTTCAAACAATATGAAGGCACTTTCCATATGAAATGCATGATTGGCATTACAAAGCCTTCAGGTTTCTCTTGCACCACAGACAATATGTTGTCCCACGTGCACAAGCATCTGCTGACCGAGGCTCCCCGCTCACACCCTCCGGCCCCCCTGCCCTGCCAATGGCCAGGGAGAGGACAAGGCTTTGGCCGCAGACACCTGATGCTGGAAAACAAACTGAGTTCACCAGTGTGTCAGTGACCCACAAGGGAAGCAGAGGCAGCTTCCTTTCAGTCCTTTGGGGTCATCATTAATAACAGATGGAATAAATCCAGGGCTGATGCAGTGCTGCTCACCAGCCGATCCCAGGGTGCTGGCCCCAGGCTGCAGGCAGGGAGGCTGATGTGCCCAGGCTTGCTCAGCAACCTGGTGGCAGGCCTGGGCAGTTTTTTAGTGCAGTGCCTTCTCATTATGCCCCCAACCCATGGGATAAATGTTTGAATGGAAAGAGATATATTTAAAGTGCTGGAGGAAAACAGGAGGAAAAAACAGACAGTGAATTAAAATGTATATCTCTATACCCAGTTCTTAGGTTATACGAAGATTTTAGACAGACAGACTCTATATAAAGTGGATGAACACAGCATATTGCACATTGTTACCCCTGTCCATGGTGCAGACATAACCAAAGCATTTTCCTTCATGCTCAAACTTTTCAGAGACAGGGCTGTCAGTTCAACTTTGCCACCCTGTTTAACACACAAACCATCATCCACATTAATTTTCAATCTTTGAGCAGTGTGAGAACATTTTACACATCAGCATCCTCTATCTTTTCCTCTGCCCTTCTATGGCCTTCCTATTTATAGGCTTCTAGTTTTCATCTCAGCTAACCTTGCAACCTTCTGTCTACTCATATGACACAGCAGCTATTTTCTACCCCAAAAACTCTCTTAGGTTTTGGAACTGAAGCCCACTGTTTACAGTTGCTCTTAGCTGACCATTAATCAGCTGGGTTTCCATTATAGTTATTTGTTTACCTAGTGTGAAAACCTAGTATCTCAGTGCAATTACCTGGCATACACTGGATACTTAATATGTGCTCTTCATAAATTATTGAGGAGAAAGTCTTTCCCTTCAGCCTGTCCTACTGAAACAATGGCTCTTTTTAAAACTACCTTTGAAACTTTGGCAGTATTAAAATTAAATCTCAATTGCGGAAGTCAGAAGTTATATACCAAACTATGAAAAACACATTAAAGGATTCATTTGCAAGCTAAGGAAAAGGATCTATTAATCAGCTGAAGTTCCAACTTTTTGTTAATATTCTACTATTTTTCTCCTTATGTTTTCATCACTGTAATCAAATTCCAGTTTGTGGGTATTTTGGGCACAGAGTTTTGAGCTCAAAGAGTTGAAACTGCTGTATTTGTTCATGCCAGCACAAAAAAAAAAATCCAGAAGGCTTTTTTTTTTCTCTCTCTGTTTAGATAATATCTACATTTGGCAAACTCACTGCTTCAGTTACCTTGACTGCTGCTTCTCTGTGTGAGGTGGTTATCAGAGCCCGCACAAAGCCTTCCAGCTCCCAACAGCCCATTTGGTGCAAGCAGAAGAGGCAAGGGGCAGAGCACACACTGCACCTCTCTGGAAGCAGGTACCCATGAGCAATCCTTCAACACACTTTAGCTTCCAGCAGGACAAGGCAGTAGTCAGTTTTTCAAATACCTCACTGAAACACCTTGAGTTAAGAATAAGAGTCAGGATAAGGCCTTAAGCCTACAACTACAACCTACTTTAGGTGCTATTACACAGTATTTCCTCACTCAAACCAATGACAATTTTGGTGCAAAGAGAAAATTAGATGTATGAGAAAGCTCTAAAACCTTGCTACCCCTCACCTCATGTGTTTATGTGAAACAAAAGGAATAGGTGTTCCTTTCAGACTTCCTTGAATGGACTGGCTTGTTAAAAATCATGTTTATCTATAGTTTTGTATAGTAGACTTTAAGAAAAGTTTTGTTTACATCTGATTTCCCCTTTAAAATCAAAGAAATTTGCAGGGAACCAAAAACTCCTATCTTTATGAATAACATCATTATGTTACGTGATTTAGCTTTCATGCTGAGAAAAACAACTATTTAAAAACACGAGCTGAAATAATTGCATTTCACAAGGGTAACGTTATATTACACTGAGCTCTGAAGCTCACACCATTGTTACACTTAACTCTACCCTTCACGGTAGTTGTAAACACATCAACGTATCTGTTCAGCTGTAAGACACTGAATAAGAAGAGTGCTTGGGAATTTGAAAGGAACCAACTGGTAAAAAGCTGGGACAATTTTGTGACTCTTTCCCTGCCTCCAAGAGGAGGTGCATAAGGCATTCTCATTCCTATGCCTGTATTCTCCAAAAGTGGACAGGCAGTTTCTTCGCAATAGGCTGATGACCACTGGCTAGTTTGGAATCTTCTAGGGGAAAAAACAGGAAACTGAACTGCAGTGCTGCTGTCAAAGGCAGGAAGGGCAGAGATACTTTTCCTGCTTTAAAGCCAATGACCACTTGCAAGGCTTACTAATATTGCAAAAGAGCAATTTACCCAATTCCTGCTTAAAAACCCAACAAGCTCAACAAAAAAAACAAAAAGAAACCATGTCCAGGCACTCTGCCAATCTGTTTGAACGAGAGTCCCAGCTTCAGTGAAGCACTGTGATATAACAGTAGCACAGTCATTATGAACCAAGCACCAGCTATTTTTCAACCCCTCTGAAATCATCAGGCTTCCATCAAACAAAAATTGAAAATCTGATACATACAGATGTGAAAGAAAATCCTTCCCTTCCCCCACATGAAAGCTTTGCCCTGGATTTTTCTTCAGGAGCAGGACTGGGTGCATGGATAGGTGTTGCTTTATATATTCCTTATGCTGTATTTATTGTGTTTATAGCAGCCAGGATAGTAGACAGCCAATGAATTAATATAACAGCTTGCAAAGCTGGTGTGAAATATGATTTTATATACAAAAATCTATCTGAGATCAAAGATACAGCATCAAGCCCTATGAGGCTGCTGGTTGGAAACTCAGTTGATAAAGGGCATAAGAAACAGCTAGCAATACTGCATTTAAAGAGAAACTCAGCCTCCAAGTGAGCCAAGCAGGTATAAACTCCCTTGCTGAGAACTGCAGATCTAATCTAATCTGCCCACCCATTTATAGGATGCTACACTTGCAGCGTTTAAGCACCTTACAAAGATAATCACAGTCATAAAATAGGCACATGCATGTGGTCTCCTAATCCACACAGTTCCCATTTCCTTTCATTCCAGTACCAAAATACCTGCAATAATATACGTACGCCATCAGGACACAAGGCTATATGCAGGCATTTTGGAAAAGAGGCTGTTTTTCTGCTATGATGAAAGTGAGAAATATCTACATTAATTTTGTATTTATGCCTGCTTCTGCCCTGCTGTTTGCTATCTGGTTTCAAAGTGTTGGCTGCTATCGGAGTTTGCCACACACTGCAGGAAAGCATTCAATGACTTTAGAGGGCTCAGCAGCTGATATTCACCCAAAAAACTCACATATTAAGTTTGGTCCTGTTCAAACTGGGCACAACCACCCTTATCTTCAGGCACGGTTGTGTCCCTTCAGTTGGACAACCTCAGAAAAACGACTGAGCAGGGAGGGACATGGTGTTAGTAAAAGTAATGCCAGCTCCCAGAAATGGATCCATCAGTGATAAATCAGGGTAGTTCTCATCCCAAGGGAAATGGCAGACTGTGAGCCAGGGATGGGCAATACAGGTTATTTCTTTTTACACTGGCTGCTGCATGTAAAATAAATAATTCTGTGGTGTGACAATACTGATTTGAGTCACTACAGCTCACTCTGGGCACTCTGCTGTGAGGAAGCAAACACAACAGACCTCCTAAAGCAGCACGTTTGCAAAGAGGAGTGGGAGCCAAGCACGAGGGAGCTGTGTCAAGTCTCCCAGGTCTGCAAGGGAGGATGTAGGCTGCTGCCCAGAGCAGAAGCAAAGCACTCACAAGAGGTGTATAGGAGCTCAGCTCACTGCCCAGTGGTGAACCCTTCCTCATCACCTATTTGCTTTCTTCTTATCACCTTAGCATCCATACAAAACAGTTAATTTTCTTCCCTGACATCTTTTAAATACAGATCAACTCTTCAATCCTAGGAAGATAAAGAGCTGCATATTTGCAGGATGCAAATGCAAAGAAAATGCACAGTATCTCCAATACAGAGTATTCTGATCTGGAAGCCACAAATAGAAGAATCCCCGTAGAGGAATATTGGAGGAAAGCAATTGGCCAGTCCTTGGATGGCTATCCTGCTTCACTTGCCAACAGATGATATTTAGGTTGTCAGGAGTCAAATAATTCTTCTATTAAATGGAATAATAAAAGCTACACAGATTGCAGGGCATTCACCTTGAGCACACAAACCTCCCACAAGGAGCAAAAAACTAGGTTCTGTCACAATTTAGAAGCCAGAAGTTCACATTTAGGAGAATCCTAGCCAAGCTGCCCCCTGACATCACTGAGGGGTCCCAAACCTTACTCCCCAGTCTGTGCTCAGACCACTCAAGTTTATTTTGCCTGTTGGCCCCCGCAGCACTGCCTGCTCCCCAGCACATCCTCTGCTCCCTCCCTTGGGTGCCTTGTAGTTCACAGGGGACCTCAGTGAAACCAGCAACACCAGTCAGTACTAAAACCGTTTGGAAAAGAACACTTGAATCACTTGTACAAAAGCAGGAACACAAGATGCAGGTAAGATACACGGCTATGGTACCCCAGATATCAGTTTTCCATAGCACTGTTTGTTCCTCATTAGTAAACATTTTCTTTAAATTATCTTGGATACTCATTAAATATTATCAGCTACTTAGAACCAAAGGATAATTATGAGTTTAATGAAGCGTGTACCAGCTTGCTGAAGTCTAACGTTTGTTTCTCTGCTGGGACTCCATTTTACTTTGCACTTATCCTTCAGCAAAGCTCCTCTACAAAGTCACTTTGGCAATAAGAAGTATTTAATTAGATTAATGAATTTTTATCACCTCTCTTAGGGATTAGGCTTGTTAAATCCTGGCGACTAAAGAACAACAGATTTTTTATTACTAAATGTTTAGGGATGCATTGGTTGTGTTGCTGTGGCAGTCCTCATAAGTCAGGCAGCTTTGGGCAGTTCTACCTTGTATATCCCTCGGTAGGCGAGGGATATTTGGCAGTGACAACCTGTGCCTTCAGTTAAATCACAGAAATCAAAATGCAAATTAGGGCGTGCAGACTCCAGACAGGGTTTCCAGCAGCTGACTTTATTTCAAAGTTTTCTAACTATCTCTGTGGGAGGATTAATGAAACCACTTATCATGGGGTCCTCTCAATGAAAAAAATAAAAAAGGAAAAATAAAAAGGAGGGCTGACAATCTGTATTTGGCTTTGCTCACTAGCTAGAGAGCACTGCGACTGTCTGAGCTAACTCTTAGAGTATTTGCTCTTTTGGTTGCTTTTTGTTATGATCCTAGTTACAGCTTGGGAAACTGGTTTTAGGTGCTTCACTGAGACAAGAAGGAGCATGGCTACACCATCCCAAGGGGTTTCCCGATAAAGGATCCATTGAGTCATGTCACACAGGATGACATGAAGCACATTTCTGACACACCACCACTCAGTGATGAGCCAGTGGGCTCCCAAGACGCAGCCTGGAAAAACATTTGGGCTCCCCTCACCAGCGTAATGGATGCACCTAATATCCTGACCATATGCACTTTCATCATCCTGATCATTTGCACTATCAAAGCACCGTTGCATTTTTATGGAGATGCACTGAAGCAATCTCACAGCACAACAGACTCTTAGATCTGGGCAGCTGAGTCCCACTCAAGACTGATGAAGGTTTGAAGTTAGTTATGAGACTTTGCAGTGGCTGACTCTAGTTACCAACACAGCATGGGGAGAATTTGTGTGATTTGTGTGACTCAAACCTTGTTTCAGCTGCACACAAGCAATGGTTACCACTGTTGCTCAAGTAAGACACCATCCAAGAAGGTCATTCATAAAATGCAACAAATTTTAAATAGTGGTAAATGGGCCAAGAAACATAAACAATACAGCTAATGGAATTTCTGTTCCTAAATCATCTGGACACTTTAAAATCTCCACCTTAATGACCTGCCAGGCTTGAAGGACAGGCTTCCAAAATGGAAGAAGTCTTGCAGGTCTCTGCAGGGATCAATATATAGTTATCACCATTCTGGATTAGTCCTTAAACATGAAACATTTCACTCAACACAGCCCAAAAATCCACCTGCAAAAACTGAGCATCAAGCATCTAGGTTCCTCTCCTCAGCTGGGTTCTGAAGCCTTGTTGGCTTCCCTGTTCATGAGAAGGCAATGCCACTTCCCAGACAAGCAGCTTCAGAGAGTTTATGGAAGGACAGGAACTAGTGGCAGCAAAAGAAGCAGCAATAGGAACAATTTTGAAAGGCTGTCACAAAGCAACAGGGAAGGGGGAACATGAGGCTGATGCAAACAGATGACGTTTTCAAAAAGTCGTATCTGTGTGATTGCGCCTCTGCACAGGTCTGATGGCTGTGCCACTGTGGGCCCCCAGCTGAAGGCATCAGAGCAACACAGGGTCACCAGTGCTCTACACACACTCCCTAGGCTCTGGCAATTTCCCGGGTGTCTGGATGCGACCATGCAGCTGTCGGCCCTCCCATCCACGGAACGGCTGCATCCAGCCTCAGCCACTAATGTATGCACACTTCTCTGCCCATCTGTCTTCAATAATCTGTCCCCCAGGACCAGGAGAAAGAAGGAATAATTAAGCTGTTCCATTAAGGAAAGAGGATGTTTTTGACCAGGGAAAGTAACTTACCCATTTAGCTTATCTCACAGACCGAGTAAAACGTGCGCTCGTTGACCACTGATGCTGCAAGTGTGTACTGATTTGAACTTGTTAATGAAGATAACTCTCTGTGCTGGGAGTGCTAGAAGAGAACGGAGGGTTAGAGGGGAGCACTGA
This sequence comes from Certhia americana, assembly GCA_018697195.1. NCBI lineage: Eukaryota > Metazoa > Chordata > Aves > Passeriformes > Certhiidae > Certhia > Certhia americana. The sequence goes on from CM031859.1 coordinate 38,832,298, forward strand.
AGTTTATCTGTATTCTGCAGAGTGCATCTGAGTAATAAAAGTCACCTTCCTCAGAAACCTTTGCCCAAGACTGAACTCAATTCCTCACAGCATGTTTAAAAGAGTCCTGTAAGACACCTGCATGAATAATACTGAGTAGGGCATGCTCACTGAACTTCCTGGGATGCTGGATTCAAAGGAGAAAGAAAAGATGGTGAGAAGCAGAAAGAATTGGAGGAAAGCAAAAAGGAGGGGGAGAAAACCAGGATATGGGTAAAAAATTGAAGCAGGATATGAATAAAAAACTGAAGCTGTAAACAAAGCTTACTGATGATTTACTGAGGGGACAAGGCAAAGGACAAAACTGTGGTACAAGAAATTAATGGCATTATCTCACATATTGAAAATACAATGGGTCTCTTTCTCTGAAGAATCTGTCTTGGAATATATTGAGAGAAGCATCTTTCAATTACCAGCACATTAAACTCCAAACTCCATGGTGTCACAGCAAACAGAGAGGGGGAATGACTCTAAGGGGAAATGAATGATTAGGACTCCATCCACATCCCAGCTGCGACAGGATGTGTTTTCACAACACATCAACTGTTTAAATCATTTGATCTTCTTATTGTCTGACAGAGTAAATTAAATATGCTATCTGCTTTCATGAGGCTTCCTGGTTCAAATCCTGCAACTTTCCTTTCGGGTTTTTTTCATATGCTTTTTAAGTTAATTAGAGCTCAGCTTACAAATCCCACAGCAGTGATCCACAGGTGATCCTGGGTGAACACCTATCAACTCGTGGAGTAAAAGGCTTTTTATAGCTGTCTCTCCTTGGGAGGCTAGGGGCACAGAGCAGGATGTGGCTGCTGGAAGGCTCTGGGTCTTTGCTTTCACCCAGATGTTCAGTTGTGCCAGTAGGCAAGGGAAAAGATGTGCTTGCTGCCCACAGGGCTGCCTTCCCTGTGCTGCCTGTCTTGGGAGGGATTGAGCTCTGTGGAGGTGGTTGAAGAGGGCAGGGATATGGGGAGTGGAGTGTAAACTGCACAAGGGGTTCAGAGTAAAAAGGGGGGGAAAAGGAGCAAAATCTCTGGCAAGTTGGGATCCTGGCCAGCTGCCACTGTGGAGGCTCTGGCAGACACCAAAAAGCACTCAAACACCCAAAGGTGCCTAGGAGGAATAAAAGCATGAGGACTAACAGGCATGCTAGCACAGGCTTTGAACACAAGGTACAGTTTAAAAAATTCAAGCATGTCAGAAGTCAGCGTGTTTTCTAGAGAAGTGGCACTAAGGGACACAACTTTCCTTGAAGGGAATGGATGGAGAGATGTAGGGGGGCACTAAGCACATTCAACAGGCCCAAGCTGCCCTTTACAGAGGGAGAAGCAATTCTGACCCTGAGGTAGACTTGATTTCTTGATGCAGCACTGGAGAGCGAAGGTTTGTCTCTGGACTAATTGGTTTGTGTTGGAAGTCAGAGAGGCCAGGAATTCACACCCAGGGCAAGAACCTGACTTCTATCCCAAGGCATTTTCACCTACCAGAGTGTTCTTCTGTGGCTACAGGGAGATGAAAATGACAGAGGTAAAATCATTGAGACACCATACATTGTGATGCTGCACACATGTGTGCTATATATATGCACATGAATGAAAGAGATCATTTGACATATAGGGGAGGACCATAATTTTATTCAGTGTTTGTGAAGTGAGTTGCATAAAGATGTTTGCAGGTATTTGCTGCAGGTCCATACTGCATCTTGCAATTTAAACAATAATAATTAATGCATGATAATATAAACATTCCTATTAGTAAAGGTGCCTCAATCAGGAGGCTTTTGTTTACATTTAATTCAAGAACAGTTTGGCATGGTGTATTTAAAGCTTCCAGCAATATTTTCTGTTCCTATCAACATGAATATCACAATTTTCAGGCCAAAGAAAGGGTCCTAGTCATTGTACAGGGGACTGAAAAAATGGTCTCTGCCATTATTATGCAAGGATGTCTAGTTCTTCCTAGAAGACTGCAGTTTGCAGAATAATTAGTTTACAATGATTAAATGGAATTTACTAAGAGATCCTCAAGAATACTACATGGCAGCACTGCTGAGAGTCTGTACTGGCTAAAACAATGTAACTGGAGTGTGATGCAGCTGAGTAGATCACACAATGATTTTGCTTTGTACCTTAAGGTGAGATCCACTGTGTTATGGTGCATAATGTGTTTCACTCCAGAGCATGGCAGGAGGTACAAAACACTGCACTGTGCAGACCACACTACTTTCAAAAAGCTTTTGAAAAATATGTGCAGCTTAATTCAATATTGCCAGCCTCTGGTACTCTCTGGCAGGAACTTAAAAATCTCTTGTAAATCTCTCTGTTTATCTGCAAGTGCAGAGATATGGAGGCATGATGGATACATCTTAATACTATCTTTGTTGTTGCATATAGGTTTTAATTTAATTTTACTTTATGTGGCATTTACTTTATCTGCTCAGATTAAACTAATTCTTCAAGGGACACAAGGAAGGTGAGTGAAGGTGATACAGGCAGTCTCCTGTGGTCTGGATCTGCATAGGCAGCCCCTTCCAGCCTGCTATGACTGGAGCCACCAGAGAATGTGATTAGAGGGGAAACAGCGTCTTCAGTGCTGGGCACTGGGAGAGATTCAAAAACTAAGAGAAAGTGAAGATAAAACTATAATCTAATTTTGAAAAATGAGGATTAAAGGTTCCATTACTCATGCTGTTTCCACTGTACATATGGAGGTAACAATATGTGATTTTGCTGGATAAAAATATTGGCCCCATGCAGCTAGTGTGGTGCAAGTAAATCCCTACTGTGTTTGTAATGAGGGAAGGTTAGGATCATGCAGATGTGTGACTGTAAGCCGGTTTAGTGTTCGAGCTAGCATAATATGAAGAGATTGTTCCTTGACTTACTGGCAAGTCTGGATATTCTCCACCATGTTGTGACAACAACAACAAAACCACCAGGAGACCGGCATGGCTCTGCACCACATCTCCCTGCTTATCACCCCCTAATGCACAAATCGGGTGTCAGCAGGGAGGCTCCCTGCCTGGGGTGCTCCCGGCTTTCTTTCCCATGAGGCTGCTCTAATTTCATATATCTGGTAAGCATCTGTTTTTACAAGGGTAGCACAGTGTCTAGAAGCATGGAGGAAAATACTGTTGCTGATATTTCTAAGTATTCAGACTTCTCCCTTAGTAGTCCAGGGATGCCCCGGGGGCAAGGCTGCCTGCTCAGATGGGCTTACAACTTAACCTGGAGAATAACACAGTCATGGATACTCGTGTGGGAAGGTGAGGGAAGAGGAGGGCTTCCCTTCTGAACAAGGAGGTCACTTCACATGTTTATGCACTGTCCATGCAGGAGAGTGCAAAAAGGGTAGATGAAGGTAGCAGAAGTGAGCTATCACAACCAGAAATACTTAGGACAAGTGGGAGAAAAATCTACTTGAGTGTTCCCTGATGCACAGGGACATCACTTCTGCATCACTGAGGAGGCATGGCAGTTTTGGCTAACATAAGCAGGGACGCAGGAAAGTGTAAGAGAAACTAGAGATGGATGGCAACTGTGAGAGGGACACAAGGGAAAGAAGCTGGTAAGAGAAGAGAGCATGGTAGGTGACCATGCAGGGGAAGCAGGAAGGAACAATTGCAGTTGGAGTGGTGGGGAAAATGAGTGTCTTTGAGACTGTGTGTACTGAAGAGAGACAGCAGAGGCTGACTCTGATCTCCGTGGAAGGTGAGGAGCTACGTGCTGGTGCGTGGGGCTGGGGGCATTGGCAAAGGCAAAGGAAATTATATATCACTCTAATCTGCAGCACATTCCTTGTTGTCTGGGAATATATATGTCAGCTGGGGAGATACCTGTGGAGGTTACTGAAATTAATTGTATTTTTGCATTTCTCTCTCTATCCCCCTCACCTCCCACAGATGCACACACACAAATACCTATGGGTATAAATGTAACATTGAAGTTTCATTATGGTTTACCAGCATCACTTGTCTTGAACTATCACATTGCCAAATGAGCATTTTTTTGATTCCCTCAATTCCCAGGGTATATAAAGAAGTTGTAATTTCCAAGGAAAAGAAAAGTATAAAAGAAAAAAAAAAAAAAAACAAAAACAAAAAAATCCAAACAAAAAGGCCAACCAAAAAAACACAATCCTTTGGGTCTCCAGGAAGCTTTTCAAATTCGTCTGTCTGTTGGATCACCACGAATTTTCTGGAGACTGAATTTTCTGGTCTATGTGTCTTAATAGGTCTGGATGCCTGAGGTTTAAAACTGCCTTATTGCTGGTAAGATTTTTCCCACCTCTAAGCTGCAGCAGATTAATCGTGCCTGGGAGATAATTAAGCAGGTGCATGTTCACTTGATGCTGGCCAGATGGACAGAAAAGGGTGGATGGGCCCGGACCAAACCAAAAAAAGCAATCAGAAGATCCACTGTCCAGAACACATGTTGGTCCCAGATGCTGGAGTGAAGTGGGTCTTCAGTAGTGTTTTTAATGCTTTATACCAAGCAATTCATTGTGAAAAAAATTTAAAATTTTATTGCTAATGTATCCTTAACCTGACAAATCACATATGAAACAAGGAGATTTTTATTTCTGTGAGTGTGTCTGTTCTCTATTGAACACATTAACATATTGAATACTGCTTTTAAAAGACACAATACTTGTTCCCCATAGTTTATAATCTAAATTATAAATATACTACAGTATCAGAAGGAGTATCAAAATAAATTCATGCCATGATTCACTGTGTCAGCACATTGACTTGCAATGCTGCTGCCATGCAGGCTTTTCCTGCATGTGAAAGGAAAGCATCAAGGGAAATCTGAGTCCCATTGCTCTCACAGAGTTTTGCACCCACTCCAGAGTGGTGTGATTTCATTTGAGAGCTGTTGCAATGTTCCTACCAGGTGCACTCCTGTTCTGTGCATTTATTTCATCTTCCACTCTAGAAAGATATTTACCTAATTTTTTTGTAACAGTAGTGAGCATAGATAAGGTTTTATCCCAAATTAAAATGCTTCTCTGTTGGAATAAATGACCTCTCTTGAGTCTTTAAAATTCTTACTTCTCATTTTTCCTGAAAGATGCAATATCTGAAAACCCTTTCTCTCAGTTTTTTATGTTTCTTTTTTAATTAATTAAAGCTGAGATGCCTGTATTATTATAGCACAAATATTTGGATCTGAAGAAGAAATCTACATTTTTAAACTTGATGGACAATATTGTGATCAACACCAATTTAAAATTGGATGTTATAATAAATACATATTTTGCATTTAAAGAATTCATTGGAGAAGTTCCAAGTGACAACTGCCATCCATTTGCTAACCAGGTAAATGCCACCTTTTAAACAGTCATATTCTTTGTCATCATCATCATCAGTGTAAGCTATTTTCAGATAGTTTTTGTGAGTGGCCAAGATTATGTTTGTCCTGCTGCCAGATGAACTAGCATGGTTTATTTTACACTGTTTAAATGGTACTTAGGGCATGACCCAAAGTATGTCACCCATGTTGCTTTTTTACCACCTCTGATCACTGTATTTTCCCTTTTGTGGACAGAGATTTTACTTCCACTCCTCCAAGAGAAAGATTGTGGAGAGATGTCAAAGCTTATTATTCAATGGAGGTGTCACACAAAGGCTCTTCTGTGAATGATCCTGACAGCGTTAAATTCAAAAAACAGTGCTAAAGGATATGTGGCCATGTGAAAGATTTCCATGGGGTTTTTTTTCCATATTGTAGGGTTTGAGTTTTGGTTTCTTGACCAGTAAGATTATTTTTATGTGGCCACCTGAAATGATAAAGGATTATTACCTCTGGATCACAGATCCAAAGGTAGCCTTCGTGTCCTTTCAATAATCATTGTAAAAATAGACAGCAATTTTGATACCCTCTTCATTTTCATAAAATATCTAACTTGATGGTTCAAATACTTGCCAGGTAAGAGATACATGAAGGAGGGAACAAGACTATCCAGTGCTGTGAGTCCCCTCACCAGGGAGAACACCATGCAGGTACCAACTGACCCTTGTGACAAAGAAAGCCATGTGACAAAGAAAATCATGGAATGTATTTTGGTGATCATGAGAGGAGATAGGAACTGCAACCGCCAGATCCATCCCACTCCTATTGTTCTTTCAGGCTCCACCACCTTGGGACAGGCTGGTCACTGCCAGCCCTTGAAGAGTGGCCTTTCATCCTGGTCTGGTTCCACCCCTGTGGAGCTGTATTGCTGTGGACAAAGTCAAAATTCCATTGATGGTTTAGTGCCTATTCTGACAAGATACAAAATGTATCCATCTTCCAGGCTATAAGCATAGCAAGCAGCATGAACTCTAAATTCAGAAAATGTCACATTTTTAACAACCAATTTTGGTGTTTTCTGCCAGTTCCCAAATGAAAAGACCTAATGTTTTCTAAAGTCTGTTTTTTAATAAAAAAATAATTTCATGTACTGGGGCACTGCAGCTTTTACAGTCACACATGTTTACTGCATATACTCTGAAACATGAGATTTATACAGGGATCAACTGCTTCTGCATCCTGAATCATTCCAAAGACGGGTTGTCTGTAAATAGGAGACCTTGAGGGAGCAGAAAATATAAGTAAGAAAGTGAAGTTGCTCTAACAAGCAAAAGTCCTTAAAGTAAAGGGTGGCATTCAGTACTCAAAAGTACTTAAAAGAAAAGCTGGCAGTTTTCCATATGAAGACACACTGACAATGCAAGACAAGTGAGAGAAAAGGGAGCTGCCAAGTAGAACATGCTGCTACAAACCTCTGCAGCATGACAGTGCCCAGACCACAGAAGGGGAGCCCCTATACTCAAGTTCCTTCCTGACAGCACATGGGCAGCAGGACCCCTAAGAGGGCAGGGGAACAAGTCTGCCTTTAGTGCTTCTCACAGGGGTTTATGTCCCCCTTCCAACACAGCTTCCTCTGACAACAGACCCTTGGGAGACCACTGGTGGCTGTGACAGAAGTCCCACTGCATCCAGAGAACATCAGAGGGAGGGTGGTAAGCAAGGACACAAACGAAATGGCAACTTTCCCTTTTTAAGAGCAGCAGCAGTGCCCTGCACACTCAGTGGAACAAAGTTTGAAGGCAGCACCTTGGTTTATCAGTGGCAGAGCAATGCTCTGTCCCAAACCTGTGGGGGCTGAGTTGGGGAGGAGCATGTGCACAGGGAATGAACAGGCTTATTTATATCACCTGCTCTAAGTGCATTAGTTCCAAGATGCTGCAGCCCTGGTGTTTCAAAGATACCTGTTTCTGGGTAGATTTTAGTAACTTGGAGAAGTTGGCTCCAAGCACATGGAAGACAGTCTAAAATACTACTTCATCACGCAGGTTTTCAAGAAGAAAAGAGGAAAGTTCAGGAGTCACTTCTAGGCAAGCTCACAAGCGAATCAAAGCAAGGGAAAATGTTATTTGTAGATAGCACAAACCACCAGTCCCTGCCCACACACAACAAAAAAGGTAGCTACAACATCTTCTTCTGTGAGAGTTTGGACCTGTGCATCTTTATTTACCCTTGGAAAATGAGTGCAGAGCATTTCTGAATGACAGTATGCACATTCCCACCCTCTACACAGGGCTGAGCATTTGGAGAGATGTCTCAGACCTGACTGAGCCAGCAGTTTTGGAGAAGCACTTCTGCAACAGGAGTCTTAAAGCTGGCGTATTGTCCTTGTAACCATGCCTAATGCAGGCATCAATAGCACATAGCAGCACAGATGAGAATTGGACTTTTAAACTCACATGGACTTTATGCCCTCCAGAATTTGGCCATCTGAAACTACAGGAGTCTCTAAGCCAAGCACCAAGAGAGAGGGAAGTATAATCTACTAAAATCACAGAATCCCCATAATAGGGAATTATTGGCTCAAGTAGATCACCTTCCACTTTAACTTGTGCCTTTCCTAGGCAGCATGGATATCTCCTACCTTTAGTGTAAATGTAATCAGTGAATCCAGTTTGTACCAGCTTCCCTGGCCACAACAGTTGACCTACTGTCTTTTCTTGCAAAGGCAGAATTATAAAGCTTGTGTTGCAGTTCAGCCTTGAGTTTGGGCTGACATTTGTTTCCTTCCCCAAATGAGTTGCCTGGTTACATTTCAGGCAGACTTCTGAAAGTATACAAATGTACTTCTAAAACTGATAATCATCTTCAGGGGGGAAGGCTTATATCCTGTTTTTGCTTATGAGAAGGGCCCCAGGCACCCTGATTTAAAAAATGATCTGACAAGAAGCAAAGACTCAAATGTTCCTTGACACATGTACTTCTGGCACCTCAGATAATCAGCATAGTTTCATGGAATTAGCTGAAACTCCATCCTCACACACCCCTCCCCACTTGTCATCTCACAGCAGAAAACATGCTGAATAACAGTGCATCACACCAGGCCCAAGCTTTTATTATATTCTCAGAATATAATAAAAAGAAGAAGAAAAAAAAAACCATTCTTTTTTTTCCTCACTGCTTCTCTTCCATCAGCAGAGCTATTCTTTCCTTGATGCCATATCAAATGTTTAAAAATTTTCCACAGTTCAGTTTTAAAAGCAGTACATGAAGCCAAAGAAGGAAAAGAAGAAAAAAAGAGAAGAGCAAATGGAGCTATTTGAGCTCAGCTTTCAAACAAAGAAGCCCGATCAGGACCTCAGTTCTTTGGAGCTGAAAGCCCCAGCCTCTCTTCGGACAAATGCCTTCACTTCTCACTGACTTTAGTGACATCTGCACAGTATGGTCATGGACCCACCTTGCTTCAGAAACTATCTGTCTGTGCAAGATTTTGCTCATTAAATGGAACCTAAAGGATGTGTGAGTCATATGAAAGCACAAGGATTTGGAAAAGGAGCACTTCACAGTGTAGAGGAGTGCAATAAAGCCTTTCTCGCCCCCTTACCTGAAGTATTTTTGCAACACATATATTTACAAGATTCCTTCTTTATTTTCATCCTCTTTGATCTATGCAGTTCCTTTGATGCATGCAAGTGATAAATCTCTGTGTCTTTCCTCCCAAGATTTTCAGACAGTATGTGCCCTGCTCTCATGACTATAGACAGTACCTCCTGAGTTTGGTTGCTCCTCTTCCTCCTCCTGCATCCTCCTACTGCTCCTCCCACTCACTAAATTTACCAGTCTTTGCGCAGAGCTATCTCCTTGCTCCTTGGTAGCACTGGCCTTAGGTGTCCTTACAAGTGATAGATAGAAAAATTACCTGTAATCCTCAGTCCTGCCCAGATCCACTTGGTTTCTGTGGATGCTGGTGCAAGAAATGAAAAGGAGCTCTGTAGGCTTAGATGTCCAGGGGCTTGTTTTCCTTCTTCCATCTCCACTTCAAATGCAGCATCACAAAACCTCATTTCCTTCACCTTTCTGACACCTCTGTTTTCCTTGATGACCAGAATTGCTGGTCCTGTACCTGTGTGTCTCCTGGTCTTCTTTCTATAAGTTGTAGTTCAGGACAGAAGCTCTCTTCTTCGTCAGTGCTTTCGTAGTCCCTGGAGCCACAATGTCTCAGCCTGGACCTTCCAGCAACTTGAGTCAGGCCATATTGCTGATGCAATACTGTAAATTAAGGGTTTGGATTTCTAGAAATATTTTCCTTTCCATGTGTTTTTTTCAGCAGTCTTCTGTTAATAACCTCTGAAGAATGAAATATTTACCCTGGCTTTGATTATCTTGCATCTTACTGAAGATATCTTTTCTACCAACATTCCAAATTCTCACCTAAACTGAATAAATCACAGTTTCTCTCTCAGGCTTTGCTTTAGCTCAGCTCAACTGGGGGTAAAAGTTAGCATCCCCATAATAAGACTAGAAAGATTACAGACCACATTATATTATATATTTTATCTGAGGTCTCTGAGGTCTCTACCATGGTTTCCATCAGCTTCAAATATGGAAGCTCAGCACCTTTGGAGAAAAGCAGGTCATTTAATTCAATACATTTCATTTGAAAAACTGATATAAAACTGTTATTTTTTAAAATTCCTGGTAGCTTTGGCTTTTACAAGGCTAGGTATACTCAAAAGGATGGTGTCTGCCTCCATATTTTAGAGTTGCGGATGCCAACAAACACTGGAAAATGCAACTAGCTAGGGCAAGGAAGGCAGTGGGAGATTGATGTTCTTACAAGTTTGGCAAGGAAAATGAAAAATATACCACAGCAAAAGGACAGAAAATATACAGTGAGTAGATAAGACACTTCACCAGCCTTACAGCCTACATAGATAAAGGATTGGCAATCCAGCTTCATTGCATTCACGGGGCAAGTATTTTGGAAAAGCACTGGCATCTAGCAATACACATTACTGCACAAGTGTTACTATTAATAGGATTAAGGCTGATGTTTATTATGCTGTGCAAAGATAGCAACTGTGATAAATGAGATTGCAAATGCTGCCCACTTTAACCCTTTTTATAATCATTCTTATTTTTAGACATCATTTTCCATTCTCATTTCTCTGCTTGGTTCCATGCCCATGCTGGACAAAAAAAAAATGTATTTCAGGCAGCTCATTACAGTAAACATTAAGTATAAGAGCATTAATTTCAACAATCAGATATAAAATATATTTGTAAATTAAGCAGCTCTAACACACAATTCTACATGTAATTTTGCGTGTTTGCATGTCACAAAGTGTCCCTAGTTTGTGTCATTTGTAATCACCTGGCATTTTACAGTAAAGGCAATGTCATGGATGCCTTACAAATAACAAATCCAGAAATCGATTGCAGCTGTAGTCCTTGCACTGAGGTTCAGTGTGTGCTCCTGCAGGTAAGAGATACCATCCATGGGCAAAGCTTGCTTCTCTGTCCAGGGCACTCTGTGCCAGCCAGAGGGCATGGCCTCAGTCCGAGCAGTGTGAGTCACACAGGGCTGGAGAGTGCTCAGCCCTGGGAGATTTACAGGGTGATTTATGGCTTCAGCATCCTGAATTACTCTGGAGATGGTTTATTAGGAAGGGGCCTTAGGGAGCAAGGAATAGAGGGAGAGAGTAGATTCACAGTTAAAGGAAGAATTGGTACAAGGCAATTTATACATGAAAATTCAGATCCCCCTTCTGAATTTCCTAAAAGCTTGAGGTGTCTGAGTCCAGGGCTTTGCTCTGGGCCCTTTTCTAGAACTGATGCGCAAGTAAATCAGCCTCCTGTATGAAATCGCTCTTAAATGTGTAAGGCACCATCAATCAAAAGGTGTAATCAGCTTTCCCTGCTCAATCCCTGCAGAGCTATTCTTGGCATGCTGTTGGAAAAAAGCAAAGGCAGAGAGATGTTCTTTTTTCCCTCCGAACACAGTCCCAGAGAGACGGCTACCCCGCATAACGAATGCAGCCCATATTCCCTGTCTGTAAGTCGAGTTTCACAGTGTGTCATCGCCTCCTCTGCCAAGGTGATTGATTCCCAGTGTCTAGGACCGTCAGGTCAGTGTCTCGTCCACACTTATCCACAGATACGTCTACCTCATCTGACTGCCAAAAATTTCCTTCTCATTTCTGGAACAGCGTTACCCAGACATACCCTAAAATTTCATGAGGAAACTATAGACCAGCTACTGCCTCCACTTTCATGTACATTCAGCTTCTCAGTGCCCCAGAGCAACATGAAAGCAGAGCAGAAAGAGTCCTGTCTCCTCACATATAGCTGGGAAGCAAGACTTTAAATCTACTATGCAGGTCTTTTGGATGCCCTCATAATTAGGAATAGTGGAAAAGTATGTTATTGACAGCTCCTGAGCTAGGCCACAGTCATGGATGTTTGCTGCACACCTCTTGTTTGAAATAGGAGCTTTATACTGGACATCAGGGAACCTTGCTTATATGTACACACACACAGAGATTTTGGTTATATGACTGGTCTTTGAAATCATTTAAAGGATATTTGCAGAGCCAGGATGAGATATAAAGGCAGTAGATCCTCACAAGAAAGACAGGGGGAAGAAGGAGTGCTGGGAATTACCATACTGGGGGCTGCAGCACTAGATCCTCCTCAGCATATTGCAGGATTTTATGTCAAGGTTTCCTACACTGACATTAACCCTCAATCCACACATCAGTGGCTGTGTTTCTACTGGGGTGCTTCAGAAGATACACTGCCAAACAAAGCCTTTCAGCAAAGAGCACAGCAGTGAAATCAAACTGACCTCTGAAATTTTCTTCTGTTTTTTTTTTTTGTTGTTACAGAAAAGTCTTGCATAAGGGTAACCACTTATTTTGCAATGCCAAGTTGCATATCATTCACATATAGAGGTTACACGAGTATCACTGGGAGAATGTATCCCTTCAAGAATTGTTCTAATTAGTGACTTGAGCTTTCATTTAATTACACTCTTTAATGCACATCTTGGAATTACAGAGGTGGGTGTAATTTAATTAGCCAAAAAAAAAAAAAAAAGAAAGAAAAGAATCCAAGACACATTTCTATTCCCTTAAAATTTAGGTTACACTTAAGACGTGATGGGGATGACACAGATATTTCCCAGGGACAAGGTCCATATGCCTTCACCTTGAGGTATGTTCGGATGCAGCCCTGGGCATGTGAGTGTGAGCGTGGCTGGAGGCTGACAGCTGCTCATTACAGGCTGCTGGGGCTCTCAGCCTGGCTCCTGGAGGACAGGTGGCCACATGACAAATGAAACCCCTCACAATTAGCACTAATTGACACTCGTGTGGCCCGTCTCCAACAAGAGGTCAGGGAGCGGGTGAGCTCAGAGGCTGAGCAGCCCATCCTGGCAGCAAGGGTCTGCAGTGCCACTGCCACTGCTGCCACCACCATGTTGCTGTGTCCAAGCACAAGACTCAGCACCAATATTTTGACAGCCCCGGTGTTCACCAGGGCCCGCTGTGGCCCCTGACTAAAATTATCCCAGTTTTAGATCTGCTGTGAATGCCTCAGCCTGGCCTCTTACCCACACCAGCTCCATGAAGTTGCCCTATCATCCATGCCCTTCATCCCCTCCCCATGGATGTGCTGGCTTTCCAGACAGCAGATGCAAGTTTGAGTTTGCTACACCTCCCACCTTTCATTTTTTTCATTTAGAAACATTTCCACATTAAAAATGTGCAATAAACTGACCAGCTGCCACCCCTTGATGCTTAATCCTCTCTAATCTGGTCTGGGAACAGTGAAATGTACAATTTTGCTTATTATGCAGCTTCCCAAAATAATTGAATGTAGCAAGTTGAGAAGGTAGCAAGTGAGGAAAAAAGGAAACTAACCCCTCAGCTATTTATTTCTCATTTTCTAAGGGTCTGTATGGCACACCCATACTGCTGTGAATGATCTCCTTCTCCTGAGAGAGCACATACAGATACTCAAGCTGTGGACTGAAAAATGCCCCTTGTCCAACACAGGCCCTCTCCATCCAGGAATTAGATAGCCCATGCCCCACAAACCTTGCAATTCAACAGCAAACAACATGGTCCTCAGGGATGGAATTAATTGGAGTTTGGATTTTATACTGGTTGGCTTGATTGACTTCATCTGAGGCCTCACAAAAGCAGTAAGTCTTTCAGAGGGGCTCCCTATAAATTTATGGCTCACAAGGCAAGAAAAAAATCTCATGTAAATTATACCCTTTGAAAATGATCATGAGGTATTGAGATGGCCCAGGGGACTTGTCGAGGAAGTTTCATCTCTTGCTCATTTAGCATAGGTAAGCAATAAGTCGTTATTCTCTTGAAGTAATGCTAAAGCTTAGGAAAAAGAAGGTGTTTTATCAGTTTATTTATACCATGCCCTGTGCCCAAATATGTTGCTGTCTACCATCAGATATCTAGAAGGTTTTCCCCTTGAAAACCAGCAGGTCTAAGGACTGACTGATGAATAGACACACAGACAGATTGGTGCTGTCCTTTCTTGGTGCACGGCCTTTCTTCCTTTTGCTGAGAAGCCAGAGCCATACCCAGATAATCTTGTGAAATGCCACACGGGGAACGATCGAAAGTGGATCTGACAGAGCCACTGGCATATTGTTTCGCGTTGCTACACATTGATCCTAGCTCATCTGGAGCCCCACAGTCTTGTCTTCAACAAATTTCATAGCTCCAGTCATGATTTCTAATCTAAATGTCTAACATAATCTTTTTCTATGATGTCACCAGCTTTTTCCCAGCATTCAGCTCTTCCTGACAGAAATACAAAGCCTTATCATAGAGTCATATAATATCTCCAGTTAGAAGGGCACAGGGCTACCTAAACTAAATCATATAACTAAGAATGCCATCCAGATGTTCCTTGAGCTCTGACAGGCTTGGTGCCATGACCACATTCCCAGGGAGGTTGTACCAGTGACTGATGACCGTCTTGATGAACAACACTATCCTAATATTTCTAATGTCCAATCTGCACTTCCCCTGATCAAATTAATTTCATTTTCTTAATTCTTCGGAGAAAGAATTTTTCTGAGGATCTGACTGTCTAACTTGTATAAAAGAGAGTTCATGGCTAAGGCATCTATAGAAAATGAAGTATTCAGTAAAATTCAGCTTAAAAATATTATTTTCCAGTGTAGCTGTGTATCTGAGAAATATCAAGTCTTTTCTTTTTCTTGTCCTGGGCAAAAGCTATAAAAAAGCACTACAGAAAGCTCTGGAGGTCAGGATCCTCTCTCAGTCATCTGCCAACCATCTAACAAAGTCATCGGTTCTTCACAAAGTGCAATATTAAGAGCATATTGTTTCACACATGCTGCTTATCATTTTCTACTTTGAAACAAGCAGCTACAAGCTCTTCTAGAGGAGCATTTCAGTGGTAGCAAAGACAATCAACTTGGAAAAAGTGACTGATTGCTATAGCGCTAGTTTGCATTTCATGTCACCTTGCTTTCAAGTTCTCATTAATTACATTACATTAATTAATTAAGCCTGATAGCACACCTGTTGTTAAGAATTATCCATACTTTATTGTTAGAGACACCAAAAGAGAGCCATTAGAAGGCTTGCTTAGAATCTATATTAAAATTGAAAAATAGTCCAGTTTTGTACTAGACCCAGATTGTATCTGTGTAAATACATGGTCTCCCTCTATTGTTCCCCATTGTACCCAAGACTTACTAGCTTCTAAAAATAGAGGCAGCATCAAAGGAGTCATGCTCTCCCTTCCCAGTATGCAGGAGAAAGCTTGGCTTATTTAATTGTGCAAGAAAATTATTGCAGAAAGGTGACAATTGCAAAAACTCCTCTGTTTTCAAGCTTTTTTGGTTCACCTTAGTGGGGCACTCCACTGGAACTGCCCCTTGACTTTTGTCTGGGACAAAGGCAGAGCCAATGCAGGTGGTTGAGCTTCCATGGAAGTTACTGGGTGATGGTAACAGCTGGACCAGACCGAGCACTGGTGGGAAAGGCAACAGATAGAGGCTGCAAGTGGCCAAATCCTCACCTGGCCTTTCCTTCCTGTGGTGCTGCAGAGCACTGGGAGTCAGGCTGGGCTCCCCTTTCCCTGGCCCCCATGCTTGTGGTGTACAAGGTTGTGAAGACAGCCTCCCCTCTCCCACCCACCCACCCAGAGCAGCTCAACCTTGCCCATGCTCTGGGAAGCCCAGCTGTGGGCTACGGCACTTTGTGCCATACAGGAATGCCCTTTCCTTTCCAGACAGGGCAGGATGTCACAGCCAAGCATCAAGATGATGGGGACACAGGCCATCATATCCTAGTTCTGTTTGATCTGTTACAGATTTCCTGGTACTTCCCTCCAGGGAGAAATGGGTTGCCAGCTATGTCCAGATGAGTCCAGAACCACTCTGGGCTATGGCCCACCTCAGTCTTGGTCTGTGTCCCAGACAAGGGCTATTCAGCCCTTTGGATGGCTTCCACGCAAACCAGAAAAGCAACCCAGGGAAACAAAGACTCCTTGCTGCTGTGTTGGGTGTTGAAGGGTGTCTCCCAACCTCAAAACTTCAACAGCCCAGCTGCACCCTTTCATTATTTGCCCCTCCATCTCGTTTGTTGCACATGATGAAGGCATTCCTGTTGCCCAGGTGGGTCCTCAAAGGCAGAACAGAGGTAAGGCACCATGATCCCACATCCTCCTTCCTCTCCATCAGTGTCCTTGCATCGCTCTGATTCAGCAACTGAGTACTTCCCAGAGAGGCAATTTGTGAAAAGAAAATGGTATCGATTCAAGGGGTGTGCAGCAGTAATTCTGTCATTCGGCTTTGACTCTGCACAATCACACTTCATTTTCAGTCTCCAAACAATAAATAAATATAAAATGAGCATTGGCTCAAATAGCATTTAACACGCATGACTTCCCAAAGAACAGCATAAAAGCAGGATCCATTGCTGCTTTTCCCTTATGTGAATCAATGGGAAATGCTGAATGAGTTAAGAAAAGCAGAGAATTAAAAAAAATAGAGATTATTGTTAGAACAGGGGGCTTTCTGCACTGCTTGTGCTGTATATCCATGATCCTTTTGTGTCCCTCTTTATCCTAGCCTGGAATGGAATTAGCTTTCAGTCTTCCCTTTTTTTTTTTTTCCTTAAATTTGATCTTATTCAAATCAGCCCCTTAGCAGGTTGGCTGAATTCTTGAAAGCCTAACACAGCCTGCAGATGTCTGTCTGTGCAGCCACATGGCAGAACCAGGCTTTGGGGGTCCCCAGAGCATCACGCGGGACCGGGAACTTCTTGGTGCTGGTTCCAAAAATCCATATCCCTTTCCAGTTCATTACAAACACCTATTGTTTGCCATATTTATCTGCCATCACTGCTGTTTGTTAGCAAATGGAAAAAGAAATGCCAGGACTAAATTTCAGCCTGCCCTTAGAATAGTGGAAAGGGGCTACAGGAATTGAATGACAGATGGTCTTTGAATGATATACAGAACCTCTGCCCCTGGGCCTGCTTTGGAGGAGCTGTTTTGGATTGTTGCTCAGAAGAGTGGGAGGTTGTTGTGTGATATGTGATTATTCCATAATAATTTTAATTATTTTGCCTGTTTTCAAACAATAGTCTCAGCCTTTTTTAATTTTTACACTCACTGAGTTGTGACACAGGCATTCTTTCCTCTGTGTTAGCAGGGATTAAAATCAAACCCTGTATCCCTTCCCATTTTTTTTTTTTTTCAAATAATCCATGTTTAAATAAATTACCTCAGCCTGGAAAAGTGAGTTACAGGGCATTCTCCTGACATGTGTGGCAGAGAGAAAAGCGAAGGGCTGGGAAACAGGACTGGGGGGATGGGGAAGGCTTTATTGTGTTTTGCAGGATGAGATTGTCACTGTAACAAGTTTCAAGAAGAGCTGCTCTTTAACTCCTCTTCCTCAGCACAGAGAGCGCAGCTCTGGGAACCTCATTTACATGCATATGGGTATCTGATTGGATCTGTTCAAAGGTACAGTAGGAGTCAGTCAGATTGAATATGATGTGCATATAAATGAAGTTCCCATAGTGGGGTGTGATGCTTCAGGAGAGACAGGGAAAATATGCTGTCTCTGCTTCATCCAAAGTCCAATAGAAACTTGGGGATTTTATTTTATTTTTTTTTAAACTGGCTTGAGATAAGCAAGAATGGAAACCAAAAAAAAAACCAACAAACATATGTATGTATGTATGTATGTATGTATGTATGTATGTATGTACGTATTTCCCCCCTCCTCATTTATTGAATTTACATCTTAGGCCAAAAGTTCATTGCTGGAGCCCCATAAATCACATTAGCTCTGTGTTATCAGAGCACAAGTTTGGTTTGCAGTACAGCCTCACACACACCCCTGCACAGGGCAGAGTTGCAGGGTTCACCCCTCTGCTGACAAGCAGGGATACAAGGAAAGCTGTTGGGCTTTGCTAGGCTTTGCTCTTTCTTTCAGTAGATCCTGCTCACCACTCACAGTTTTTCGGCTAATCAGGGGGCAAGCAGCATGTGGCTTTGGCTGAGCTTTGTGCTTGAGTGCAGGCAGCAAGCACGAGGTGTGCATGGGGCAGTTAGAAGTGTCAGGCAAATACGCTGCGTGGGAGGAGATTTGGTCCACCCTCAGGAGCTGGTGTGCTTCAAAAGGGAAGGAATTCAGCACCAGAAAAGGTAAATGGCTAAAGGGAACTCTTCTCCTAGCAAAATAATCATACGCAAAAGCTACAATTCCAGAAAGCACTGAATTTAAATAATACTGCAGTGCTACTGGGACAGGAAACCACAGCATGCCTACAATCCAGGACTCCTTTGGTTTGTAGGGCCTTCTGACCTTGCCAGGACTTGGGACACACCCCTGTGGCACAAGTGCACACCAAACTCTTGGGAGAGATGCATAGTCCCAAGGAGTCCCATCCCTCTCTTCACAGCTGGGACACTTGCTGGCTCTGCCTCCTCCCCCAGGCTGGCTACAAGGAGGAGCACACGGAGACTGGGAGATGTCCAGAGGCCACAAGGATGTATGTGTGTTTTCCCTGAGCTTTCCCATCTCCTGTCCTGAAATGCTGCACCCATGGCTGTGGGGAGGGGGCTGCAGAGACCGTGCAAAACGTGGGCGAGGGAATCCTGCACCTCGTCGAGGACACACTCTGTAATATCTGCAAAAACCCTCTGTTTTATTTTCAGCAAATCTCTGTCTCTCTGCAGTAGTGTCTCGTTTGTACTGCAGCTAATGCCCAGCTGAAATTCAGGTTGTTCTAGTCCCACCAGCAAGGAGAGCCTGGGGATCTCCCTGGCACCACAGGGAGACATGCTGGGGGATGAAATCTTACACAAGGGCACCCTTGTGCCACAAGGAACAAACACAGCAAGCAAGAGACCCACCTGTGGCAACAAAAATTCTGTGTATTCCTCTCTCCTCGGTGTTACAGGAAGATGAGAAGAAATAGCTCACATAGTGATGAGGATGCTCTGGCAAGCATCAAGAGTACCTTCACGCTAGATGCCATAGTTTCAAAGCCTTAAAGCCACAATACACATCTCTAAGAGAAATTATTCCAACCAATATTCCAACCATTCCAATCTGAAAGACTAAACTTAAAAGCTCTGTATAATTATTTTCTTTTTTTTTTTTTTTAAACCTTCCAAGACTTGTATTCTGGTCTGGGTGTTTCTCATAAAACATTAGATAATATAAAAGATTTCAAAGCATCATTAAAAGGATGTACAGCTTTTGGGATAGTACCAGACACAAAAAGATGCAAGAAGAACACTGAGAAGAGGTGAATACAACAGAGAGACATTTCCATTCCTGCTGCTTAAAAAATATTTGTTGCTGTAACTTTGGGCTACTTGCTATTTGTGGTTCAAAAATCGAAGGAGCTTTGGTTTGTCTTTACTTTAAAGCTGCGCTTTCAACTCCTTTAGAAAGAACCTATTACAAGAAGAGCAGGTATCAGGCCTTAATAACAGGGCCTAAACTCCAGTGTTTGTGGAGAAGTATGAAGGATGGCCACTGCTAGAAGAGAGGGCTTACAGGCAGAGCATATTTCAATTTTTATCTGCAGTACAGATGATAAAATAAAATCTTGTACAACTCACCAATGACACTAAGATTGGTAGAGTGGTAAACAAGAAGAGCAGCTTATTGTAACAGGCAGACAGGAGTTGCCTGGATGGATGGTTGCAAGTCGGCAAAGAGCATTTTAAGATATGTGGACGAATTATAATTCAGGTTATACATAAGAGAGCAGAGAGCAGGCTCTCCCTGGGCCTCAAGTAAGACTCTGAACCACTGGAGACAAGAGCCCCTAGAGAAGCTCTCACAGCAATGGTGTTGCAGAAAAGACAATGTGGTCTTTGAATGTATAAAGAAATACCTGGTAGAAATCACAAACTTTCTTGCCTCCACAGTCCTAGATACCAGTGTCCATCTCTGGAGAACACCCCAAAGGGTCCTTATACATATAAATTCAATACAAAGCAGGTCTAAGAAGGGCTTTTCAGCTTCTCCAATGTGGACTCAATACAGATGATGAGCCAGAAGCAAGTCAAAGCACTGGGACTCCATGTTTGCGTGTTAGATGCCTGGAGATTTTTCAAAAAAAAGGTAGCATAAGGGTGTAATGTGCAGGGAATTTGTGCAGTGTAAAGGAGTCTTTTATCATCCATAAAATGTCCCTCAGTCTGAATTGTGGCACTTACAACTGAAAAGTTACGGTGGATACTCAGCACCCACTTAATATTTATAATGAGCCTGGAGATCTCAGTGGTGAATCAGCCACTTGCCAAAACCCTCTGTCAGGTTGCTGATAATAATCTGGGGTCATGGGCAGTGAAGTATGGGGCAGAGACCCTTACTCTTATGTTTCCTTGGAGATAGGCTGCTGTCTTATATCTGTCCATGCTTCAGTCAAGGCACTGGACTAAATGACCTCCTGAGGTCCCTTTCAGCCTTATTTATTCTATGATTCTACCATGATACCTTATAAAAAGGGAATGTCAAGTCACAGAACTCAGCCCCAGACCTTGCAGGGTTTTTCTGTCCATCACCCTTGTAAGCTCCCAGCTGGACCACTCCTACCACTGAAACACTGCAAGTGCCTCTGCCATAAATGGAATTGCATGTAAGGAAAGCATGATTTTGGCCATCTGGGATTACGTTATAAACGCTTCTAGAGGAAAAAAGAAAGTACTCTTGGGAAATAATTGGCATTCATTATTATTTCAACCTTCAGAAAGAGTTTTGTAAATAGTTATACACTGTCTTTATATAAAAATGTTAAACCATACCATACATACATGATACGCATAATACTTCTCCCTTGAATTGGCCAAATATGAGAGATTATAAAGCGGGAATATAAGGGGTTGCCTAATTAAAAATTAAGCAAAAATATTGAAGTTAGGGAAAGTTACCCTAGATCTAGCTACCAGCATTAACAATATAAACAACAACAGGAGGTTTTTCCCAGTTCATCATATCTAAGGCTTAGATTTTAGTGATGTGTAATGTTAATTCACATTGTTTAAATGGCCGCTGCCCTTCAAAGTATAACCCACCTGGAAAAACGAGAAAAGCGAGAATCACTTACCAGTGGTGGTATTAATTATCCTTCATGGATTAAATGCTTCAATTTCACTGAGTTATCACCCTGTAACACCACTGCTCAGGAACTTTGCACTACCTTCCCTTGCCCAAACAAGCTGAAGCACACCATTTTTTTCATAGTGCTGCTAACATAGTTCAAGGGATTGCCTGCCTAATGCTGTTCCTGGGAGCTGGTGACTGAGAGAATGCAAAATGTCTGTCCTGAGGGTTTCCAATGAAGAGCTTAAATGGAATGGAAAGTCAGAGGTCCTGAGAGGTCTTCTGGTAAAGGCTGTTTGCTATGCCTTTGAGCGGAGCCCTGAAGTGCAAGAGAAGCAGGATATTGGTGGGTTTTTTCTCTGTTTGATGAGCCCAATCCTCTTGAAGTTACTGAGACAGTTCTGATTTCGAAACATTTTTTTCTCAGTACCATAACTGCGGATTTAATTTCTTACTTGTAATAACTTGATTAAAATTCATTGACATTTCACCTGGAGGCCAGAGGGAAAAAAAGTGTTGCTCAGACCTTACCTCGGACTTGATCCTGCAGATCAAGTCAGTAGGGAGGTGGCTTGTGTGAGGACTCCTGGAAAAGATGCTTAGTGAAATTAATCAGTATTTCACATGCTAATATTTCTTGCAAGTAATTGACATATTTTCTTGTAAATCAGTTCAGAAACCAGAAATGAAATGAAGTGGTGCAATGGATTTGGCTTTACTTTCTCATTCAGGTCAGTGATGTGGGAACACACAGGATCTGCTAGCAGAAAAGATGGGCATTTTCCAACACTTTTCCAGGCACCCTGAGAGTCCTTTTCTCCCTCTATCAGACACCATTGTCATCTTACCTTTTAATTTCCTCAACAAACCCAAGCAGCAAGAGCTGGTACTCTGAGAAAATATATTCTTACTGTATGCTGAACATCTCTATTTTATTTGTGAAGCCCTTTCCACCACAGACAAGGTACTGGGATACTATCCACTGAGTAAGATTTAACTACAGGGTTTAGGGTTTGTCTTCTGCTCCCTGCAGAATCTTTTTTCTTCAGTTTTTGCTATTTTAGCTGCTAAAAAGGGCTACCTTTTCCTGACTATTTGCAAACCCATACATGCATGTATATATACACACAGAGGTGGAAGAAATTTGCCAACCATCTAATTGATTAGAACATATGTTCTCTTCCTTTATGAAACTAAGTCTGTATTTTTAAAGTAATTTTGTTAATCAATATGAATACCAAAGTAAAAAGTCAGTATGTAAAAATGGGCTTTTTGGCAATTCCAGGAAACTGGAAAATAAATGGAAACAGTCATCTAATGCTTACCACGTACAGTATATATAGATTTAATAAATGCAAGAATACAAAGGATATGATTAAAATGTAGTATTTGTTATTAAAATGTACCAAAGGCTAACTGTTCATACATATGACTCACCTCTACTAGAAACAGAAATGGCCAGAAAATGTATTGCTTAGCAAAAGGTTGCTTTGACTGTAAATAACTGGAGATGAAATCATAGCCAGTTCAGTGAAATTCCCTTTTTAAAAAAAAAAAATCAGCGTTGTGATGGAAGAATGTAATTTGGAATCTAAAAATTTTACTTTGTGTTTATTTGATTTTCATTTAAGTGCAAATATTTCCTTACTGCATTACATATTTAGATGGTCAAATTATGACTGTGTATTTTAATTATTTTTTTTATCTTAATGGCAAATTGACATTTTAAAATGTCACATAAAAGCACAAATGAAACAGGATAGTTTAGTACAATAAACATGATGTGTGACTAAGAACAGGTACTTTCAATTTTCTTCTGTTAGCCTAGTAATACTTAATTAAGCTATTTTAGGGATTAATAAAACTTTTCAAATCAGTTTATTAAAATGCACAAACAGAAGACAGTTTCAATCCCAGATAAGCAGCAAAAACTAAAAATTTCTATTAAAACTCACAACTTCAATCATTATTTTGTATGGTACTGATGCTCCTTTAAGTAAAGAGCACAAAATTTATTTTAAAAAAGAAATAAAATTTGAAGAATTTACTTTTCAGAGTGGAAGTGGCCAAAATTTCTTCTTGCAGATAATTCCTATTTCATGGAGAAATTGAAGATGTTTGACATGACAAGGCAAGGCAGTGATGGCCTATTACCCTTAGCATATTGATGCACTATATTGCGAATGGAAGAAAAACACTCTGAATGTCTCAGACTCCACCCCCTGCTTCCTTCTCGTGGACCAGTGCTCAGCTGCTCTTGTTGGCAGGAAACTCCTCTTCCCATATCTGATACACCTCCATGACTTCTCCGATCTCCAAAGGACAGCCGGAAAATTGGAACACCTCCCATTGTTGCTTACAGTGCATTAAAATTGACCCATGTCCTTACTTTTATTTCTTCTTCAGAGGAAACAAAGATAACTGGGCGACTTTTTTTCCTCCAAAGGTTGTGCTTGCTGTGCCTGTTCTTGCTGCCCTTCCCTGACCCCTCCTCTCCCCAGAATATGCAGTACCTGACACTGGTCTCCAGTGCTGAGCACCATGTTAATTGAATATCTGCATACCAGCATTGAATGTGTGTCTTTAATTACTCTTATGTAATACTCTGGATGTACATTCATCATTAAAACCTCCAGCTCCTCTGCTGCCAAACTGCTCCCTTGACAGTTATTCCCTTCCTTGCATTTCTGCAGTCAATCATGCTTGTGAAGTGTAGGAGCTTGCATTTATCAAAGTCTACTCCATTTTTGCAGATAAACTCCTAAAATATTCAACGTAATTCTGAATCCTAGCCCTGCCCACCAATGCACTTGAAGTGTTTCTCATTTTGGTATTTCTCTAAGTCTCTCAATTCTCTGCAATCAGTGCAGAGTTGCAGTATAGCAGTGAAGGGTTGCCTACTTTCTTTGGCCAGCTTTCCATTTAGCCATTCACCCATCTGCCCACAGGTCAATTTCCTCATGAACCTGTCACGTGATACATGACATCCAGGAATCAAGACCTATCCTGAATATCATTTTTCTTTCTCCATGATGTCTGTAGCTCATAAATGAGTTACTTTGGCTGGATATATTTGGCTTGATGAGGCAATTACTGCCTGTTGGGCCCTTTCTTGTTTTGATCTAGATGGCTGCTCCATTAGCAAATGGATCAAATAACCCAAAATATATATATAATATAATGCTGTAAATATAATCAAATAATTATGTTAAAATTAGTCTAATTCCTGTAATCCTTCTTTCTCTTTTAAAGAGAGACAATAGATTCCCAAGCTGCCATCACCCATGCTTCTGAAGTTGCACACTCCCTTCCCAAAGGCCTGCTAATTCTCCAGCTCCTTCAGGCAGCTCCCAAGCGATTCAGCCCTGACTTGTCCAGCTGTTTTGAAATATCTCAGCTTTCATGTAAATTTCTTTCAGATTTTAGCCAGAGTCCTTATCCATAGGTTACTCTTATTAACTGCTTTAGCCAACTCATTTAATCCTTCATGAAATACAAAGAAATACAAAAAGCTTTGCCCTTCTTGGTTCCCTTCTTGTTAGATTTTTCTCACTCTTGAAGACTGGACTTACATTTTTGTCTTGTTTTCCTCTTACCAGTTGCATATTTTCAGAATCATGTATCTTTTATGATGAACTTTGTTTGTTGCACTTACATTCAATTCAGTAAACACCCTCTAAAATAGTTTTTATTTTAAGAGGTGAGCACAAAAGGAAGATGCAATTGCTTTCCATAACATAATCAAATAGAGGTTTTTCGAAGTTCCCATGTCATTTAAATATGCCATGTCAGTAGTGGCATGGTGAATGCCAATGAAACACCAGTGCTGTATTATACCAGCATCATTCTGAGGGTAAATTTCCCCATGTAGACAAGTCCTTAGCAGTATTCCCCAGTGTTCCTCCCATTGTGAGTGACATTTCAGAGAGCTGAGAAGAATAACATTGAAATGACCCCAAACCGTGATGGAGCGTGGCAAAATTGCGAAAATGCTGAGGCTTTGACCATGAATTATTTTGGATTTTAAATACGTCTTTCTTTTATTAATCTAGTGGAATTAGGAAGTTATTAAATACAGCAGACCAAACAAAAAGAAGCCAGGATCTGTCACACAAATAAATTATTCCAGTCAAAGTGTGACCACCAGGCTAAAAAACTTCACTGCAAAACACCTACAAGGTTACCACTATTTAAACACCTATACCCTGGTCATATTATTCCATGTGGTGATAAATGCAAGCTGTGCATATTTTTTTTCTGGTAAATGTTTTTTAATAATTATCACAATCATATCTATCTCTAAATACCATCTATTTTCTCTACTCTTGCCAGCCTGTAGCCATTTTATCTGGCTTTCGTGTTTCCCTTGATAAACAGTGGCTTCTCGAACTGGGAAGGGCTCTGAGAACATCTCCAACTTTTCCTCCTGCTCCATAAATGACTGCAGAAAGCCAAAAAACTTGGCTGAGGAGGCAGAAAGTCAAGGTTAGGGTGTCTTTTTCTTGGCTGTCCTGTAGCAAAGTCACCTCAGCTCCACTAAGGTAGATGGCATTAGCTCCCATGTGTCAGTATCTGCAGAAAATATTCAGAATTACAACAAAACTTACAACTCTTCCTTCTGTTTGTAACTTTCAGGGACAAAATGGCCAAATCATCATGCTCTATTCAGTAAATTCTCAGCAAATGATGCATAGAGAGAGAGAGGAAAATCCCAATCATACATTAATTGTGCATCAAAGGAGGTCACATCTTGGATATCTGCTCGCTGGAAAGATCTTCCACTGCAAATTTTCTCCCACAAAACCTGGAAACTTATCAGGGTAGGTGACAGACAAATAGCAATGAGCAGGATTCCATCCGGTTGGGATTTGAATGCCTGAAAAGATGGGGACTCCCCATGCTCTCTGGGCAACATGTACCCATGTCACCCACATCATAAAACAAGCATTTCCTGATGTTCAAGAGGGACCCTCCTGTGTTTCAGTTTTGTGCCTATGGTCCTGCCACTGGGTGCCACTGAGGAATGCCTCAGTTTTTTGCACCCTCCCTTCTTTATACCTTCTCTCTTATTCAGGTTGAACATTCCCAACTCTAATTCCTTTGTACAGAAACTCATCAACTTTAAATTGCTGTCTTAAAAATAGACTTAACTTAGATGCTCACCTGGCATAGGCCCTCTCCAGGATGCCTTTGAGCTACATCAGCAGACCACTACAGAGAAGACTTGGCTGTTATGGTCTCTGCAGTATCTATTTGGGGTTTAAATGGGAGGCTTGCAATTGCAACACCTTCCATCCAGCCTGGAAGTGGTAAAATTCCATTTGTTTAAAAGATTTTCTCTGTACATAATCATGTTCCTTGGTTGCTCTTCGATAGTGCATATTTAGTTCTCACATCTTTTTTTGCATGATTTTAAAATGGGTGGGGGGAGATATTCCACAGGAAAAAAAATGTATATATATTAGCAAAAAGAGTTTCATGCAACTATAATTCCATTTAGATCACTGTCAGTGACAGGCAGAATTTACTTAAAGATATTTTCTGTGCTTTACGGTTACTCATTCATGCAAATAAAGATAGCCCTTGAAGCCAAGTCACCTTGCCCTCTCAATCATCCACCTTGCCCTCCAGAGCTCTGGGGGGAATGCTAAATTAAAATCTGTCTGCTCTGGCAGAGGTGGTTTTTTTGATATAAAGCCAGAATAATTATTCAGACATATGTTTACAGCTGCAAGGTTATATTTTGCTGAAGATTTTTTAAAGTGAAAATGTAACTTGGTTGCTAAAGGGTTTTCTGTTTAATCACTGCAGAGGTATGGAAGACAGGAAAATTTGTGAATTTTCCCTCTTTCATCTCAGTCCTTGTGATTTGTTTGTTTAGCTCACTTTTTATTTCTTAATAACATAAAATTTTGGAGGGTCAAAAACATTTCCAAGACATATTATTTAAAGAGTTTCATTCTATTTTTACGCATAGAAAGAGAGTTTCCCCTCTCTTTTGCCTTCTGTGATGATAATAAACACTGGTCAGAGTGAAATGAAACACTACAAGAAAGTGGTGTTAGTCATGTTAAGAGGAGTTCAATGAAGAGCTTCAAACAATATTTTGAGTTGTTTTGCAGCAACAAAAATTAGCTTGAAGGATGACAAATGCAAATTGAGAAATGCCTGGTTGGAATTTATAAACTGTCCTTTAATAAAAAGAGATCCAGACTTTAATTTTTAACTGTAACAATCCTTGAAGCAACAAGAACAGAAGAAACAGAAGGGGAAAATTCTCAAAAGGAAGACAACTTTGATGATTTAACGGCACTCATGTTTCGTAAACTTTGCAGGAACAGGTAATATAATGCAAAACAAGGCTTCCTCAAATGTGTCAGGATTCCACTTCAGGTATTAAACTCTCAAGTAGTGATGCATCTCAAGAAACTGTCTGTCATCATGCTAACTCAGTGAGAGACATGAAATACTGCTACATGTTCCTCCTCACTTTTTATTTAGCCCTCTTCTCAGTTAAGCTGGAGCTTTCAAATGATGTCCTGATGCAAAGCAGGTCTGGATAGTTTGGCAGACTGTCCCTTTTCACCTCAACAGCTGGAACACATATGCCATGCATGAGGTACATAGTGCATCCTGATTTTTTGTCTCTCTCTTTCATTAGTGTATTGTCCAGCCGCTCCTGAAAGAAAAACAATTATAGTTAGATGAGTGGTTTTCAGACATTTAACTGCCTTGGGGTTTCCCATTTCCCTGGAAGCACTGCCTTGTGAAGTTGCAAAGTCAGGAAGCTGGTGGTCAGGAATGCTGAGGCTCTGGGAAAGTGGAAGATGGAAACACTGGAAAAAGCTCAATTCAGAAAATTTACCTCATAATAAAAGATTCCAGAATCTTAGTTTTTGTATTTATTATGTAAATCATATAGTTTACAGAATACGTTTTATATAAATATGTTTTAGGTAAATAATACTGCATATTATTTAAACAAAAATACTTAAGAGGTGATTAACTGCTGCAAGCAGGTGAGGTGCCATGATCTCTTATGCTGCATGGCTTTTTTGTTCAGCAGGAAAAAGCTTCCAGGTGTTCAAACCCAAAGATAGAGAAAAAAAGTATAAACATATATTTTAAAAGGAGCTTTATTAACATCTAAAAGAATCACAGGGTGAAGTTTTATGAATATCTCAAAGCTTTCATTTCGGGACTGGATAAGTTTCTAAAGATGTAGAAGCTGTCTAGGGATAGAGAATGGAGAGGAGCCTGGCTTGTGTCCTGAGAGAGGTCACACGAGCTGGTCACTGCAGGTTCCTCTGTCCTTGCAGTCCCATGAAATCAGAGACACTGTGAAAAGAGTTTCAAGTTTCAAGAAGCTTGCAGACAGAGAGAAAATTACCTGGAGTCTGTGAATTCTTACTTGGAGCCAAGAATCACTTCTCAAAAAATCCTTGAAATTAGTCCACATTTTGTGGGTTGAGAATAAGCAAAAGGAGGAAAAAAATATTGCAATTAATTCAGAGAAAGTCTGTTTGTTTATTTTCTTCATTTGCCTGTCTCATAGTACATTACACATTGTGAGGTTGAAATCTTTATTGTAATCCAATAATCCAGAGATTTGAGAAAAAATGCATGTGCACAAAGAAACTTTTTCTCAGTTATAATCTCTACACCTGTATAATGACATTACATTTTTGAGACACTGAGATCAAGGTTACAACAGCCCATTCTAAAATTCATCAGCTTTCATTAACACTGTGATTCATCCCTACCTTAATCTTTCTTCCTAAACTATTCAAATTCATATAAAATGTCTGTATCCACATGGCCTAAGTTTTACTAAAGTCTGATATTTAGTTCAGGGTCTGATTTACTAAAACATCAGCCTGCCAGTCTGGATTTGTACATTGATTTTCAGGTAAGACATCTCTCTTTAAAAGACCAGACTTCATACTGGAATTTAACACTGAGTACAGAAAAAAGCATACTGGCATTCAGTTCAGGGGCTTAATGAATCAAACCAGAATGATTCAGGCCTTATTAGCCTCAGTTATGTGTTGTTTCATCCTCTCCCCTGCCCATTTAATTTAAGAATAATCTTTTGTCACAGTTATTTCTTTAAAACTTAGGAATCAGGTGGACTGCAATCAGGGCCACTTTCTGATACATTATTTTTTTCTTTAACGAAAAGTCAAGGTACTTTCTAGTCTTTCTGAAAGAAGATCATAAAAGGCACCTTTTCTTTTTTTAAAGGAGTAGATTTTTGCTCTTTGCAGATATTGCAGAGAGTTGTCCTCTCGTTTAATTGAAAATTAGCCATGTTTGATGGAGAAATTCCAGCCTCAACCTGTAGGTTGATGTTTTCAAGGTGTCTAAAATACCCAGTGTTCTGTTTCAACTGTGTTACATAGTGAAATGGCAAGAAGCTGGGTTATCGGTAGCAGTGCAGAGATAGAATTATCACAGACTCACAGAATGGTTTGGGTTGGGTGGGACCTTAGAGATTACCCAGTTCCAACTCCTCTGCCATGGGCAGGGACACCTTTCACTAGACCATGCTGCTCAGACCTCCATCCAACACATCCTTGAACACTTCCAGGGATGGGGCATCCACAACTTCTCCAGGCAATCTGTTCCAGTGTCTCACCCTCCTCGTAGTAAAATATTTCTTTCTAATATCTAATTATCACCAGACCCCCTGCATTTCAGATTGATAGTGCAGTCCTGTAAACAGGCACTGCTGTTGTCAAAGCAAGAAAAATCTCTTTTGGAAAGAGTTATTTAAATCCAAAGCAAATCCTTGAATTTATTTCCATGGCATTTATCAATAACACTCATTAACAGAGAGTCCTGTGAGCATGTGTTGCTAAAAATGAGAAACAAGACAGAGTTGGGGAGTATAATTGCACCAAATCATACAGAGAACACCAAACACTTGCCTCCCTTTGTGACCCACCCTGGGAATCAACCCTTGAAGCAGCATTCCAATCCAATCCTTTCCTTCACTGAGAGTAACCCCTAATTCCCTGAGTAGCCTTGCTTGAAAGGTAAGGAAGTGTGGGAAACCTTTGCCTGCACAGCAACCTAAGGAGCTTGTGAGCCTCCATGGATCAAATAACAAAGGTGGCAAGTCCATTGGAATCATTGTCTGCACACAAGAGCTCATAGACAGGCCTATGTCATACATATGTATTGTACATGTATGTGGCACTTACACTCTCATCAAATCCTGCTCATTGGATGGGATGATAAATTTCAGGCAAGAATTTTTGCAAATAGCCATCCAAATGTGTTGCAACAGTGGACAAGAAAGAGGCAGACCAAGTGAAGCACAGCAAGATCTGCTGTGAAACATCCCTCTTCCTCAGCCTGCCGCCTTCTCAAAAAGCCTCACGACTGTGCAGAGCTACAGCTCTCTCTAAATCAAGCAAACCAACATGGTGTTCTCCACAAGTCACTAGCTACAACACGAAACTCTCCACTGCATTCTGACAGCCATCCAGCTCCATCCCAAGCCTGAGTCCCTCTCCTGCAATGGGATTTACCTCCTTCCCAAAGGCCCAATATCTCTGTGCTCTCCCTACTACAGCCTCTTGCCACTGATGCCCAGAGAAGACAATCCAAGCTAGAGAGCTAAGCCACATAGACCACTTGAGGTATGTCCATGAGGAGACACAGGCTAGTGCAGATGGCATTAATTTCACAGCTGAGCACTGGAGAGGCAAATTTTGGAGCTGGCAGGCATGTGAAGAGACTTCTCTGTCTCCCAGAACATTGCTATATGTTAGCAGCAGAGTTTTCATAGATATCCAGAGACAAAGACTCGTGACTTTTTGCTGTCTCCCTTAATACTACTGGAGGCCTTTGAGCAGGCAATACTTCCACCTCCCTTCACTGTAACTGGCACCACAGTGCTTGACAGACTTGTAAAACCATAGGCAACTCAAGTTAATACCATCCCTAGGGATATATGGAACTTGCTTGTAACAGGTGTTATTTAGCTTTTGAAGTTCCTGAAATTGCCCAGAAGTTAAAGGAAGAGAGAAAAAATTTGCACAAAATATGTTAAAATACTTTTGGGGGTGTAGAGAAGGCAAAGATACTGAAACCAATGCCACGTAGATAATGCTAAAGCATTTAAATTTCAACATTTGAAGATTCAGATTAGCTGGCTATGGTCAAATTTTCAGTCTTAGAAGCTAAGTAATAAAATCTAAACGTGGACAGTGCAATTAAACCCTTGTATTTAGAAGCCAAAAAAGTATAGCTGTTTGACATCTCCTGAAATGAGGTGAATGTGTGTGTTAAGTACTTACAGACTCTAGTAAGCTCCTGTAATTTTAAGAGAGAGACAGTACTTCATCCTTAATCATTTATGTCTTAAACCAGTTTGCAAAGATGCCTCAGGTAAACTCAGAAGAAAATAAGCAGGACACAGATCTGAATTCTAAAGGTGTGTACACAGTCTGCAAACTGCTGCAAACAAAGTTAAAACCAGAAAAGAGGTATTAAACACAGGATTCGGTCTTATCAAATGATACAGTGGTGGTTCTCTAAATTAGAGTTGTAGCGGCCCTTGTAGAGCAAATCTATTTTCTATAGCAGATGGAGAGAGAATTTATGTTCTACACTGATGAAGTCTAGGTAAAGAAAACCATTACCAGTAGACTACAAATATATCGATCAATGTGACAAGACCTACTTTGAAGGGGAGATTTTTGTAACTAATTAAGGAGATATAGGTAGCCAGTAGAGTTGGCCCCAGTAACTGGGACCAAACAGAAATTACAAAATGTGTCTTTAGTGTTTGATGAAGAGCCCTCTTCACAGAAACCAGATATGTGCTTTCCATACCAAAGGACTGCCCAACCCGTGTTTCCTATGTCCCATCACTGAGGATAAACCCTCAGTCAGCTGCATTAATCAATGTCCCAGTATACCCCAGGCCCTTGGAACATGCCTTGTCTGGGTGTGACAAAAATGGCCTTGAAACTGCATGATAGCATTAAACAGCTCATCATGCCCCAATGAGATGGAGCAGAATTTTGTGATAATTCCAAGGTGATGGACACCATTTGGACAAGGTACAAAATTCCTCAAAGACAAACTCACACTAAATTCCTGCCCTTCACTTAGATAAACCAACCAGCAAAACTTATTATACTTCTGGGCTATGTTTATGTTTATTCTTATCATTCTTTAATTAGATGAAAGAATGATAAGAAAAATTAAGAGAGGCTAGGCAAGCAATCCCTGTCGTCTAAAAACTTTCAGTTGAAAGCCTATGTTAAGTTTCTGGATAATCTTTTTTTTCTTTTTTTGTCCTAATGAAACTTTTCATTCTTGTGTTCAGCACTGTACAGAAACTTCAGTGCCTGAAGTATACTGGCATGCCCAGATTCTCTCATAACTTCTGCTCCTCCTCCAGCTCCCTTAAATAGCAACTCTTAGATAAGAAAAGTTTCTTCAACTTTTTCAGCATTTCTGTTACAGCACCTGGCCAAGCCAGCCTGATCACAGAGAAAGAAAGAAACAGTGTTCATTGCCTCATCTACTTTCCTCTCTCTGCATGGTGCAACCAGCCTGGATAACACTGGAAGCCACAAGCTTGGTGTGCATCAGCCTGATATGAACCTTTACTGATCATGTTTATCCAGCACCTACTCGGTTTGATCTGCATACCAAGCCACACGGGGGCTGTGAGGCAGAAAGTGCATTTCAAAAATGTGATTTTCCTTTCAGATAAATGCGTTTTACTCAGAGCAAGCTGAATTCTAACTTCTCTCCCAGATTTTGCATTTAAAAATTACTCTTGAAAGTTGAGCAGCTAAGCGTCCAAATCTATGGGGAAAGTTCCAGCATCAGTCTGTAAGGCAGGAACTTTACCCATGCACTGTGCTTTCTGCTTCAACTTTTGGGTTGTCTGAAATTTATTTATTTTTCATTGTTTTAATCACAGCAATTTTGTCTGCTTTGAAATGCCCAGAGGACTGCTGATCACTTGGTATAATTGCAGATGCAACCCACAGAAGTCTATGGGGCTGGATGAGATCCAACCAAGGCTGCTTAGGGAGCTGGTGTAAGTGCTCACCAAGCAACTTTCCATCATTTACCAGCAGTCCTGACTAACCAGGGAGGACTATGTTGACTGGAGGTTGGCAAATGTGAAGCCCATCTACAAGAAGGGTCAGAAGAAAATCCAGGAAAGATTGGAATGGTGGAATCACTATCCCTGGAATGATTTTAATAACTGTGGATGTGGCACTTGGCAACGGTTTAGTGGTGGACTTGAGAGTGCTGGGTTAACTGTTGGACTCAATGATCTTAAAGATCCTCTCCAACCTTAGAAACTGTATGATTCTATGATTCTAAAATTATCAGAAATAGGAAAGGTCTTCTTTTTCACTGAAGTTATTTCTTGTTAGTCAGCTTTAACTGACCACTTTAATCAAAAGAGAAAGCAGTGATTGGGAAATGTCCACCCAGCTGCCACTGCCCACGGCTGCTGCTATGGCTTATTCACCTGAAAAGACTGCTGGTTTTGGCGAAATTTCACATATGTAGGGCATGATGCTGCACAGGACCACATGGAGGCTTTCTTCAATGTTTCAACCAGGGTCTATAGCAAGATCAGACTGTTTTTTTCCTATGCTTTCTGTGATGTTGCTGTGTAATATCCTAAGGGCTAAAGAAATATTTGGCTATATGTAGTAAAATATAGGAAAATTAGCTGAAACAGTAGCTGGGCAGATCAGAAAATATCAAAGTCATGAAGAGAGATTCACAAGAAAAGATGTGTCAAGAGCAACTGTGCCTTATAGATACATGCTTAAATACAAATGTTTGGGGACAGTAAAGCCCAGGTCCCACACATTGCAAACTAGTCACCTGAAAAAAGTCTACCTGCAGCTCCACTTCTCATCCGCAAGACAAAATAACACTGTTACCATCACCACCCTCACTGGAAAGCCATGAAAACAAAACAAGGTTTCTGAAGCACCTCAAAACCATGGTGTTGAACAATACAGAAGGACTTCACGAAAATTAACAACTTCTGCCAGCCAAGCCAAGTTTGAATAGTTGGCAGAGATCACACACAGAATGATTCAAAAACAAAGGGCTGAATAGTTGTCTCTTAATAAGTATTTCCCCTTCTATGTACAGAGTAAGGCCACAACTCTGTTGGAAAAATATTGTGCAATGCTATCACTAAAACTTCTTAATGTAGGGGGTGAATTAAAGGCTGCGTAGAAAACTTGGACAGTATTGATGTATCTCTTCTGAGTACTTACCCCATAGCAATTTCTTTTGGAAGCATCTTTTAGTGTAATAAATATAATTGAGGGAGAGAAAATTATTTAGAGCCATGTGAAGATCCAGAGATAAAAGAAATATTTGGTTTGTGCTCTTGAGTTGACTCTGAGATCAGTGTTCCTTACAAGGATTTCAATGATTTCAGACCCCTTATGTGAACTTTCCAAAAGTAAAAAACATCCATAAATTTCTAAAAGTTAAAACAAACACTTGTTTGCTAAATTGAAATTGCTTCTGTTTTCTTTTCCATACATCCCAACAACCAAGGGTAAATGTCTTTTTCTGATAGTGTTTGCATAAAAGTCAAAAACAGCTAGTTGAGGACTGGTGTTTTTGGTGATCCAGATTGATCTGTGAAGTTGTCACAGAATTTCTGCTCAAGTTCAAGTTTATAATTATATGTCCTCAGATCCTGAGGCATCTCAGCAAGACCTCCAAGAAGAGAAACCCTAAAATGTTTAGGATCTGTTTTTCCATATCCAATAATCTCTTTTTATATATCTGTATATAAAAACACACACGTATGTACTAAATATATAATTACATTTATGTTTCTATTTAGATGTATTCATATATCCATACATTTATATCTGGATAAAACAAGTGGTATATCCAAGAGCTGGAGAACCAAATATTGACTCCCCAGTGTGTTGCAGACCCAGCCTGAGTGTCTGGGAAATGCACCAGGGGAAGGGAAACCACTCATGTACTGATGTGGCTGCAGCCTCACCCCATCCCGGTGCCAGCAGAGGCTGATTTGGCTCCTGCTGGTGCTCCCAGGGGAGCCAGTGGGGCTGGCAATGGTGGAAGCAGCAGGACAGGAGCAGGACAGGGACTGGGATGGGGTCGGGGAGGAACAGATATGTGCCTTCCCAGTGAGGTCCCCAGTGATGGCACAGGTATCCCCTGCTGCAACTCAACCTTCCCAGGAAAGATGGGGCTGGGGAAAGGAGGGGAGGCTTGGCTCCCCAGTTAGATTTTATACATCCCTCCACTGTTTCTCAGGTTGCTTTCAGAATCAGAAAATCCAAGAAATATATTCACAGATGTTCCCTTGTTTATTTGTTGACTCTGTGTAATTTGTTTGCCCTAATTTGTTTTTGTCTATCATGGGACTTCCCTTTTTAATTTCCCTTTCTCTGTTTACCACTCTTTGTGGAGCAGCGGTCTGTTAAGCTGTGAGAGGCACATGCCAAATTAAAAAAAAAAAAAGGGGGGAGGGGGGAAAGGCACCGCAGATTGTTTTAAGCACTGGCTGCCCCTTTGGGCCTGAAGGCCTTGCTTGCAGCCTGCACCTGCTCCTCCTCTTGAGACACGGGGCTCCTGATCTTTATCCCCTGCCTTTAAGCTGCCTGATTCCTATTATCCAAACTCAAACAGCGTTCTCTACATTCACGCCTCCAGCACTTGGCATGAAATTAATAAGCCTGGCTGATATATTTCCCTGGAAGCCTGCCACTCTTTAACAGTGGTGTTAGATTAAAAATTTTGGCATGGTTAATGAACAGGGGAAAGCTGAAGCCAAAAGTTTCATGCAGCAATGCAAAGATTTGGGGGTTATGAAAAGAATACCAACTTTGTTCACATTTTCTGAATGCCGTCCTAATTACAGGGTTAGATAACAGACACAACAAAATAGTCATGGATAGAAGAAAGGACTGTTCTCATCCTTCCCTCGCATTTGATTTTATCTGTAGCCTTTTCAGTCGCATCCCATTCTGCTGTATTGTGTAACCTGAAACACAGTGGTGCTCAGTTGGATTCAAAACTGCATTCACACAATTCGCACTGAATGGGGGCCACAAACCCAGACACTGCCCTGTCCCACCCGCCCCAGGGTCTGAGAGCAGAGCAGTCCTCCTTCAGTCTCTTCTGGAGACTGGGAACAAGCTCTTCCCCAGACAGCAAAGTTGAAGGTGGATTGCAGGTGGCAATCGTGCCCCAAGTCATTAAGGCCTTTGGGCATTTCTGATCTTCTTCCATCTTTGGTTTTAATAGATCCCGTTCATAGGATGCTGATAGCATGATTAGGTTTTTTCACTAGAAAAAATAATCCCAACAAGAAATTGTATGTGCACCCATGTGTGTGTCAAAAATACATACATATATACATATACAAGTGTAAGAAGTGCTGTTGATTCTTTCAGGTGCAAGCCTTGTATCCAAATTTGTGTGACACACAACATGCATTCACTGACTTTCTGTTCTCCCACTTTGGAAAAGGATGATCTGAAAGTTTCCCTGTAAGGGTCTCTTTCTGCCCCCTGGTTACTTCATCATGGCTATGCTGTTATTACCACCAAGTAAATGTATAAATAATACTCTGAAACTTACAGTCTGCCAAACTGAAAGAGACATGAAACTAGTGCTAAAGCATGCCTAGCATGTCACCTGTGGGCCTGAGTTAGCATTAGGAAGAACACAAGACCTGTCTTTTTTCCTTACAGCCACAGGTCCCACAGCTGTAAAGCCACAGTGACAGATACAGTGCTACTAGTGGAGGAAATACTTCCCTCTTCCATTTCCTATGGGCTCTGGGCTGTGCTCCCAAAAATCCCTTGCAGTACCTCACCACCTATCTGAACTCCACACCAATGGCCATCCTCTACTGCCCAGAAAGACTTATTAGCAGTCCTTTTTCTCTTGAAAACTGCAACAGTGCCACTGACAACAGAAAAGAATTACTTCTCCAGCCCAGTGCTCGGGGGTAACTTGGAGTGAAAGAACCTTGTATCGCCTTATTATTGTCCAGCTGCTTTCCCTCCCCTGCCCCTTTTCTCCTCTCTGACAAACAGATTTGACACCAAACCTTGACCAAAGCCATTTAACATCTATCTCTTCTGCAGCTCACCCCTTCCCTCTCTTCTTTCCTCCTGCCTTCTGGGATGCATTTGTATTCTGTTTGTTAAGGTACCCACTGGAACTCCATTTTCCTGGTCTTTCCGTGTAGCTTTCACCCTTAAAAATTTCTTCTTCCATCCTCTGTAGTGATTTCCAGCTGGGTGAAAGGAACACCTCTTACACATTAAAAAGTCTTGGCCATTCTGCAACCACTGAGGGCAGTCCAAGCTCCTTTCCCTTTAGAGCAGTGGCCTGCCCTCAGTACTAGTTTTGCAGAAGTGAAATGTGTCCCTCCCTTGAGTTCTGAACATGAAAGTGCCCTGGTTGGGCTGGCTGTTAGCTCTTTATGTACCACACCGTGGGGTATGGTTCGGAGGGACCGGTGTCACAGCAGCTAACACATTAATGGCTCGCTTATACTACCACATCAGCTGCAGGCTGGGTTGATACCACAGAAAAGTGTGAAACAATAAGGAAATTGCTAATCTGAGTGATAGGGCATGGCTCTCTGTGCAACTCCTACCTTTCACAGCTGCTCTTTACACATGCATGCCCTTGGACAGCTTCCCAGGCTGCCTCACTCCAAGGGTCTCCCAGAACGCCCCTCCTCTCCACCTAGGGTCAAGTCATCTTCTCCTAAGCTAGCACCAACAGCTGGAGGCCAATGACATATGAAGTGCATGCTGAACATAATAAGAGTTTACAATGCTAATAACTTAAGCAGGCAGCATTTGACCCAGGCATAAGTGTGACATGGCAAAAAAAGTGATACGGAAGCACAACTTGTCAGGCTTTGCATCTTCCATCTAGATGAAAGAGGGCATCTGCAAAACATGACCTTTCCTAAAGTGTCCTGCTTGACCTACTGTGGAGCTATTTTCAGGCAGGAGGGACAGGCCCATGGGGAGCTGACTAGACAGTGGGAGTCTTTGTTTCAGAAATTTGAAATTTTGCTGAGAGTCTAGAAACCTTTTTTTCTTCAATTGTCTTCCAAAGAGCAGCAGTTTATAGTTTCTGTTTTGTAAGCAACAGTTTCAAGGAAAATTACTTTCCTTCTGTCAAATTACCAATTTCCCATTTGAAGAAAACAGACTGGAAGGAAAGTTTTCAGCCAGTCTCAGCCACCAACCACCAGTTTCTTGATTTTGCAATCCTCTTCATGAGTCTTTTGTGCACCATTGATCCCCACTCTTCCAGCCTACCTGACAGCCAGAGGCACAGTGAAACTGTGATTTTCTCTGTACAGCCAGAACAGACTGTGCAAAAATGCTATGCATTTCCATTAGATCGTAAGGCAAGGTATCCCCAGCCATACGCTCCAAATATTTGCAAATTTATGATGTTTTGAATGTCCAGCACACCTTTAATTTTTATTGACGAGTTGCACATTAGTTCATCATTAGTAAAGCATAATCAAAATTAATTGATTATGAGCTCACTGTGTATTAATCAGAATTGTCTGCCACTGCTGGAAATGGCAATTAGTCTATATTACCACTGTGTGAAAAGCAAACAACTGGTCTAAGCATGTGCTAAGTCATCATATGGTATTACATGGTTCCCACCATTCTTGTCTCTATTCCACATAAGAATGGCAAAATCAAAACATATGTAGAGCATAATCGTTTTGCCTTAACTATTGCTGGTACAAAAATGCAGAAATTATTTGTTCATGTGACATTTTGGAAAAATGCGACAAAAATGTTAAATATCTCTCTACATAGTCTCACTACATAAGCTGTTCCTAGTGTCTGAGTCAGCCAAACTACATGATAGTACAAACTCTTTAGATTACATGGAGTTTGAGAAGTGCAGATAAACACAAATGTTATAACTGCAAAAATAAAAGAGTGCTAAGACAGGCAGAATCCAGTTTAAAACCTAGCTTAAGAGGCTGGATCCATACTCTTTCTGAAACAGCTTCAGCTGAGCACATTCAGAAATCTCCCTATAAATCTTCATCTGTAGTCGTGCTTATTTTCTCCATTCCCAGCAGGCAGCCTGTTGCCTCATGCCTTGGAACCCTTTTTTATATTAATTTCCCTTCCCCTTATATTTTATCTGACTAGAAAAATTTTTCCCCCTTAATCTTTATTATTGTTTATGTTGACATATGGAAACTAATGAAGATAAAGGAAAAAGACATCTGTATTTAGACTTGCAGGAATAGTTGGCATAATGGACAGTGGCTGGGACCTAGTTTTCAGCTTTTTCCTAGTAAATCCTCTGAAGAGCTTAGCAGACTACACAAACCCACGATATTAGTCCCTGTTTCAGACCTGTTCTGACACATTTGTTTGTCTGCTTTCAGTGTCCATCCTTTTCTCATACCTCTTCCCCAAAGCCTGTGAAAGCCAGTCCCAGGCTAATGCTGGCACACAGTGGGGCACTAGCAGAACGTCAGCATTTAATGTTGAATGAGTTGGGGGTGAAAACTCTGATATTACATGGGGGATGTGCTGAGAACTAGGGCTGTGGAGGTTATAGAGTGAATCAGGGAAGGGGTGTAAGAGAAATGGATACTATGTGTGAATTGTGCTTGTGTTTTAGAGACCCACACAAAAGGTAAGACACAGGGACAATATGATAGAAAAGATACACCAGAACTGGACCTGAGGACAACTGTCTGCTGTCACTTATTCCCCTGGCCTCTCCCAGATGGTGTCAGATAATCAGAGGTCATCTGTCAAGCAGCAAAGATCACAAACCTGTGGCAATGCAGCATCTTGAGAAGACCATCTGTTCTTCAGAAACTTTAACAATTCTTTTTCTTCTGTGTTCACAAGAGGGTGGTTTGACTGCTGGTTTCTCCAGAAATAACCCAGCTCTTCCTTTTGCCCCCCATTTGTCTTCCTAGATTAAACTTTGATTGTACTAATTTCAAGGTTTCCTCACATGATTTTTTCTAGCAGAGGGAGTGTCAGGTGTTTCCCATGAGACCACTTCAGCTGGTGTTCCCTTGCTCCTGCTTTGCCACAAGGCACAGAGGCTGGACCACCACATCTTCCAGTCCCCAGTCTGTGTGATGCCACTCACTCACAGTCACACAGGGGTGCTGGGGAGGTGTGGCATGAGACAGGGCACCAGGAGTGCATCTCCTACAGGGTCCTGCTCCCCCAGTCTGTGATCTGGCATAATTTGGGACACAGCCCTTTTGTGATCAGTGCACACAACTGCATCCATCATATGACTCAGTGTGCCAGATTTCCACCTCAACATGTGACCTAAGAATTATCATAGTACCTTTCACACTCACCTAATTCCAAGTTAAACCTCAGCAGCTCATATTTCCTATCTTTATGTGGATTTCCTTCTCCTCTGGTTTGTTTTTTTTAAGGCACTGGATGGTTGTCAAACACATTATCTGCACAGATCAGCCCCAGTCAAAGCTGGAACACATCGCTGGAATTTTTCCCTAGGGTTGTCTGGGAACTTCATGAAGCACTCTGTGGCAAGCTTTGCCTTGCCCTGCAACCAGCAAAAATGTCTTTAACTATCCCAGGTGCCAGC
Organism: Certhia americana; assembly: GCA_018697195.1. Lineage (NCBI taxonomy): Eukaryota > Metazoa > Chordata > Aves > Passeriformes > Certhiidae > Certhia > Certhia americana. The sequence goes on from CM031859.1 coordinate 38,872,921, forward strand.
TGCATCCTGCCAGATGGTCAGGGATTTTTCTCCTTTGGTTTCAGACTGACCCAGCAAAGATGGCACGCTCCCATCTACGTGACCCACTGCAGAGCTGTGTCCTTACCCTCAGTCAGCTTTGAATGGCTGCTCTCCCATAAATGTGATACTGCCACTTTTTTTAAAAGACCTGGGAAAGAAGGATCAATCTTCATTAATTTGTGAAACAGGGACCTTGCCGTTACTGAATGATTTTTTTTCCGTGGTGCCTGGGAGTACACTGCTACCTCCAACCCTGGAAAACCCCAGTTCCAGGCGCCAGAGGCACCTGGTGTAAAACTCTGTGCCATGGGCTCACATCTCACTGCGTATGCTGGAACGCCAAAGGCCAGATATGCTGAAGATGCCATGCGTTATCCTGGGGCCCTGCTGACACCCTGCCAGAGCCAGGCTGGCAGGAGCTGCTGAGGCAGATGCTTGCCCACATCTCCCAGCAGTAGCCCTGCCGAGCAGTGACTATCCAGTAGAGGGGAAGAGGTAGGAATGAAATCCTCAAAGTAAGAGCATGGTGCGCTCGTGAAATCTGAGTCTTTCCTAATTATTTCACTTAGCATTCTTAATGTTGCCAATTATACAGGAGGGTGCAATTATTCATGCTATAGGAATTGTGACATGAGAGCAGGTCAGTGGACTTTTTATTATTAGATAAAGTTCATCTCTCCAGAAATATTCTCATGGGCCAGTCTGTGGCAGCCAAATGAACTCTCACAGGAGTGGTGAACCATTGTTAATTCTGCCTGATCCATATGCAGAACACATTTCATCATCCTTGTCATCTTTAACACTATCAGCAAGGTACCTTTTAAAAAATCTGAAAGACCCTACAACAAATGCCTCCGCAGTTCTTTGCCATGGAAAAAATGCAAAATTTAAAAACAAAAAATCAAATAAACACTATGCAATGTAAGTTAGAAGGAGCTTACTATAGACCTGCTGAGGTTACTGTTATTGTGATAGAATAGGGAGAATAGGATAGATGAGAAGTTACTTCTTTGTACAGATCAATTAGCCTATATTCTACAATTAGGAGTAGTTTAAGTTGATGATAAGAGTCTGCTATCTCTTTGAGTCGTTTTTATTTACAGGCATGTGTACAAAGCCTTTTTTCCATTGTCCCAGTTCTACACATCTTGCAGTCCAACTTGTACCCAAAAAATTAATTCCCCTCCCTTGTCTTTTTCTAAAATCATGTCTTCTTTCCTTTTTCTCTAATTTCTTAGAGTTTCTTGGTTATATAGTTCACAAAACTCTTCCTCTCCCTCCCCTAAATAAGTTTATTTCCAACCAGGTTTAAAAGAAATCTACATTTTCTGCAACTGTTGTATCTATTTTGGTCCTGAATGCAGTGTAGTTGATGCTGAATGTAGTGAAAACATTCACAAGTTTTGATCAGGTTTTCCCTAATCTCCACCATAAAAATAGAATCAACCAAAGTTTGATATTGTCCAGTGACAGATGGCTTGAAGAAAGATGCAAAAATCTCCATACAGATAAATAAGGAGAAACCAACTCTTGGAATGTGGGACTCTACATGGAAGAAGTGTCTGCTTAAACCCTGTCTCTTAACTAGTTTCTGTATTCACTGAGGCAAAAAGGTTTATATGCCTTTTGCATTTTTTTGTTGCATCTAATGTAACTGTAGACTTCTTCATCATCTGCAATTGCCCTAATACTAAATGTCTAATTTGCTTTTAATCCTGCTAACCACTTGAAGCTCTATCATTTTGGGCCACCATGACTTCACATGTTTATACTGCATCATGTTAAAAAACTTTTTTTGTTGTTTTTAAGTAGTAGTAGTAGTAGTGCTTTCTAGTTTAGATATTCATTTCATCTGGCATTACCAGAAAGAATATGCAATCTATTTACTTTTTTTCATTTTCAGAGTTATATATTCTGCCAATATGTTCCCACTTCCTTATTTTCTTTCCAAGCTAAGCAGTCTTAGTCATTTCAATCATAACTCAGATGGAAGCACCTTCTATTTTAACAACCACCTCTGCTACTGAGATGGCAGCTCCTGCTTCACGCTTCTTTTTTGAGACAAAGAAAGCAGAACTCAGACCAGGATTCTGGGTGATGTCATATTTTATGATTTTCATCTCCTCATAGTTTATGATTTGCATCTTCATGACATGTCAGGTATGACTGGAATCTGTTCTGTCTTCAGCTTCATTCAATGCACAGCCCACCTTTCAATCCCTTCACCTACAGCTCCATATTGATCAGCCACTTCCATTGGCTATCCCAATCCTCTTCTCAGTTATGCTGAATTTAGATCCCAACAATATTTATGAGTAGTTTAATCTACTCTTTCCAATGAACTATATTAACAGAATAATTTAAGCTTCCTTGTATTTACTATGAACAGAAATCTACAAATATCTAGTGCTTTCTACATCACAATCTATCAAGTAATTTATTTTCTATAAATCCCTTTTTCAAAACCTGATAGTCAACACCAAGAGATTTTGGCATAATGTCTTCTCACAGGTCATTGAACTTTTTCCTACTGGTCTTAATTTTCACCCCAGTACTTCCTACCTGAGTTCTGTTCTAGGCCTGAGTTGATGTGTCCACCCTCCTTCATTATTTCTTTGCATAAAATGGAGGAGTTGATTTCTCTCCTTGCATATCATGAAAGTTTACATCAAAGCAAGGAAAAGTTTACCCTAGGTCAGTAACACATGATTGTGCTGATACTTCCTAGGTCTTGACCTAGTAGTTTGACAAACACAGCGTCCAAAACTACATTTTAACTCTGGTTACTTTTGCTTTAAGGCTAAAGTAAAGCTATGCAGAACAAATTACCATATTCCCACCAAAAGAGAAAGAGGGAGAGAGAGAAAGAGAAGCACGGTCTGCTGATATAAGTAGGACTGAATATGGCAAATCCTCTGTAGTAGATGGAAGAATTTTTCTTATAAGTTTTATAGCCACAGAAATCACAGTCAAGTTGTCCATAATGACATGTCGTTGGCTCTTCCAGAGTGTAAATTGATTAGAAATACAGATAAACAAGAGAAAAATGTGCAGTTATGCCTGGCCCCAAAGTTTTTAACAATAAAATAGTATCACTGACCCACTTGCACGACAGAAAAACTGCTGGCTGGACAGTGTCAGAGGACACTATTTAATCGTATAATGAGGAAAGACCGAGATTTTCAAAAAGGGAATGAAACATGGAAACCATGTTGAAAATGGAATGAAATCATGGAAACATGACAAAAGGAGTCATCTAACCAAATTTTCAGGGCTAAAAAGATGGCAAACCCTGACCTTGTTGATTTGTGGGGTTTTAATTATGAACAGGAAGAAAAAGAAGTCTGCAGAGGTGATGCATTGCCATCTATTGTAGATGTCTGTCTGAGGATGTTATAAAACACTCTCTAGAGAGATGCCTGTTCTATACATTGGACACAGAAGGGTGCCTCCGTATCATTCTACTGTAGAGATCCAAGAGAATAAAGGAACTTGATTTGATTTAAACATTTAACTTGAAGACAGGTGAATTACTTTGGATGTACTTCACCCAGTCTACCTTTTGTTTAATTCCATCCTCCTTTCCAAAGGAAAGATTATGACTCCAGTGCACAGTGACCTCAGGTGTTTACCGCGCAGTGGACCCAAGGAGATGCTGAGCACAGCAGCAGGGTGCAGCAGCTGACATTGCAGCATCTTCTCCAGAAATGAGCTTGGCCACCTGCCTTTTCAGTTAGGAAGACTCTAGTATATAGTTCTGCTTTCTGCTGCAAAGCACAGGACAACTCAGGCCAACACCTCACGTACCTGCATTCACTGCAAAGAATCAAAGTTTCTTGCAGACACCTGAAGAAAACAAAACACAAAACCACAAAATGTTCCCTAATACCCCATTAAACCCACAGTGAAGAGAAGAAAGGGAAACATGAGCAGCCACACTTACATGACTAGGTGCAGACGGATGTAATCTCACTCCAGTGTGGAAAACAGAGAGCTGCGTTACTGCAAGGATGTGCATGAGCTAAAAACTCACTCTCGTCTAGACTCAGACCTGAGTTTCGTTGCAGGAATGTTGGTGGGGTTGGCAGTTGTGAGCACCTGCTTGACAGAAATGAGTGTGAAATGCAATACTGCTTGTTCAGCTCTTTGGCAGTGTTAAGTGCCTCTAAAACACTGCAAGTGCTACACATATTATTCAAGTCTTAAAGGTGTAACGGGAACTGGCAATCATTATTGGCCTGGACAGAGTCTGTGTCAGATTTGTTCTTGCTGGAATTAAAAAGCATACCTATTAAAATTTGAGTAGGAAAACTCAATCATTAGCTCATATAATTGCCTCATAATATATAAGGACTGGTTTATCCCTCTGTGATCAGACCAGGGAAATAAGCTCATAATTCTCATGGCCTGTATCACCAGCTTTACTACTGGCCATGCACAGGCCAAGAGTCCAGCTCAAATTCTGCTCTGGTGAAAACTCTATGTCGACCAAGCACAGGCAAAACAGCTGAGTTCAATATGAACTTTAGAGATAGTGACAGGGAATGATAAAAAGCAGAAAACAAGATAAAGAAATAGAGTCCTACCCTAGAGAGACAACGACACGACCCTCTCAGTTTGCTGCCACTAAACTTTTCCTGCCATCAGACCTCATCAGACAGACCAAGGTTGTGCCTTGCCACACAACACAGTCTAGGCAATAGTCTATTCCACCAGCCAATAGTGGAACATATCCTATACATCCTCCTGGCTCTGCTCTGGACCCCCAGAAATTCACCCAGCCCTGAATTTCCCTGAATCCATGGTTTAAGGAAGAGTTAATTGAACATAAAAATATGCAGACTTTATAGAAAATTTAGTTCCCCTGCACAAGAAAAAATGAAAAAAAAAAAAATTCACTGAATTCCATTAGAGCAAAAATAAAGGCAAACGGGCTCATAAAGATTACAAAAATGTAAAGTGCTTTTAAACTACACTTACTAAAGTCTTTGTCAGACTTTCCTAGAATTTGCATCTCATATCCCATTTTCCTGGGGAGTAGAGAAGAAGGGTATAGTTTGATAAGTGTATTGTGTCTGCTAAAGGAGATCCTTCTGTGAAAAGCTACCAGAAGCTTCCCCTACGTCCACTGGAGTCAATTCCATCCAGCTCCAACACAGATTCTCTGCTGGCCATGGCTGAGCCCATCAGCAAATGGTGAATGGAAGCTCTGGGGTGACAGATTTAAGCCAGGGTGGGCAGGAGGAGGGAACAACACAACAGCAACTGCAGCTGGAGAAGAGGAGCAAGAACATGTGAGAGAAACAGCTCTGCAGACACCAAGGTCAGTGAAGGAGGGGGAAGAGGTGCTCCAGATGCTGGAGCAGAGATTCCCCTGCAGCCCCTGGTGCAGGCCGTGGTGTGGCAGCTGTGTCCCTGCAGCCCATGGAGGTTCAGGGAGAGCAGAGTTCCACCTGCAGCCCGTGAAGGACCCCACACCAGAGCAGCTGGGTGCCCAAAGGAGGCTGAGACCCTGTGGGAAACCTGTGCTGGAGCAGGCTCCTGGCAGGACCTGTGTATCCATGGAGAGAGAAGCCCACACTGGAGCTGGTTTCTAGCAGGACTTTTATCCCTGAGGGAGGAACCAGTGGAGCAGACAGCTCCTGAAGGGCTGCACTCCATGGAGGGGACCTGCACTCTTGTAGCTCATGAAGAACTTCAGACTGCAGGAGAGACTCACATTGAAGAAGTCATGGAGGACTGCCTCCTGTGGGAGAGACTCCCCAGTGGAGCAGGGGAAGAGTGTGAGGAGTCCTCCCCCATGAGGAGGAAGAAGCAGCAGAGACAATGTGTGATGAACTGACCACAGCCCCCACCCCCCATGCTGCTCAGATGGGAGGAGGCAGAGAATCCAGGAACAGAGTTGAGCCCAGGGAGAAGGGAGGGGTGGGGACGTGTTTTTAAGATTTTGACTTGTTTTCCATTGTCTCAAATCAATCTGATTTAAAGAGCAATAAATTAAATTAATCTCCTCAAGTCAAGTCTGGTTTGCCTGTAATGTTAAGTGCTGTGGGATCTCTCCTTACCCCATCCCATAACACTTTTGTTCTCTTTTCCCTTTCCAGCTGAGGAGAAGAGCAATAGAGCAGCTTCAGTGAGCATAAGCAAAGAAAAAAATATAAAGGTGAAGCAACATTTCAGGCTGAGCAGTACAGTCATGGATCTTACCAAGGTTTGGTTCTTTTGAACCAAAATTAGGAGATACAATGAAGGCTGCCCAGGACTGACTGCACTGTAAGAGATGAATATGAAAAATCAGGATCAGATCTAGAGGATGAGGATGTTTTTCGATTTAGAATGAAAGGGAATGCTATGAAAGTAAGGATAAAACAGGCAATGAGTTTGAGAACACCTCAAAAAGTCTTTTGAGGGCCCACTGGAAAACAGCTATTGCCACCTTCATTGGAAGTTTAACTGGGACTTATGTAGCAGGTAAAAATACTGAATAAATTTGGTCAAATGTATCAGAATTCCACTGGCATGCAGTAGAGATGGACTTGATCTACTGTTCTGACACTATAATTACCTGGTAGCTGATTTATCTTCTACCCTTTATAAGATATGACAGTGTTCACTGATCAAGCAGAGCTTTCTTCAATTGGAAAAAGTGGTCAAACCCTTTCGTTTTGTGAGCTGGTGCCTGGCTAACCAGACCTCTTTGTATTAGTATTCTGAGGGTGGGCCAGCAGCAAAGTAGCATAGAGGGTAGCAGTTGTTTTGTTTTGAGTTCACTTTGCATTTTCCAGCCCCAAGCATTGCCTCCAGCCACTTGCTCTTCCTTAAGAGGATTATTTGCCAGCAATATTTTCTTGAAAAACCATCAACACAGTGTAATACTGTTGCTTTTTCTTAGAAAAATAAGAGAAGTTAATGACCAGGCATATGTCCATGAGGGATTACTGATGTCATTAACATTTCTTGTTTATTTGGTGGCTTAAAAATAACAACAGCAACAAAACCAGACTTGTCTCAAAACCCTTAGTGAAGACTAGCTGATCTTGGTAACCTCATGTTCTTCTCTCCCCTTCCACCACCCACTTCACTGCATAGCCTGGGAAAAGAAGCATTTGGCTTTCAGCTCTACAGGCAACAGAAATAGCTCTCAGAACCAAAATTTTCCTCCAGGTTGACTCAGATTAACAAATTTTTCAGTATTTCCAGTTAATTTAGACTGCATTTGGAGCCATTTTTGGTAAAGACTAAATTACTTGGGTGAAGTTACAGTCAAAAAATATCTCTCATGAAAGGGTAGGTCGTGATGAAGAGGACTTTGTGCTCAGGTGCTGAAGGCACTGGTGGAGGTTGGGGTGCATTGGTGTGAGGTTGGCTTTGGTTACCTCTATCTTCACTTGACACATGCCTACCAGCCATAGGCAATAATTCCCTTTCCACCCAGAAAAACATGTTTCTTACAGGAGAAACATCAGTACTCCTTCAGTGGGAACTTTGTAGTTATGTTCCAGGTGGGACCTGTTTGTACTAAGGCAAGTCTCCAGCCTTCTGCACAGCATCATTTGTCCATGTCTTTACACACTGCTCCCAAGATAACAACACTTGATACAAAAAAAGGTAAAAAAAATCTACTGTTGGTTTTCAATACATCTCAATCTTAGGACACCAGAAACTCAGTTTCCAGTGTATTTTTCTTCAGAAGAGGAAAAGTTGAGAGCGTATTGTTCCTACTTTATAAGTAGAGAACTGAACTTGGAGGCCAGTTGGGCTGCCAAGACCTCAAAGGAGATGAGTTTTTAGAACTGGTTGTTGAGATGCTGGGAGAAGATCCAGACAGAAAAAGTATAAAAATAAGTAATAATTTAAAGAAAAAAAAAAAAAAAAAAGGAACTGTCTGCTTATAGGTAGATAGGTCACAAGGAACCAGCTGACAGTAGGCAATGTTCAATTTGAAACAGTTGAAGTGGTCACAGCCCCCATGCTGTATTTGCTGCTGAGAGGAGGTAACACAACTGTCTCTGCAGATATGGGTTTTGTATTACTTCCCGTTTTGTTACAAAAGCCATTTACAATTGATTTTATTAGAGGATGTTGCTGTCAACAAACATACTCCCCTGACTATTGAGGTAACCAATTAGAAAAGTGAACAAGGATCTAATAGCAGAAATGCTCTTTCCCCCAAAAATCAGTTACTGGTGGACTGTGTAGGGATTTGTGCTTGTGCACCAATGTTGGGTATGAGCCTAGAGGCTCAGTTTGATATAGGTGTATTTGTGAAAGCAATGTAAGTACAGAGAAATCCCACTTTTTGAAGTTAAATTTTACATTCAATTTTGGATGTAAAATCCAAATAGATTGGGTTTTGGATCCAAACCTTAATTTGAAAGAAACATGTTGCAACCCAAGGCAGATCTGGGAGGCTGTAATTCCATGCAAAATTAGCCAGATTTTGTAAATCTGTGTAAAACCACTGAGAAATAAATCACACATGTACCTACACAGCAAGTCCAATCCATTCACAGTGGGCATGTGGAGTCCGACCCAGCAAGCATCAAGCTGGCCAAATGGAGATTTTCATCAGTCACCCCATGGTTTCTCATATGCATTCACAGTTAAGGGTCAGGCTCCTTTTGCTCTTCCAATGCTGCCTGAACATCCCCTCCTGCCAGTGTGGGCATGTGAACCTTGCTGAACTGGGAACTGGTGGCAGGCCAACCTGGCAGCTGAAAGGATGGGTCAATAACCTACTGTTGTGCATCTGGCCAGTGGATCTGTGCACTGTCTGCTGCACGGGGTCAAAACCACCTCAGCATCAGTCACAGAGCTCCCACTTTGTCAGCTGCTAAGGGTGGGTTTTCCACCAGAAGCTGGCAGAGATTGTACTTGGGGAAATGCGAGTTCTGCCTCTTCTGTGACCTTCTTTTTCTGCAATGCCTCAATGCAAAGATGGGCTACTCTACTGTAAATGTCAAAAAGCTCCAAAACTCTGGAGAGCTGATACTACTCAAAAGACATCCTCTCCCTACGATCCTAAAGTTGCAAAATGGGCTCCTTGACAGACACTCAGAGGTACTCTTGTCCCCAGTTTGCAATAGGGAAACTGAGGCATGGCAAGCGTGGGTGACTAGCACAAGGTCATACATGCCAGTGGGAGTTCTGGGAATAAAGCCCAGAAGCTTCTGGCAGACTGAGACACAGGCATATATTTCATACTGCCTTGGCAGGCTGTGGATGCTCTCCTCTCCTCCCCTCACTGTGTGTGCCACAGAAACAGCCTTTGTTCTCCGCAACTTGCTTCCAAATGTTTCAAACATCTCTTCTGCTGTGAACTATAAAACTCATGCTCGGTCTCTATGGAGCACTTGTCCAGTCAGTATGAGGCTGTTTCTGCTTGCTGCTAGGCTGGACTTCCTCTGATCCTGACTATTTGCCAATTTCTATACCTTTGATCAGCATATAGGGTCAGTCTGGAGAGCTTGTCCTGACATTTCTAGTTGTTAGAGGTTGTTCTAACAACCAGTTGTTCTGGTCACTAACACTGATCATAAGGACATTTGTTTTCCCTTGGTTTTACCAAAAATTTCTAATTCTGACTATCACTACAACTTTTACCCTTTGCAAACTTAGCAAAAAGCTAAGGCAAAAACAGATACCAGCCTATTAGCAACCCACAGGAGGGTCTAAATCTATGATTTTATTAAACTGTTTATTGGATGAAACCTGTGTGGAATGTGGGTCAGGTCTTTCAATGAAGAAGGAATAATTTGGAGAGCATCTAGGACAACTTGTGAGCATCACAGATAACCATTAAACTGTTTGTGGGCTCTCTGTTATTTTTTTTTCTTGGAAGGAAGTCCCGACCTTGAAAGTTGTGCAAACACAGGAGTTGTGCAAACACATTTCCCCCGCTCCCTTCTTGCCCTGCAAGCAGCACCAGGGATGGTATCACACGCTCTCCACACACTGATGATAAGCTGAACTAACAAGAATATGAGGAAAATGTGCCAAACCCGCAGAGGGAAATGAAAATCAAATCCCCTTTCTCGCATCAGCTTCAAATTTTTATTTCTTGACAAGATAGGAGCTCAGTGGAAGGGAAACGAAACGATTAAAAAACAGATAAAAACTAGAAAGAAACTGCATATCCAAGTCATTCACTGCCCTCCCGTGGCTGTGTGTAAAGCACATCCAAAGCACTTGGCAGCAAAGGAAGGCCTCCTCTTCAAGTCCGTGCAAATACATTTGCCAAATTAGTCAAATTTCTTTATCTTGTCTTTCCCCATCGCTTAATGTTTGGCTGTTGGCTGAAAAATAGTTTATACCTTAAACAGTGGTAGAATATTACTGGAAAATAACAGAAGTTATGCTTACAACTGAATTGAAAAACCAAGAGAAGGTACAATATATCAATGTTAATAGTTCCCTTCAATTTTTAGAAAATTATAATAGTACATTCTTGTGACAAAGGGAATTAAAAAATCTTGCTATAAAAATATTATTCTCTGAAAGTAACTCCATATTTTTCTGTTATACAACACAAGAGTCCCTGAAAAATTCCTGATCAGGGGCAGGTAGGATTACACAGTCTGACTCATTTTCCTGTGCTGTTGCCAAAGGGGAAGGATTGGGATTGTCAAGCGTGTTTTTGGAATCATTATTTCGCAGCTTTAAATCCTGCTGCATTTTTGGAATGTGTGGTATTTGTTGCCAACAGATATTCAACTGAGGTTTAAGAGATGTCCAGCAATCCTAAATCAAAAAATTGAGTAAATTTTTCAGAGTTTGTGCTGCCTGCCTAAATTGTTCCCCACTTTCACCCATCAGTAATCTACAAATTGCTAAACTGTGGCCACGCTGCCGACACCACACGGTTGTGTCATGTTTCTGTGAACATAATGGGAAGATGTGCTGTCACCACAGAGGAAGAAGCTGAAGGACAGGTGTCAGTGCAAATGTGATTATTAAGGGCCAGCATTTCTTCTGTGGATGTCCCCACACCATGCAATGGCTAGGGAATCCAGTGGAGAGATGTCCCTTAGGTCCCAAATCCACTGCAACCGCCCTGTGAGCTGTTGTGAGGAAAATACTAAGCAAGGGCTGGAGAGGGATTTTCAAGGATGTACAAGTCTTTCTATTTAAATGCAGCTTCTCAGTAAGTAGCCAACACAGAGGGAGAAGGCTGGGCCCTGGTTTCCTCCCCTCAAGAACACAGAAGAGATGGTTGATTGATGAGATGCAGCAAAGCCTGGAGGCATTTGTTTCAGCACAACATTGTGCATCCAGAGAGCACGTACACTTGGACAGCTATGCCCAGACACTACAAAATGAAGAGTAGGTGGTCAGGAGCTGAAACAACAGAAACTAAGGAGGCAGATTTGTTAGCACAAGGGGATCCAGGAGTCAGCCAAGCATACTGGCAGTGCTGTGCTACCACCACCTGTGTATCCATCAAGGCAAGCACAGAAGAGGTGTTTGCAAAGAAATGATTCAGGAACCTCTCTGCAGCTGACAGCGACTGATCATCAACAAGGATTCTGCAATAGAAGAAAGCAGCACAAACAACAGAATTATGTACACTTCCCTGATCTATAAATACAGCAAGATGGAATGGGACATCTCATGTCTCTCTTCTAGAAATAAGACGTAACTAAAATCAACAACAGTGTCACATGGGCAAACCCTTGAAGAAAGATGTCAGGGTCTTTTTTGCAGCTTCTTCCAGCAAGTCTCTTCAGCGTCTCTTTCAATTTTCCCCAGGAAAGAAAATAAGAATATTTATGATCAAAAGTTTCACTACTCGATCCTCTCCTAGTGAGATGGCAGACTGCATGAACAGGAGGATGCACATCATCATGTGCAGGAGCAGCCAGCTCTGCTGGGGACTTGTCAGAACAACCAGGAGGAGGCTGAACAGCACAAGCCAGCTGAAGGCAAATAAGGTAGAAGCCCAACTTCAGTCATCCACCGTGATGTTTTGCTGAATGTAAAGTGGATGATTTATTTCTGCTTCCTCATATATGGCTGCTAAGAGGTGAAGCACCAAGTAGGGAGCACAACACGTTTCAAAAGCATGGTACGTCTGCATTAGATGATGTAATTTTGTTGCTGAAAGCTTGTGGCCTGATTCACTTGGCTTGAATGTTAAACTGCCTGACTATACCCTGCTTAGGATGGGAAGGTTACAAGAGGGAAAGATCAGCACTTTAAATTATAAACATCATTCAGTCATTTAGAGTTCTGGATAAACAAAAACTAATGACATTTTTGAATACATATGGAACAAAATGCTGACTAAACTAGGCCAGAAGGGGGGCATCCAAAGGGTCTGACATCTCCCGTGCCAGTCAATCACTCGTATCTATTACATTTCATTCACATGTCAAAGAGAAAAAATATTTACTTGCCTAACAAAGCTTCGTGTGCTTATGTTAGCAGTGATCTGATGACATGAGCTACCCTCAGCTCCAGTACAGGGGCAAATAGGCTTAGATTAGAGTTAAAAGCAGCACTTCTGTTTGAGGGAGATTACACAGAGAGTGAGAATGAAAAAACAGCTAAACAGGGACTTTGTTGGGCCTTTCCTTATTCAGGGCATTGCTATACCAGATCAAAATCAGGGTGATTGATGCCTAAGTTGTCATTTTAACCCCAGCATGGAATTTTGGGGATGTGCAATTAATAAGGGGTCCTGGTGCCTCCCAGCAGCATGGGATCAGATAAGGGGCATGCTGTGAGCTGCTTTTTGGGCCAGGGCTGCCTCAAACTCATTTCTCTAATTTTCTTTTTTTAGTTTGAAGCATCATTCAGTCTTGAACCTGAACGGAAACAGGAACGTTTCATAAGATTTGCAAGCTGAAATGCTGCAGGATGATTCGTTCAGCTTCAACGTTTTTTGCCTCATTGAGTGGCACAGAGCGTGTGGAGAAGCTGCCCCAGGGGGCTGCACCATCACAGGCTGCAGGGAAGTATTCACCCCAAAATAAATGACTTGTGGCTCCTTCGAGTCATTTCTGCCATGTTTCAGTATCTGTGAAACTTAATCATCAATATTTGTAATAAAGGCTGTACAAATTATGATTTTATGAACATGTTTACCTGAATATTAAGTATTTTATTTATCATTTTCTTCCTCACCCCAGTTTCTTTTCCCTCTTCCCATCTCCTCAGCCATCAAAAGCCAGTAGAATACAAGATTGTCTGTAGAGCTGAGAGACTGTTTAATTTAGATGACGAATGAACCTCTTCCTGACTTACAATTCAATGAGACAAGTATGCACTTAGATTTGTGCAAGTAAAAGATGTTACAGAATCTACTAATGGTTAGTTCCCATCCTGAAAGGAAACCTCAAACATCAGCAGCAAATCCAGAATCTTCTCACCTTATTAGCATGGGAAATGCTCAGTGTTAAGGTAATCTGAGAGAGGCCGGTCTGAAACTTTCAAGGTGTCCCCAGCTTCCAAGAGCCTGGTTTTTAGTCTGGTAAAAGTTTATCACAAAATCTACCTGGCCAGCAGCAGCTACTTCAAGACAGCCTGAGCCATAAAGTAAAGTAAAGCAGGCTGCTTGATACAGACTTTGTGAACAGGAACTTGCCTGCTGCAGCCACTTGATCTCTATTGTCAGGTATCACAGCGTTAAATAAGATGGCGAGAGACACCCTCCTGTGGATCTCATCCCTTTTCTTCCCCATGAAGCTTTACAATCACACTAGCTAGAATTTTAAAGCTTTACATAATAACCATAGGTTTGCATGTGTAAAATGATTGCCTGTCTTCTATTATCCTCCTCCTATTCAAAGCTCCTGGTTTACCCCATTTGTTTTAAATGCTTGCTCTTTCTCCCTCACCAGCCATGGCTATTTGCCAGAATATATCACAGTACGTGGTCCTTTCTGATGCTACCAGACTCCTGTGATGCATGAGCTGGTTCCAAAGCTCTCCAAAATCTATGTACAGATTAAAAAATATATATAATCTATGTAGATTAAAAATATATATAATAATAGGCAAGGCATATCATTATGAAGCACTTGATATTTATGCATCCAAAACCACAGAGAGATTAATTTTACAGTCATAACCATTCATTCTTGTTTGTCATATTTTTTGGCTTATTGTAAAAGTACTAATATTGTCATGGCTTTCAATTTAAAACATGAAGACTTCTTTAACAACTTTTCTGAGGGATTTGATTTTGTGAACTACTTCAGTAAGCAGGCTTTAAAAAGGCTGCTATTCACTCTGTCGCTCCAAGTGGGTTCCAAATGTATCCATAGCTATATAAATGGTGTATCAGATGGAGTTGCTTTTTTCTCCTCTTCAGTTCTCCTCTTTTGGCCTCAGCAGAAATCAAATACCTAACAATAGTTACAGCAGCTAGAAATTCATCATATCATCCTCACAGTTCTACGATTCTTTGTTATTCTGCAGGATTTTGGTAGCTGCTGATGTGATACAATGAAATCCCAACCCATGTTTGTTAAGACATTTAGAATAAAGTGAATGCAATATTTGAATTATTTTATGGGAATAGCAGGGCTGGGATTGAATATTTACTATTCAAATAGCACTAAGCTGGGCAGGCAGAGTAGCTACAGTCCCACCTTTAAAATGTGTAACCGTACTTTACAGTTGAAATATTACAGGAAAATTCTCTGGAGCTGTAAAAAGCATGGGCTGTTCACAACTTGCTCAACAACTCAGGAGAGAGAAGGCACAAACTTCAGCCCCTGCTTTTTCAAAACATGCACACATTTGGGAGCCACCTGCTTTCACAGTGATGCTTTCTTCACCAGCAAACCTTCGCATTTTCCCCTTCTGAATCATTGTGTGACAGTGAATCACTGATGATCTTCAGGCGGGACCAAAAATAGGGCTGGGTGCAGAGAAAGGCTGGGGTAGGGGCAACCTTTCCTATGTGCAGCCCCGGGTCTCCCAAGCAACAGTGAGCAGGCTGTTCTACCTCCAAATACTTCAGATCCTCCTGGGAGCAATCACCTTTCCCTGCTCCACGGGCTATTTCTGCAGTGCTGCACTCACAGTGCCGAGAAGCCGTGGCAACAAGAGCCGCATTAGCATGCGGTGAAGTTTGCACCCCGGGTAATTATGGTTTTCTTTGTCACAGTGAATCACTGCATGTGAAATTACGGCAGTTTCCCTATGCATAGATGTAGTTGATAAATCAAAGCTGCTTACTAGATAATAACTGTGCTTCAGGTGGCTCCCAAAGAGATGCTGCCTCCAAAACGATGGCGATGCACGGCCTAACCTCAAAGCCTTCGTGCCTGGGCAGAGAAAACTCATCTCCTTTCACAGCTGTCTGTAAGGGTAGCACACCCTCAGCCACTACTGAGTCTGCTGTGAAGGACAAAAAACTGCTTCTGCCTGGTTGACAGCCCATGCGTCCTCACTCCAAATTTTACTCTTTCTGTATCACATTTCTCCTTTAAATTTCCTCCCTGTTTTGATAAACAAATCCTTTATTTTCATCCTCAGTTTCCATCCCAATCAGTGATTCTCTAAGACCCTCTAACTCACTTAAACTGCATCTACTAAGAAACTACTTGATGCCTATTCCTTTTTGTGTCTTTCCTTCTTTCTTTGAGTCCATCCACTCCTGCTTCCTATACCAAATTCCAATTTCTTGCACTTAGATTCAAGGCTCTTGACAACTCTGTCTTTCTAGTCTTGTCTATTACTGCATTTATCAACTTGTTAGTATTTTTGAAGCACACAGAAACCATGGTAATGACTGCCACAGAGAAGCTCGTGAGGACATTAATTACTCTGCTTCCATTGTAGGACTTGAATCCTGTGCAGTAAGGCTTGGGGTTCAAACTTCAAAAGAAATCCCTCCAACTCATCATTAATTCATCAGTCTCTACTTCCTACACCAGATGAGGCAGAGGTCTTAAGATAAAAAAAAAAAAAAGTAAGAGAAAGAAAGAATTGAAATCTGCACTCCATGCCTATGCAAAAAGAGGTGGCACTAAATCTACATGTGCAATGGATCTCTGGTATTTCCTAATCATGGAGCGCTCAGTGTTAGAGTCTGAAGTTCCCTTGAACAACTTCCCCTGTCTGAAATGGTACATCATGGCTGAAAAAGTATCAAAGTAGAGGTGATCACTGGGCTTTCAGGTAAAGACACAAGCGGCTTTGGGTGGGATTCAGCCTGGGACTGAGATGTTACATTTGATGTCTGACCACAGAGTACACTCCTGAACCACATCCATCTTCCACAGTCCCCCATGGAGATATGGGTGACGCAGTCAGCGCAGCAGGAGCAGCTCCACTCACCCGACAGCTGACACTTCTGCTCTGCTGAGGAGCCCTGAGGCTGCAAGGCCACTCAGAGCAGATCTTCATGGATTACAACAATGCAGGCACCTAGAGAAGCCCAGAGAAGTCTTAAGATAAAATCAAATATTCATGGCTAAATGCACAGCCAACACTGAAACGAGACTCCTCTCTCTTGCTGCACCTTTTGCTCAGACAGAAAACTTCACAGTAGGTAATCTGAGCCCCTGAAGAAAACCACATGCAAGGACTCATGCTGGACAGCTTATTTGCTCCCTACCACAATATAAACATTGAATAATATTAGTTGCATCACTTTCATCTTCCCTGTAATAATTCCCTTTATGTAGGATTTGTTTGCAGCTTTTCAGCCATCATTTCTGTTGCTGTAGATAGCTTGACTGGCCTCCAGCTGCTGCTCGTGGTCTCAGGTCTCACCTGGATCCTGCCAGCCTTCTCTACACAGATGCCTCAGGTCTCCCAGAACATACTGGGCACCCACCTTGCACCCTTGAGCCCCTCTCACAACAGACATCCGCATGAGGGAAAAGCTGGCAGAGACTTCTGATCGGCTGCTGTCAACAATTTAATTGGGAAATGAGCAATATTAGAATGTTTTGGGGTTGAATGGACCTTAACCGGTCAGCTAGACAAATCCCACTGTGATGAGTGGGATCCCACACTGCCACGAAAGATCTGGCCAATAGATAAACGGCTTTATTTGTGCAGTTCCCCAAGGGTTGGTCCTCAGGCACTCTTGGACCATATGGCTGCCTCCATCTCCTCACCCAAGGAACACAGGCACTCACCCTCACCTTTTTGGTAGCACTCTCTGAAAGATCAGGTTTACCACCAATTATGACAATTGATCAAATTCCCACTGGCAAAGCTGCAGTAAGCAGCTGTGTGTGCCCATATGGCCCAGTACTACTGTATAGCATCCAGAATTATTCTCACGCGCCCCAATTTAAAGTCTTTGGGAGTAGGGGATAAACAGAGTTTGTGAGTATTTCGCTAAGACAGAAGTTCACTGGAACAGAGAGACCTGAACTTGACAGGACTCTGCTTTGGCTGCCAGCTCTTCCAAGCTTGCAACATTTAATGTTTCAAGCCTGTATTTAAACCCAGCATGTTTCTGACCTCAGTGTTTATTAAACACACTGAAATTTCTAGCCTTCACAGAGAGAAAAGGTCTATTAACAACCTCACCAGCCATAAAAGTTTAAGGCAGCGAAGGAGCTAAAAACCTACTAGAATGGTACTACAGACTTGGGCTTCACTTGTCTTTGTTTTTTGGGGGGAGGTGGTGCTATTTTTGGTAGGTTGGGTTGGGTGTTTTGTGGCTTTTTGGTTTTTTAATGCAACACTGACAACATCACTTAGGATTTGATGTCAGGCCTCTGTGAGGTCTGAAAGACCTGTGTATAGTTTTGCACCTTTATTATCAGCCCGCTGTTGCCCTGTATTTGTTCCAGCCAGGTCACATCTCGGGTCTCACAGCCCCTCTGCTGCATTCCGGGCAGCACATTAAGCTTGGCTAAAGACCTGCATTAGCTGAAACTTTTCAGAAATAGAGTGAAACTAGCTACCACAGTGACCAAAGACCTTAAAGCTTCTGCACTCCAAACAGAGTTGCCTTCTCAGGATTACTTATTTTCACACCAGTAGCAGTAGCCATAAAACCAAAGCGAGAAGAGCAGGGACCCCTCCTCACAGCCAAGTTTATGTCAGTCCTTCCTCTTGTGCTACACCCTGAAATCCTTCCTGAGTGGAGAGGGGATCAGTGACAGAATGACTCCATTCAAACAATACTGTCGGGCAAAATATTTGCTTGGGGAGATGAGGGCTTAACTGACTGGTCATTAAAGTTTCATGAAATCCCCACTCTCAAGAGAGCAACTCTCAGCTCTTCACAGCTTTACAGAAAGCAGAGACACAGAGTAAAGACGTGAACAAGAAAGGTATTTTTGATCCATTAGTTATAATTTACACACCAATGACATACAGCATAAAGACAAAATATACAGATCTTCATATATATGTACATTGATCGACACAGTGCACAATTTAAAGTTATGTTACAATTAAGTGTACAATTTTAAATATGGCTTTATAAACTAGTAATAACAGTGCTAAAATAATGTATGTCTCATGTAGTTCATAGACAAACAACATAATGCAGCTACAGCATCAGAGTCCCCATTTAGAAATGTGTTGCTTCATTTTGTTAGTTAAACCTTGTACACTGCAGCTAGCTGGATACATCCCTTGCCCATACACATCTACATATTCTTTATTCTTGCTGGATTGCACACCCCTGTCTTTGGGACTTGCATTCTTCAAGTATCCTGAAAACTAAAAACTTGTATATTTGAGGAAAGGTAAGTCATAAGAACAAATTAAGAAGTGAGGAAGAAGACACACAATCATAGTGCCCAGTGAAAATATCAATGTGACCAGTGCAGTTGAAAAAAGCACTTTTTTTTTAGGGAGCTTAAAAAAGAACAGTCACACCTTGTTTGTCTTACTGTCCCCAATAAAGCAAAATTTTATTTAAGTATAATTAGATGGGAATGAGAGAAGTGGTAAATTCGGGGTTACTTGGAAGCTCTGTTGGAAACTCCAGCACCGCTGAAGCAAATGGCACTTTTGTCAATGACTTCAAAGTGGCGCAGGATTTTATTTATTCCGCAAAACTTGAATGCCTTTTGGAAGCGTATGTTTCAGCTTTAGCTTGTTGAGCTGAATGTGTTAATCATTACACGAAATCCCACAAACCTTTTTACGCTGAAGTCTGATCAAAAGCCCATAACCATCTCCTTGGCCTCGAAAAACCTGGGAGTGGTGCAACCAGGACATAGAACTAAGAGTTTAGCACTGTAGTGACACACAGTGTTTTCAGTGACTGGCATTCCAGTGCTGTACACAGACTAACACCATTTAACTTTCCAAATTGCTCAGAGAGTTACAGAAAACTCTTTGCTAAAAAGAATTTCACACTGGGGCATCTCCATAGGGAATGAACACAGAAGAAGCCCTCCCCAAGGGCCATGAAAGAGAGGACTGCCCCAAACCACTGAGACAGAGCTGACTCATGTTGCAACCCTCCTCTCCACCAAGGCAAAGCTGTGGAGACTGGGGTCACTGGCCTGAAAATTAAATGCACGCACGTGGTGCAGGGGAACACCTTCCCTCCACAGGACACCAGCTCAATACAGCCCACGTTCAAAGCTCTGCTCAGTGCCAATGCTCACCCCCAAACAAACCCTTGTCTCTACAGCTCGGGCATGGGATGACAGCAGCCTGATGCCCATAGGAGCCACAGCTACCAAAATGAGCCCCTGTGCTGTCTACCCAGTGTCAAGGAACACCCAAGGCACAGCATACATGGATACTCCGTAGCACCGATCAACTGCTGAAAGCCCCCGCAGCCATTCCGAGTTACCTCTAGTCCTCAGGCTCCCTGGCACTAAACAGAACAACCTGTGTGCTCCTCCGGATCACAGCTGCTGAGATGTATGGGCACACCTGTGGGTACCCATTTCCATATCCCAGCTACTGGACCATCCAACTTAATTCTGCACTTAAAGAGCATCATTTGCTTTATTAGCATCACATGCCTAAATCGTAATTTTGCAGTATTTGGGAAGGGAAGGAAGGTTAGGCCAAACAGCTATTTGTCAAAAAACAGATTCAAATTCTTATTCAAACATCTAAGGACAAGACCCACTTGAATTCATCTCCTGCCACAGAAATTTCACTTGGTGAGCTGCCCTGCATAAATCTGCACATAACATGCTTTTCCAGCAGGCAATATTTTGTAAGGCTTAGCATCTGACAGATACAGCCCTTTCAAGGAAAACAGTATGAAACTGTCATGATTACTTGAGCAGACATCACTGACAAAAGCAAATTTGTGCCTGAACTGTTGCTGCAGAAATATTTCAGGCAGTATTTTTTCAAAGAGAATATAGATCTGGAGGGACATTGCCAAGGTTTTAAAGATCAAAATGTGTTACTTGCAGTGCTATAATTGGATGGAAACAGTCCTCCAGATCTGAAACATCAGGTTCAGTTTGGTTTTTAAATCAAACAGCACATTTGCAGGATTTCTGTAGGACCTATACATCCCAGCGCCTGTTTCCCCCACTCGGTAACAGTGAGCTCTGCTGACAGAGCCAATGAGACTGACGGGGGTAAACAAATCCCTTCTGACATGACAGAGTGTCACACAGTCAAACACTGCAATTCACATGAAAAAACCCCAACAGACTGCTTCAAATCTGACTCCATTGGAAATGCAGGGCATGCTCTGAACTCTCATTTGCCAAATGAGGGGCAGACCAATTACTCATTCTTTTAAAGCAATGCTATGGAAACACGAAGACAGTACTCAGCCTTTGGCAGTATTTAAGGTAAAGTAACCAGAAGGAATGTCTCCTCACCAGGATATGGGCTCCTGCTCCAGCTCATAAGCAGAGCAGGTGTTCCACTCATCCACTGGAACAGTGGCATGAGCCAGGTCAGAGGCACAGCCCAAGTCCTCCTGCAGAGACCCACCACTTGGCAACTCCCTGTATCCAACCATCCCCTTCTCCACTGCCTCCTCCAATGACCATCCCAGGACTCCCCTGCCCTATTTTGAGAGGGCTGGACATTTCAGAGGAGCCCCAAGACAACTTTCCTCCAGCCAGTACCTTGCACTGCCATCTACCCCAAAGCAGGCCAGGGCAGTGGCTGGGTCCAGGTTTGGTGCTGGCACCAGTGACGCACTCAGAGACATCACTGACCTCTGACTCTTGTATCAAGGGCCCCTGAACCCTTCCTAACATCACCCCACAGTGAGTTTCTGGCTGTGGTAGAGGGACCTCTAGCCAGGGAAAAACCTTTTGTGTCCTGTGTCACCCAAGACATGATGTCCTGGCATCCATCAGCCTCCAGCTCCTGGCAGAAGCCGCTATCCCAGCTCACCTGCTGGGCAGCTGGCAATCCCAACTGTCCCAGGTTTCATGGCTGCAGAGACACCTGCTGACCCTCAACC